>OX465283.1:96460268-97060268 GCA_949987705.1 Thereva unica
TAACGATTTTCTGCTGATTCTTCTTGTATTTCCCTGATTTTATTTTTCCTTTTGCTTTCTCGGAAGAACCTAACTTTGACGCACAACTGCAATACCCTTCCTTGTGTCCTATTTTATTGCATTTTTGACATTTATGATGTAAATACTCGCAGTCTTTTGCAAAATGCATACTTCCGCAATTCCAACAAGGATACTTGGGTTTAACAGGAGTTTTGTTTTCAGTTTTCGATTGACCTGATTGATATGAGTGTTGCTCGACCTTCTTGACCTGTGGTTTTTGATTCTCTATCAATGCTGTGTCGTTCTTCAAGCTGATTATTCGTTGGCATTCATTAACTAGGTCGTGAAGTGTTATAGGAGAACCCATTGTGTGTGTATCCAGTTTCTGGAGTAATCGTGCCCGAATGTCAAAATCTTTGTGATTGTGAAGACCTGAAATAAAAATCAGACACTTGAATTGTTCTGTTTCCAGTTCTGTGAACTTGAAGTCTTCGCAGCTGCGATTAACGATGCCGGCGTATGTGACATAATCATCATATTCTTTTTTCTTGATTTGAAGACAATTGAATCTTCTGTTGAAAATCGTTGTTTGCAGACATAATATTTCTTTTAGTACTCTTATTGTTTCTTCCCAGTTTAACTCCTGAGGTGCTCTTGGCAGTATATAATTGACAAATTTTAAGTGAGCTTTCTGGTCCAGCTTCCTAAGCAATAACCTTGTTTTTGCTCTTTCATCTAATTGACTTTCTGCCGCAATGAATACGTCTTCATATCTTGCGTACCATTTCTCAAAGGTGAGTCCATTTTCTGGATCATAGGTAAATTCCCGCATACTGTTTGATAATGATTCCATGATCATTTCTGTGTTGTTGACCGCAGATGTTGGGGTTACACTATTTCCTTGGATCATTCTTTCCATGGCCTCTAAACGTTCATCTTGTTTTTCGAGCAATTTTGTTAGCGCAATAAGTACTGCTTCCGACATGTTAAATTTCTTTCCTTTCCGGACACGTTTTTTTTTATTTATTTAGGTTATGTTTAAACTAACCTCTTTTTTTTCTCTTTTTCCTCGTCGCCACTTGTTGTATTTTCACATAAAATTTTTTAAAAGGCAAAAGTTGAGACTGTTAACTATTTTTTTATTTTTACAAAATGAGTGAATCATTGAAAATTAGGTCCAAACACAACAACTATCTCCTACGCATTTCTTGTAAGAATGAAATTGCAATGCAATAAAATTCCTGCTGATAAAACTTTGACATGCAATATTTCAAATTGCAATTGCAGACAAATTGATCGTGTAGTCCCCGGGTTAGCTGTATATTCAGCAATTAAGCACTTCAGACATTTCTTAGAAAGTCGCGATTTTACAGTGTTCACAGACCACAAGCCTTTAGCCTCGGCAATTTGGACAAAAGCTGAAAGAAATCCAAGGCAAGCGAGGCACTTAGATTATATCACCCAATTTACCTCTGACATCAAACATATTAAAGGTGAATCTAACGTCGTGGCAGACGCTTTATCACGAGTAGATGCAGAAATTATGGATTGCGACACGATGAACGAAAGTGAAATTGATTTGGACATTATTGCAGAAAAGCAAAAGGATGACATTGAATTACAACATTTAATTGAGAATTCAAACGGAAATTCAAAATTCGTATTAAGAGAAACAGATGTAGCTTCATCCGGAAATAAAATTTGGATAGAATGTTCCACTGAAAGAGATCGACCATTTATTCCAGTGAGTATGCGGAAAAATATATTTGATATGTTACACAATTTGTCACATCCAGGCATTCGAAGTTCGAGAAAATTGATTGCAAGTAGATACTTTTGGCCTAGGATAACTCAGATATTAATTTATGGGCAAAATCTTGCATAGCATGTCAAAAAGCAAAAATAGACATACGAAATCTCCAGTACAAAAAATTAGGATACCGTCAGGAAGATTTGAACATATTCATGTAGATCTTGTTGGCCCCTTACATCCGGCGGAAGGATTTATGTACCTATTAACAGTTGTGGATCGATGTACCAGGTGGCCAGAGGTGTATCCTTTGAAAAGCATTACAGCAAAGATAGTTGTAAGGACGTTGTACGAACAATACTTTCCGAGATTTGGGATTCCTTTAACAGTAACCACTGACCAGGGAGGTCAGTTTGAAGGGAAACTTTTCGAAGAATTTTCAAAGCTTTTAGGAACTCATAAAATTCGAACATCGGCTTATCACCCACAATCGAACGGAATGGTGGAGAGACTCCACAGGCAATTGAAAGCAACACTCAGAGCTAAGATGGATAGTCCAAATTGGTTGTTACACATTCCAGCTTTATTGTTAGGTTTTCGCACCACAGTTAAGGAAGATCTTAAATGTAGCCCAGCTGAGTTAGTGTATGGACAGACATTACGAATTCCAGGAGAATTCTTTGTCAGGAATCAAACAAGCTTATCCGATCCAGCAAGTTTAGTAACGCAATTACGAGACCATATGAGAAATATCATTCCAACCGATTCTCGGGAACAAAAGAAAAATTGCTATATACCAAAAGGATTAGAGGATTGTGAATTTGTTTTTCTGAGAGTAGATAGAGGTAAAAGTTGCTTACAGAAGCCTTATGAAGGTCCATTCCAAGTCATTAAAAGAAACGAGAAGAATTTTGTCATTAACGCCAACGGGAAAATGATCGTAGTATCAATCGATAGACTGAAGCCCGCTTTCATTGAGAAAAATGATGACATTAACAAACCAGTAACAAGAAATTCAAGAAAAAAAGTTTCATTTCAATTGTAACATTAGAAAGAGTTTTGGTAATTGTTTTCGTTAAATTAATTGTTAAATATTCATGGACGCTCGCGCTGAAGGGGGAGTTATGTAGCGGTTGCTACTTGTTATTAATTTACGTTCGTTGCTACTTGTTATTAGTTTATGTTCGTTACTGTAGCAAGTTTATTCAACATTCAGTTCAGTTCCTGTACTAGTAATTTTTGAGTACAGTGTTTTTAATATGTCAAAAATTATATTTTCACTACTACTTAGAAATACACTTTAAGAATACTGAATCAGATATCATATACGTAGACACTGAACACACAAACGATTTTCAAAAACAACATAGACACACAAAAAGTTGTCATGAAAAATAAAATTTGAAAATATATCAGTATTAGTTAGAAGTTAAAAGATTATACATATCCGGATTTTAAACCGTTAAAATAATTAACGTATTTATTAAAACGAATTTAAATATAATGTAATAAAAATATAAATCAAAATTTACAAAGACATTTTAATATAAAATTTATTAAAATAAAATGGTGTGACGTGGTGTATAAATAAAATAAAATCTAAAAATCTCAAGACCCCCACATCAGTATACACCTATGTCCTTCCCGCTCAGATCCTCCAGTTCGTACAAGCTACTTGGCACTGAAGCGAACAACTCGGTTACTCACCCAGAATGTTCTCCGGTAGACCATATCCCCAGGGCGAAAACCGCCCACACGGCAACGCAAGTCGTACTGGGTGGTATGCCGGGTGTGCGCAGCGGCTAAATGTGGCGCAACCCGCTCACGAAGTCTCTGCAATTTGTCCGTCAAGGGCAAGAAAGCAATGTCACCCTCCTGGAAAACGTTCAGTTTCTTCAGGACTGGATAAGCGGATCCGTGCAGGATCATATGGCTACCAAAAAGGGCCTGATACGCTGACATGCCTATCGCCTCGTGGTGGGCACTACGAAGAGCACATTCAATGGACGAGAGATGTCTATCCCACTCACGATGATCCTCCTTTAAGTACGCCCTGATGGCGGCTAGGACGGACCGATTCACCCGCTTGAAAGCGTTAGGGTGAGACGAATACACAGCCGTGCGCACATGACGCACGCCGTAATCATTTAGCAATTTAACAAACTCTTTGGAGGTGAATTGCCGACCATTGTCAGAGAAAATGGTTTCAGGAGCTCCAAGGGTATGAAAAATAGTTTGCTCTAGGAGCTTGACGGACACCGCCGTGGTCTCGGCCGACACGGGGTGCAGGAAGGCTAACTTGGTGAAGGCGTCCAAGACGACAAACACTGCCGTATGGCCTTTTTTCGACCGAGGATAAGGACCCAAGAAGTCTACGTACAAAAATTGGAACGGCTTCGACGCATCCATGGGGTTGCCCACAGGTGGTCGTAGTACTGAACTGGGGGCTTTGGTGGTCTTGCAAACCTCACAGTTGGCGATGTATTCCCGCACTTGTTTGGACATGCCTGGCCAAAAGTACTTGCATCGCAATCGGGCTAGGGTTTTCCCTACTCCACCATGCGATGCTTGGGGAGGCGAATGCGACGATTCGACGAGCGACGCGGTCAATTCCATCGGAATCTACAACTTCCAGGTTAGATCGTCAGCAATCGGGTTTCCAGTACGTGGAAAGGTAGCTTGAAAACGTACCCATCTTCGACCCGCAGGTCTGGTAACTGCAGTGCAGATTGCTGGATTCGCTCAACCAGTCGCAGATAATCCGGGGACTTGAAGGACGTGGCATTTAAGTCCACGTCGAAACACAAGGAAATATCGTCGACGCCATCGATGCGTGACAAGGCATCAGGAACCACATTGTGGGAGCCTTTACGATGTTCGATCGTAAAATCGAACCCCTGAAGCTTTAGACTCCACTGTGCTAGACGGCCGTTTAGCTCCTTCTGGCCCATGAGCCATTTCAGGCTGGCATGGTTAGTAATGACAGGGAAAACCTGCCCCTCCACATAAGCTCTAAACTTTTTTATACTCAGCACGGCTGCATAGCATTCGAGCTCAGTGATGGTGTAGTTCCGTTGTGCTCCGTTCAATTTCTTGGACATATAAGCAATCGGTTGTTCTCCTCCATCCATATCCTTTTGAAAAAGCACACCACCTACACCAGTTCTGCTGGCATCGCACTGAATATAGAAAGGCTTAGCAAAATCTGGAGTGACTAACAGAGGAGCTTCCGTCATCAGCTTTTTCAAAGTCTCGAACGACTGCTGGGCCTCATCATTCCAACTAAAAGTTTTAGTCTTCAAACAATCCGTGATTGGAGAAGCCACGCTAGCATAATTGGGTATGAAACGCTGATACCAACCGGTCATACCCAGAAACCTCCGGGTCTGCTTATGAGACTTCGGAGTCGGGAATTCCAAGATGGCCGTCACCTTGTTAGGATCCGTTTTCAGTGTCCCATCACCAATTATGAAGCCGAGATACTTGACTTCAGTCACGCAAAATTTGCTTTTAGCCAAATTGAGTGTTAGCCCCGCACGACGGAGACAGCTGGCGACTTCGTCCAAAAGCTTCACGTGGGAGTCAAAGTCAGATGAAACTATGAGCAGGTCGTCTAGATAAACAAAAACATTCTGACGTAAATGTCCCGGAATGGCTTTATCCATTAAGCGACACATGCCCTGTCGGGCATTGCATAGGCCGAAAGGCATAACTGTGAACTGGTACAGTGGACGACCTGGGACAGTGAAAGCTGTCCGCTCACGCGACTTCATCTCTAGGGGAATTTGCCAGAAGGCGTCCTTGTGCCGCGATCACCCAGGTGTCACCCAAAAAAAAGCACCCTTTTCAATAAACACAATTTTTATTAAAAGCTTAATGTTTTTCTAGTATAATTAACTTCAAAATTCACTATTTCATTCATTAATTCATACAATTCACATTCAGTTCATTATTTGATTAATTCAATATAAATTGGTTTTAAGTTATTTCAATAGTTATACAATTAGACATAAACTAGCTTAAATTCAATAGTTTGATATTGCCAGAATTATTGCTAGGCCTTTCATTGATATTAACACTGTAACGGTCGGTTTTTATTCACTGAATAAATGATTAACTACTTGACTAAAAATCACTGTCGAGAAGTAAATTCAGAAGTTGTTCGAAAACAAACAGTAGGCGGGGAGAGAAAAAAAAACAAAGGACGGAAAAGAAAAATTTGGAAAATTCAGTCTGGGAAAAAATATTGATGAGAAAAGAAGTTTTGTCGGAGGTTTTTTAAAAATCGGTGTTGATAGTTGGCGAGTTCCTAGAGTTTTGAGGGGAGTCAGTTTTTAAGCGGTCGATAGAAAGTTTTGTAACCCGTTTCGAATATTCACTTTTTCTTTTTGCCGGACGGAAAAAAATAGTTGCGGCTATCGTGTGAGCTCCCAACCTAATTGGAATCCAGAAACGACCAAGAAATCTGGCAAGAACCAACCGAAAGGGCTGAGAAACCAGCAACAAGGAATACGTTGGATTTCCCATCTGTTGTTCAAAATAAGATGGTAGCTGTGTCTCAAGAGTGTACACGAATTGCATAATATCAACTCGGAAGTGACTGGCTGCCGTGTGGATTCATTGTGGGTCGTTTGACTTGGACTCAGACGCCGCGCGATGGTGGCGGTGTAGGGAAGGAAGAAGAGGCACGGTTCAAGATTGATCATCGAGGGATTTGACTGTAGCGTAATAGAAGGAGTTACCTGGTAGCAGATCTGGTGGTGAAACTTTGCGCCTGGTGAAACCTTTGCCAGTGACGGACAGTTATGGTGAAGTCTGTTTTATGGTTTGGACTAAGTGCGGAAGGGAACAACAACAAACATCTGGTAAGGCGGTATATGTGCTAGAAATTGTCAACATCAGTAGGCAAGGAAGTGACCTTTACCAAACATTAAGGCGGTGTTTCAGGTTAATACAATCGTGTAACAAATTTAATTTGGAGATATTTTTTTCTCTTGTGTTTTACAGGTAGTTGGTTTTCTAGTATACGGAATTAATAAATGTGATATCGTCTGTACAAACGCGACGTAAGGGTACCCGTACGACGCGTTTTCTTTCCAACATCTTTCGTCGACCTAATTGTATAATCATAGTTAATTATATATTTCCGTGTCGTGTAGTTTAGAATTGTTTTTTTTATTGTTGTATCTGATACTGTTAGTATAGCAGTGAGAACGAATATTGAATATCGTTAGTAAATTGTTGTAATCTTGTGCATTGTTGACTTATCACAGGAATGTTAATTGATATAAATATAAATGTAATGTCCGTGCAGTAGATTTTTTTGTTGTGGAATGGTTGGGGCGGGCGATATTTCTTCTTCAGGGTGTCCTAGAGAGTGACTTTCCCTGAAGCTGATAGTCTTCGATACTATGAGCTGTCAGGGAAGCAGATAGCCTTGATACGGCTCAGGCGAGGACCGAAGGACGACGGGAATTGAATAAGATTTTTCATTGTCACAGGTAAGTGGTGAACCAACTGCGGTAAGGCCCGGCCACACACCCCACGACCCCACCGGCGAGCTAGATAACTTCGTGTGGCCGGCGTAGGAGTTCCGGAATTTAGTTTCCTTTCTTATGTATGGTGTTGGCTCCTTGGTCATGCTTTTCCGGGCTTATGGCTAAGGGGGTAACACCTCCATAAGTGGCGCCCACTATTTTATCGCGCCATTATGCTAATACAACACTATCGCTCAAATTTCCTGCTGTGTGTGTGTGTTAAATTCTCCTTAATAGCTTGGCTTGATGCTTTAACTTTCTTGGCTTTAGGAATTAGTTCGAATTTTGGACGCATAGATGCTGCTGATCAGAAACTGAATTAATTTCTCAAACTTCACCTTCCTTGATTGATTTAACTTTGCTGAATTGATGATGCACTAGCGATGCGTTGGTTGCGGTCGATTACAGTGGTGTGAATGCTTCTTGACGCCCCTTTCGATTTAGATCTGCCTTTCGGGTTCTGAAATTTAAATTGCTTTAGCTTATTAAGTTATATGGGAATTAAATATTTCTTGGCTCAATTCGCCTTGCTTAGGATGCTGTCTCACTACAACAGCTTACGAATGACGGCTCAGTGCGCCGGTTATATTGGTTAAAAATCGGCTCAATTCGCCTTTATTGGGATGCGAAAGTTGAAGGTTCAATACTTCCTTTCAACTTGGTTGGGATGCAAAAGTTGAAGGTTCAATACTCCGTTCAACTTGCTTGTAGATTTGGCTCAGTACGCCCTGCTTAAATGAGAATCACTGGTTGCCTCAATGCGGCAATTCTTTCAGACTCAGAACGTCTTGAAGGATCGATCAAGTGTTCTGAAATTTTCGGTCAACTGCTGCGATATTTATTGCCGCAATCACAATGAAGCTCGGCAAAGTGGCGGGGCAATGTGCAGTATATACGGATTATGTATTTAATCTTCGCTTGTTTGCGATCAGCTGTTTCTGTCTGTCAAATGGAGTGTGATTGCAGGTAAGTGTTGTTATTTCATTTTAAATTATATACTAATTTTATTTTTATATTTCAGCGAGATATTTATTCGGGAGGGAGAAAAAAGGGGCCGGACATAAATTAAGTGTTGACAGGTAAGTTTTTCTTTGTGGAACTTGTTTAACCTTTGTCTTAATTATTTTTCTAGTTTTCAGATTTGTTTACCGACGGCATTTGACAGTGGTTGGTTGTTTAAGAGAAGTATATATTTTATTATATTTTATTTGGTTGTACTATAATTATTCTTTTTTTTCAGGTATTTTTGTTTTGTGTTTTGGGTCGTGTTCTAGGAGATGCCGCGACATACTCCCCGGCCTTGACAACGCTGAGGTGTCAAAATTAGATACTAATGTAATTGGTTTTTTTTGTATTAAAGATATGATTGCTTAATTATGTATTTATTTCTTTGTTGTTTTGATTGGTTGAGCCTCAACATTCCACTTGCTGGTGTGTGCTTCTTGGAGTGTAACCTCGATTTTGTTGTTTTTTAGCTTTTTAAATCGTAGGGTTTGATTATTTTTGTACGATAATTTTTTGCAGCACTTCTAATTTTCGCCCATGGAAGTGAGAGGCTGTTAATCTGCGCCCATACTTCAGGGGTGGCGATAATGTCCGCAGGTGGTTGTTTTTTTCTCAAGGCCCGGTATGCGTCCAAGGTTAAAGTTCGTTTTGCAGGTTTTGGTGTTTCTTGTAGACTACGAAGGAACTCTGTTTTCTGCGGTGGACTAGATTTCTTGGTAGTTGGCGGTTTTCTTGGTTGTGTCTTTTTCCTTAATTCTGGTCCAGCTGGAGTGGCTTCAAAGGGTCTTGATACCTTTAGTTGTTTTCTGGATTCTAATTCTGTGATGAGTCTTGTCCTCATGGTGGGCCACTCGGTCTTTGGTTTTTGGAGCCATTCTGGGCCCTTCACCATAGCATGTGATCCTTTAAGTCTTCGGGTGATAATCCTCTTGTGGCGCAGTCTGCTGGATTCTGTTTTGAGGAGACATGACCACATCTTGTGTTTCTTAACAGCTCATGGATAAGGGATGTTCGGTTGGCGATAAATGATTTCCATTTTAAGGGATGTTCATTTAGCCATGCTAGCACTATTTCGGAGTCTGTCCAAGTGAATGTAGGTGTAGCATCCGTAAGTTTTAGTGCCCTTTGGCTATAATTGATTAATTTCGCCAATAGTACTGCTCCACATAATTCTAGTCGTGGAAGGGAAACTACCTTGATTGGCGCTACCTTAGTCTTGGCTGTCAGGATGTTGATGGTTCGAGTTCCATCTTGAATTGCGCAGTAATAGACCAATGCAGCGTAAGCTTGAGTGGACGCGTCGCTGAATCCATGGATCTCCACCTCGGTTTGTGTGCCTCTCTTGTTTAACCATCTTGGGATTCTGATCTGGTTGATGGTGCGTAGGTGCTGTTGATACTTGGTCCATTCGGATTGTAGTTCCAGTGGTGGAGCATCATCCCAGTCTATCTTTGCTAACCATAACTGTTGGATCATTAGTTTCGCTGGTGTAATGATTGGTGATGCCCATCCTAATGGATCGAATAATTTAGATATTTCTGATAACATTGTTCGTTTGGTTATTGGAACTGTTTGTTTTCCTTCCTTTAATGTATAGGACAGTGTATCACTTCGAGGGTTCCAATATATTCCGAGGGTTTTTACCTGGTCCTGCGAGGTTATGTTGAAGGGCAAGTTGATTTCTCTTAGTTCTTCTGGTATGGATGCTAATAAATCTGGGGAGTTTGAAACCCATTTTCTCAGTTGGAATCCTCCAGACATCATGAGTCCTTGTAGTTGTTGCTGCTTGTTAATGGCTTCTTCTATTGTGTTTGCTCCTGACAATAGATCGTCCACGTAAAAATCAGTTTGGGCCGTAGCTGATCCCAGGGGATATCTTGCTTGCTCATCAATGGCTAACTGTTTGATGGTTCTAGTGGCTAAGTAAGGAGCGCTTTTCTTTTCTTTTTTCTTT
Source organism: Thereva unica (assembly GCA_949987705.1). Classification (NCBI taxonomy): domain Eukaryota; kingdom Metazoa; phylum Arthropoda; class Insecta; order Diptera; family Therevidae; genus Thereva; species Thereva unica. The sequence continues at coordinate 96,470,515 of OX465283.1, forward strand.
TTTTTCGCCAAACAAGGCACACTTAAACTACGTATACATAACACTTAAATTATAACATAGTATAACAGTCTTTTTATATTACCTACTATTGTCAAGGAGGGGGGATGTTAGTAGGGATCTGAGTATTTTCTTATAGGATGCCTTGTTGAGTGAAGGGGAAAAACAGGAGCTATGGCTATTGAAAACCATACAGCATCTGTTGACGGGCTCGTTCCTTGCGTAATCGGTAGGTGTGGATATTCCCTAAGTAATTTAGTGTGTCGTGTGTGGCGGACTACATCATTGAATTTGATCTTGTCCGACAGAAATTGCACTTTAAGTTTTCCACTTAGGGCGTCAAAGGCAACGCAAGATATGAGCAATTTTCTCCTGCTAGATAGGTTGGGGGGCAAACGGCTAACAAAGACCTCGGAAAGTGGTGGTACCCGATTTGCCACCTCTGCCAAAACCCGAGAAAAGTCACTGCAGACAAACACCTAGCAGACCTGTTAGCAAGTCCTAATCCCACCTCCCCGCGGTGCCCCCTGGGGTACTTCTTCGGAAGGAGCTAACGGGAGACGGGCGAATGGCGAACTCTCTGCGCCACAAAACAGAGTTTTAAATCGGTTGGGCTGAGGGTTAGCAACCCGCTCCCATAAAAAACACCATTGCTACGAATCGGCAAACAATGCCTCGGAACCGGATGGACAACACGACGACGACCTTTGCTTTTCGAACAAGGACACGAATCGGATCATGGAATGTGAGAACACTGCTGGCTGAGGGACGGCTGGATGAAGTCCTCAACGAGATGAATCGATATAAAATCAAGATCATGGGACTTAGCGAGACCAGATGGCCCGATGCGGGGGAACATATCTGCCCAAATGGTGAGTCCTTTTTATATTCTGGGAGAAACGAAACTGAAAGCCGTAGGAGTGGCGTTGGTGTAATACTCACCAAAGAAGCCAGGTCCAGCCTCATTAGCTGGTCACCAGTTTCTGAAAGGATTATTACCGTGCGCCTGCGTACCAGACTAAGAAGTACTACGGTAGTCCAATGCTATGCTCCAACTGAGGACGCTGAAGATGACATCAAAGACGAGTTCTATTTGCGGCTGAATGAGGTTTTTCGCTCTATTCCAAGGGGAGACTTCATTGTATTAATGGGTGACTTAAACGCACAGATCGGCCGTGACAACACCGGCCTTGAACAAACAATTGGAAATCAAGGTCTAAGCCAAGTTACCAATAACAATGGTGAGCTTTTCGTTGACTTCTGTAGCTCCCACCAACTTATGGTAGGTGGAACTTACTTTTGTCACAAGAAGATACACAAAGAGACCTGGGTATCGCCCGATGGTAGGACGAGAAATCAGATAGATCATGTGGCCGTCAGCCGCAGATGGAGAACTATCCTTGAGGATGTCAGGAGTTTCAGGGGAGCAGACACTGGAAGCGACCACCATTTGGTTGTAGCAACTATTCGCCTTAAAATCGCCGCAATCAGAAACGTACAACGCGATGCTATAAACCGTAGACGATTCAACGTAGATCTTCTGCGGGAGAGCGTTAAAAAGCGGGAATTTGCTGGAAATCTACAACTAATACTAAACCAGCACAACGTTTCTGACGACACAAATATTGAAGAGCTGTGGAGTAGAACAAAGGGCGCAATATTGACGGCTGCGGAAACAAGCATCGGTTATGTCCAAAGAAACCAGCAACACTGGATCTCGGACACAACCTGGCAAAAAATAGAACGCAGGAGAGCCCTCAAAAATAAAGTAAACTCTACAAGCGACCCTGAAATACGTTATCAACTGGAACGGGAATACTCCCAATTACACCGGGAGGTAAAGAGAAGTGTCCGGCGTGATAAAAGGCAGCAGATAAATGAGCTCGCAGAAAAAGCGGAAAACGCGGCAAACACAGGCAACAGTAAGGTGCTGTACCAAATCACTAAACAGCTCTCGGGAAAGCACTCTACTAAAAAGCATGCCGTTAAGAGTGCGGATGGAAGGCTGCTGTGCAGCGACGAGGAGCAGCTCCAAAGATGGAGAGATTACTTCTTCGCCGCCCTGAATGGTTCATTTACACAGGAACCTCAGGAAACCAGCAACAATGCACAGCCAATTCGAATCACCACCCGGGCCCCATCCAAGACGGAAATAGTAACCGCAATTCATGCGATGGCCAATGGTAAAGCAGCTGGGAAAGATGGCATCCCGCCAGAATTGTTGAAAGCCGACTCAAGCCTCATAGCAGATGCGCTTCAGCCAATCCTACAAATAGCATGGAACACCTGTACCTTTCCGGAGGATTGGACGGAAGGTATCATAGTCAAAATACCAAAAAAGGGGGACCTAACAATATGCGACAACTGGAGAGGCATCTGTTTACTATCTACTGTGGGCAAAATTTTGTCCCATATATTACTATCTAGGATAAGTGAGGCAGTAGACCGAACGCTTAGGAGGCAGCAGGCCGGATTCAGGAAGGGCCGCTCATGTATTGATCATATCAACACCTTACGAATAATAGTGGAGCAGTCTACTGAATTCCGATCCCCCCTTTACCTTGCTTTCGTAGATTATGAGAAAGCGTTCGACTCGGTCAATAGGAGCTTTATATGGCAGGCACTACGGCGACGTGGACTGCCTGATAAAATAATAGAATTGATAAAAGCCCTATATAACAATTCCAAATGCAGAGTTCTCCATAATGGAAAATTATCCGACAGCTTCGAGGTGAGCTCAGGAGTACGACAAGGATGCCTACTCTCGCCTTTACTATTTCTTATAGTAATAAATGACATCCTTGTCGGCGCTCTAGATAGTAGAACAGGCGGCATACAATGGGGTTTGTTAGACCCCTTAAGGATCTCGACTACGCCGATGATATCTGTTTGCTGGCCCACAGACACCAGGACCTCAAAAACATGTTAAACAATTTAGCAACAGAAAGTAGTCCAGCAGGCTTAAGGCTAAATCCGACTAAAACTAAAGAAATGCGGATAAATGCAAACACCAACGAACGAACAGCGCTGAATAACCGTGACGTGGAACTGGTAAATAAATTCTGCTACCTCGGTAGCATTATTACCGAAAATGGCGGGGCAGAAGAAGACGTCAGTTCCAGAATAAATAAAGCACGAGGCGCTTATGCATGCCTGTCCCACATATGGAGATCAACGGTGATTTCCACTAACACCAAATTGCGGCTGTTCAACTCCAACGTTAAGGCAGTTCTTTTGTATGGTTGCGAAACATGGAAAGTCACCCAATTCATCACAGGGCGCCTACAAGTCTTCATCAACAGATGCCTTCGTCGTATCCTAAAAATCCGCTGGCAAGATAGAATTTCAAACGAAGAACTATGGCGCCGTGCCGGCCAAGAAAGGATAGACGATCAAATCAGGCGAAGGAAATGGAATTGGGTTGGCCACACCTTGCGACGCGAAAACGAAAATCTAGCCAAACAGGCCCTTGACTGGAATCCGCAAGGTTCCCGTCGAGTAGGAAGACCTAGAACAACGTGGAGGAGAACCCTACTAGAAGAAGCCGCAACAACTGGGAGATCCTGGTCGGAGCTAAGAGCTGTCGCGCAAAACAGAGTCCGCTGGAGGGCAACTGTTTCCGCCCTATGTCCCATGAGGGATTAAAGGAGTATAAAGAAGAAGAAGAAGAAGATAGCGGCGTTCCAAAGGTGACTGTGAGCAGTCGAAAATCCTGAATTGGTGTTTCTGGTGACTCCCGCCATACTATACGTTGATAGTCAGCGTGCTGTTTTGCTATTCGTATTTGTCTGTACATTTTTGCGATATCTGCTGTGAATGCTATATAATGGAGGCGCCATCTAAGGAGAATAGACCATAGATCGTCTTGCTGAGGGGGTCCATTTAACAAAATATCATTGAGGGATGTTCCTGTACTTGATGGTGCCGATGCGTTGAAGACTACACGTAACTTCGTTGTGGTGCTATCTTCCTTTAGAACCGAGTGGTGTGGTAGATAGAAATGTGGAAGCGGTGGGTGCGAGTTGGTGACTGCTACTGGTTCCATATGTTCGAGGGTAATGTATTCTCTTAAGCAATCGTCATATTGCTTCTTTAGGTCTGGTTCTTTGCTTAATCGAGTTTCTGATCGGTATAGATATGAAATGGCTCGGGGTCGAGAGGTTCCTAGGGATGTGTTGTTATCATTGAATCGGAGTTGAACTTCGTACTGTCCATTAGGAAGTCGCTTGTGTGTGGTTCGAAAAATCTCTTCGCACTGTTGTTCCGCCTCGGTTAGGGGCTTTTCTCTGCTAATTTCTTCTAATTCCCAAAATTGGGCTAGCTGCTGCTGTAAGTCAGTGGTGATATGGAGGCTGGTCACTTTTATTGTTGGTGGGATATCCTTGAATTTGCCAGACAAGATCCATCCCAAAGATATTTCTTGGGCTATCGGTGATCCCTTTTCGCTAAGGATGAGCCCATGCCTGATGATCTGGCTGTAAACGTCGCCACCCAACAATATGCCTATTTTGCCCGGAGTACCGGAGGGTCTGCTAAATTGAGGTGATTGATGTGCGTCCATTCTTGAGTGTAAATTTGTTTTTATGGAAGGAAACTAGTCAGCTTTCTTGTAACTAGTGCGTTCATTTCCACTGCGAAGTTATTGTTGTAATTAGATTTTAATGTTAGCTGGACTAGATTGTCGAATTTGCCGGTGTTGATTTCGCCGACAACTGTAATAGACGCCTTGATTGGTTTCTTTCTCAGATGTAGCCTTTGGACGATAGCTTCTGTTATGAAGGAGACTTGTGATCCTGGATCAATTAACGCTCTGACTGTGGTTTCATGCCCTGTGTCTGATTGGAGCTTTACGATCGCTGTTGCCAGTAGAACTTGTTGCATTGGGGCGTCCTTGTTTGTCATTAAGGAATGTAGTTTGTCTGCTTCTGAGAGGTTCTGTCTCGACGAGGATGATGATGAATTGATTTGTTCTCCGGACGTTACTGTGGCTACATGAGATTGAATTCTTGCATCATCGGGAGATTATTGATTGGTTGGTTTGAGATTCATGCTGCTTTTATCAGTCTGGCGATGCAACAATGAATGGTGACGTTGGTGGCAGATCCGACAGGTGTGTTTACTTGGACATTGGGCTCCTAGATGACCATAACCTAGGCAGTTTACACACAGCTTCTGTGATTTCACCAAGTCCCTTTTTTCTGCTTCGGTCAACTTGACGAATGCTTGGCACTGCCGGACGTGGTGGTCGCTTCTGCAATAGCTGCATCTTTGGCTGGTTGTCACATGGAATGTTTGTGGTGTCATCCTTGGTCTTGCAGAGAAGTTTCGATAGGTCTTACTTGTGGTTGATCCCTTCCTTTCAATAGCCTCTAACGTTCTAAAACGCCCCTCCAGAAACTCGCGTAGTGTGTCCCATGAAGGTATGTCAGTATTCTTGCTTAAACTTTGTTCCCATAATTGGTGAGTTTCGGACGGGAATTTTTGTACGATTATGTAAATGATCACTGCGTCCCAGCTCTCGACTTCCATGCCTAGGTTGAATAGTGCTTGCAGGCATTCGGTGGTTACGTCCATCAAGCTCCCAATCCCTTGTGCAGACTCAGCGGATAAGGTGGGTTGGTTGAATAGAAGTTTCAACTGGGCGTTGACCAATACTCTTTTGTTATCGTACCTTCCCTTTAGTAGTTTCCAGGCTGGGTCGTAATTATCGTTTGAGACTTGGACTTGCCGCAAGAGACCCTCTGCTTCTCCACTTAGATGCATTTTCAAATACTGGAGTTTTTGTGCATTTGATAGGTTTGGATTTTCGTGTATTAGGCTTGTGTAGAGATCGTGGAAGGTGGTCCATTTTCGGTAATCTCCGGAGAACTTGTCTAAGGATATTTTGGGTAGTTTGATTAGATGTTCTTTGGTTGGGTTTGGCATCACCTTGGTTTCTTCTACACTGGGAGATGGACTACCATCTCTTGATGTGGGATACTCGGCTTCATAACGAAATTCAATCGCGGCGTAATTTGTGTAGAAATATTCCTCCATTTCTTCGTATATATTCCTCGTGAAGTATTTATTTTTTAATAGGTCGTAATCCGCAGGTTCGTCATTCCTGGCCATGAGAATCTCCGTGTGGGTTTTCTGTATTTCCTGGAACAGCTTTTCAAAATCCTGAAGTCGTTTTTTATAGTAGGAAGTGGTTCGTCTGGCGGCTCCATCCTTTCGAAAGTTTGTGATAAAACTTCTCCAGAAGCTCTTTTTGCACGAATTGTATTTTAATTGCCTTTTCCATATTGATTTAGTTTAGGTCACTGGCTGCTACGATTTCATTTTGAGGTGACGTGATCAGGCTAGATGTACGTTTTCCTTTCGGAATCCAGCTCGAAGGACCAAAATGTGCCGTGATCACCCAGGTGTCACACCAAAAAAAATCACCCTTTTCAATAAACACAATTTTTATTAAAAGCTTAATGTTTTTCTAGTATAATTAACTTCAAAATTCACTATTTCATTCATTAATTGATACAATTCACATTCAGTTCATTATTTGATTAATTCAATATAAATTGGTTTTAAGTTATTTCAATAGTTATACAATACAGGCCGTGTTTTTTTAATGAACTGGCTAGGTCTTCGCCATACAAATTTGAAAACCCAAGTTTTATCGGGGTCTATCTGGGTCTCTATCGAGGTTACTGGGAATTTTTAAAATTTCCCTGCTTTCCAGAACGCGGCCTACTTCAAGCAGGAGGAGAAATGTCATTCAAATTTCTCTGACATCAAACCCTGTCATGTGCTGAGAATGATGAAAGACATTTCTGACGCTTTTCTCGTTGATCACGAGAAAGTCATGGATCGTCTTAACTCCTTCTCCAGCAACATCTTGCATTTTCAAATGCTAGCCAATGACGTCCAGTCCATCAATGCCCGGCTTGACACGTTGTCTGACACCCTGAACTCTGTTGTGACCAATACGGGTTCCTTGATTGAGAAATCTGAGAAAATTTCTACCCGAGTTGCAACAGCACTAGAATCGTTAGACGACATACACTCGGCGATACTTAATCCGGTCGCCACTTCTTCCTCCTGCACTTTTAGCTCCTCGGCTTCCGTCCATCCTATACTGGACGACATAAAAAGGAATACCAAGCGTGTCAGGGTTGATATTGAATCGCTGTCATCAGCAGTGATTCAAAATCACAATGCCCTGAGCTCCCTGTCCTTAAAATTGGAGAGCGTCGTTGTTACAAATAAGAGCTCCCCAGCGACGGTAGCATCTGATGACGCTCTGCAGGTTGAGCACCAGCCTCTGTCTGCACCCTGTCCCGCGCCTTCTTCTCGTTCGGAGAACGTCTTCTTGCCACAGGAGGCCGTCAATTCAATTGCACCTACTATTAAGATGCGTCGTAAAAGTCGCAGGAAAAATCGAAATCGCCAAGCCATCATTGGTGACAGTGTCACCCCGAGTTCCTTGCCACGCGTTCCAGGGATAGAATCGATCTCTAGGCCGGTCCCGGTATCAACCTCTTCGACCTTAATAGTGGCCAACCCCCCGGTCACTGAATGTACAGTTCCCCTAGAACCGTGCACCCCTCTGATTACGATACCGAGACCTTTAGATATCTTTATATCACGATTCTCTCCTCAAACTACGAAGGAGTCTGTCTGTGAATATTTAAGGAAAAAATCTATAGACCCTGAAACTGTTTCATGCAGAAAAGTCAACAAGGCTTCCAAGCCTGTTGCTTCTTTCGTTTTGTCTGCACCGCCCGTTATTGCCGAGACTCTTTTAGATCCTGGTTTCTGGCCTGCTGGTGCTCTTACCAAGCTCTTTGTTCCGCGTACCCGTACTCGAGCACATCACTCAAACGTTTCCATTCCGAGAACACTAAGGATGTCAAAAAACTTGAGACCCTCTCCCTCTACTACCAAAACGTAAGGGGGACAAGGTCAAAAACTAACGACATCCTTCAGGCATCGATGGCTAGCGGGTTCGATGTCATAGCGTTCACGGAAACCTGGCTTCACGAAGGCATTCTTAATGCTGAACTCTTCGATTCCTCCTACCAAATCTTTCGGAGGGACCGTCACACTGACTCGGAAGCTCGCGGGGGTGGCGTACTTCTTGCATGCCGCAGCCACCTTAATTGTAACCCAATTTCGCTTTCTAGTTTCTCTAACCATTTGGACATTGAGCTTGTCGCTCTCACGATTTCTTATTCAAAATCAAAACTCTTCTTGTTGTGCTGCTATATCCCACCAGATATGAGACACTTGACGATGGAGGTAAAAGCCTCTATGATATCCTCATCTCCTGTGTTGATTATTGCCTGAATATGATGAACACGGGTGATGAATTACTTCTTCTTGGCGACTTCAATTTACCCAATATTCAGTGGGTATTTGACGATGCTGACGATAACTACCTCCCCGAAGGCAATTTTAATTCTAAGGAATCCTGTTTTCTCAATTCCTTATTCTCACTTGGCCTTAATCAAATGAGTGGTGTGACTAATATGTTAGGGAGACAGTTGGATCTTGTATTCTTTACTGACTCAGGAAACATGATTGTTGAACCCAGTCCAATAGTCATGACGTCCGTTGACAATTACCACCCTCCTCTCTCGCTCAATTACTGCTTGAACTCAAAGAACAATCCTTGTCCGGAAGCGGTAACCCATTCCTTCAACTTCAGGAAGGCTAACTTTAATGAACTCTCATCTAAGCTTGCCTTGATTGATTTCAACAGCTTACTTTCCGCAAATGAGTTGGATGTCGATGTGGCACGGTTTTATGCCGTACTATATGAAGCTATTGCTTCATGTGTACCGTTTGAGCCCCAAAAGTTGCGCAGTTCTACTCCACCTTGGTATAATAATGAGCTGAAGCATTTAAGGAATCAGAAAAATAGACTCTGGAAGACCTATTTAAAGAGAAAGGATTCTCCGAGTCTTATTACATTTACTGATTGCTATAACAGATTTCGTTTACTCTCTTCTGCTCTGTATGGCGAATATCTCAACAGCATGAGGGACCAGGTTTATACTGATCCTAGAAACTTCTTCAAATTTGTCAACTCCAAGAAAAAAACTGATAACTACCCAAAAACTATGCAGCCCACTAACTGGTCAAGTAGTGAGTCTTCCTCGATTTGCAACATGTTTGCTTCATTCTTTCATCAATCTTTCACCCTTTCTAATTTTCAACCTAATGACAATAATTTTCGTCACATAACTCTACACCGAGAGGCTACTAGTTTATCTCTCTCAATATCTATTGACGATATCATGAAACATATTGATGAACTCCCATACGATTTCACTTCCGGCCCTGACGGTATCCCTCCTGCTCTCCTTAAATCCTGTGTAGAGGTTCTCCAGTCTCCACTGAAAACCCTTTTTCAAAAGTCCCTGGATAAAGGGTACTTCCCTACTCTTTGGAAGAATTCGTTCATAATTCCTATTCACAAAAGTGGTAGCAAGAACGAAATATCGAACTACAGACCAATTGCCAAGCTATCTGTCATACCAAAGCTTTTTGAGTCAATCATTTATTCTGCAATCGTGCCCATCTGCAAAAAACTTATTTCTACAAACCAACATGGTTTCCTTCCAGCTCGTTCCACTACCACCAATCTCCTTGAATTCACTTCCCATGCTGTTGAAGGCTTCGTTTCCGGTTGCCAAACTGATTGTGTTTACACTGATTTCAGTAAGGCATTTGACAAGCTTTCCCACTCCATTATACTTTTCAAACTAAAAAAGTTAGGTTTCCCTGAAGCCCTTCTATTATGGTTCCAGTCCTACTTAGCTGACAGGACCTACCAAGTCCTTTTCCGTGGATCCAAATCCGCCACCATTGAGGCGTCATCCGGTGTCCCTCAAGGCAGTCATCTTGGCCCTATCCTCTTTATTCTTTCTATTGATGATATTGTTACCTTGCTAAGACACTGCAGAATCCTGATTTATGCTGATGACATCAAATTGTACCATCACGTAAAGAGTATGGAGGATTGCAAACTTTTGCAAGTCGACCTCGACACCTTTTACTCTTGGTGCGCTAACAACAACCTGGCTCTTAATATTAGTAAATGCGAAGTCATGACTTTTTGTAGGCGACGTGATCCTATAATTTATAACTACTCATTTTCTAGTGAGGGTGTTCCCCGTGTTAATTTTGTTAAAGATCTCGGGATTAGATTTGACACCAAGCTGGACTTTGCTTCTCATATCAACTATATTTCTACCAAGAGCAGCTTAGTCTTGGGTTTTATTAAAAGGTGGTCCAAAGAATTTAATAGCACCCTGATCACTAAACACCTCTACATCTCCCTTGTCAGACCTTTACTTGAATATGCGTCCCAGGTTTGGTCTCCTTACTATTCTTCGCATGTTGGAAAAATTGAGTCGGTTCAACGTAGGTTCGTTCGATTCGCATTGAATCACCTTCCTTGGGAAGACCCTTTAATTCTTCCACCATATGAATACCGACTTAAGTTACTCAACTTAAACACTCTCCACAAGCTTCGTGAGGTGGCCGATGTTGTTTTCGTCCACCAGCTTCTTAATGGACGTGTCGACTCAGGTTTTCTAAGGCGCCGTGCGTCGTTTAGAGAGAGCCGATACAATCTGAGAGGACCACCGCTCTTACACATCAACTCCTCTAACACCAATTATGGCCGATTTGAGCCTGTTAATCGCATGTTCATTAATGTAAATAAAAATATTAATGTTTTTAGCGTGAGCACTAACAAAGACCTGCTTAAAAGGAGGCTATTTGTTGTCTCATGACTGTTTATGTGTTTTGTATGCAATTTTTACTGGTACTTAATCTTTTATGTTTGCATATCTCAGCTGAGCCACGGCAGTGGTAAATACTTCTCAGCCCTGCTGGGAAGTGCGCCTTCTGCGTTAGAAGGGAAACTCTATATATGTATATATATATATACATATATATATATTTATATATGTATGTATGTGTATGTATATATAGATTTTCATGCTTAGCTGAAAAGTGCGCCTTCTGTGCTAGAAGGGTTAACTGTTGAAAGTAAGTAAATATTAGGATGACAGGTTTAAAAAAACTAATTTAACCCTTAGCTGGCCCACCTCGTTTTTGTAGCATAGCTGAAACCCACGGAAAAAACTACTTCCACGGAAAATATGCAATATTGACCGTTTAAAAAAATCTGTGGAGTTCTTTGACAACCCTTTTTATGTTCCTATATTTTTTGAATGTATGGACACCCGCAACCGCGTAAAATCTCTGTACATAACACCATCTAACACAATTGAAACTTACAACCTTCAAGACACACTAGATGGTCCCACACATATTGTTATTGGATTGATATCATGGAAAAGGGGTTTCTTTTAGGCCTGGGGTGTACCTGCACCCCCAGGTTCAGCTAAGGGTTAATATATTTTAAAGAAAGGAACTTACTACGAAATGTATTAAGTCAGAAGGGTAGGAAGGAAGGAAAATGCCTCTTAATTCAGTCAAACCGTCCAGGGATACTGGATCCTGCTTTTTTAGCAGACTTGACAGGAAAATTTAAATTCATTTACCAAATAAACAAACTGTGTATATGTTTTTAAATTAATAAAGCTAGAAATTTTAAAAACTCATGCTGCTCCTATGGCTAAACATGGAGAACTGGATTTTATCGGAGTAGATGTACGAAATGTTTTCACGGAAACTGGCCTTTTGATATAAAATAACTATATACAATCGTACACAATTCCATCCTCCTCTAGTTCTTTCCTATAAAATATATTAACTTTTTAACTTTAGGGCGGAGTGATTAGATTTCATGGAAGACGTATGAAATGTATTCTCTAAAACCTATACAATATCCTCATGCGTATCTGGGCTGGATATTAACAAAACCAAAATTTGCATTGAAAATCACAAATGCCGACGACGACAGTTGACGTTTCAGCTATACGCTGAAGATAGATTCATTTAATGTTTTGCAAAATTTCCCTTGGCGTTTTTTTAATGAACTAAAAATCGCTCAAAACCCAGTTTATTAAAAAAACACGGCCATAGACATAAACTAGCTTAAATTCAATAGTTTGATATTGCCAGAATTATTGCTAGGCCTTACATTGATATTAACACTATCGCTCAAATTTCCTGCTGTGTGTGTGTGTTAAATTCTCCTTAGTAGATTGGCTTGATGCTTTAAGGGCCGAAACACATCCAAGCCCGCTTTGAACACATCCAAGCCCAAAGCCAGCTGCAAGCATATCCAACCAATGCGTTTAAATGGGATTGAACACATCAAAATTTGTCTCGCAAATTCAGGCCTTGGCAAAACTGGCCGCAAGGCTCGCCTCTGTCGGAATTCCGGCAATGCTGGAATTCGAATTCGGCCGAGGCTCTAGTTTTTGCTTTTGACAGTTGAACTTTGAGGTTGATATTTTGTATGCGAGTTTGTATTGAAAATAATTAAACGAATTAAATACAAAATGTTAGAAAATTTCACTGTAAACAAATAAATAATAATTAAAAAAGTCAACAAATTTTATTTTATTTAAAATGTTTGAAATTTCACCACATTTACATAATAACAATTAAAAAATAACAATGTAAACAGGCCAAATAATTGTATTTTAAATAATTTTTATATTTTACACTTTTTACGAACCACAGTGCTCGCTTACAAATTTGACAAATGTGATGAACCGGCCTGATTGTGTTTTGAGTATTCCGCGGACGGCTCTGGAGCTCGCCTCAAGGAAAGCTTCGAGAGATGAGCTTTAAAGCCAGCCTGGATGTGTTTCGGCCCTAATTTTCTTGGCTTTAGGAATTAGTTCGAATTTTGGACGCATAGATGCTGCTGATCAGAAACTGAATTAATTTCTCAAACTTCACCTTCCTTGATTGATTTAACTTTGCTGAATTGATGATGTACTAGCGATGCGTTGGTTGCGGTCGATTACAGTGGTGTGAATGCTTCTTGACGCCCCTTTCGATTAGATCTGCCTTTCGGGTTCTGAAATTTAAATTGCTTTAGCTTATTAAGTTATATGGGAATTAAATATTTCTTGGCTCAATTCGCCTTGCTTAGGATGCTGTCTCACTACAACAGCTTACGAATGACGGCTCAGTGCGCCGGTTATATTGGTTAAAAATCGGCTCAATTCGCCTTTATTGGGATGCAAAAGTTGAAGGTTCAATACTCCGTTCAACTTGCATGTGGATTTGGCTCAGTACGCTCTGCTTAAATGAGAATCACTGGTTGCCTCAATGCGGCAATTCTTTCAGACTCAGAACGTCTTGAAGGATCAAGTGATCTGAAATTTTCGGTCAACTGCTGCGATATTTATTGCCGCAATCACAATGAAGCTCGGCAAAGTGGCGGGGCAATGTGCAGTATATACGGATTATGTATTTAATCTTCGCTTGTTTGCGATCAGCTGTTTCTGTCTGTCAAATGGAGTGTGATTGCAGGTAAGTGTTGTTATTTCATTTTAAATTATATACTAATTTTATTTTTATATTTCAGCGAGATATTTATTCGGGAGGGAGAAAAAAGGGGCCGGACATAAATTAAGTGTTGACAGGTAAGTTTTTCTTTGTGGAACTTGTTTAACTTTTGTCTTAATTATTTTTCTAGTTTTCAGATTTGTTTACCGACGGCATTTGACAGTGGCTGGTTGTTTAAGAGAAGTATATATTTTATTTTATTTTATTTGGTTGTACTATAATTATTCTTTTTTTTCAGGTATTTTTGTTTTGTGTTTTGGGTCGTGTTCTAGGAGCTGCCGCGACAGTCCTTAAGATCTAAACTCGTGATGAACTTGGTGTCTTGAAGACGACCAAGTAGACCATCTATATGCGGAAGAAGGTAGGCGTCTTTTACAGTGCCACTGTTGACCTTGCGAGAGTCAAGGCACTGGCGGACCTTACCTGGATTTCGTACTAACACCACTGGAGAATTCCAGGGACTATGTGATGGCTCAATCACCCCCGTGACAGCATCCTGTCCAACTCACCATACATCAGCTGTTGTACGGCGGGTGAAACCGGATAATGCTTCTGTTTAATGGGAACTGAGTCACCAGTGTCAATGATGTGTTCCTCCAGGTTAGTCTTTCCCAGTCCTAAGACTTCGAAAGAGGGAAACCTGGCCTTGACCTGCTCCAACCGTTCGCGTTGCGTTGACGTTAAGTCGTGCAGATTTGCAGGCACTGATGGAGCCTTTATCTCGCAGACCATCTGGGGAGCGATGTCGAAACGTTTCCAAAAATCATACCCGAGATGCAGCCTCTGACAGAGACCGGGCACCACATAAATAGTCAAGTCACGGGTCCGTCCTCCGAAGGAGACGGGAACCTTGACATAGCCCAGCATTCTCTGTGAAGCCCCGTTAGCTGTTTGCATACAAGTGTGCACAGAGTATAATGTAACTTCGGGATGTCTTTCCAGAAATGATTCGGCATCTCTCCCTAAACAGGTGATATTGGCGCCTCTGTCCATGAAACCAATCACCTCTTCGTTAGCTAAAATGACTTTAGCAAAAGGACGGCCATCTGACAAGTCAGAGATGATTGCAGAACAACTTTCTGCGAAAGGTGTCGCTTCTCCTTTGCTCGCATCCTAATTTTGGGAGGGATATTACTGGAGTCCACCAAAGGCGGCTCCGAAAAGATGCGGTTACGAGCGGAGACATATCTCTTCCAACGGGGAAAAAAGGAACGTTTGACCTCAGAGGGAAAAGACGGAAGAGAATCAATGGATGTAAAGTCGCTTACAATAGACGTAGCGCTGGTATTTGCGGTGTCCTGGGGAATAACGGGCGAGCTTAGCTCGGGCGCGGACTCCCGTTCGGTCTCCCTGGCAGGTGGGACAGGCTGGTGTCACAACTCCTGGCTTGCCACACTTGTAGCAGAACAGGCCACGAGTCGCAGATGGGCAGTCCATAAAAGGATGACCCTGTTGCTGACAATTCCAACAACGGAGGGGTCGTGGAGTCGTCGGGAACTGACGCGTTGCTGTCATCTCGTCTACTCCCTGTGTAGGTACATCTGGTGGTAAATGACTAGTCTGCAACATCTCCGGGCATTCAATTTCATGTAATTGACGTTCGGGTCTTCGTTCGAAACGTTTCTTCTTCTGCCAGCGTTCAATTCGAATGCACGTTTCACGCAGTTGTTGCATGCTGGTGAAGCTGTGTCCTATCACCTTGGAACCCAACGTGACATTCAGGATGCGGATCACGATACCGATCAAACGTGTTTCAGACATAAGATTGGCCATGCGGTTGTGCAACGACAGCAGCTGGGCGGTAAAATCATCGAAAGAGAGATTTTGTTGTTTGAAATCCATCATCTGTAATATAAGTTCTTCATCCGATTCCCGACTTCGGCAATATCGAATGAACTGGGCTTTGACTGTTTCCCAGTCAGGATCTAAGAATTGACGCCGAAACTGGGACCAGTACCAATCTGTGGCTCGGCCAGACAACAATGCCGATAAGTTTCGGCAGACCTCCGAACGGCTGACCCCATCATCGTGAGCCTTCAGCTCCACCCGGAACAGAAACTCCTCTGCCGACAACATGTTGCTATCGCCGGAAAACTTTATGTTCCAGTAGGTGACTGGAGACTTGCGGTGATGAGTCATGGCCAACGAGTCCCTCCTGTCGTCGTTAGGTGCTGGCTCAGCCGGAGCAAAGCACTGATCACCGGTCGCACAATTGGGCACAGGAACCTCTGCAGTTCGTTGCCGAGCCCGAAGCGGCTCGAGCTCCTGTCGTAACTGTTGGACTTGATCCACGAGAGAGGAAGCGTTTTCGTCAGAGTTGGAAGGGTCGGCTTGAGGCCCGCCAGGAAGTTCACTCCCACTAGGAGTTGGAGTGGTGTTCTTACCACTACGAAGTTCCATTACCTCTGAAACGAACAAGAAATCAAAAGACAATTGATTAGGAAAACGGTTTCTAGCCTTGATGCAACACTAGCGGGTAAAAGTCAGTGTACTCACAAACACAGAAAGTAGATAATAAATAATGCACTAATAAATTTAAATTCAGCAAAAATTTTCCAGGATGGCCGAAACGGGACGTTCACTCCCCCAGGATTCTCGGTGGCCGATGTCACCGGTGTCAGTCGGTGGTGGCAATAGCACCAAGTGCCATCGCGACTCCGGTAGCACTCAGGTCCACGATCCATCGAACGACAAAAAAAACTTCGCACCACATCGAAAAGGAAACTTCTTCCAAAAGAAAAAAAATTTAGGGCTTCCGCTGTCCACCACAGCTGAGCTGCCACTCGGTACGCCATCAGGAAGGAGAGACAGACGGGATAGCGAAGAAACTACCATAAGAAAAAGAAAGGAAATAAAATTTAGTAAACCGAATGGATGTTCAAAGATGTCCACGGGGCGCAGTGGCAGGCGGTATCACGCCTGATACCAGAGACGGTTAAGCCCGTGTAACATCTCCTAAGTCCATCCGAAGAGAAAAAAAGAAAATCCTGCTCTCGGACCGACGCAGTGGCAGACGGTATCACGCCTGATACCAGAGTCGCCGACCCCAGAAACAGGACAGGAGGTCACCCTGACTCCACCTTCACGCATAGCCAAGCGACCACTCGCTTGTTAGCAAGACGTGAAAGCAAGCAGGGATCGAAGACATGTCGAAAACAGAAGAAGCTACCGCGTTATGGGACAACCTAATGGTGAAAACAAAGAAAGAGTCACACAAAATTTGGACAATGAGTATAGCGAAAAGAAAAAATCGAAAACAAGTCAATGACTAAGGCATCGCTGTAATACCCTAGCCCAGGCGAGCACTAGGTATTGGTGGTGAACCATTCATAAACAAGAAAAATGTAAGGTTAGCCGTGCAGGCACAAGTAGTATAGTATACCAGAAAAATTACATTGTCCGTGAAGGAACTTTAACGGGCTTTAAAAGCCGCGTTGGGCGCCATTTATGTAACGGCACAATGGCGCGAAGGTGCTGAGAAAAGCCATTTGAGACGCCATTGTGCCTGTGCATGCTCCCACCTGACTATAGGAACATGCACGTACATAAAAAATTCCAAAAAAAATCACTCTCCCTAAACCACCGAAATAACTGTTAGGGAGAGGCTTTATGCCGGCCACACGATGAACGCTAGCTCGCCGGATGGGGTCGTGGGGTGTGTGGCCGGGCCGATACCTCCATGGTTCACCACTTACCTAAATGTCGATGCGAAAATCCTTCCTTCGTCACTCCATGTCTGCGACACACGATTCCCGGACCTGAAATCATTACAAAAACACCAAGGAAAAGGAAAGAACCACGGAGCGAAAATCCCGATCAACCATCCTGGAAAACAAGTTTGGCTATTTAGGCCATCATGACTCAAAAGAAGAAGACGATTTCAAATGAATTAATTATAATTATATTATATTATTTCCCTCAAAACAACATTAGACACTAACAAAAGTGTTAATAACGAAAACGAAACAACATACGGTTTATACAGGTATAACCTCGCAACAAAAAAATCTACGCCCTGGCGCCAGTCGTTGACTTTTTAACATTCAATTTCAATATAGATATATAAACATTCAAAGTGTTTCATTTTCCTGGTGTACATACACCAGTGTACTTTGGAGTAGATGGAAAATGAAACGCATTTTTTTATTTGAGTGTAGTTTAAATCCTTACAATAAGCATCACAATAGCACTGCTGATATTTGGCAAGTGGGATCTGTGAAGTTTTTCAGGAAAAATAATTTGATTTAAAATGGACATATTTAATTCTTTAAAATTTTTTATTTTCTCTGAGATAAACAATACTATTTTGAATGATAACTTCAACAAAATCCGTTCAATAATTTTTATTAACCGAAAATTTTAATGACATAACTGAAAAAGTCAATACAATTACCACAAAATTTTTAAGGCGCCATCTGTTGCAAAAAAAAATCATAATTACACTAATCATTTACTCCAATATATGAGCTGGGGTAGTTGGAACTACACCAAACTACACCGGTGTAGGTACACCAGGAAAATGAAACACGCCTATTATAAATTCTCTAACAGTTAAAAAAAACCTGAAAATTACATATCCAATTCAAAGAGTAATGTTAGTGTGTATTAAAAGAATTCTTAAACTAGATGAATATAGACAATTAATAAAATATAATATTTAATAAACATTGGTATAAGTGAATAGAAAAATTCTCGTGCATTCTGTAATTTCATGTAATTAGTAAAAATTTTTACATTACTTAGTGTTTAGACAATCTAATCGATCTAAATAACCATGCAGGCCCTTTTGACAACTTCTCTATGTTTCCAGTTCTTTCATGCGTGACATTAGTTGAAAGAATAGTAGACTAAAGTATTGCCCTGCATGAACACCGCTGGTAATTTCGGACATACCTCACATTTCACATGGGAGCTCCTGCCACGATATATATCCAGCTTCACCTTCTTCAATGCACATTATAACATCCCCGGTTTCTACATAAACCTATTTTGCCTTACTTTTCACGACAAAACCACATATAATACTATTAACTACTACTTTGCCATATATTTATTATTGTTAGTTAATTGCTACTTTGATACTATTTTATTTATCGTGCACTTAATTTACACTAAAATAAGCTCAAAAGTATCGTAGCGATTTTTTCTTTTCAATAATTCCGCCTACCTTCTTTTTTCCAGAAAATCTCCAATCCAGACTCAAAGATTTTTAAAATTTACCATGTACAGTCCATCTTACTGCTACACAGCATTTTTCTTGTAGGTCGAAACTAGCCTAAGTTAACCAAGCAGAACTTCCCCATCGCCGACTTCCTTCCTGACCTTGGTTGAACCGCCGGTATACCGCTCCGTTTCTTAATAGAAAGACCTCTCAAAGACTGTTCCTTTTCCCTTATTCTTCTAAATTCGCTTCTTTCCTCAATCTACTCTTGTAGGACAAGACCCAGTTACTTACACGGGACACATGCTGGGGCTGCGAATTTCCACAACATCAATTATAAAAACATTTATATTTCACAAAACCGGTTATCTGACTCTCGGTTTACTAAAATGACTGACTACCCACAGACTGACTGACTGACTCTCATTTTCCTCCCCGTTTTTTTTCTCTACGCCTACCTGCCTTCCCAATTTTTTAATTCTTCCAGGTGATTTACTTAGAGTTTGAGAAATTTCCGCGAGGGGGAAAAAACCGACCGTTACATACCCTCAGGTCCACAAAGCCGACTTGCGAGGGAGTGAGGAGCCGAAAAAAACGGAAGGTTTTCTGCCGTAAGAATCGGTAGTTTGTTTCAACGTGGGACTCGACTCATGCCCTGAGAACAAGTCTCATGCTCTACTGACTGAGTTAGCCGTATATGAACTACTAGGTTTCGGGTTTTATAAGGAGCGGGTGAAAAGCTAGCTGAAAATTAGGCTCACGGTAGCAACTGTATTTTTTTATGGACAGTCTGAAGAGTCTCCCGGAGGAATATCTGGAGTTACAAAATATCAGGCGGAAGACAATATCACATTGTCCCCCGACGGATATCTACAAGTCTTCAAACATTCCAACACAAACCCAGTTTGCTTTCGCTCCATCGGGCCAGTCTCCAGCAATACCACATTGCCTTTGACTCACCTCGGTGGAATGACAGCCAAACAGTCCGCTGAGAGAAATTTCCCAGACAGACCGCAGAGAAAAAACAATCCGAGGAGACTATGCCTCAGTGGGGATGGATCTGGTCTGGCAGATCCGGATGAATAATTTATTGAAACTTGGCCCCAGACTGCCAAGTGAAACAAAGTAGGTGTACCATCCGCTAGGGAAGCTACCTAAGCGGACCTCTGCGGGTACCCTATAATTAACCGGTGAAGCCGGCGAGATGCCTTCTTAGGGCTACTCTGAGGAGCGCTTGCTTCGATGAAACTCAGGGACGTATGTCTTTGGCGTGGTATATGTAGCGGTTGCTACTTGTTATTAATTTACGTTCGTTGCTACTTGTTATTAGTTCATGTTCGTTACTGTAGCAAGTTTATTCAACATTCAGTTCAGTTCCTGAACTAGTAATTTTTGAGTACAGTGTTTTTAATATGTCAAAAATTATATTTTCACTACTACTTAGAAATACATTTTAAGAATTCTGAATCAGATATCATATACGTAGACACTGAACACACAAACGATTTTAAAAAAAAAACATAGACACACAAAAAGTTGTCATGAAAAATAAAATTTGAAAATGTATCAGTATTAGTTAGAAGTTAAAAGATTATACATATCCGGATTTTAAACCGTTAAAATAATTAACGTATTTATTAAAACTAATTTAAATATAATGTAATAAAAATATAAATCAAAATTTACAAAGACATTTTAATATAAAATTTATTAAAATAAAATGGTGTGACGTGGTGTATAAATAAAATAAAATCTAAAAATCTCATCATTTCTGGTGACCCCGACTAAGAAGAATTGCAGCCTTTCAATGAACTATAATTTGTAATTTGAAGAAAGAAGAAACAAGAAAGAAAATTTTAAAAATTATAGAAGAAAATTTAGAAGAAAGAAGTTAATACAAGAAAAATTAAGAAATCTATTCAAGAAAGAAAATTTTAAAAATTTAAAAAAGGAAAGTCAATTTTAATTCAATTAAATATTTTTCTTTTAATTTTATGCAAATATTATACAAAATAATACTTTTGAACATAAAACTTCCAACACTAACACTCTTCCTAGTAACAAAATATAATTTTTCTCTTGCTTTCGATTCTAAATGAATATTTTTCATTTTTATTAATCGAAATTTTCTTTAAAATTTTTGTTTTAACGTCTTTCAACGCGAGCGTTCACGAGTGTCCTTTCGTAAAAGTACCGCAAGTATAAAAAATTGAATTTCTTGTTACCCGAAAGTTAATTCGTTGTGAAAATATGAGTGTACAGTCGAATGGAACTAATTGTGATGACATTATAAATGAGAATTGTGGACATATTAGCGCTTCTGCAATTAAGCTACCAACCTTCTGGTCTCCTTGTCCAGAAGCATGGTTTGTCATAGCAGAAAGCCAGTTTACTTCTAAACATATTAGACAAGATGAGACGAAATTTGAGCATTTTATACAATCTCTACCTCTGGATGTTATAATGAATATGTTAGATGTCATCCAAAATCCACCTCAAGAAAATAAATATGAAACATTGAAGAGAACCCTCATTCAACGATTCTCGGAATCAGAAGAAAAGAAACTAGAACAACTTCTCTGTAATACAGAAATGGGAGATAAAAGACCATCTGAATTTTATAGGTCGATGGAGATTCTTGCGGGAACATCTTCTAACATAGGAAAAGATTTGATTAAGAAACTTTGGATGCGGAAACTACCATCTAATATCAACATTGCATTGATGTCTTCTGGAAATCAGAACATTCAAGATCTTCAAATTCTTGCTGACAAAATTTTCGATGTTTCAAAGTTTCAATATGTTTCTTCAATAAATAATAATCCATCAAACCCTTTTTCAAATCAAGAAAATATTAATTATATTGAAAAGATAAATGTTTTAGAAAATAAAATTGAAAATTTATCGAATTTAGTGAGAAAACTCACAATTAATAAAAATGATAATTTTCATCACAGATCTAGATCCAGGAGAAGAAGCTCTTCAAGGCAGAACTTTAATAATTATAATAATAAACCTTTTTGCTGGTTTCATTTCAAGTTCGGAAATAATGCAAAGAGATGTGTGAAACCATGCAGTTTCAATAATTCAAAAAACTAAATTACCCTTCAGCGTGTGCAATAAATAATTTACCTCAGAAATCAAAAAGACTTTTTATTTTCGATAAAGAAAATAAATTTAAATTTTTAGTGGATACAGGAGCAGAATTATCCGTCGTTCCAAATACATATTATGGAAAATATAAAAAAGACCCAAATTTAATTCTAACTGCAGCTAACGGATCGTCTATTCATACATATGGAACAAAACTTTTAAAAATAGATTTTGGTTTAAGACGAGACTTTACTTTTCCATTTATCATTGCAAACGTCAACGAACCTATTATCGGCGCAGATTTCCTGATCCAATTTAATTTACTTGTTGATATGAAAAATAGAAAAGTGATAGATGGTACTACAGATTTTAGTGTTAACGGAATCATGATTAAGACAAACTCTCCTTCACCCAGACATTTTTCTGTGGACAATGATTATGGTAATATTTTGTCTAGATTCCCTTCACTTACTCAAGATATGATTTACCTGTAAAACATAACGTAGTACATACCATCGTTACTAAAGGACAACTACCCTTTTCAAAAGCCAGACGATTAGACACCAATAAATTTAAAATAGCCAAAATAGAATTTGACCACATGGTTAAATTAGGATTGTGTAGAAGCTCTTCATCATCTGTCTCATCAGCATTACACATGGTCCCGAAAAAGAATTCTTCAGACTGGCGACCATGCGGAGACTATCGAAGATTAAATTCAATTACAATTCCAGATAGGTATCCAATCCCACATATTCAAAATTTTACGTTGAATTTGGATGGTTGTAGTATATTTTCGAAAATTGATTTAGTCAGAGCTTATCACCACATCCCAGTAGCAGAGGAAGACGTTTTCAAAACAGCAATTACTACACCTTTCGGCTTATTCGAATTCACTCGAATGCCCTTTGGTCTCAGAAACGCTGCCCAAACATTCCAGCGTTTTATGGATAAAGTTTTGAACGGCTTAGAATTTGTTTTTGTCTACATTGACGATATTCTTGTGGCAAGCAAGAGTGAGGAAGAACACAAAGACCATTTAAACCAAGTGTTCACCCGATTAGAGGAATTTGGAGTAAACATTAATCCAGGGAAATGTCTTTTCGGAGTAAATTCAATTGATTTTCTAAGCCACAAGATTACAAAAGACGGGATTCTTCCATCTGAAGACAGAATTAAATTTATTCAAAATTTTCCGTCGCCAGATTCAGTTAAACAAGTCCATAAATTCATCGGAATGGTAAATTATTTCCACCGATTCATTCCACAGTTAGCGAAATTGTTAAGTCCTATTCATATTCAACTAGCGAAAGAGCTTAAGAAGAATAAAAAGGTTAAAATTTTTGACTGGACGGAGGAATGTGAAAATGCATTCATTAAAGTCAAAGAAGCTTTTATTACTGCAACATTATTAGTTCATCCGGCAGAGGAAGCTACTTTACGATTAACTGTTGATGCGTCAAATATAGCAATCGGAGCAATGCTGGAACAAGGCAAGAACAACAAGACGGAACCATTGGCATTTTACTCAAAGAAATTGAGTGCAGCAGAAAAGAACTATTCAACGTTTGATAGAGAGCTTTTACCCGGGGGCTTCACGATCAATTTTTAAATTGCAATATTGCATTGCAGTACTAAAATTGATCGTGTAGCCCCTGCTGCAATATGCAATGCAATATTGTAAATGCAATGCTTGCATATGCAAGAAATTCTGAATTTCTTGAAAACAAAATGGCGGAAAGTGGAAAAACTTAAGCAGTGGAGATTACTTGACGCTGGATTATTTAATTTTATGTGAATTAACATAAAATTTTTTAAAAGGGAAAAGTTGATACTGTTAACTATTTTTTTATTTTTACAAAATGAGTGAATCATTGAAAATTAGGTCCAAACACAACAACTATCTCCTACGCATTTCTTGTAAGAATGAAATTGCAATGCAATAAAATTCCTGCTGATAAAACTTTGACATGCAATATTTCAGATTGCAATTGCAGACAAATTGATCGTGTAGCCCCAGGGTAAAGGTAATGTGTGGGAATATGAGGAGACAAAAATATTAATGAAGAAATAAAAGCACGATAAAAGGAAGAAATAAAAAAATATAATAGTAACTTCAAATGACAGCTAAAGAACTCAAACTCAGTTTAAGTTAATATGCCGCTTCAAGTAGGCAGAGTATATACGCGCTCGAGTTCTTGAGATTTCCAAGCCTTGGAGTACTAAAGCTGTCATGCATTACGTTTACATGATTTACTTGAGTTCCTGACTTGAAATTTACTTGAAACTCAAGTTGCGTTTTCGGTTCATTTACTTGACTTCAAAATATCGTGAAATTTTCTTGAACTGACACTTGACCTTTCATATTATAACAGAAACTATCTTCAAATTATAATATAAATAACTTTAAAAATATTGCATTAAAAGTATACATTCACTACAGTTTTTATCTTCTTCTTGTTCCAAAGAAAAAATACACAAGCAAAATTTCAAGTATTCAAGTAGTGTTTACATGAGCTTTTTCAAGTCAATCAAACAAATTTTTGTGATTTACTTGACTCAAGTATACTTGAAGTCAGGACGAGTTTACATGCATATTTAGTTACTTGAAATCTACTTCAAGTATACTTCAAGTAAGCATGTAAACGTAATGATGGAAACGTAGTAAGTAATGGACTGCTGATTGACGATGTGCATGTTTACACGGTTCGCTTTGTCTCTCCTTTTGGGGCGCCCCAAAGCGAAAATTTGTTTAGAAGGTTCGCTATGAGACCAGTCGCTTTTAAGACAGCTGAAACAAATGGAATGAAAAATAGGGCTGGACAGAAAAAGCAATATTTCTTTTTAAGTGATACTCGAGTGTTTTTTTAATTGTACAAATAACTAAAAAATGGTTACAAAAATAGCAAAAATAAACTTGGAGAGCATTTAGATTTTTTATAAGAACAACATAGTATTAGAAGGAACTTAGCCGCAAGAGTTGGATGGCTCCAAGGATCTCAAATTAAATAAATATCTTATTTTCTTGTTTAATGAAAAATTATAACATTCAATTGAAACAAAAATATTTTACTGGCTGACATTTAGTTAAATTAAATAGAGACTACACTGCCAATATATAAAGATAGCGAATATGTCTTCATAACAGTTTTGTAGAGAATCGTATGCTCTAATAAAAAGTCCTTATTATTATGATTTCGCTTTATTCAATAGCTTATACGCAATCAAAACCCATATCAAAAAAAAATATCACCATTTCTACCAAATCTGTCATATTTTCATAAAAATGTTCATTTTATTTTGAATTTTTGGTATAATAAATGTAAAATTAATTTTTTAATTTAACATTTTGCTTCAGCTCAGCCGTTTTAATAAATATTTCCACAGACCTTTTAATTTAACAATTGTTTACTTTTATTTTAACAATTGCTTTTTTGGCTAACCCTAAAGAACATAAGTTGAAAGATTCTCCTTCCTCATTAAAACACGTCTGCTCATCACGGCGGCTGAAGCAAAAATAAAATGGAATACTAAAGTGATACAAAATGGAATTAGAACAAACAGCTGATCAGAAAAGACGAACGTGAGTCGCTTTAAAATCGAGACGTAATTCCCTCCCACCCGAACACTCCCCGCATCCATAAATTTCGTGTTTAAAGGTGGTGGGCGCGACCCGTCTAAACAGGCACGATGATGAATGGCACCATTTTTCTCCAGAAATAGAAAACATTTTTTATGCAAACAAAAGTGATGAGACGTTTGTTATAATTAACGGAAACAAATTTCCATTACCCATTTTTATTTATTAGCAGTTTTTTCATTAAATAAATGTATTTATTCCAAAACCGTGACGGTTATTTCCCTTGTTTAACGAAGTTTTCAAAATAACTCAAGAGTGAGTTAGAAGAACGAAAACCTGTCTATTTTTTTCTAATTATGTTTATATCGCTGACATGCGCTGACGATTACAATTAATTGGGATTTAACGTGGGAGCGAGGCAGGAATAGTTTTTGGTGACATTTTTTTGTATGGGATTTTGCCACTGACATATAGTAATGGACTGCTAAATGGACAAAATCCCATAGAAAAAAGTGGCACCAAAAACTATTGCTGCCTCGCTCCCACGTTTAATCCTTATGAACTGTAATCGTCAGCACATGTCAGCGATGTAAACATAATTAGAGATAAATAGACAGGTATAGTTTTTGTTCTTCTGTCTCACTCTTGAGCTATTTTGAAAAGTTCGTTAAACAGGGGAATTGACTGTCTCAGTTTTGAGATAAATACATTTATTTAATGAAAAAACTGCTGGTAAATAAAAATGAGTGATGGAAATTTGTTTCCGTTAATTATAACAAACTGCCATTCAACATCATCAATCAACAGTCCATTAGTATATGTCAGTGGATTTTGCTCATTTAGCAGTCCATTACTATATGTCAGAGGTGTAGACGAAGTGTTAAATGAACCGGAAAATGCAATTTAAATTTCAAGCAAATTCCAATTCTAGAATCTAAAACTGCAAGTAAACGCATGGAGAAGTCAAGTTATCCTATAAACATATTAAATGAATGGCTTGCTACATTTGTAATTCAAGAAGAAGATCCGTAACGCAGTATTTAGGGAAAAAGAATTTAATATAATTATTCAATTTTAATTTTAAATAAATTGTTCCGAAAAGTGTTCATTTAGAGCAGCGATGTCTCATCATTACGTGGTAACCGCTCAGAAGCCTACGGCTGTTATAGCATGTACGACCGGTAAGTTTGTTTATGTTTGATGTGGGGTTATGCGCCACCAAGTGGGTCGTAAGCGATGTTTTATTTACTTGCTAAAAAGTATATTTTATTCTATAAATGTATTTATTTTAAGAAGCGTCGACTTTTTTAATATATAATTCGAAGAATTGTTTTAGATGATGCATTGTACAGGCTATAATTACTGTATATAGAGTTTGAGTTTCTTCGGAATGCTTGATTTATTTGAGAAATACGTTCCGCATTATCCGGTAGCATATGGGGATACCAGCAATCATGTATATTTATCAATAAGCAGTAGTATTTAATTTTGCTTTACATGACAGGAAATAGAAGCCTATCAGATGCAATATATACTGTTGAAAGCGAAGCTAGAGCAGCTCTCAAAAAAATGGAGCAAACGGATATCCTGCCCGGATTTGCCCTACCAAAAATGAAAGATCAGAAAATCGTACTTTAAGTTGCTTCAGTTCAACTTAGAGCAGGCTCATAAAACACAAATCTGAGCAACTGAATTTTTCATAAAACGCATTTTGCTAAGATATCTTATCCCAGCTTAAGTTAGAGCAGCTTATTAAATACAGTTACTTATTGTACATATGCCATTCATACCTAGATTTTGCAATACGCATTAGTTACTTGGGGATTTTACGATTTCCATGGTCACGCTATTTGACGATGGATTTTGATGGAGCACCCCAAAATAAGACGAAAATTTAAAATATTTTTTTTGATATATCGATGGTTGAAGTTTTAAGTAATATCCATTTCCATCATTTCCAGGTGATTGAAGGTAGGGGTGCGGGCTTTTTATTGGGGAATACTAGAAAAATAGCTAAACATGTTTCATTTCTTAATTTATAAATATGTACTCCATGATATTTCTGGTATTGTCGCACTAATGGCTAGGTGCGATAGTAAGAAATTTTTATATTTTTTTTTTTTATGTGGCAGTGCTAAGCTCAGGAATCACACTTTGTACTACTAGTCCGTCATGTCATTTGTCACGTCATGGTGCAATGTCTAGCAGTAAGCTTAGTAGGGGGAGGGGGTTGGAGGGATTATAAAGGTACGGGAGGGAATTGAAGAAGATGGTGATGAACCCTGCATTTGAACTCTTGGATGTTGTAAGGAGCTCGGAGAATTTTTATATTTTTATATGCATCAATTTTTGTATTAATCCAGGGGAAAGGGGCGAAGGAGAGCGGACGCCTGACAATGGAGGTTGATGGAGCACCACAAAATAAGACGAAGATGTAAAATATTTTTTTTGATATATCGATGGTTGAAGTTTTAAGTAATTTCCATTTCCATCATTTTCAGTTAATTTAACCACGTTTTCCCTTATGCGCCCACGTAGATAGTGTGGTCTATAAAACCAGAGATTGCATTTAATCAGTTTTGCTGGTGTCATTCCTCGTGAAATAATGTTGGCGGGGTTGTCTCTAGATCCAATGTGCCTCCATTATTCTGGTTTGGAGGACCGTTGAATTTCTGCAACGCGGTTGGCCACAAACGTTGGTAAGATAACGAATCTGATCGGATCCAGGCCAGAAATATTTCAGAACCTGTCTTAAAATGCACCTTCAAGCTGGGCAGATTCACTTCCTTTCATACTCTGCATCCGCTGGGCTGCCAGTTTTGCAGCTCATATTTCGAGCCTTGTCGTGGTCTTTACTGGAGCTACCTTTGATTTAGCAAGCACCAAACGAATAGTGATGATGCCGTCCTGGTCCTCACATATATAGCAGCCCGGTACGCTGCCTCAGATGTATCTGAAAAGGCATGAAATAGTATCGTTGCGTTCGTGTGTGGACAAAGGTTTCATTTTGGTTGCAAACTGGTTTTGAGCATGATTATTGAGCAACCAGTTTACAACTGGGATTGCAAATCAATCCGCTCGGTATCGGTATCAAATGAAAGGTGTGACAATTAGAATACTATTAGCAGTTTGGCGTCATTCCAAATTCTAAAGGGTAGCCAACAAAAAATGGCGGTTTACCTTTTTCTTTACAACGCCTTCGGTATGAGTATTAAATGAAATTATATGACTTGTATAGTCTACAATAAAGAGCCAGAAGTGCTTATGTGCAAATTTGACGATTCTGAGTTTATTGCATTTTTGTATTCAGCTTTTTATTCTTAATTGTTGTTATAACTCTTGTCTTCTTATACTGAGCTGCGCTTGCTTAGTTGTCGGACCGGAAAAAGTGCTTTTGTGCACAGTTTTGTATCTAACAAAAATCTTTGACTTAAGCACTTCTGGCTGTGTACTATAGTAGTATAGTAATATGACATCATTTTAAATCATCATTGTGACATCATTTTAATTCTAAGGCTGCATTCGAAAATTCAGCCGGCTGCGCAGAATTGGCAGCATCGCACCAACGGCTGCAGGCTATATATGCCTGGCTATAGCCGTTTTAATTTTTTGAATGATGTGATACCATTTCTGCGCAGTTGGCTGAATTTTCGAATGCAGCCTAAAGGCTCGCGCACATTAGGGCGGGCCGCACCGCATTGCATAACAAAAATCCTCCTACATCACTTTCGAACATTTTACATGAACTATCGCACACTAGAGGCAGGCCGCACCGGGCCGCATCGCAGCGCACTGGCGGATCGCTTGCTAGGCGTATTTTTGCGGCGATGTTATGTGTTGTGATGCGGCTCGCCTCAGTGTGCGTTGGAAATCGCAGTTATCGGACGTTGTTGCTCGCGATTTTACTCGATGTTAGGAGACTGACTGATTCATTATTGCTTTGCGGCGCGGCCCGCTGCGACTCCTTATGTGCTTTGGCGCAATTTTGCAATGCGATGCGCTGCGGCCTGTCGCGGCTGTAGTATGCGCGAGCCTTAATATGGCGGTCACTAAAAAGTGGCGGAAGACATATTTAGACTAAAAAGTAGAAAAAACAAATATAGTTCAAAAATAATTTTGAATGCCAGGTTTTTATTCCTTTACTAGCATAAAACCCGCGTGCCTTGCAACGCCTTTAAACAAAAACTGTTTATTATGTGCAATGTTTTCCTTCAAAAAAAAAAAAAAAATATATATATATATATATCACCTAAAAAACGTATATCACCTCTGCTCAACAAATCTGCAAGTTTTGAAGCAGAGATAGGCATGTTTATGTCCCCCATTTCACTGCGTTAGGGGATGAATTTCGAAAAATTGCTTCTTAGTGAATGTGCACGTCATTATAGAGATGCACTGTCAAAATTAAAGCCCTCCAGCTCCAGCGGTTTGGGTTAACCCCATTTCACCCCCTTAGGGGATGAATTTCGAAAAATCGCTCCTAAGTGGATGTCCACGTCATTATAGGGATGCACGATCAAAATTAAAGCCCTTCAGCTTCAGCGGTGTGGGTTAACCCCATTTCACCCCCTTAGGGGATGAATTTCGAAAAATCGCTTTAATAGTGGAAGACCACGCCATTATAGGGATGCACTGTCAAAATTACAGCCCTATAGCTTTAGCGGTTTGGAAAAAACCCATTTCACCCCCTTAGGGGATGAATTTCGAAAAATCGCTTCTTAGTGGACGTCCACGTCATTATAGGGATGCACTGTCAAAATTACAGCCCTATAGCTTTAGCGGTTTGGAAAAAACCCATTTCACCCCCTTAGGGGATGAATTTCGAAAAATCGCTTCTTAGTGGACGTCCACGTCATTATAGGGATGCACTGCCAAAATTTCAGCCTTATAGCTCCAGCGGTTTTGAGTTGACCCTATTTCACCCCCTTAGGGGATGAATTTCGAAAAATCGCTAGGGATGCACTGTCAAAAATTTCAGCCCTTTAGCTCTAGCGGTTTAGGTTGTGCGTTGTCTGTCAGTCAGTTACTTTTTATACAATAGAAAAAAAGTAAAGAAAATAAATCCCCTTACAACTTATTGAACCCCATTTCACCCCCTTCAACCCTTTTTTCTCCAAAAAAAAAATAGCCTATGTCCGTCTCTAAGGTCTAAACTATGTCTGTTGCAAATTTCATCAAAATCGGTCCAGCGGTTTAGGCGTGAAAGCGTAACATACAGACAGACAGACAGACAGAGTTACTTTCGCATTTATAATATTAGTAAGGATTGCGGATTTTTTAGTATTTTTAAACGTATTATTTTTGTTAAATGATTTTATAAGTAGCTACAGTATTTATTGAATACATTTTTACATTAAAAATGCAGTTTAGTATAAACTGTATATTTGTAGAAAAGCTTTTTATTTCTCCATTTATGTATATCACACTTCTTTCGAAATACTACTCGGAAAAAACACCGAACTCGAATAAAAAATTTGGGTTATGCCAGCGACCTCAAAAACGTAGATCTGTTCCAATCCACCACTTCAAACATAAAAAAATATGTTTGCTTTGGTGAGACTGTACTTAGTATACCGGTGAATTTTCAAACATGATGAATGGTGACTTAACTGATAAATTTTTGAACATGGTAGATTAGCTTCTGGCTCGACCCTATGGTAGAAGCGTAAAAAAAAGCTTACCAGAGCGGCTTCATTCTTGCGGGGGTGGCTTCACTCTCAAACAAACTATCAAACAATTTTCAGCAAACAGCGCACACCTTGATATTTGCTGGCCATCAACGAGGCAAACGAGGTTCCAACCTCCTATCATTGTGAGAGACTTAAATACCAAAGTCTGTCTAAACTTCCTAAGGCAGGAAAATGTGGATTTTTATTTAGCCAAAGGGACTAAAAACATGACCAAGATTTTCGTAAAGAACAAGGAGGATAAGATTAAGATCATGAATAAATTAAAGGAACAACAAGTTTGCGGGTTCACATACTCGGGGAATGACGAAAAGCCCACTAATCTCCTCATAAAAGGAATTTGCCACTCCTTTGAACCTAGCGATGTTCTAATGGAACTTAGATTAATCTTCCCGAATACTGAATTCTCTAAAATTAAGAGATTTGAGACGTTCAAATCCAAAAAAAACAGTATTGATTTGGGTATATTTCTACTAACGAGGACGTCAGGGATCTACTCAAACTTAAATATCTCGCCTATCAGAAGATTAAGATTGAAAGACTTCTTAGCATTACTCCGACACAATGCTTTAAATGCCAAGCGTTTGGACACAGGGCTAACAATTGCCTTAACGTTTTTCGCTGTGTTAAATGTGCTCAGGACCACGAGCCGGGGCAATGCAACATCGTAAAAGGGGTGGATGAACCTAAATGCGTAAACTGTGGTGGCTGTCACGCGGCCAGTTACAGAGGTTGCATCAACTTTAAAAAGTATTTAGCGAACAGGAAGGCCAGAAAGGAGATGCGGACCACAACTAACGTACTATCTACCACACTCCCGCAGTCTAACCATCTACTAAGCGGAAAATCATACGCGAATGCAGTTAAGGGAGATCAAATACCCTTGGGAGGCCTAAACACTGATGGACTCTCAGGTAAAGAAAACTCTCCGGAAATTAATGCGTTATTAATGAAAATCGAAAAAATTATGTCCATCTTTGTTAAATAAGTCATGAGCTGCGCAACTTCCCTTGTAAACAAAAATGCATAAGAAAAACATAACATTATTAGAACTTAACGTCCGCTCTATTAGATCCGTACATAGAAGACAGGAGCTTAATAACTTATTAGCCTATAATAACTACCCGGACTTGGTCTTGATCTCAGAAACCAGACTAACTCCAAAATTTAAACCTAAATTTAAAAAATATAATATGTTTAGAAACGATGAGGGTGTTGGGGTGGCGATTCTTATAAGGGATCATATTTCGGCCCTTAAAGTTAACTTTGATTTAGGTACACCAGGGGTTTTGGCATCAATCAAATACAAATCCTCCAATAACCTCTTAAAAAATTTAATAATAGGCAGTATCTACATCTCTTCGGCTCTAAAAAAAATCGGAGATGTTGGACATCATGAACAAAATAAAAGACTCGGCCTTAT
Organism: Thereva unica; assembly: GCA_949987705.1. Classification (NCBI taxonomy): domain Eukaryota; kingdom Metazoa; phylum Arthropoda; class Insecta; order Diptera; family Therevidae; genus Thereva; species Thereva unica. The sequence goes on from OX465283.1 coordinate 96,502,941, forward strand.
CTCAACAGGATTTCATCATTGGAGGCGACTGGAATAGCAGGCACCATAATTGGGGTGACACAAAAATCAATAATAATGGAAAAACACTCTGCGACTGGCTAAACTCCAACCGAGTTACTGGACTATCCATTATTTCTCCCTTTTCTCCAACGTTTTCTGAAGGGGATTCAGTTATAGACTTTTTCATAACCTCTCTGCCAAAACGTAATGGACTCCATCGGAATTTCTCGTGCAACACCAAAGCATCCTTTTCAGACCACTATGCAGTCACGCTGAATCTCAGTCTAGAAATGGAGAAGTTTATTATACTAGACAGGGAAAAAAATTTTAACTACACGAATATGAACTGGGCTGCTTGGAGAAGGGACTTAGTCGAACTTATTAGCAACAATCCTCCACCTGAGACAAGTTCACTTGATAACAACGAGATTGACCTCTGGATCGATCAATTCGGCGAGGCTATTAAAGATGTTAACAATAAACATTTATTAAAGGAAAGAAGGAATAACGATAACCCTCTACCACCAGATATAACAGCCTTATTAAGACTAAACATAATTGGTGCAATAAACTAAAAAAGATTTATCACCAATTCCTAAATAGAGATAGGCCTGAATACCGCCATCTGTCTTCTCAGATCAAATGCCTAAATAAAATTATTACTGACAAGGTAAGAATCCACAATAATCTACGCTTCCAAAATAGAATGAAGCAAACCAGGCCCAGACCTAGGGCATTTAGGGAAATGTTTAATATTATTGGCAATGCGAAATTTCAGCACACGAACACAGTGATCATTGATGGCGTCGAGACTGAAGAAGAAACCGTCATTACAAAAGCGTTTCGCAGATTTTACGAAAAAGTTTACCAAACTAAAAGGCCTACACACAGCCCCGAGTTGCTGGAAGAAGTCGAAAGGGTAGTTCTTGATTTCAGAAATAGGAATAGTTTAACCAAGGGACAGATGTATAAAGTGACATCCTTCAGTCCTTCCAATCTAGCATCGAATCCCAGTGATAGGAGCACCTTTACAAATTTTGAAAAGGTTAAAGGTCTAATAAAACTATTAAACAGAAAAAAATCGGCTGGCGTAGATGATGTTTCAAATTTACTTTTAAAAAACCTTCCTAATGAGGTCATCAAATACTTAACAATAATCTTCAATAACTGTATTAATAATGGATACTTCCCCAAAAGATGGAAAATTGCTAAACTGATTCCTATACCAAAAAATAAAAAAGCCAAAGAGTTACATGACTTTAGACCCATTCAAATGCTCTCTAACATCGGCAAACTCTTCGAGAGAATTATCGCCATAGATCTGGATTATCTGACTGAGGCCAACAAATTAATACCAGCTTATCAATTCGGCTTCAGAAGTGAACACGGTACAACCCAGGCCTTAATCAAAATACATAGCGACATTTCTAATAACCTAAATCAAAGGAAAACTACAGTAGCGTGCGCAATGGACATCGAAAAGGCCTTTGACTCTGTGTGGTCCGATGGTCTCATCTATAAGCTTCTCAGCTATGGCATCCCACACCTTCTAATAAGGCTCCTTTTGAGCTTTATGGAAGATAGGAAGCTATTCGTCCTTTTCAAAAAAGTTCAATCAAACTCAATTAACGTGTGCTCGGGTGTTCCTCAGGGCTCCCTGTTAGGACCTAAATTATACAACCTATTTCTTGCAGATTTTCCGCACGTTTTCCATAATAATGATAATGAGCTCTGCTCTAAGACTATTCTGTATGCTGGCGACACTTTGATTTACGCGGGAGCTAATACCCCTGAAATCGCTTGTCAAATTGTGCAAGAGCACATCTCAAGAATTGAGACATACTATCTTGACTGGGGCATTAATATTAATACAGGTAAATCTAAAATGATCTGCTTTAGAAACTCGTCCGGTAAAGGTATAGCTAATATCGCTAAGAAAAGCTGGAATATTCATCTTTCCATTAGTGGTGATAACATCCCGCTTAAGGGGAGGTTCCTCTGATCGACTCTGAAAAGTTCGTCACTTTGATGAATTTTTTTGAGGTATAAAGAAATGTAATATGAACAAACGGTTTTTTGTACAATGTTTATTGATAAAAAGAGTCCCTAAATTTATTTTTCCCCCCTCTTTCAATTCAAAATGGCGGCTCCAGCCAAATCGCCGTGAGGCCTTGCGCGCCATACATGCGTCTGCGCGGTACGTTCCCCAGGGTCGTAGGGGTCACTGAAACATAAACATTTTTTAAGTTAGTTCACTGACATATAGTAATGGACTGCTAAATGAGCAAAATTCCATACAAAAAAAGGCACCAAAAACTATTGCTGCCTCGCTCCCACGTTAAATCCCAATGAACTGTAATCGTCAGCGCATGTCAGCGATATAAACATAATTAGAAAAAACAGACAGGTATAGTTTTCGTTCTTCTGTCTCACTCTTGAGCTATTTTGAAAACTTCGTTAAACAGGGGAATTAACTGTCACTGTTTTGGAATAAATACATTTATTTAATGAAAAAACTGCTAATAAATAAAAATGAGTGATGGAAATTTGTTTCCGTTAATTATAACAAACATCTTATCACTTATTTTCTCCTAAATTCGAAGAAATTTTTATTGTTTGCATAAAAAAGGTTTTCTATTTCTGGAGAAAAATGGTACCATTCAGCATCGTCAATCAGCAGTCCATTACTATATGTCAGTGAGTTAGTTAAATAAACGTATTTAGGGGCCCTTGAACCAAAATTTCCGAAATTTTGATAAAAAGAACAGACAAAGTTATCCACTTGAAAATTAAGGTCGTGTTTTGGAGCGTGTTTTGTTTGTTTAAGACAAGCGTAAAATTGTTTATTATTAAAATATATTATTAGTAATGGACCAAGGCCCCCTAAATTGAATTTTACACAAGACTTTAAAATTTCAAGTGAATCCGATAAGTGGTTCTCGAGATAAATTGTACCGCGCACCGAAAATATCAAGTCTCCGAAAAACGCGTTTAAAGTTTTAGAACGCGCGGCTAGTTGTACTCCTTTGACAGTTGCACGCTTCTCTTTGAAGCGCTGTAACTTTCTAAAAACTGCATAAAATGCAAAACGGTTCTAGGATCATGTTTTTAACATATTATAGATTGATAATATGTAAAAAAAAATCATTTTTTCATCGCCGATCAAAGGAACCTCCCCTTAAAGAAGAACTAAAATATCTTGGACTTACTTTCAACAACCTCCTAAAACCAAATCCACAAGGTAGAGCTGCTATATCCAAAACTATTAAAGCCTTCAAAACACTAATGCCCCTTCTTAGGAGCGAATTCCTTTCAAGAAAATCTAAACTGCTATTATATAAGCAAATGTTGAGACCGATTCTTATCTACGGTTTCCCAGTGTGGTTTGCCATCCCCACAGTGGGGAAAGAAATCGAAGCTCTAGAAAGGAAAATACTGAGACACTGCACCAACCTTTTCTTTAAGGAGCATAATAGGAGATATTCCAATAAATTCTCTTCGAAAATGCAAAAATTAAACCCTTCCTAACATATGCCATCGACCTTAGCCTGAAAGCTATCAAGAAAATGGAAACTGGAACTGGAAAATGGATGTTGGGGTGGCATCCTACTCAGAGAGATTTACGTCAAAGAATCATCTATTCCGCTTGATGAGAAATTCTATGTGACCCGACCAGTATGTGCAACCCTAACTCTATACCACTATTGCTGCCTGTAGATGATAGAAACCAAATCCACAAATTCTATTACCATATCCTCACATACTCTCCAAAACAGAAGATAACACCAAAAATTATGATCTAATATGAATTAACTACCCAGGAACTACCGAGATCTCTTGTTTTTATTCTACCCTTGTTTTATGAGAGCCGTCTAAATGAAACGAAACCATCCAACTATAAAAAATGGTGACCCGCCTTCATCAACAAGAAATGGAAACCTGACTGGAATGGTGTTATTACCGTCCAATATTTGACATGTAAGAATGGATTTTCAATACTCTTGCCTTCGGAAGCTCTCATCCCACTGCCTTCTACTGATTGCCTTTCAAACCTTCCCAGTAGGACCGGTAAGCTTACAGAAGTACTGAAATCAGCACTTACTGGTAAGGGGTAGGCCTTACCACTTCCTTTTACAGAAGCGCTTACTTTTACACACGATGTCATAGGGGGTAAGGCCTTACTTTGGTACTTACCTTAGAGTGCTTATAGAACTGCTCATCTGTAAGGGGTATAGTAAGGCAACAACGGAACATTGCAAAAGAGATATTCATGGGCGCCTGTGGATATGTGATCCGGTGTCGAAATGCTTTTATTTTTTTCATCTTTTACAAATGCCTTTTTTCCAAGCCCGAGAGTGGCTTTACCTAAGCAGTCCCCCAACTAAATTCTAAACTTCTCCAAAGCTGCTTGTCCTCCGTTTCGAATGAGAGCCGGGCTACCGAGTATGCTATTGTCGCATTTTATGTCGACGAATATAATTGCCCGTTTTATTTTTTTCTATAAAATTGATGAAAGCTCCAGGAAAGCTCCCTTGAGTCATCGGGCAGATTCTCGCTTGTTTGGGTATAATCCTGGACTACACCTTACCATCTGCCTTCTCTTGTAATGGGGATTGTAAGGGCTCATCTAGCACCCAGAAAATAAGGGGCACCCCTTACCAGATGAGTACTTATTTCAGTGCTCCATCGGTAAGGCCTTCCTAGAATTCCTACTGGGTTTCTTCTTTATTGTTTTAAGTATATTTTATTAGGGGAGTAGATAATAACCTAGTAATTTAAGGCCCTAATACACTCAGCGACGAAGTCCAACATGAAATTCAGTTCCAACAACAAAATATTAAGGGAAGCTTAAAAAAAATACAGCCACAAAATTAAACTAACCCAATCTCAAAAACCTCCTAACACAGTCAAAATTACCTGTTGCACTGCTTGCACAACACGGCCGCCGGAGGGGAAATCTTTGCACAATAAAGGGGTTCGGCTGCATTCGTATGTCTTGTTGGGCTTTACTTTATGAGTGCGTGCCCGAAGTAAATTTTCTGGCGATTTTCAAGAAATCTCTTCTGCGGTGTCGCCGGCTAGAAATTGAAGCCAGTGTTAGATAATTATGAATGGAAATTGAATTAATGTCGCAGTAATGCACTCTACAAACTTGTTCCTGTCATGGGATATGAGAATAGATCTTTTTAGTTGGATATTTAAATTTTTCTTTCATGTGAAATTTTTATATCGCTGCTTTTGCTGATTTGAAATTTAGCAAGTGCGGCTAATAAACAATAAATGCGGCTAAAAAGACAATAATGAAAAACAAGGATGTCATAAAACTTAATTATTACATGAAGGTAGTATTTGCCATTAAAATATTTTCTTGGTTTTTTCATAAAGCCAAGATAATAAACACCGATTGATCACTACCTGACCACCGGATAAAGGCAAGAATCCCTAAATTCTCAAATCAAGGAAATCACCATCAAGCAAGTCTTTAAAATTCTTGCCAAACAAACCGATTTTTCCTCAGATTTGATTGTTTCCCGAAAATACGATCACCATCCATGCCTGCAACAAAAAAGGTTTGAAATTTCCCCTGCAAAAGCCGAAGCAGAAGCTCTCACTTATACAAACGCATCTCGTGTTAGTTGATGAAAAATGCGCCATTCTTTTAATTAACTTTTTCATTAAAATTGAAATTTCACGCTTTCTTTTAAATATTTTTTAATTTTTACTTTTCAGTACATTTTTTAGTTAATTAAAATAATTTTTTTTAAATTTTTTTTTAACCATTTATTTTATTTCTAAAATGAGATGAGCGCTTTTGAACCTAGAGAGGTTAGTGATTAAGGTATTTGGTAATTTTTTTTTTACCGTAGAATTTAATTTATTTGTAAGAATGAGAATCTTAGTTTTTGAATTTCCTTTTTTGTTTTTTCTTTTTGGATTGTAACTACGCTTGGATTGTAGTAGATTAGTCTACACATTTACATTGTAAGAATGGAATCACACGTAGGTTAGTTTAGTATGTAAGTTCCTCTTCCTTTTAAGCATTTCTCTTTTAAGTTTCCCCCTTGAGGGCCACTAGGTTATAAACACACCGGTCGCAAGTGTGTATGCTATGTATTTTGTAATTTCCCAGTAAGAATTCTAGGAAGGCCTTACCGATGGAGCACTGAAATAAGTACTCATCTGGTAAGGGGTACCCCTTATTTTCTTGGTGAGAGATGAGCCCTTACAAACCCCATTACAGGAGAAGGCAGATGGTAAGGTGTAGCCAAGAATTATACCCAAACAAGTGAGAATCTGCCCGATGACTCAAGGGAGCTTTCCTGGAGTTTTCATAAATTTTATAGAAAAAAAGAAAACGGGCAATTATATTCGTCGACATAAAATGCGACAGTAGCATACTCAATAGCCCGGCTCTCATTCGATACGGAGGACAAGCAGCTTTGGAGAAGTGGAGAATTTAGTTGGGGGACTGCTTAGGTAAAGCTACTCTCGGGCTTGGAAAAAAAGGCATTTGTAAAAGATGGAAAAAATAAAAGCATTTCGACACCGGATCACATATCCACAGGCGCCCATGAATATCCCATTTGCCGCCTTACTATACCCCTTACAGATGAGCAGTTCTATAAGTACTCTAAGGTAAGTACTAAAGTAAGGCCTTACCCCCTATGACATCGTGTGTAAAAGTAAGCACTTCTGTAAAAGGGTGTGGTAAGGCCTACCCCTTACCAGTAAGTGCTGATTTCAGAACTTCTGTAAGCTTACCGGTCCTACTGGGTTGGTCTAAGCTGGGCTATCTCATGAATGTATTTAAAGACAAATGGACAATACATCTTTATAGTCCATTATTATTTACCATTACGTATTAACTGTAAGATACCATAAATGTATCCAAACTTTGTCTATTTGAAGTCGAATAAATTGAATTGAATTGAGGCAAACTTTCTTCATAAATCCCGAGCGACATTTCACATAATCTACTGTAAACAAAACGAACGATATACTTTCATAAGCTGGTTTAAAGGAAATATTATACAGAGCGAATATTTTCTTCAAAAGCGGCAAATGTTTACGCACCCTTGTAATTTTTTCCATGTTGGTCAGAAGTTTGTGCGTGTGATCGGGGATAGGGACCTAATAAGTCAACTGAATGGCAAATGGCGCTAAGTTTGAGACCACTAGTTTGCCCTTTGTGTGTTGGATGTGGTAATCTCTAAGAAAATCTTACTAAACATTTTAATTTTCTACTTTTCACTAATTTATAGCAAGTTCAATTTTATTGCAATGTTTTTATCATTTTAGGAAACTTCACTTCTCCAACAGACCTTAATTTAATTGTTGCAAAGAATTCGCAGTTAGATATATACTTAGTTACACCAGAAGGTTTGCGCCCCATAAAAGAAGTCAACATTTATGGACAAATCGCGGTCATGAAGCATTTTAGACCTACAGTAAACATTAATAATTTCGAAATTTTTTTCAGAACCTACTTTTGTTTTTTTATTAGGATTCAAAAACAGATTTGATATTTATTCTTACTCACCGCCACAATGCTATGATTTTCGAATGCAAGATGAATGGGGAAGACATAAATATTATAACAAAAGCTCATGGAAATGTCCACGACCAAGTTGGCAAAGCATCCGAGAGTGGAATTATGGCTGTTATTGATCCCAAAGCAAGAGTGATAGGAATGTGCTTGTACGTTGGAGTATTTACTATAATTCCTTTAGATAAGGATACTAGTGAGTTGAAAGCTTCGAGTCTTAGGTAAAAATTAAAAGAGGAAACATTATAATAATTATAATTATTTTTTGTTTTTTAGAATGGATGAACATCAAGTGTATGATGTTGAATTTTTATATGGTTGCGCTAATCCGACAATAATTGTTATTCATAAAGATAATGACGGAAGGCATGTTAAAACACATGAGATCAATTTAAGAGACAAAGAATTTATGAAAATTGCATGGAAACAAGATAATGTCGAGACTGATGCTACTATGCTTATACCTGTTCCAACACCACTAGGTGGAGCCATAGTAATTGGACGCGAATCGATTGTATATCATGATGGTAGTACATACGTAGCAGTAGCACCCTCTATATTTAAGGTATTTATTGATATATTAAATTGATTTTTGTTCAATTAATATGTTACTTTTATTATTGAAGCAAAGTACAGTAAATTGCTATGCAAGAGTTGACAGCAAAGGCCTTCGTTATTTACTTGGTAATATGTATGGACAATTATTCATGCTGTTTCTTGAAACGGATGTTAATTCCAAAGGAAATCTTACAGTTAAGGATTTAAAGGTGGAACTCTTAGGTAAGTGTATGGGACTGTGTCTGGCGCATGTTTCTGTGCGATCACGTAGTTATACCGATACTAGAAATATAAAATGTTACAATCGCCAATTTTTGCTGCTTGAAGAACTAAACGTTCAACTGGACAAAATTTAAAAAAAATTAACTGCGGGATAGTAAATTCATCCCGCTGATATCATCTTTTACTAACTTGGGTATGCCGAATTCAATAAAAATAAAACCAACCCTCTAGCTTGGTCCGAAACTAACCCCAGAACAATCCTTATTACTAACATTGAGTGTTTTTTTCCAGAAAGCGTCAATTGTAATTCAGATTAGTCAATTGTAATTCAGAAATCGTCAATTAGAATAGTCAATTGTAATTCAGAAAGTATCAATTGTATCAATTGATTTGTCAATTATAATTCAGAAAGTATCAATTTTATTTTAGAAAGTATCAATTGTAATTCAGATTTCATAGTCAATTGTAATTTAGAAAATTTCAATATTCATCTCATTGATGCAAACCAAATAATTTCATTTGAATCTTTCATTACAGAATAAATATTCTCTTAGCTGCATGATGTAGTGATATCGTCCCATTGTTACTCTAAAAGTAAAATCTCTCAGTTGATAACCCATTCCGTGCAAATAATGTTACCTAAACATTCGCCAACTGTGAAGCAAATTAGAATCTTCTGCCTTCCATACATAAAATTCCTATTGCAGAAATTGGATGAATGTTGAATTTTTCTGAATTACAATTGATACGTTCTGAATTACAATTGATACTTTCTGAATTACAATTGGAAAAGGTGTAGAGGTTTAGAGAAAGGTCCTTTTGTACTAGTCACCAATCTATTTTTTTCTTATTAGTGCAATGTCGAACAGCCGCTCTAGTCGGAAGACATAGGGAAGAGAGAGAAAGCTGAAAGAAGAAGAACCCGGTACCTCTGGAATGGTAGTCAGGTGCGTTACCCGTAGATTACTGAGGCCTTTGAAATCAAATTGTGCATAAATCGGTTCAATCGGTAAATCGGAAGACACCCACGCAGCAACCCCTCAAGTGAAATTATATTTTTAAGTTCCAAATAAAGTTTCACACCGCCAATTTTTTATCATTATCCATCTACCAATTATAACACAATTGTTTGACCACCACATTCACCCGCTTTGGGCATCGGAAACCACCCCCATCACCCTATCGACATAGCTTACAGTAAGGGCTATTTGTTCACAAAAAATTTGTGAATATGGTGTCTAAAAATTGTGTTATAATTATTAAGTGGATGTTGATAAAAAATTGGCGGCTTGAAACTTTATTTTGGACTTAAAAAAATTAACTTTTGGGGTTGCTGTGGAGGTGTCTTCCGACTCACCGATTGGTTTGGTTTTGGTGTCCACGAATAGCTTACAGTAAGGGCTAATAATGCACAAAAAATGGCGGGATGATTTCATAAGCAAGCGCGAGACACTCTATTTTAAAAATAAGGGTTGGCCTGGGGGTAGTTTCCGATTAAACTAGAGGGCTGGTTTTATTTTTATTGAATTTGGCATACCCAAATTAGTAAAAGATAATATCAGCGGGGTGTATTAACTCTCCCGCAATTAATTTTTTTTTTCAATTGCGTTCATTTGAACGATCAGTTCTTCAAGTACCTCCAATTTTGCGATAATAGCTTTTCAACTTTTATGAATTTATTAGTCATTCTTCATAATATATTATAATAATGAAAAGATCATAGAACCGTAACCGTAAACTTATGTTTTTTTATTTAAAAATAAAGCAACATTTTACACTACTAGTCATTTACTCTCCACCGATATTTAGTTGAAAATCGATTTTCTGACGAATTTTTTTAATGCATATTCTGATAGAGTAGACTTTTCTGAATTATGTAGCATTTTCACATTTAAAAAAAAATGTTTATAACATAGTTTTTTTTCGTGTTTTTTCAATAGCGCGCACAGGCGGAGATATTACTCCGAGCGTCGCGCGTCGACAGACGAGCTCGTTTCTTTCAACTATTTTCTTACTAGTGATTGTAAAAACTAAATTAATTGTTAATAACAATTAATATACGTTTAACATTTTATTAGTTCTTTATTTTCTTCATTTATTCGACAAATTGCCATCCAAAAAGAAAGAAAGACTTTGGCTTCGGCTACATGCGTAGCTCTTTTGTCAAACGTCAAACTTTGAACGTGTCATCGTTGTCATCGTCAAACTTTGAACGTGATTATTTCAACAACTTTTTTTTTTCATTTTTTTAACTTCTCCGAGCTCCTCGTTCCACAATTGTCAACCGATTTTAATTTTATAAAGGGGAAAATGTTCGAAATTTTTAACTGAATAAATCTGTCAGACAGAATTTAGAAATTTTAAAAACTCATAAAGTAATAAACAAAAATGTAATAAAAAACCGAAAAAATCGTGATTTTCGACTGTTTTTCGACATCGCCAGACATATTTGTGGATTGTTAATAAACAAAAAAAGATATCAAAATTCTGTCTGACAGTTTTGTTTATTATTAATTACTGAACATTTTGGCACTAACAAAAATAAAATCGATTCAAAATTCGCGTGCAAGGAGCTAGCGGAAAATACCCCTTTTCTCGGATGTTTATGAACAAAAATGTTACTTAAAAAAATTTTTTTTTTCAACATTTGTTTGTGCTTTTGTTTTTTACTCGATAACAACTATTCGGACACAAAATTTCATCTAAATCGGTCTTGCGGTTCAGATTTTAGCCATTTCAGTGAAGAGTCCCCTTAATCGATAAGGGGTTTTTCCTTCTCCTATAAAATAGCTGAAATGGCGGTTGTGACAATTTAATTTTCTAGAATCGATATATCTGTGGGAATTACTTTTACAAATAAAAATTACTCAAATCAATTATTATTTTATTTATTCGTCAAAATTTAATAAAATCGGAACGATTTCATCAGAGTCGTCTTTGTATATTGAATTCGGTCTTAAGATTACTACTACTTAATACTTAAAATTACCCCAATTACCTTTTTTTATTGCTGTTCTAAGCAAATTGAAATTATGATTGTTATTAGCAATAATGCTTATAAAAACATTTCCTGTTTTGTTTGGTTTATAGTAACCCGATTCCTATATTTCCGGAGGATTGCTGACGAGATCATTCTCAATAATAAATTTTGTCAAATAATTCTGCAAATTCTAAATTTATTGAATGGGGGAACGATTTACCGAAGCAGTTAATGTAACTTCTATATCACCAAATTGATTATTCTCCTGAATAATTTTAATTCTTAACTTCCGGTAATGGATACATATGATTAACGCTATTATTATAATTAAAGAAATGCTTCCCATTCCTAGACGGTAATTAATTACTTTATGAAATTTTAATTCTTTTATTTCATTTATGTTACTTGTTTAAGGGATATTTTTTTAAAGTTGAATGTTTCTTTTTTCATTGATACATTTTCAAATCGTGGTACATCAAACCTTTCGGTAAATTCTGTTATCCTATTATAAAATTGTTTAGTATCTATGTTAATTAGACAATTGACGCAATTGATTACAAAATTTCCATATAATGTGAGTTTTCTTTCGTCACATCAACTTTGAAAAAAAAATTCAATATTTATAATTAGTAAATCGTCTTCTATTTCTATTAATTCTTCTTCTGTACTTTTGATTATTCTACAATTGTTTACTAAGTTTCAATTCTTTCAAATTTTTATTGCTTTGATATGTGTAGGTTTTACCTATAATTTCTCTTACATATTCTAATTCTTCCTCAATTAGCTCTCCTTTTGAATTGGAGATAATAATTTTGTTTTGTTTTTACAATCTTTGTAGGAATCTTAATGGCCAAAATAATAGTGTCATTCCTAAATTTTGCTGCTCAATTTAGATCAGTATTATACTTGTTCCCTTAATATATAAGGGTGTACTATAACTTATCTGGCTGTTATTATATTGCCTTAGATTTGGCTTATTTGCTCCTTGAACGTGTTAATTATTAATTGTTACCAGGGATCGTAAATAATTGATATATTTGTATTTTTGACTTAAAAAATCAAATAGTAAATGTTGTCTGATCTGCATAAAATTTATACTGGATACTCAGAATAGTGAGTTCTACGCGGTGGTGGGGCTACTTTTAAATTGTAGACTTTTATTATAAAAGTCAAGTTTAATAGTTAAAATTAATTTTAATTTTTTAATTAAAAAATAACAGTTATATTTAACTAAAAAAGTTTTAGGTCATTAAAAATACTTATTTTTGTTTTTTATTTGCAAAGTCTTTCAAAACTGTTATGAGATGACTTTTATTTTTAAAATCAAAAATAACTGTTAAAAAAGACTTATTTTTTTCTGTCTTGCATAAAAGTCTTTTTAAGATTTTTATTTTTCCAGTTTTTCTATAAAAGTCTTTGAAGATTTTTATTTTTAAAATATAAAAATAAAAGTCTTTTGCTGAAAACATAAATAGTCCATTCAAAACGTTAAGAAAATCGAACCCTAATGGTCTTTGGGGTCACTGATCACGAAAATCGGGGTTCTGCGGTCCTAAAACATGGGCGTCTCCCTTAAAAATGCAAAAAAACACCCCTTTTTAGGGGTTTTTCGCGATTATTTCGATAATAATGAAAACTAATACAATGAAATACACTTTTTTGAATATTTATTTGCGAAGGTGGTGGATTTGTACTAAATCAACCCGAACTTTATGCAAAACAATAAATTTCAATTTTTTTCAATTACAATTTTAATGCAGGAATAGTTTTTATCCCCTTAAGGGTTGAAAATAATAAATTTTTGGCTGATAATACCTATTGAACCAAATTTCAAGCAAAAAACAAAATTTTTTGCAAATTATTTTATATAAAGTTGATTTTTATAATTGTAGAGGTAGTTTTAACCCCTTGAGGGTTGAAAATAATTTAGTTTTGCCTGACAGTAGTACGCCCACAATCGAATTTGAAGCATAAACTTTGAAAAAAAAAATTACAATTTTTTCTATTTGTAGCCGTTTTAGGGGTGGTTTCAACCCTTTAGAATCACCCCTTATCATAAAGTTCGGGTTGATTTAGTACAAATCAACCACCTTCGCAAATGAATATTTAAAAAAGTGTATTTCATTGCATTAGTTTTCATTATTATCGAAATAATCGCTTCAAAGACTTTTATAGAAAAACTGGAAAAATAAAAATCCTAAAAAGAGTTTTATGCAAGACAGAAAAAAATAAAAGTCTTTTTTAACAGGTATTTTTGATTTTAAAAATAAAAGTATATTTTATTTATTATTTCGGACAGAAAAAAACAAATATCTTTAATAACAGTTTTAAAAGATTTGAAACAATACTAGGCAGAAATTAGAGTCAAAAATAACTTTTATTATTTTTGGTAGAATTTAACTGTTACTGTTGTCTTAAATCATATATGTCTCAAAATAATTATTATTTTCTGATTTTTTCGATATAAGTTATAACAGTTACGATCCCTGATTGTTACTATAACTCTTACTCCCTTTCTGACAGATTTTTTTTCAAAATCTTTTCTTCTCCTATTTCCTTGATAATTTTATTTCTATCAGATTCTAAAATCTCTTTCAATGAGCTGAGAAAATTTTCCCTTATTTTTATTTGTTCTCTTACAGTATCTATTGTAACAGCCGCTACTTGTATATACGTTTTTCGTTGTAGTAAGTTTTATTCAAGTATCGATTCAGTTGTTGTACTAATAATTTCGAGTACAGTGTTTTTGGTTACGTCATAATTTGGACTCTCACTTGGGGAATTTAGATTGCCATATCACGTATGTATACACTGTACACAGAAACAATTTTAAAAAAACATAATGCCGATTTATACTACACCTTATTTTATTTGGGATTTGGGGATAAACTCATTTTACGTATAAACGGTATGCCATATCAAAATTACGAGCTTTACCCACACAAACTTAATGGAATATGTATACAAAAACTGTTTATTTTAAATTTTACGCAAACGTCAAAATTAATTTTTGAATATGGAAAAGTCTTTCGATGCCCTGGTTTTTAGTAAAAAGGAGTTTAAATACAATTTATTTCTAGTAAATTTGAAAAAGGATTCCATTTGTGCACTTTAAAATGTGTGGTTTCGGTTTGAAAAAAGTTGCTATTTACTCAACAGTGGTTGTTCATGGAAAAGAATAGCATTAATATGCAGAGAATTCTACGGAAGTGTGTATTTAGACATGCCGCCCCCTTATTTTATGCTTTTTCAGGTATTTATTTAATTTGAAATCCTTGGAGCCAACCAACTCTTGCTGCTAAGGTCCTTCGAATACTATGTTGCTCTTATGAAAAATCTAAATGCTCTCCAAATTTGTTTTTGCTATTGTTGTAAGCATTTTTTTAGTTACTTGTACAATTAAAAAAAAACACTCGAGTATCACTTAAAAACAAATATTGCTTTTTTTGTCCAGCCCTAGTTTTCATTCCGTTTGTTCCAGCTGTCTTAAAAGCGACTGGACTCAAAGCGAACCGTCTAAACATATTTTCGCTTTGGGGCGCCCCAAAAGGAGAGACAAAGCGAACCGTCTAAACATGCACCTGGGGCCAGTTCACGCAATTCGACGTTGACTGAAAACGACGCGTTAAATGTCGTTTTGGGTTCACGCAAGTCGACGTTTTATGTTTGTCGTTTTAAAAGTGTCGTTAATCTTCTCGACGCCAGATTTGGCGTTGAATTCATTTATTGTTGTATTAAAAACGAGTTGTGGTGCCAATTAGAGCAGAGCAGAACTAATTTTACACAAAACTTTTTACCGTTCTGAACGAGCAAAATGCAATAGAAAAAGAAAAACTATTAGTTGAAAAATAACAATTATAACTACTCCAAGAAGAGTTAGATGTACAAAAATAAATTCAGAGTTGAGATTTTCCAATATTATTATGAATTTGTTTAATTAATTAATTTAATTACTCACATAATTGAAGTTTTAGTATTATTTGCAGCTTGTCCCCTTGTGGATAATGTGAAAAGTGCAGCGGTTTCATTGGATTTTGCATACCTTTAGGAGAAATTATTTTGGGAAAACGACATTCGATACGTCGACTTACGTGAACCCAAATTCAACGTCGTAGAAATTAATGTCGTTTTCATAAAGCGTCGATGTCGACGTCGAGTGTCGAATTGCGTGAACTGGCCCCTGGTTTACAAAATAATTATTACTTTGTTTGTAAACAACACACAACCACATTTTTTTAAGTTTGAATGTGTGAGAACATCATCATCCATCGCATAACCTCCCTTTTTCTGGAAAATTATGCAAACTTCGCATAAAATTAATTAACGTATAACCTCACTTATATTTGAATTGTATGCAAACTTCACCCGCCAGAAAATTCAGTTCGAGCTCACAAGGGAAATATGCGAAGTGCGCAAGATCAAATATTCACCCATAACCTCACTAATTTTTGAATTTATTTGTTGTGTTATTATTTGTGTGGCTATGCCTGAATATACGATAAAGATAATCCGGAATAAATGAGCTTTTATGGTGGAGGGGGTAGATTTTTCTGTTCCAGAAAAATTTGGGATTGGGGCATGCGCAGTGCGGTTTTCCTCGAATTGGGTTTGTGTGCGTGCATATTTGGTCTTGCGCACTTCACATATTTCCGTTGTTAGGCACAACTGAATTTTTTGGCGGGTGATTTTTGCGAAGTTTCCATGCAATTCAAAAATTAGTGGGGTTATGGGTGAATATTTGACCCTGTTTAGATGTTGCGCTTTGTCGCGCGCTTTGAGTCGCCTCAAAGCGCACATTTGTTTGGACGATTCGCTTTGAGTCCAGTCACTTCCTTTACAGCTGGAACAAATGGAATAAAAACAATTTGCATAATTTGCTATCTACGAAGTATTGGCGTGTTTTTATAATGTGTGATAACAATTTTTGCGATATCCAGATTATTCCCGTTTTTTAAAATAAGAAAAGTGATATGGTGTTTTTGTAAATTGCCAAAATAACGTTTCTTAAAAGTTTTCTCGCACGTGTTTTTACTTAGAAGGCTGAAACGAAAGTGAAATGGAACACGAAGATGGAACAAAATGAAATTAACACGCCAAAAAAGCGCAAGTGAATCCCTTTCTGATCAAGACTCACTTCCCACCGCCCGAAACCTCCCCGCGCCCACAAATTTCGTGGGGCATTTGCGCTGAAGCGCACCGGGTCTTTGATCTTGCGCACTTCGCATATTTCCCTTGTGAGCTCCAACTGAATTTTATGGCCGGTGCCGTTTGCATATAATTCAAAAATAAGTGAGGTTATGTGAAATTAGTTTTATGCGAAGTTTGCATATTTTTCAGAATTAAGTGAGGTTATTCGATGGATGATGATGTTCTCACACATTCAAACTTAAAAAAATGTGATTGTGTGAAGTTGTTTACAAACAGAGTAAGCATTGTTTTGTAAACCGAGGCTCCAATGGCAAATACTTAAGATATGTATGAATGATTAAATGAAATCACTCATTGAAAATAGTTTTAGTTTTTGGTGACACTATAGCTAATGTTACCTTAATTAACTATATGTTAATTTACATTATTTATATTATCGTAAAAATAGCAGCAGCAACTAATATCTGCAAAAGTTACTTGCAGTGAAATTCGATTATATGTAGCCTAAAAAAAGTTGTGCGGAGGAGCAGTGGAATTTTTACCCTAAATTGTTAAGCACCTATGACCTGAAAAAAGCATAAAATAAAAGGGCGGCATGGCTAAATAATACACATTACGGTAAAATTCTCTGCACATGATGCTACCCTTTGCCATGAACAACCACTGTTCTTTGGGTACATAGTAACTTATTTCAAACCGGAACCGTACATATAAATGAGCTGAGCTCTTTATTGCAAATAAATTGTATTTAGAAAGAATATAAAACCCTTTACAGTAAATAAGGCATCTCAAAAGACTTTTTCAAATATTCAAAAATTAATTTTGACGTTTGCGTAAAATTTTAAAATAAACATTCCTTGTATACATATTCTATTAAGTTTGTGTGGGTAATAGTCCAATCAATCTACGGAATCACCATGTTAATTTCCAGACAATTGAAGGCAGGAAAAAAAAATATGGGCGTGTAGAACACTTAATTTGAAGAATGAGAGCGTTTTTTTTTACGGAACTGCATTGGCGAACTTAACCTAAAAAATTCGCTTAAGTCAAAAAACCGGTTTTTCGCCAATAAAACAAAAAGTGGAGCTCGGATCCGAAAAAGTTAAATTAGAAAGTTATAGGTCTTAAAATTATCTTTTAATTGATGTGGTACAAAATATTGGTTAATGTCTTATACATGGAGAAAAATGCTAAAAATCGCTTCTTTTTCATTTATTTTTTTCTTTTTATTGATGCGACCTAGAAACTTTTTATTTGGTAAAAATGTTGCTTTTGGCAATCTGAAAACTCATTTTTTTTTGGCTCGAAATTTTGCAAAATATGGGTGAAATTTCGATTTATGTAAAAAAGCGTTTTCGTAAAATCCTTCGTCTACAGCTCCTCGACCTCGTACGGTATTTTTTCGAAGCTCTTTCTTCGTTAAGAGTTGGACTATCATGCACTATAAGTTAAAATTGGAGTTTTTCAATTTTATGTACAAAAAACTCCACCGCAGAAAGACAATTTTTTTTGCCGCAAAAAAGACAAGTTTTTTATTTCATTACTTTTCGACTCTAAACTACTATTTAAGAAAAAATTAAATTAAAACTATTTAAGAATAAATAGGTAATTTGGTCATACATTATATAAATGATAATAAAAGTTGGTTTTTTGACATGGCTTTTTCCAACTATAAAAACTTTCTTTCATATTTCAATTTACTTTTATTGTTCTCGAAAAATTTTGTTATTGCAGTCTTCTAGATTTAAATTAAAAAAAGCTATAGAAAATGGCCCTCGAATTTCGAGTCCTGGATGCGGCTATTTGCATTAATTTTAAATATTTTAACGTTCATTGTTTTATCATAATACACAGGCAATTTTGGTCATAGTTCAAATAAATGTATTTTGAATCTAATGACTCCAACTTTTATAGGAATAGTTGGTTTTTCATTATTGGTTGATAAAAGTTGAATTTAGAAGCTTTGAAATGATTTTAAATATTTAAACGTTAGCTGCAGCAAGGCGCACCGGGTCCTAGCTATCCAAAATACAGAAAATAAGCAGTTCATTGCGACACTGCATCTGTGTATGAAAATTCATATCTCGAAAAATGATATGTCAATGGATGGTTTTTATTGTCGCGATCAACATGTCAGATCCCTAATAGTTTCACATTTTGTTATTTGGAATCAAAAATACCAAAAAATTGCCTTTTTCAAACTCCCTTACGGTATATTAAAATGCTTCACCTGATTACTACTATTGGCTTATGGGTGCAGCATAGGCGCCCCGGGTCCCAGCTAGTTTATATAATAAAAATTGATTCGAACAACCAGAAATTACTACAGCGCGAAAAGTTAGAAGTGGCCGCTCACCAAGTAAACATTCTACGTAAAAAATGAAATTGCACATGATCCGTGCTGTTGAGACGTCAATAACAACTTGTATGTATGTAGTACAGTAAATATTGAACAACAATATGTCTCAAATTCACAGGTATCTAACGTAGGAAAAAGGCTCCGTTATTTAAAAAAATGTCTTCGCTGTTGACGGTCGTACGGTTAATTTATTTTATTTTGAAATTAGTAAAAAGAATATAAACTTTTATTAAATAGTAGTTTAGAGTCGAAAAATAATGAAATAAAAAACTTGCAGTACAAAAACTTGTCTTTTTTACGGTGGAGTTTTTTGTACATAAAATTAAAAAACTCCAATTTTAACTTATAGTGCATGATAGTCCAACTTTTAACGAAGAAAAAGAGCTTCGAAAAAATGTCCTACGAGGTCGAGGAGCTATAGACGAAGGATTTTACGAAAACGCATAAATCGAAATTTCACCCATATTTTGCAAAATTTCGAGCCAAAAAAATAATGAGTTTTCAGATTGCCAAAAGCAACATTTTTACCAAATAAAAAGTTTCTAGGTCGCATCAATAAAAAGAAAAAAATAAATGAAAAAGAAGCGATTTTTAGCGGTATTTTTCTCCATGTATAAGACACTAACCAATATTTTGTACACATCAATTGAAAGATAATTTTAAGACGTATAACTTTCTAATTTAACTTTTTCGGATCCGAGCTCAACTTTTTGTTTTATTGGCGAAAAACCGGTTTTTTGACTTTTGCGAATTTTTTAGGTTAAGTTCGCCAATGCAGTTCCGTAAAAAAAACGCTATCATTCTTCAAATTAAGTGTTCTACACGCCCATATTTTTTTTCCTGTCGTTCAATTGTCTGGAGAATTTCCGTAGATTGATTGGACTGCTCACAATTTTGTATGGCATACCGTTTATACGTAAAATGAGTTTATCCCCAAATCCCAAATAAAATAAAGTATAGTATAAATCGGCATATTGTTATATTAAAATAATTTTGAATTATTATGCCGATTTATACGGGATTTGGGGATAAACTCATTTTACGTATAAACGGTCATCATCATCAGGAGCTCCACAGCCTATTGTTGGCCTTGGCTTCCTCCAGCATTTGCCTCCATGATTCTCGATCTCTGGCCCGACTTCTCCAGTTTCTTATGCCCAACTGTCTCAAGTCATCCTCGACGTCATCTATGTATCTTTTCTTAGGACGACCTGGTCTCCGTTTTCCTGGTGGAGCTTTCTCCAGCACTATCTTTGTCGGGTTTCGTTCTCCACCTCGTTGTACATGACCAATCCATCGTAGTCTGTTTATTTTGATCACTTTAACAACATTTGGAATCTTGCTGATTTCATACAACTCTCAGTTGTATCTTCTTCTCCAAACGCCCTCAACCTGTATTCCTTTGTAGATCGAACGAAGGATTTTCCTTTCGAATCTTCATACCAATGCTTCGTCTGCGTTTTTCAATGTCGACACTTCCGAACCATATAGTAGGACAGGCCTTATTAGTGTTGTGTAAAGTGGCAATTTTGTCTTCCTTGAAATATTTCTAGACGTCAGGTGCTTGCGTAGACCAAAGTAGCATTTATTAGCCAGTGCTATTCGTCTTCTGATTTCGGCCGATGTGTCATTTCCTTTCGTTATAATCGTGCCTAGATATACGAATTCATCCACTGCTTCGATGTTGTAGGTGTCGATCGTTATATTTTGTCTGCTACTTCTGGTGTTTTTTGTGCACATATACTTTGTTTTGTGCTCATTTATTTCCAACCCGACTTTTTTTGCGGCTTGCTCAAGTGCTACAAAGGCCTCCTTCATGCTCTCAAATGATCTTCCAAGGATAGCAATATCGTCGGCAAAGGCTAGTATTTGCACTGACCTGTCAAAGATACACCCTGATGTGTTAATCGATGCATCTCTTACTGCTTTTTCTAGGGCTACGTTGAATAACAAGCAGGAGAGTGCGTCACCTTGCCTTAATCCTCTATTTGTTCCGAGGGGTGGGGATAATTCACCATCAATTCTGACTTTACACCTTGCATCTTTCATCGAGATTTTTGTCAGCTCTACAAGGTGTTTTGATATTCCGAGCTGCTCCATAGCATCAAATAACTCCTTGCGGTTCACACTATAAGTAAGCATATCTGTAGTCGATGAATAACATGTGGATGTTTATGTTAAATTCAACGGCCTTTCTAGGGTTTCTTTGAGTACAAATAACTGGTCTGTTGTGGATCTTCCAGGACGAAACCCGCATTGAAACTCTCCTAGTATTCTTTCCACGTATGGTTGTAGTCTATTATAGAGTACACGTGAGAACACTTTGTCTGTTGTATTCAATAGCGTTATTCCTCTTTAGTTGCTGCAAGATAGAGGGTCTCCTTTTTTGTGTAAAGGACACACTATGCCCTCGTTCCACTCATCAGGAATTTCTTTCCGTCTCCAGATTTCCACTATTACTTCATGCAGTTTTTGGATAGTTTCCTCTACGCTTTGCTTAATGAGTTCAGTAGGTATGTTGTCAGATCCTGCTGCCTTATTATATTTCAATGTTCGCAATGCTTGGTGTGCTTCTTCTATGGTAGGGGCTGCTGTGCTATCATCCTCATTGTCCGGATTCATGTTCTGTACGTTTGGGATACCACTGTGCTCCTGCTCTGGGGTCATTAATAGCTCCTCGAAATGCCAATATTTCGTCATGATTGCTTAATATCTCCCCAGTTTTATTTTTGCACATTGTCGCTCTAGGCTTAAATTCTTTCCTTTGTTGGTTTATGCTTTTGTAGAAGTTTCTTGCATCATTTAGGTTTGCTGATTCTTCTAATTTTTTCATTTGCTCTTCCCAATAAAGCCTTTGTTTCGCTTTGTGCAATCTCTTCTCAGCTCGCCTCTTTTCCTTGTACTCCTCTTCAGAGTTTCTTGTTCTGTGTATAAACGGTATGCCATAGCCTTCTATATATACAAGCCATGCAAACGCTTTTGCATGTAGTAGTACTTTGACCGGGTCTCTTAAACGTCAAAGTTTGTTCGGTGGTGAAATACGTGTCGCCGCGCATAAAAATTTGTTAAATTTGCAGTTGAAAAAGCATTAAATATATATTAAAGTTAATAAAATCGCGCGTGAATTAGTGCTCCAGTGTTTTAATAGAAAAAATTAAAAAAAAGTGAATGATTAAGTGCATTTTAAGAGTGATAAATGATAAGGTGGCCATTTTTGTTTACATTCGTGGTGGTTTTTTGAGTTAATTTAGCGAAAAAATGTTGAATTTGTGTCGTAATGATTTAAAAATGAATTTAAAGTGATTAAAGAGTGTCATAGAATAATTTTTAAATACATAAGTGCAGAAAAATGTGTAGGGGAAAGCCAAAAAGTAATTGCTATTCATATTGTGTATACTTATGTTTTTAATAGCTATTCCATAATAATTTCAAATCACTTGAAATTCACTTTTAATTGTGTACTTATATTTTAATAGCTATTCCATGATAATTTTAAACCACTTTAAATTCATTTTTAATTCATTACGACACAAATCCCAACATTTTTTCGCTAAATTAACTCAAAAACCACCGCGAATGTAAACAAAAATGGTCACCTTATCAATCAACACTCTTAAAATACACTTAATCACTCACTTCCCTCAGATCACTAAATAACTAATCACTGGTAATCCACGCCCGATTTTATGCACTATTTAATACTTATAATTTACAATTTTATTATATAAAAAATAAAGCAAAGTTTAAAAACAAGTGTTGAAATTGTAAAGTATAAGTATTAAATATTCATTAAAGTGCATAAAATCGCGCGTGGATAACCAGTGATAAGTGCCTTAGTGTTTTAATTTAAAAAATAAAAAAAAAAACGGAATGATACTGAAAATACATTTATTAAGAGTGTTAATTGATAAGGTGAAATTCATTTTTAAATCATTACGACACAAATTCAACATTTTTTCGCTAAATTAACTCAAAAAACCACCACGAATGTAAACAAAAATGGCCACCTTATCATTTATCACTCTTAAAATGCACTTAATCATTCACTTTTTTTTAATTTTTTCTATTAAAACACTGGAGCACTAATTCACGCGCGATTTTATTAACTTTAATATATATTTAATGCTTTTTCAACTGCAAATTTAACAAATTTTTATGCGCGGCGACACGTATTTCACCACCGAACAAACTTTGACGTTTAAGAGACCCGGTCAAAGTACTACTACATGCAAAAGCGTTTGCATGGCTTGTATATATAGAAGGTTATGACCCAGCTCATTATATATATTGAACTGTTACTTGTTTTCTGTACTATCGGATAAGAAAAATTGTTAGTCAGTCGCTTTGTAACTGCTGAACTCGAAATAAACGTGTAAGCGCCGATCGATAGTTTTATTTGTTAAAACCCTGCTGTACCCTCGTCCTGTGCGAGAAAAGGTGTTAATCGTTCTAAGACGATATTCGGTACCTTAATCATTCTTAAGCTCGTCCTGTTGCGAGTCTAATTTCTGGGGGATCGTCCAGCGCGATCCGCATACTTTCAGAAACATTCGATATAACTAATATGTTCCAAACAATTTTTTTAGACCGGAAACATTTCCATATGTTTTCTTATCTGACTCCACTATATGTTATTTTTCAGTTTTTTTAGTTAAAGCCTTCGATACTTTTACTTTTATCGTTCTCTTGCGCATTGCTTCCCTTATCCTAAATATTACAAACCGCCACTGTTTGTCAGTAGAGTGAATAGCTTCTTCGTAAGTTGAAGGCTCGTCAACTATTGAAAACATTGCTTCTGCCATAGTTACCTCACTTACATTAATGCGAGAACTCATCACATTCGTCTCCACAATCACCAACTGGTTTCCTAATTTTAGTTCGATCCCTAAGCCGGCTTTCTAAAATATTTCCATTATCTAATGAACACCAACCAGACGTTATTGGTCTTTCCCCATGGATTTCTTCATCTGTGTGGTTTCTATTTTGTTCGGTAAGATTTTGTTCATCAAAATTTTGTTCATCTTGATTACTGAACAATATACCAATAATATTATTTTGATTTGAATTATTTTTCTCATTGTCCTTGTTTTCCAGCACTTCAAAAAAATCTTTTTCGATAAACCTGACATCCCTGGCTATCTCAATTTTTCTTGTTTTAGGATCCCAAACGCGATAGCCTTTAACATTCTCATCGTACTCGACAAAAGTACATTTCGTTGCTTTTGCATCAAGTTTTTGCCTTTTTTGCTTTCATCCCGGATCCCGAAAACTCTTAGATGATGAATGTTGGGAATCTTATTGTGCCATAAACTCATATGTTGTTTTCTGCAATATACTGCTGGTGCCAGTTATGTTTAAGATGTAAACTGCGGTATTAGCAGCCTCTGCCCAAAACTTCAGTTCTATGCCCTTGGCGTATAACATCGACCTTGCTGCTTCAACCACTGTACGGTTTTTTCGTTCAACAGATCCATTCTGTTCTGGAGTATATGGTACAGTACGTTGATGACAGATTCCATGTGACTCCAATAACTTTTCCATTTTGGCATTTATGAACTCCTTACCATTATCTGTTCGTAAAATCTTGATCTTGTGACCATGATGATTTTTAACAAAATTAATAAATGCTTTTATTTTCTCAAAAACTTCTGATTTGTTTTTAATAACATAAATAGTACGAAAATGCGAAGTTATCTTTAATAAGTAAAAATATCTATTTCCACCAATGGATTCAGTTTGCATTGGACCACAAACATCAGCATGAATTATTTCGCTGCATGTATTAGTCTTCATTGCACTGGTTTTATATGGGTCTCTGTGTTGTTTCCCCATTAAGCATCCTTCACACATGAAGTCTTCATATACAAACTCAATATTATGTTCCTTTAAAAACGTTCGAACGTAACTTAAATTTTGGTGCCCAAGTTTTTCGTGCCAACTTTTCAATGTGTTGCACTTTTCTGCCATGTTTACTGCAATTGAATTTGTTTGAACTTTGAATTCCCATTGCCACAACGACATCACCTCGCTTTAGTTCACACTTTCTTTTATCTGAAGCTAGGGTAAAACCTTTATCTAGAACTCTAGCTCCAGAAAATAAATTTCTCTCCTAGTCTGGAACGTATAGCACTTCCGTTAGGACTTTTTCGCTCCACTTCTTCCCATTAAAAACAAGTAAATTAATTATTCCACATAACGGTGCCTTTAGTATTCCACCGTTTGCTATTTTTACTTTCTTTTGATGGATTTAGCTGACGAATATCCTGAAACCAATCTAACTTGTGGCTCATGTGGTCACTTGCACCGGTATCCAGCAGCCAATGATCTGCATTCGATCCGTCTTCCGAACACATAAAAGCTTCCCTATCAGATTTGTTAGCTGTTGGTATTTATTTTCGCATTTATTTGGGGGCAATCCCGTTTAAAATGCCCTTGCTTATGACACAAAAAACATTTATACATATATTTTCTTGTCAGTCCTGTCCGCTTTACTCGTAGATTCCCACGCACTTGCAAAGGCATTATATTCTTCAGGTAGCGCCATGATAATTTTTGCAATTATCATTTCATCAGAAATTAACTGCCCCAAGGATTTCACACTATACACTGAAGAGCAAAAGTGTGTCAATAATCAGTATTTTAGAGTTAGGGGCCATTTAGAGGGAATTCTAGGGTATACTTCCATACAACCAAATGCAAAAACATTTTCTCTAATGTTTCAGCAAGTTTTTCTTAAAAGAAACTGTAGCAAAATATTCAGCCGTTTAAAAGATATTTAAGAAATAAAAAACTTCCTTCATTGGAACAGTTTTGCACCCGACTATTTTGTAGGCATTGCCGATTAAATTTCAATATTCAGTCTAAAGCCCCTGGACTTTTTTAAAGTTTTTAATCTCTTCTCCATACTGGTGTATAAATTCTCTACATTATGGGGAGAGATACTCTCCCATTCGTCTTGCACCCGCTCCCACAGTTCGCCCATTCCTTTCGGCGGCTCCGCATAGTTTACGAGCCTACTTTTTAGCAAAGCCCTCAAATTTTCTATGGGGTTCGTGTCTGAACTTTGGGGAGGACATTCCAATAAGCCGAATCTTTGACCTCGAAGCCACTCTTGAACAAATTTTGCAGTGTGCTTGGGGTCGTTGTCTTGTTGGAATATTGCATGCCGTTCGTTTACTTTTGAGAGAGACATGGCTTTTGGCAAATTGGTTTTCAAAATGTCTAAATATTTCATTTTATCCATTTTGCCTTCTATTTTGACAATTGGTCTAGCGCCATTCGGTATAATACACCCACACACCATTATGGAACCACCGCCGAATTGACATGTTTCTTTGACTCTTTCAGGTTGATGAGCACTGGGATTTTTGCTCCAGTACCAAGAGCGACCATCACTATTAAATCTGTTGATTTTTGTCTCATCTGACCATATAATCTAGCAATATTCATAAAATAAGACATAACCTAAAAAACAAATAATTTTTGTACCTTGTAGAAGACTGGAATTCGGTGGTCCAATCTATAAATCTATTTACAAACTCCTTCCTTTTGTTTATATTTTTTTAGATAGTGCTAGCTTATTCTTTTTGACATGAATATGTCTTATCCCTGGGGTCTATTTGAAAGAATGTGCGGAGACGAAAATCGTTACCATGACTAATTACTGTTTGGTATACTTTTAGGATAAATTTTAGAAGCAAATTAAATTTATATTTAATTCTGCATACTTTTAGGTGAAAATAAAAGCTTTCTTAAGGTTAGAAAATTTTCGAGACATTTCTTTTGACATGAATATTTGTCGTTTTGATTAATTATAATTAGCTTTGTTCCAGAACTCGAATGTGGGATCCCGCGGGACAAAATTTTTCCCAATTTGTGTTTCTTTACTTTCTCATGCAAGAAAAAGCGGGGAAATTTTCACTTCCCCTCATGCAGGAATTAGCCGGAGGTTTTCGGTCCTGCGATTTCTTGCAAGAATTTTTGACAAAACTTTACTTTCTGAATTTTTGACAAAATTATCCCCACCATTGAAGTAAGTTTCTGCCCAACAAGTTTTTGCAGGAAAAGTACTGGAACAAAGCTATAGTTTTTAATTATTAATATGAATATTTATATTTTTCAAAATATAAATTAAATTCTAAAAGTATAAATTATGAAAATAATTTAATATTATGTGAACTTTCATAATTTAAATTAAAAAAAAAATACTCTACTGTGCCATCGAGAAGCCATGGCACTCCCGTATTTTGAATATGTCTTATCCCTGGGGTCTATTTGCTTATTGTTCTTATTGGAAATCACCTTCTTGTTCTTATTGGAGGGGGTCGAAAGGAATGCACACAACAATAATCTGGCTCGCTTCAATACATACCCTTCAACCACCTTATCCTTTTCCACAATGTAACAGAATACAAACACACGAAACGAAATCGTTCAAAATAAAAAAATTTTACTTTTGCAAAAATTCTAAACGCACCGCGGCCGCACCACACTCAATCCGCAAACTGCGTAGTAAGAAAATTCCCTGATATCGATTCTGATTCCGCCCGCTTCGAAAACACAAAAATATCGCGCGACGGACGACTCAAGCACATAGTCCAATCAATCTACGGAATCACCATGTTAATTTCCAGACAATTGAAGGCAGGAAAAAAAATGTGGGCGTGTAGAACACTTAATTTGAAGAATGATAGCGTTTTTTTTTACGGAACTGCATTGGCGAACTTAACCTAAAAAATTCGCAAAAGTCAAAAAACCGGTTTTTCGCCAATAAAACAAAAAGTTGAGCTCGGATCCGAAAAAGTTAAATTATAAAGTTATAGGTATTAAAATTATCTTTCAATGATGTGGTACAAAATATTGGTTAGTGTCTTATACATGGAGAAAAATGCTAAAACCCGCTAAAAATCGCTTCTTTTTCTTTTATTTTTTTCTTTTTATTGATGCGACCTAGAAACTTTTTATTTCGTAAAAATGTTGCTTTTGGCAATCTGAAGACTTATTATTTTTTTTTGGCTCGAAATTTTGCAAAATATGGGTGAAATTTCGATTTATGTAAAAAAAGCGTTTTCGTAAAATCCTTCGTCTACAGCTCCTCGACCTCGTAGGACATTTTTTCGAAGCTCTTTTTCTTCGTTAAGAGTTGGACTATCATGCACTATAAGTTAAAATTGGAGTTTTTCAATTTTATGTACAAAAAACTCCACCGCAAAAAAGACAAGTTTTTTTGCCGCAAAAAAGACAAGTTTTTGTACTGCAAGTTTTTTATTTCATTATTTTTCGACTCTACACTACTATTTAATAAAAGTTTATATTCTGTTTAGAGAAAAAATAGGTAATTTGGTCATACATTATATAAATGTATATTGAATCTAATATCTCACACTTTTATAGGAATAATTTGTTTTTGGTTGATCTACATGAAAAGTAGTTGAAGAGTTGCATGTTGTACTTTGAAGAGTTGGGTTTATTTAAATGGTTTAACGTTGGTGGTTTTTAGAGAATAAATAGGTAATTTGGTCATACATTATATAAATGATAATAAAAGTTGGTTTTTGGCATGACTTTTTCCATCTATAAAAAATTGTTTCATTTTTCAATTATTCTCGAAAAATTTTGTTATTGCAGACTTCTAGAGTTAAATTAAAAAAAGCTATAGAAAATGGCCCTCGAATTTCGAGTCCTTGATGCGGCTATTTGCATTAATTTTAAATATTTTAACGTTCAGGCAATTTTGGTCATAGTTCAAATAAATGTATTTTGAATCTAATGACTCCAACTTTTATAGGAAAAGTTGGTTTTTAATTATTGGTTGATAAAAGTTGAATTTAGAAGCTTTGAAATGATTTTAAATATTTAAACGTTAGCTGCAGCAAGGCGCACCGGGTCCTAGCTATCCAAAATACAGAAAATAAGCAGTTCATTGCGACACTGCATCAGTGTATGAAAATTCATATCTCGAAAAATGATATGTCAATGGATGGTTTTTATTGTCGCGATCAACATGTCAGATCCCTAATAGTTTCACAATTTGTTATTTGGAATCAAAAATACCAAAAAATTGCCTTTTTCAAACTCCCTTACGGTATATTAAAATGCTTCACCTGATTACTACTATTGGCTTGTGGGTGCAGCATAGGCGCCCCGGGTCCCAGCTAGTTTATATAATAAAAATTGATTCGAACAACCAGAAATTACTACAGCGCGAAAAGTTAGAAGTGGCCGCTCACCAAGTAAACATTCTACGTAAAAGATGAAATTGCACATGATCCGTGCTGTTGAGACGTCAATAACAACTTGTATGTATGTAGTACAGTAAATATTGAACAACAATATGTCTCAAATTCACAGGTATTTAACAAAGCAAAAAGGCTCCGTTATTTAAAAAAATGTCTTCGCTGTTGACGGTCGTACGGTTAATTTATTTTATTTTGAAATTAGTAAAAAGAATATAAACTTTTATTAAATAGTAGTTTAGAGTCGAAAAATAATGAAATAAAAAACTTGCAGTACAAAAACTTCGTCTTTTTTGCGGCAAAAAAACTTGTCTTTTTTGCGGCAAAAAAACTTGTCTTTTTTGCGGTGGAGTTTTTTGTACATAAAATTGAAAAACTCCAATTTTAACTTATAGTGCATGATAGTCCAACTCTTAACGAAGAAAAAGAGCTTCGAAAAAATGTCCTACGAGGTCGAGGAGCTGTAGACGAAGGATTTTACGAAAACGCTTTTTTTTACATAAATCGAAATTTCACCCATATTTTGCAAAATTTCGAGCCAAAAAAAATAATTAGTCTTCAGATTGCCAAAAGCAACATTTTTACCAAATAAAAAGTTTCTACGTCGCATCAATAAAAAGAAAAAAAGAAAAGAAAAGGAAGCGATTTTTAGCGGTTTTTAGCATTTTTCTCCATGTATAAGACACTAACCAATATTTTGTACCACACCAATTGAAAGATAATTTTAATACCTATAACTTTATAATTTAACTTTTTCGGATCCGAGCTCAACTTTTTGTTTTATTGGCGAAAAACCGGTTTTTTGACTTTTGCGAATTTTTTAGGTTAAGTTCGCCAATGCAGTTCCGTAAAAAATAAAAAAAATAAAAAAAATTTTAAGAAACTCTTTTCTTTACCTTAATATATTGATCAGTTGTGAACACAAAATTAATATAAATACTAAAAAAATCGACTAAAAGGTAAAAAATAAGAAGATTTTAAACAATATAAACTTTTAAATCAAAATGGAAAAAATCTCACACATTCCTTAAAGAAAAGCGTGGGGCGCCCATACCAACCATATCGAACGAGTGGCTTGTAAAGAAAAATGTAATCCATCATATTTTTTTGGCCGCCATTTTTAATTTGGAACTATAATTTTCGTGTGTTTTCGTCGGAAATACACATGTCTGTTAATTTTTACCAATTTTTATTGAAGGGAGATGAATTTTAAGACTCTACATTGAGTAGAACGAATAATTCCAAGCATTTTTTATTAAAAATCGTTTTTTGTTACTCAACAACAAAATCAACAACAAAAAATGTAACAAAATGTCATATTCGTGTATTGTCATCGGGAATATGTATGCCTGCAAAGTTTCATCCATTTGCATTGAGTAAAAGGCGGTTAAATTAACGTTACAAGATTTGATGCTCCGAAGTGAAAGTAAAGAAAAGAGTTTAAAAACGCTATCATTCTTCAAATTAAGTGTTCTACACGCCCACATTTTTTTTCCTGCCTTCAATTGTCTGGAAATTAACATGGTGATTCCGTAGATTGATTGGACTATGTGCTTGAGTCGTCCGTCGCGCGATATTTTTGTGTTTTCGAAGCGGGGCGGAATCAGAATCGATATCAGGGAATTTTCTTACTACGCAGTTTGCGGATTGAGTGTGGTGCGGCCGCGGTGCGTTTAGAATTTTTGCAAAAGTAAATTTTTTTTATTTTGAACGATTTCGTTTCGTGTGTTTGTATTCTGTTACATTGTGGAAAAGGATAAGGTGGTTGAAGGGTATGTATTGAAGCGAGCCAGATTATTGATGTGTGCATTCCTTTCGACCCCCTCCAATAAGAACAAGAAGGTGATTTCCAATAAGAACAAGAAACAAATAGACCCCAGGGATAAGACATATTCATGTCTACTGTGCCATCGAGAAGCCATGGCACTTCCCGTATTTTTTCCGCGGCTTTAAAACTTATTCGTCTCAGCGGCCTTCTTGCGGTCCACGCGCTGGCATCTTTTCCCAATATGGCCAGGGCGTCACGTGGACATTTGGCATTATCTGAAGTAAGCAATCGCCCTATGTTACGGGCATCTCTGTCCATAAACTTCTTAGGTTTTCCACCTAGTGGAGAACTGAAAGTCTTTTTGATTTATTTCGCAACTCGAGAAACCGTTGCTATGCCAACTGTGCAAGTTTCAGCGATTTTCCGAACCGATTGTCCTTTTCTTATTAATTGCACTACTCGGCTTCTCACTTTTTTTTTCATTTTACTTGATTGCTTAAATAAGACTTCACTGCTAAACTAGGAAACTACTAATGATATTTCACTAACTATGGTAATATTCTTTTGAATTTATAACGGGTTTTCTACTGTCAATGTCTCCAAAACAGTCGGGTGCAAAACTGTTCCAATGAAGGAAGTTTTTATTTCTTAAATATCTTTTAAACGGCTGAATATTTTGCTACAGTTTCTTTTAAGAAAAACTTGCTGAAACATTAGAGAAAATGTTTTTGCATTTGGTTGTATCGAAGTATACCCTAGAATTCTCTCTAAATGGTCCCTAACTCTAAAATACTGATTATTGAAACACTTTTGCTCTTCAGTGTATATGAGGTCCTACATTCTTGCGATGAATGTTACTATATCCTCTGTTACCTCCTTTGTTATTGAAAAGAACTGCTGATTCAGCATTAAGATGCTGGATTCTTTTTTCTTTTCAAACACAGCACTCAATTTGTCCCACATTTCTTTTGCCGTATTACAATTAACAATATGAGGGATAACTGAGGCTGTTACTGTTGTCCCGATTAACCTTTGTGCTCGAGCGTCCTTTTTTAACCAATCTACCTGTAAACCTCCGCTTTCTCCGCTG
Source organism: Thereva unica (assembly GCA_949987705.1). Classification (NCBI taxonomy): domain Eukaryota; kingdom Metazoa; phylum Arthropoda; class Insecta; order Diptera; family Therevidae; genus Thereva; species Thereva unica. The sequence continues at coordinate 96,534,847 of OX465283.1, forward strand.
GTTTAAGAATTGTTCCATCCACTAAACCGTAGATATCCAATGCCATCAGACTTAATTTGCTTTGAAAACGCCAAGTCTGGTATTGCGTTGCATTTTGCAATTTATGAATTCTTGATACCTCGGCCTCCATTTTGAATTTTTTATTCTCTTTTAAAATCTACAATGTTTAAGAATTAGTATTAATTAATTTATTAATTCTTAAACCTTCAAAATGCTGGGCCCATAACTAAGGTGACCATATTTTTTTATTTCAAATCCGGGGCGGGAACTTGTACTTGCTGGGGGGGTAGTTAAGTTAAATAACTTTAAAAGTGATTTTTTTTAATAAAAATTATACATAACAAATACTATTTAAGTAAGGATATAATAAAAATCATTATTTTTTTTTAAAAGAATCAAATTTTTTTAATTAGAATTACTGAGTAAAAAATTTTTATAGTTTTCTGAAATATGGATCTTTTTCAGTAGGTCTTTTTCGCAAACAAAAATCACAAACTGAATATTAACTTAACCATAAACTGACAAAAACCTGACTGCTAAAGAAGATCTCTCCATACTATCCAACTACTACGATTCTGCGTTTCCTCTTCCACCTAAAGGTACAAACAGATTGGCGCGAATTTTGTCGCGGAGGCGGTGTCCGTGGCGGCAAAATCGATTAAAATACACGCACCACCATATATGCTACCACAAAGGCGCGGAGGCGACTTGTCGCGCGGACAAATTCGAGCTATTTCGAATTCTGCCGCTTGTCGCCCAGTGGTACCAACCATGACGAGCTAATTTAGTACACATTTTTTTGCTTTGAACTGCTGTCTGCCTGCAAATTGACAATTTGTTCGTGGCGGTTATTTTTAAATTTAATTCGTGAATTTTTTTTAGTTTTTAAATGCAATTTATTATAAAATGGCAAAAAAGAAATTTACCAATTATGGGGCATAAAAAGACTTGCAGGTATTTAAAACTAATTATTGTAATAAAATCAAACAAAAACAGTCAACAATAAAAAAATTTTGTCTCTATTTAGCAACTCAATGTGACGGTTAATTTAAGCTTTTGGAGGTACTTCAAGTTTATTTTTTAGTGAAATGTTTATATTTATCCCAGAGGAATTTAACATAGGATTAAAAAATATAAAATTCCGGATCCGGAGGAAAAACAGGAGCCAAAGTAAAAGTACTTAAAGTTTTTGGTCAGATAAAATTTGAATTAAAACATGCTGAGGGTTCAAGCTGGAAATATTTATGATAGATATTTTAGGCGGAAACGCGGAAGGAGAATTTTTTATTACTTTCTAATGATGTAATATACATAGTTTAAACTTTCAGGTTGTGAGGCAGGTGGTATTTAATAGGCAAAAATAGCTTTTACAGAAAAGAGACGAAAGAATTTTGATCCCAAACTTCACTGAATGACAACATACATATGACCGTTTCTTTCTCTTGTTAACAAGAAAAGTTCCTTCTCCATGACAAGGTGTTACACACCCATTCAGGGTCTTGTATCATAAAATGCGAATACGGGAAAACCCTGACTACCAGATTCTTGAGTCATCTTCATTCTTATATGAGCAATTTATTTATTTGCTGAGTATAGTCATAGGTGCAAGTTACACTATCCATCACTCGATACTCACATCAAAACGGTTTGTGTATGATGCGGGTATTACACTAAGCATTCATTTTTCTACCTTTTTTTTGTGTAAAGATTGTGATGCGTTTGTAGTTGTGCAATAAACACGAAAGAGAGGGAGAATTTCTCATAGTTTTCGCAGACCCCCGAGTACGATGTTATATTTGTGTTAGTGTAATGGAGGGTGAGTCTGGCAAATTTGGGGTCGTCCATAAATTACGTGAGGTGATTTTTGCGATTTTTCGACCCCCCCTCCCCCTTGGTGAGATATCGTGAGATTTGTCGTGACCCCCTCCCCCCTAATCTAACGTGAGATTTTTCAAATTTTATAAAATCCATAGTATTTACATTAAAAATACGAAATTACGGTCGTAACCGCAGAGTTTGAATACAGAACTGCAGGAAAGGCCCTCGCGTATAAAATCCGTGTACGTAACCGTAGTGAAATCTAGTGAAAGGTATGTAAAAAGTTCATCTGTGTGAATGTGGGGGTTTGGGTGCAAGATTTTATTTGAGATAATTGATAATGCGGACTGCTTGCTCTCCTCCCTTTTCTGCGTGTGGTGGACACACAACTACCAAAACGTGAGCACTCACCCAACATTTCATTACGCTAAAATTCGGCATGTCCTTTCTTGTAGCACTAAATTGTTATGTCCTTTTCGCGGTTCAGTATTACTTGGCTCGGACTCTGCAGCATTCGACGAGTCACGAGTTTGACTAATTTTTTTGTGTGTCCTACTTTACCCACATCTTAAGGGCCCAATTTTCACACAGTTCGCCGGCAGGCCGTGGCCTGAAAGTTTTAGCCTTGAGGCGAAGTATTACCATACAATCACCGGCCGCCAACTGTATGGCCTGAAGTTCAAGAATGCCTACAGCTCAAGAAAGCTGACAAAAATCGGATTTATCATCAGTTCGGGCCTGAAGATCTGAGCTTCTATTCACTCTCGAGCCGTGAATTGAGGAGAAGAATTCACGCTGTATCCACTCGTAACAGAAAGCAAGGCGCGAGCTAAGCGTGAAAACCATCCACACTCGCGTTTGCGCTTGTTTGCGGGTGTTCACGGCGCGGCGTGAGGCTGGAGCCGCCTTGAAGCTTGCGTTAAGACCATGAACATTTTTGCGCTTGAATTAATAACCTGCTACGTTAAGCAGTCGTTTTCACCTGTGTGTCTGTATAGAATCATGATTTCATCTGTCTGGCGGGTACCTGAAGTGTCATCCCTCAGTTAAACTGAGTCAAGCTTAGTCGTGCTGGTCGACCTGGTCTGACAGGCCACTGCCTACCGGCGGCCTGTAAGTGAACGGAGGTCTTTAGTGGAGAAATATGTTTTACTTAATTTAACCCAGTTTTCTCGGCATTTTACACTGTTTCTTTAAAACAAAAAAAATTACGTGATATTTGCCGAGACCCCCCCTCTCCCCCACGTGAGATTTGGTGAGATTCGGCTCGACCCCCTCCCTCCCCTAAACGCCTCACGTAATTTATGGACGACCCCTAATTTTCTGTAAATGGCAAAATATTATTTAACACCTCAATTCTTCCTTTTTTAATTCCAAGTAAATTTTGCTTTATTCAAATATTGGAAAAAAAACAATATAGGTACTAAAATATTGAAAGTAGCTTAAATTTTTATTTCTAGGTAAGAGCACAGTTATAATTAAGGATCATGTGTTTTCACATAATAAATAATTAAAAAAGTACAAAATAAATTCATTATATTATATTTACATTAAAACTTTCAAATTCATTTATTTAAATTCCATCGTCTGTTAAATTCCGTTAAATTGTCCGCGCCGTGTCAATCTGTTAGCTAAGGCGGAATCTAAAATCCGTCGAGCGGCGCGGCAAAAGTTGTCGCGCCAATCTGTTTCTACCTTAACGCTCAGATAACCGAAGCACTGGTTCCCAGCGCCTATGCTACACATTGTGTCTCTGACCGTTAGGTGGAAGGGGATTCGCAGAATCGAGAGTTCACTGTATGCTTTAAATAGTTTAAAGCGTGCCGCGTATTTTGATATGCACAATTTTTCCGGTTCAAATTTTGTAAAAATAATTCTAGTTGAAATATATTTAAAATAAATATTGAAAATAAGAACCTTTTCAAAACTTCGGGACAATCCTGAATCCGGGACAAATATTGCTTCTAGATCCGGGACGCAACGTGGAAATCCGGGACTGTCCCGGCTAATCCGGGACGAATGGTCACCTTACCCATAACATATTAAGGTTTATCAGAGATATAAAGGAAAAATACGTCTATTCTATTTGAATATTTCAGTGGAGTGGAGAGAGAAATTCCTTTCTTGTCAAATCGTAAAATTAATTTAAAAAACCTAAGGCTACTTCGATTTGTCAAAAACCTCCAGAAGTACTTCTTTGGTATTTAAGAAAACACTAAATAAAGAAGTACTTCCAAATCTACTTCCCAGAGTAAGTACTTGCGATTTTCCCTACTGGGAATATGTATATTAGGTACATTTTTGTAATGCCAGAGCCGTGCGGTCGGTATGACCAGCTGCTAAAACAAGTAAGGACAAAACACGAAAATAAGAAGCAGCAACTGCCCTTTTCAGGATCATACTAGTCTTATAATGTTAAGAATATTTGTCTCATGCTAAATTGTATTTATTCGATATTTTTAGGGCCGCCAATTGTTAGTTTTTGTGCTGCACAGTGGGCACCAATATTGCAAAATTGATGACTTTTTCTACAGCTTTTTTGGGGAAAAATATTGAGGTCGAAATGAGACAAGTTCTGCACAAGGTGCCAATTACCTGGGAAGTGAATATGAATGTCTAGGTATCTGTTGTGCACATAGTACAAATTTTTTCCAATAAGTGGTGATCAACCTCGAATTTAAAAAAAAATGTTGTAGTTAACATATTTTTTATAGGTAACTAAATTTTTCTATGTATCCAAAATCATGTTTTGCAGATTTGGTCTTTGTTGCATTACACCCTTTTCTTATGTCGGACTATGCACACATAATTTGTTTCATTAAGAGGCGTTGCAACGCACGCGGGTTTTTGCTAGTTATATTTATATAGAATATTTAATTTTGGTAGGCCCTTTATTTCCTAACGCAGAAGTAATTTATTCTTGTCATCTATGTGCTAAAAGATGCTAAATTCTATTTTTCGAATTCTTGATTCTGTTTATATGATCCATTAGAACAGAATCGTATTTTCTTAATATGAAATTCGACTCAAAAATTGGGTGGGTGGTAAAAATTTTAGAAAAGCAATAGTAAAACATGGGATTTGTTGGATGGTTAGTTTATCAAAATTTTTTAAATTCATTAATAATTATTCTTTAATTTCAGGTGAAACATCAATACCAGAATGTATTACTTATCTTGATAACGGAGTTCTCTTTATTGGCTCAAGGCATGGGGACTCTCAGTTAGTTAAACTGAGTACAACTGTGAATGAAAGTGGATCGTATGTTATACCAATGGAAACATTTACCAATTTGGGCCCAATATTAGATTTGTGCGTTGTCGACCTTGATCGACAAGGCCAAGGACAGATAATTACTTGCTCTGGAAGCTTCAAAGAAGGATCATTAAGAATAATTAGGTGTGTTTGTTTTATTTTATATTGTTTTATTTAATTTATTTCGTTTTTTCAGAATTGGTATAGGAATTCAGGAACATGCATGCATTGATTTACCAGGAATTAAAGGAATGTGGTCACTCAAAGTAGGAATTGACGATAGTTTATATGAAAATACCTTAGTTTTAGCTTTCGTTGGCCATACAAGGATATTAACCCTTACCGGTGAAGAAGTAGAAGAAACAGAAATTCCAGGGTTTTTAAGTGATCAACAAACATTTTATTGTGCAAACGTGGATTTCGAACAGGTTTATAAATCTAAATACAGATTAAACAGTAACAATTAATTTTTTTCTAGATTATACAAGTAACTCCTTTGACAGCACGCCTTGTCAAAGTTAACAATAGAAGTTTAGTAAGCGAATGGAAGCCTCCTGGTGACAGACGCATTGGCGTTGTTGCTTGTAATGCTAGTCAACTTGTTTGTGCTTCAGCTTGTGACTTATATTATATTGAAATTGAAAATGGAGAATTAGTTGAAAAGTCGCATAAAGTTCTAGAATATGAAGTTGCTTGCCTCGATATAACGCCATTAGATGATAAATATTCTAAATCTGATCTCGTCGCTGTTGGTCTTTGGACACACATTTCTGCAATAATATTATCAGTACCTTTTTTAGAAACTATGTACACAGAGAAACTTGGTGGAGGTATTTTTTTTTGTATTATTGCTTTTGTTGCTTGAATCATTAACGTTGCAGAAATTATACCGAGATCAATCCTGATGACTACTTTCGAGGGAATAAACTATTTGCTGTGCGCCTTGGGCGATGGGTCTATGTTTTACTTTGCTTTAAATAAATTTGAGGGATCGTTATCAGATAAGAAAAAAGTAACTTTAGGAACACAGCCAACTATATTAAAAACGTTCAAATCTTTTTCAACTGTAAACGTTTTTGCGTGTTCTGACAGGCCAACAGTTATATATTCTTCGAATCATAAATTAGTATTTTCAAATGTGAATTTAAAAGAAGTTAATCATATGTGCTCGTTGAATGCTGAAGCTTATCCTGATAGCTTGGCATTAGCCACTAAAAATTCAGTAATTCTTGGAACGATAGATGAAATTCAAAAATTGCACATACGAACGGTTCCATTAGGAGAAGGGCCGCGAAGAATAGCTTATCAAGAAAGTTCACAAACATTTGCAGTCTCGACAATAAGAATAGATATTCAAGAATCCGGTGGTTTAATGCCTTCAAGGCCTAGTGCTTCGACGCAAACACAAAATGTTACTTCATCAAGCAACGCTTTACCGAAAGCAGGAGCTGGAACTTCTGGCAGTAATACTGAAATCGGACAGGAGGTTGACACCAATAATTTATTAATAGTTGATCAAAACACTTTTGAAGTTCTACATGCTCATCAATTTATGCCTTCAGAATATATTGTTTCACTAATGTCCGCTAAGCTAGGAGATGACATAAATACATATTATATTGTGGCGACGGCTTTAGTGTACCACGATGAACCGGAGCCAAAGGTAAAGTATTATTATTACTTATAAGTAAATAAAAATCAAAAACAATATTTTCGTGCATTGAGAAGTGGAAAGCTAGTACAACTGAAAAGGGGAAAGCTATGAGGGACTCGAACCCATTACTGATCTTCCAATCCCCTTCTATCGACTGCTTCCAGGACTTACTGTGTACGGGCTTCAGTCTTACTTCCAATTTTCTCCAGAGAAATCTTAACATGTGGCTTAGGGTGTTCTCTGCTGTAAGCCTAAGCCATGCCGCGCCCATTTCCTTTAGCTCAGTCAATAACTCAACGTATCTCGATACATTGAAATATTACATGTGCTGCATTCTCCCGCAAATTTGGGTATGCTGGAAGACCCCGTCAATTCTCTTTGTATTCTGATTGTACACCTTGTATTTGGGATATTTAGGTCCAAGATTGTCGCAAATAATTCTTCCCTGTCGATGCTGTCGTATGCTTGTTTGAAGTTGATGAAAAATTGATACACGTCAGCTTTGTTTCCCAGCATTTTCGGAAAATAGTTGGTCATTTTTTGACTTATTTCTTTTGAATCCGGCTTGGTATTTACTAATTGCTGCTTCTGCATAAGGTTCCAATCTGACTTTAATTATGTTTGTAATTAGTTTATATACTTCGCTTACTGCTTCCGCCGCTCATAGTGGTCAATCCTCCGGTCACTGAAGTTGCTCCTCCCTTGGAGAAGCGCACCCCTCTGGTTACGATACCGAGACCTTTAAATATCTTCATCTCGCGATTTTCTCCTGAAACTACGACAGAAACTATCGGAGAATATTGAAGGATAGAATCTATAGACCCTGAAACCGTTTTTTGCAGAAAAGTCAGCAAGGCTTCCAAGCCTGTTGTTTCTTTTGTTTTGTCTGCCCCGCCTGTTATTGCCGAGACTCTTTTAGATCCTGGCTTCTGGCCTGCTGGTGCTCTTACCAAGCTCTTTGTTCCGCGTACCCAAACTCGAGCCCATCATGCAAACGCTTCTACTCCGAGCGCTCCACAGATGTCCAAAAACTCGCGACGCTTTCCCTCTATTACCAGAACGTAAGGGGAACAATGTCAAAAACTAACGAAATCCTTCAGGCATCGACGAGTAGCAGGTTCGATGTCATAAAATTCACTGAAACCTGGCTCCATGAAGGCATTGTTAATGCTGAACTCTTCGATTCCTCCTACCAAGTTTTTCGGAGGGATCGTCACACTGACTCGGAAGCTAGTGGAGATGACGTACTCCTGGCTTGTAGTAGCCACTTGGCGTGTAACTCAATTTTGCTTCCTAGTTTTTCTATCCACCTTGACATTGAGCTTGTCGCTCTTAAAATTTCCTCATCAAAAACTAATCTCTTTCTGCTGTGCTGCTATATCTCACCAGATATGATAAGCACTCTTGACGACGGAGGTAAAAATCTCTATGATATTCTTATCTCTTGTGTTGATCATATCCTGTGTATGATGGTCACTAGTGATGAGTTATTTCTCCTACGGGACTTTAATTTACCCAATACATATTCAGTGGGTATCGGATGAAGATGACGATAGCTACCTCCTCCCCGCAGGCAACCCGGGTTCTAAAGAATCCTGCTTTCTTAACTCCTTATTTTCACTTGGCTTGAATCAAATGAGCGGTGTGCCTAACGTTTTGGGAGGCAGTTAGACTCGTATTCTTTACCGACTCAATCAACATGACTGTTGAACCCAGTCCAATAGTCACGTTTAGTGTTGACAATTACCACCCTCAATTACCGCAATACCCCTTGCCCGGAGATAGTAACCCATTCCTTTAACTTTAAAAAGGCTTTAGTGATCTATCATCTAAACTTGCCATGGTTGATTTCAACAACTTACTTTCCGCAAATAAGTTGGATGACGATGTGGCACGGTTTTATGGCGTACTTAACGAAACCTTCGATTCTTGTATACCTTATGAGCCCCAAAAATTCCCCGGTTCTTCTCTACCTTGGTTCAATAATGAACTCAAGCAGTTGAAAAATCAGAAAAATAGGCTCTGGAAAACCTATTTAAAGAGGAAGGACTCTCCGAGTCTCAATTAATTTATCAATTGCTATAATGCTCCAAATTGTGAAAGTTAGGCTTGTAAATATATCTTGCGGTCGTCTATACTGACCAATGTTACTTCTTTTAAATAAATGACAATTATTGTTTTTTTTTTTATTAGATTTTTTTATTAGGGGTAACCAACCAAAGTCTGTTTATATGTACCCCTAACTTTTATTCTAATCTTTACAAGTCCTTGATTATTTTGGTGTCAATTAAGTATTTTTCTGACTTGATTATTTCATCTTTGTTATTTCCTAGGATTTCTTCGAGATTTGGTTTAATATTATGTTTTCTTGCATTTTCGTATTTTGAACATTCAATTAATATGTGTGTTACAGTGATTTGAGTGTTGCATGTGCTGCATGGGTGGAGATTCTTTTTGATTTTTTGAAATTCTTTCATTTGTGTGTGATATTGCTGTGCCCTGTTCTTAGTCTCGTTAGACTAATTTCGAATTTTCTGTTTTGGTGGTTTGTTATTTCCCAGGGTTGTATTGTTTCTTTTTTATATTAACTTATTGGTGTGAATTTTGTAACCATTCGTTGTTCCAATGGGTTTTGATGAGTTTTTTTAGTTCAGCAGTTATAGATTGATAAGCTTCTTTGGCCGCCGCATCAACTAGTTCACCTTTAATTCCAACATGGCTTGGAATCCAGAGGAATTTAATTATTTTTTCTTGCAGTTGGATTTGGTGGAGTAGGTCTTTTATTTTCCATATCATTAGCTTTTTGCTGAAGTTGTTTTCTATTGCATTTAATGAACTCAAAGAGTCAGTCATTATTATATATTTTTTAGTGTGGTTATTGGAAAGTACCATGTCTATTGCATGTTGGATGGCGTGTAGTTCAGCATCAAAACTAGTGTTATTGCGAACGCTGTGCTGTCATCTGTTTTGGACCCGTCGGTATATATTTATGTATATGTCCTGAATTTGTTCAGTATTTCCAGAAATTGTGCTGTATATATTTCTGGGTTAGTATCCTCTTTTCTCCTTTCGGCTAATGTTTTTATAGTTTGAGTAGTTATTGTAACCCAAGGTGGGTGTTTCGGGTGCAGTATCTGAAATGGCATCGTCGGTTTATTGTAGTTTATGGATTGGATTGTTGTATTGAATCCGTTGCATAGAAGTTTTCTTGAATATTTGTTTGTTGGGAGATCTAAAATTTCCTGTGACTGTGATATAATGTTAGCGTCTACCTCCATACTTTTTACTGGAGGGGTTCTAAATGCTCCTGTAGCGATTCGTATTGCTGTATTTTGAATAATACTGAGCTGTTTTAGGTCTTTATTATTTTCGCTGTTATATACTATTGCTCCGTAATCGATAATAGGTAGAATTATTGATTTATATATTTTGAGGATAGCTGTTGTTTTTTCGGGTGTAAAAACGAAACCTGCTCTCTTTGACCAATTTTGTAGGTTTGTAAGCGTTTCTTGTAGTTTTTCTTGAATTAGCGTCTTCGATTTGAGGAGGTTATTATCAAAAGGTGACATGTCCTCCATTCATTTTTTTACAGCAATAAGTAAAAACTGTGCATGAACTTAGTCCTAAAAGATATTTATTTTTAAAAAATATGACGACACACATAAAGTATTTTATTATTTTATTGTGAAAAAATCATAGAAATACATTAACTGGTTATTGTGAAAAAAGCAAAAACAAAATGGACATGTACCTTTTTGTAATATGCCAATGGACATGTCACTTTCTGATTTAATGGTAGGGTGGACATGTACCTTTTTTGAAATCATAGATATTATTTTAATATTTTGAATTATAAAATGAACTCAACATTTCATTTTAAACTAAAATATATTTCTTATGAACTTAATTTAACATTGCTTTTCTTGGGAAGAAAATTTAGGGAAGAAAATCGGTTACTGGGACATGTGTCGAATTTGAAAAAAATAACCGAATTTACCGTCTATTATATACGAGATATAGTGCGGTTTTAAACTTGTTTTCAAGCAAAAATTATGCATTTTACCAAGGATAATCGATCCTTTAAAAAAAAAATAAATACTTGAAGTATGGACATGTCACCTTTTGATAATAACCTCCTCATTTGTGTCTCATGTATATTACAAAATCATCTGCATATAGCAATGCTTTTACTTGCTCAGAGGAGTAACTTAATAAAAAATAGTGAAACACTCAATACAGAGCCTTGAGGTAAACCATTTTCCATTTCGTGTTCGTTGGATTGGATATCATTAATTAGAACTTTGAATTTTCGTTCGCTTAGAAAATTCCTGATGTATTCTGCTAGATTCCCTTTGAGACCAACTTATTTCATTATAGATAGTATGCGATATTTCCAGGTTGTATCATATGCTTTTTTAATATCTAAAGATACAGCGATTACATGTTCTTTATTTGTGAAAGCTTGTAGAATTTCTTGCTGCAGCATTACTGCGCAATCGAATGTGGAGTGGTATTTACGAAAAGCGCATTGAGATGGTGTTATTATTTCTCTTCTGTGTAGAAACCTGGTAAGTCTGTTTTGTTACAATTTTTTCTAGGATCTTGGATAGGTACGAAGTTAGAGAAATTAGCCTGATATTGTCGATCTGGGATCGGTCGCGTCCACTTTTTCGGAAATCTTTGTGTTGTAAAAATTTTGTTGTAGAAAGTTAATATTTGATTTAAAGCTTTGCAATCGAGATTTTTTATCATATCGCCGCCTGATTGCAAGAACTAGGTAACTCATTTTATGCTGTTTCGAGAAATAGGCAAAACAAAATTTAGCTTTGCTTTATTTATACTTCATAATTACACCAATAAAGAAAAATAAAAAAAAACAATGAAAGTAAACAATATTTTCCGACTTTTGCATTCAATACTTCTTGATATCGACTACATTAAACTATAGATAACTCAAAATCACAAAATTTGGAGTGTTCTTACAATCAGGCGGCGATATCATAGTGGATATCGTCCGGTCCGGGTGTTGATCCTTTACATAATTTGAGCACATTTTTTAATTCGCTTAATGTTATTTTTGGGTGTATGGTTCAGTGTTGTCCTTGAGGAAATCTATGCGAATGGTTTCGGTATCAGTTTTGTATTTTCTAAAGTTTTCTTCGTTGTTTTGTGTAGAGGTAATTTTAGCATAGAGTTTAGCAATTAGTTCTGTTATTTCTTTTTTATTACTGATGATGTTGTTGTTAATGTTTATGTATTCAATGTTGTTGTTTTTGGTTGACACTTTATTTTTCTTATATTGTTCCATATTGTTGGTATATGTAGGTGTTAGAAAATTGATGTTGTCTACGAAATTTATCCATTCCAGGATTGGGTTGATTTTTATTAGGTGATTTAAATCATGATTTAAATCACATGATTTTTTCCAATAAAAATCATGATTAAATCAAACATTTTGCTATTCAATTCTTTTTTAATTGGACCCATATAACAAAACAATACATAGAAAATTCTTAAAAGTCAAAACCAGAATTCCAGAATGCAAATGCGATGCTTATAAATAGGTAAAGTTTTACAAAAGAAAAAAAGTTTCCCTCCTTTCTCTATTCCTAACCTATTTCTTATATAAAGAGTGGAAAAATCCAATAGTGCATTCTTTTCACGGAAGCAGCTGCAGGAAGCAGGAACTGTTTACTTATTGGTAGTTGATTTGAGATTTCTGGCTAATCCCTTTGTGACAACCACCACTGGATTCCATTCACATTTTATATTATTTCGTCTGAAAACTTAATATGTTTAAACGGGCTACAACAGGGCGTTGAGCTTTATTGCCAATGGCAATAGTCCAGTGTTCCCATGTAGCTCGTTCCACGCTCCATGTAAAAGTCTGATCCGCAACAAATTTTCTGCGGATTTGAACGACAGATGCGCCTAAAATAATCCCACATCGCTAATTTCATAATCGCGTGAGTCTTCACTCCAGATTTTTTGATTAAACAAATCCGCTAGGCAATTACCTATGGGGGAAAACCAACGTAGTCCTGACAAAATGAACGGGCAATAATAAGAGGTTCGGGGAAGAACCAACTGAGTCCATGGGAATGAGGGAAAAAACAAACATGTCCACCCTTGTTATTTTTTGGACTAAGTTGGTTTTCCCCCGAGGGTCTTCAAATATCTTCGAATGTATTTTGTAAATGTTCCCATTACTATACGGCATCAGATAGTAGCATTTTTTTCTCTGCAAAGTGGCAATGGATTTGAAAGTGCTGAAATTCCCTTGAGATGCATATTTGATCCCAATCTTTGGAACCTTTTTGTAGATGGATGCATCAATCTTCTTATTCTCGTCGCAGATTTTTAATATTAAATCTCATACATATGTATGTACATATACTACCAAACAATCAGCAACATTATTCCATCGAAAATAACTTGATAGCACTAAGGCCTTGCCTCCAGCTTGACTGAATTTTGATCAAGCCAGATGATTATTGCGAAAATAATGGACAATAAAAGACAGTAAATTCAATAGATGTGAAGAGCAGCCATATGTTATAATTCTCGAGTTCGGTCTTTCTTCCAAAGATTTCTCATAAGGGCCATGTTTGCTGCGTTGTCTGTCACGAAAGACTTAGCTCTGCACTGATATTTTGATTGACAGGAAGAATCGAAGTCACACACTGAATCAGTGAAGTATTGCGAAGTGTGAGTCTTTCCCGAGGCATCAATACATTTATAAAGAAGTGCTCGTCCATCTTCCGTTGTTAATGTTGCGCATATAATTAACTCGTTGTGGACGTTTTTGATCATCCATCAATAGACATATTCACACATTGTCTCGATAAAGAAGAAAAATAGGCTGCTTTTTCGTCCTTATAAATCTCACCCAGAATGGTTGTGGCATTTTACCAATTTCATGGTGTGCCTTCACTCTCTGAACAATCCCTTGAATTTCTTTCTTGCACTTCTTACATGTCGCTCTACATCCTAACCTATTTGAATTTGTGGTCTTGAGGTAAAACTGCCATACAGTCTTCGCAAAAACTTTTATCCACTCTCATTACCATGTATTAACCAAATCCGCCAGGTATACCAGACGTCTTACGCCTTTTATAAATCACCCCTGGCATTCCGAATTCTGAGTAAGAGGCTATGAATTGCTCTTTATATTTTAGACCAATATCAAAATAATTTTCAATGGTCTAAAAAATCACATTATTGAGTATTTTAATTAAAATCCAAAAAATTTTATGTTATTGTCCCACCAAGGGACCAATGGTCTCCTTGAAAATTGGTGGGTTTTCGGGATAGTTTTTATAGCTGTTTTTATTATTTGGTCTGAAATATATTCACATTTTTCGTCGATATCGTATGGGTTATTTTCTAATTGAACTAATTGTTTGAATTGTTACCAATTGGCTTTTTTGATAATCCATTTCGGTCTTCTGGTTTCATGTGTTTTATGTTTATCGTGTTGTATTTGTATAGGGAAATGGTCACTATTGTGTAGGTCAGAGAGTGTGTTCCATTGGAATCTGTTTAACTGATGCCATATGTTCAAACCTTGACATGACGGACTGGTAGTACAAAGGGTTACACCTAAGCTTGGTTTTTTCATATAAAAAAAAACCTTGAGCTTCTGAGGATGAAGTCTACGAGCGGTAACGAAAGGTAATTGCCCATTTGTAACAATGTGATGTTGCACATAGTGTTTAACCGGTAGGTTGAAATTAGGTGGTTGTGTTAATGAAGCGTACTTCGTTAACAATTCTTTATACTTGCCAAGATGTTGGCACTCAAAGCTCTCGATCATATACTCACCAGTTGCACAGATATCAGTCCGAAGACTGGTCTGTGAGTCAACTAATTCTCGATGTTTAAAATCGAGTATGAGTTCGACCTTCGTGAGGAAGTCCGCACCGAGTATAGCTTTGTTAGTGTTGGCGATTATGAAATTGTGGATGAACCGTCGACGAAGGCCGAGGTTCAGTTCCAACAACTTCATGCCAAAAGTGTGGATCGTGGATCCATTAGCGGCTCGCAGAAGTAAATTAGGGCATGTTGTTTGTACCCTAAAAGTATGCGCTGGAACTAAGGATATGTCCGCACCAGAATCGATTAAAAAATCGATATGGTTATGCGTGTCGCGGACATATAATCGATGCGACAGATGTGGCGACTCCCCGCCAATTTAATTTTTTGAGTTGCTGGGGCCCTTTGCCCTCCAGTCTTTCTTGGCTGCTGAGCCCTGACCTTTGAACGCGCAAGGAGGGGTGCACTGCTCTGCCCCACTACCGTAGCGGTAGTGGAAGTAGCAGAGCGTTCCCGGCAGTGCTTGCGCGGCGGAGTCTTTGGGGACCGCGCCTTGATTGATGGGATTCCTGGTCCCCGCCAATGGAGTTTTCGGTTGTTAAACCGGAGGGCGGCCCCATTGTCGTGGACCAGCAGATCCTCCGCCACCTCCTGGCCCTGGCCTTGCCCTCTCCTCAACACAAGTGCCCGCAATTGCTGCACCTCGCGTTGGAGAGACTGCACGGCCCGCTCCAGGGACGACGAGTTTCTCACCTCTGACACCTGGGGTGGTAGCACGTAAGTTGTTTCAATCGATCTTTTCATATGAAAATTAAAGATTTTATCATATGAAATAAAGATTCTTCATTGAAGAGGTCGATTGAAACAACTTACGTGCTACCACCCCTGAGCTTGTGTGGGTTGGTGAGATGTCACCTCCCACACTTTGCGTGCCAATTTAGACAATTTCCCCAGAGTCTGGTCTGAGGACGCAGCGAGCACCACTTGTATGTCTTTGGGAAGACGCCGTTCCCAAAGACCCCTGACGAGTCCTTCGCTCTCGCCAAGGCTGTCCCCAGCCAGACTCTGTAAATCCCTTAAAAAAATCTGAGGGTTTTATCACCGGGCTCATGCGCCGCCAGCAGCTGCTCAAGGCGGTTCCTCGTTGTTAATCCGTATCGCTCGAGCAACAACCTCTTAGCATCAGCATAGCTGGCGGTGTTGAGGTCCGGGAAGGAGTGTAGAAGAATCCTCGCGGCTTCTGTGGGTAGGGGCGGATCTAGAATTTTTTCCGGAGGGGGTCACAGGATAGAAAAAAATAACAAAAATAACCAAATAAACAAAGCTAGCCGAATTTTTTGAATGAATAAAAAACAAAGTCAGAATAACTCTCCAATAACCTCGTCCAATTTGTTTTACTTGAAAATTCATTACATTCATATATAAATTTATTGTTTATATAAAATTATAAACTGTTTATATAAAAAATGTATTCTCAAAACTATGAAATGTCTTAGCGTCGTTTGGTTAGTTTCAGGTTTTTATGTTTGCAAAAACTAGGTTTTGTTCGTTTGTTTTTTTTTGTTTTTCGGTTTGCAAAATATTGTTTTATCTATTTTTTTTAAATGCGGGCTGTTTGGGGGGGGGGGGGTCCTGACCCCCCGTGACCCCCCCCCCCCTGGATCCGCGCCTGTCTGTGGGCAGCGCTGACCACAATGTGTGACAGCTTTGTCTTGTCGGACGTGATTTGGTTCAGCCCGAACTGTGCTTCAGCCTGGTAGAACCAGACTGCCGGGTCACTTTGCTGGAATTCGGGCAGGTTGAACCTTGCCGTGGAGGCCACGCCAACCTCTGCCCGGACCCTGCGTCGACTCGGCAGCCCTTCCTCCAGGCTGGCCAACGACTCGTCCATATCAACCACAAAGGAATTGTCCAAATAACTTTGTCCTTCCATTTAAAAACACGAAAGGAACACAATAAATGAGAAAAAAAACAACAACGATAAGACAAAATAATACGTAGCCGTAACAGAGAAAGATTCTTAATTTTATCTACACAGACAGGGAAGCCGTAAAATAAATCTTTAATTTTATTAGAACACACAAAGAGAAAAATTAACTAAAATAACATTCACTTCGCTCAAATCAAAATAATAATTCCTAAATTCCCTGAAACTTTATAATAAATGTCAAATATGTATTATAATAGCATATAATTAAATTTTAATTCGCTCCAAGAATCTTGGATTGGATCATACAGGCAGGAATGTATTTGTTCATTCCCCATTCTACCAAATCTGTGAAGCCTAGGCCCAACAGATGGTTTAATAGGGAGTGTATGAATGCAATCAAAACTAAAGAAGCCGCCTACCGAGCGTACAAGAGCTTCCCGAGTGAATCGCTCCGTTTAGAGTACATACAACAAAGAAATTCTTGTAAAACCGCCATCAGGAAAGTCAAAATCTTATTTGACAACAAATTGAGAAGTAAACTCCTAAATGCAACATCCGGTAGCAAAAACTTCTGGTCCTTGGTAAGTTCCATCAAGAAGAATTTCGCTACAACTTCAACCCCTTCCTTTATTCACAATGAGAAGGTAATAACAGACAGCAAATCCAAGGCCAATTTATTAGCATCTATGTTCGCTTCGAATTCTTCTTTACCCGAAACTGATGTGTTACCCCCTGTTTCTGAGCGTATCGCTCATTCAATGGACAGGTTTTTTTTCAGGACTCGCGAGGTGTACAGGTGCCTCAAAGAGCTCGATGCCAACAAATCCACTGGACCCGATAATATACGCCCTATCGTATTAAAACAATGCGCCTCACCTTTGGCTAAACCTCTGCGCAAATTATTTTCCCTGTCATATTTCTCTGGAGTTTATCCCGACTCTTGGAAACTTGCCCATGTTCAGCCCATACCGAAAAAAGGTGATTCCAGCCTTCCCTCCAATTACCGCCCAATAGCAATTACTTCTATTCTCTCCATGGAGACGATAATCAACAAAAAGCTAATGGGATATCTAGAATCCAACCAACTTATCAACGACAAACAATACGGCTTCCGTCAAAAAAGATCCACTGGTGATCTTTTAGTTTGCCTTACAGAGCACCTCCATCAAAGTTTGCATGAATCTGGCGAATCCAGTTTGGTTGCTTTGGATATCTCCAAGGCTTTTGATAGAGTATGGCACTCAGCCTTGTTAGCTAAACTCAAAGCTATTGGAATTGACTCGCTTCTGTATAAGTGGGTTGAGTGTTTCCTTTCCGGCCGTTCAATTAAGGTAGTATTGGATGGCGTCAAATCTGAATCTCACCCCATCTCTGCGGGACATTTAGTGAGAATTTTATTAGCAAGATATCTTTTTGACTGCACTTGGTCACGATCCACTTCGATCGAATTTTGAGGACGGAATAAACTCAAGAGAGGATTCGACAAGACAAAGAATAATAAAAGTACATCACATTTCCAACGAAAGTATTTTACAAGTTAGTAGTCACTTACCTAGCCATTACAATGTAAAGGCCTCCATTTTCCTAAATTTCTCGCTAGTTTTCCCGCTGGGAAGTTTTCTTTTGTTACTGTGTTGATTTTTTTTATGTTCTCATTTGTTTGATCAGTGTTCTTTTTCTTTTTATTGACATAGATCGTGCACGCGATGTTCTGTTGGTTTTTTGATTTTTTGGTTTTGTGTTCAAGGGGTATTGGAGATGCATAGGACATAGGATGGTGGTAATGTAGGAAATTCTTCGTCGCTATCTAGGTCTATAAATCTGTTGTTTGTTATTCTGGAATACAAGTTATTCTTTTTTCGTGGTTTTTCAATAGCTGCTTTAAGATAACAAAGATTTCTTATCGCCATGGTTACATTTATTTCCCTTTGCCTTGGTTTTTCTGGGCAATATTTATGTATTGCAATGTGAGTTTCTTTGCAGTTGCTACATTTGACAGGTTTAGTACATTTGTCGTGTTTGGGGTTTTCACTGCAGTTGCACTTCTAGGCTCCGACAATTTTTCGTTATATGTCCATACCATTGATTATCTACATTGATTATCTATAATAGATAATCAATGTCCATACCATTGATTATAGAGTAAGTAGATATGGACAAACATCTTTCCAGCTGGTTTGTTAGATGGCGATAGTTGTACCGATTTAAGTTTTAGTGATAGAAATTTTTGTTTTAATCCTCTAAAATCAATGGGGATGGGTTTTCAACATTAGTTTAATAATATAAATAATAATATTTCTTTATAAGTGCATAATAATCATAAAATAGACACATTTTTTAATTTTGTTATTTTTTAGTAAAAATTGAAAAAAGCGGGTTTGCGCCTGAATTTAAAAAAGCATTTCAAAGCCCTTAACGCATGTTAGAAGAAAAGCCAAAAATTTCGGGTCTAAAAATAGATTCCTGCGCGGGTATTCCTTTTGTTTTGTTTTGGATGGGGGTGGGCTGAAACTACGATGATTTCTTGGTCGGTGGCTGAACAATGAATTAATGAATGGGAAGAGAGATTTAATAGGAAATTTTGCATCGCGTTTTTTTTAATTTGAGAAAAATGAAATAGGTTTTTTTTGAGCAAAAATTCAAGTTTTTGTGTATTTATTTTATTATTGCTTACAGAGAAAATTTAAGTCATTTAGTTTGGGTCAATTTAAATACATATATGTATATACTTACAATAATAGAATTATAATAAAGAATATCAGAATTATCGTTTAAAACTCTACTTCATATTTTTCAAGATTAGGTAGTCGTCAATGAAGGAAGAAAGGTTCCGATTTTGAAAGATTTTTTTAAATGTTTTTATATAGGGTAATTGTTTACTTTAAATAAGCAGCAATAAATGATTTTGCCCAATTCGAGAATGAGGTAGAGGTTGGGTGGGAGAGTTTTGGGGTCTTACAATCCAGCGTCAAAGTCGTAATATCGTAAAAAGGTGATTTTTGCAAAATTTCAATAGTGAATAACTTTTTAAGGGATGACCAAGGGCTAATTTCAAAAGAAACGTGTTTAGGTCAACCTCCCTTATTACCCCCGCTCCTACCCCCTGGAAGTGGGGTGATATAGTAAATAATTAGCAAAAACTCGAAGAATTTTGGTATATTATGTACATGTATATATCAAAACATATTATACACCTGGAAGCCTGCCGTGAAAACCTATAATTATTGGCCGGTGCCTCAGCACAAAATCACACTTGTTTTGTGCGACAAAAAGATTGCAAACAAGTAGAATTCTTGATGTTTAGGTTGTAACGAGAGCCAAAATTAAAAAAGAAATTTGTAGATGTAGAAATTTTGTGTAGTTATAGGCATGACGAGGGATCGCAGGCTCTTGTTTCGGACGACCAGCTTTAATGCAGGTGCTTGGTGTTAGTACTGGAAGAACAGACGAAAAAAAATCAAGAATAGAAAACGCTCATACATATGTACCAAACATCAAAGTAGGTACAACGGACTAGAGCCACTTTCGTATAGACCCACTATTAAACATCAAATCCACTTCAGCTAGTTTATTAATAAGTTCTATATTTAATTCGACAATATTTTCATTCATTTTTAATATATTTTCTTTGGTTCAAGGGTAAATTTTTTTAAATGCTTGTCATTTTCTTAACAGTAATTACTTTGCAAATCACTGAGTTGAAAAAGCGCCCCGCTTCAAAACTACATACATTTTGGCAGAAAATTGAGAGTAAAGTTATGCAGGCAACGGAAAAAGTGAAAAATTCGACGCCTAATGTAAAACTGTAAAATTAACTTACATCTCAGTTCTAAAGAACTGATTTGACAGCTTCGTTTGTGGCTGTTCAATTAAGCTAGTATTGGATGGCGTCGAATCACGGCGGGCGTTGCCCAAGGGTCGATTCTCTCACCTGATCTCTTTCTAATATTCATTAGGGATCTGCTCTCAATCCCCTCCAACCCAATTCATAGTTGTGCCTACTTCTACGCCTTCCTAAATATAAGACAAACACGGACCAGACATTGTCGAATAGAGTGTGAACTCTCATCCCTACGAAAAATTGTACCGTCCTTCTCTTTACCTCAGGGGGAAAATCTGAAACATCATCTTTTTACGTCATTTTCACGTCAAAAGCCTGCGAGCAAATGCCTTGGTGGATTCGTAAATTTAGACATAATCAGGCCCCCTATTCCCTATTACAATATTGTTAAATCCGATTCGAAAACGAAACAGCTTTCAAGTAAAAATTTGCCAATATTGTTAAATTTTCATGAAAAATGAATGCCAATATTGTAATAGAAAATACGGTTTCGGCATTTCATTGAAAAAATATGACAATATTGTAATAGAGAATAAGGTCCCAGATCTGCGATGAAGTAATCACATATTTCAAATCGCCAAACAAGCTTATCAATGACTGAGATTTCTCAAGAGAAGCAAGCTCCTCCTTCAGCCAACTGCCCTGACTACAATCTACAATTCCTACATTCCGCCTTGTATTGAATTGTATTGAACGTAACTCGTATATCTGGGTAAAAGTTCTATTCCCACGGCCACACTCCATACGACACATGACCCCAACCAAAAGTTCATGAGCCACCATCGATGACATCGATACTTCGGGAGCATCCGGCTACCCCCAGACGCTTAGTTAGCAATATTGTAACATTATTAATATTAAGTAAGTCAGGTGTAATCTCTTCTTTCACGTTTGGAAAAATTAAATTAAAGAACAGAGATTCAGTTTCGGTTTAGTCTTTATCAAAATACGTCTGGTTGTAATTACTATAATTTGTTTAATTGTCCTCTCAATTTATTTTAACTCGTTCTAAATCCTTAGCTTTTGTTGTAATAAAAGACTTTAAATTTAATTGTTTTTGACGGTTGCGTGGCGCGAACCTATATTACCCTAAAAACTAGCTTGCCTTGGCTGGCCCATTTTGCTCCTCTATAGACTCTTCAAGCCACTGTAGAAATGTAGCAGCCCTCGCTAATTTTTACCGCTTTTACCTACATGCACCTTTTTTCCAAGACTAGCCAACTCGGCCCATCCCAGGCCCACTAAATACCTCCCCTTCGTTAATAATTAGAACACAGTCGGTGTTGCTGGGACCATATTACACCTCACAGATAAAACCCAAGGTTCATCGAAATCTACTGACGCACCATCCAGACTAACCTAAACATACTAATAGACACTGCATCCTGACTTGAAGGACATAATGTACTAACGGTACAAAGGGTTGTTTTGGCCATGCCACATACATAAATAACGATAAATAAAATCAAAAATAAAAATTATTTTATATACATATATCAATAGTAATACAATTATCCCTAAAAATTTCAAATTTCTACGAACTAAAATACCTGAGAAAAAAATCTAAAAATTTGTCACTTTTTCGCTAAAAAAGTGAAATAATTCCTTCAAATCCATTTCATTTCTCAAGATAATAAAAACATGCTTGTAGCCAAATTTCCCATTAAAGTTGTCTCGTCCATTCATTTTTTCCCTCATTGTCAAATTTCACCCATCGGCTACGAAATCATCATCATTTTATCACCCTCTTTGCCCTTCCCGAACAAAACAATAGGAATAAGCGCATAGAAATCTATTTTTAGATCCACCGCCACTAAACTCAAAGCTGCAGCTTCTGATTTTGTTTTCAAATGCGCAAAGGGCTTTCACATAAACAAGAAAGTTTATTTCGGAAACTAACCATATATAAGCTCTGTTCGCGTACTTTTCTGGCTACCAGTTTTCTGGCTCTAACTTACGCCAAGAGTGGGGGAAATCCCATAAAAAAACTGAAAAGTAAAAAAACGCTTCTCGGGCGATTTCTTACCAATAAGAAGAAGAAGATTAAATGCCATTTGTGGTTTTCTGGCAACGGTTTTGGATTGTCAAATTAAATATATTATTTATTTGTGTCCTCGAATCGCAAAAACTTTTATATGAAATGGAAGTGAATAATAAAATAAACAACAACATTGACAACAGCAAGAAAGCGCCCGAAATGGCCAGATTGCTGTTCGTTTACTTTCTCGGGCTACAAAAAACAATTCGCCCGTAATTGCCCGAGCTAAAACCTCTGGCACTTTCTGGCGGTAGGGGAAGTAAAAATTTCCCCTCTTTTTGTAGCCAGAAAAAGTAAACGAATAGAATTCTGGCGGTTTCGGGCGCTTTCTGGCGCCTGATGGAACCCGCAGGCGAGTACGCGAATACACCTATAGCGGAGCATAAAACCCTGCGATATTAGCGCCCCCAGCTCGTGGTGCCGTAACTGGAAGTTAATTTGAATCGCGTTTGTCCATATCTACTTAGTATATAATCAATGTCCATACTTTAAACATTTGTAACACTGTTTTGTTGGTTTAATGTAAGTTTCGCATGGTATACGTACTTTATAAAGAAAAACTTGTTGTGGTGTTTTATTCCCGTAGAAATTTATTTTAATGGCTGTGGAATCTTCCCATTTTATTTTTTCATTCTCGTTCCTTGTTCTTTTTTTTAATCTTTGTAATGATTGAATTTTTGTTTGGGTTTCAATTTCGTTTATTAACGTGTTTGTGTCTATGTCAAGGTTTCTTACGAAGCCAAGTGGCATTCAGAGTGAGTAATTATAGCTTGAGGGGTTTACCTCTCCTGCATACTAACTCCTCTAATACCAATTACGGCAAGTACGAACCTGTTAATCGCATGCTTATTAACGTTAATAGAAATATTAGGGTTTTTAGCATGC
This sequence comes from Thereva unica, assembly GCA_949987705.1. Classification (NCBI taxonomy): domain Eukaryota; kingdom Metazoa; phylum Arthropoda; class Insecta; order Diptera; family Therevidae; genus Thereva; species Thereva unica. Next base: position 96,558,083 of record OX465283.1, read on the forward strand.
TTACAAGTGAAGAGGCTCTCAAAAAGAGTCTTCTTACTGTGACGTGAGTCCTTGGTGTACCCACTCGCTGTTGCACGCTTCTCTGTTTGATTTAATACTTTATGTTTGCATGTCTCAGCTGAGCCACGGCAGTGGTAAATGTTCTCAGCCCTGCTGAGCAGTGCACCTTCTGAGCTAGAAGGTTTAATTCGTTTTTTATTTTTATATGTTTGCATGCCTCAGCAGAGCCACAAAATCTGTGGTAAATTTTTCTCAGCCTTGCTGGGAAGTGCGCCTTCTGTGTTAGAAGGGAAACTCTATATATGTATATATACATATATATATGTATGTGTATGTGTATGTATATATATCCCTGCAAACATTCCGAATCGATATGGATGCGAGAGCGATTCATAAAAAGCGAAAGCTTTCTTCGATAACGAAATCGAGAACGATTCGAAAGCATTATCGAAAATGATAAAAAAGGAACGCTAGAATGAATCGCTTTTGAGATGGAATCTCGAAGGGTGTGCATGTATGTGTGTTTCGTTTTCTCGAATCGATGTCGAATGTATCTCGAATCATTTTTATGAATATGTTTCGTTTTTTCGAATCGATATCGAATGAATCTCGAATGATTTATTTGAATACATGTTTCGTTTTTTCGAATCGATATCGAATGAATCTCGAATGATTTTTTCGAATCGATATCGAATAAATCTCGAATGTTTTATTTGAATACATGTTTCGTTTTTTCGAATCGATATCGAATGAATCTCGAATGATTTTTTCGAATCGATATCGAATAAATCTCGAATGATTTATTTGAATACATGTTTCATTTTTTCGAATCGATATCGAAGGAATCTCGAATATGTTTCGTTTTTTCGAATCGATATCGAATGAATCTCGAATGATTTATTTGAATACATGTTTCGTTTTTTCGAATCGATATCGAATGAATCTCGAATATGTTTCGTTTTTTCGAACCGATATCGAATAAATCTCGAATGATTTTTGTTTCGTTTTTTCGAATCGACATCGAATAAATCTCGAATGATTTTTGTTTCGTACTTACCGCAATATTTATTTATCCGTTGTTAATTATCTTAACTTCACTATTTTATCTTCACTTTATAAATAAAATGATTAGATAAAATAGTGAAGTTAAGATAATTAACAACGGATAAATAAATATTGCGGTAAGTACGAAACAAAAATCATTCGAGATTCATTCGATATCGATTCGAAAAAACGAAACAAAAATCATTCGAGATTTATTCGATATCGGTTCGAAAAAACGAAACATATTCGAGATTCATTCGATATCGATTCGAAAAAACGAAACATGTATTCAAATAAATCATTCGAGATTCATTCGATATCGATTCGAAAAAACGAAACATATTCGAGATTCATTCGATATCGATTCGAAAAAACGAAACATGTATTCAAATAAATCATTCGAGATTTATTCTATATCGATTCGAAAAAATCATTCGAGATTCATTCGATATCGATTCGAAAAAACGAAACATGTATTCAAATAAACCATTCGAGATTCATTCGATATCGATTCGAAAAAACGAAACAAAAATCATTCGAGATTCATTCGATATCGATTCGAAAAAACGAAACATATTCATAAAAATGATTCTCTAATTTTCACTTTCAAAAAACGCACGCGCACGTCTTAAACCAGGATTTAGCTACTGAAAAGGCCGCCCAGCTAACTTCCACCGCGCCTGCGCCGGCAAGTCATCTTCACGCACACACACTCATATACTCCTCACCCGATAGCAAAACAAAGCAATTCTGGAAGGGAGAAGCAAACAAAACCATGAAAAGAGCGTGAAAGCTTTAGGGATCGTTTTAACGATTGTTTCTCGAATAATTCTCGACAAGTTGTCTTTCGAAAATAGCTCGAGAAAACGAGCAGCCGAGAAATTGTTTGCAGGGATAGATTTTCATGCTTTGCTGAAAAGTGCGCCTTCTGTGCTAGAAGGGTTAACTCTATAATTCCTTTACCCCGTGTCTCCACGAAACAGATGTCAGCCAGACATTTCTGTCTTTCCAGATGGAATCGAACAAACATTTATTTTTGACTGGGCACTTCTGGCAGGACTGAAGTTTTAACATTTCATTATTTGACAACTGTCATACTGTGAAAATCATTGATATGTCAGTGGTGAAAGTATTTATCATGGAGGCTATACAAGGAGATATAACTCTTATGAGGAAAATAACCGGAAATTGATGGGTAGCAGAAACTAAACTTCTAGATCATTTTTGGCCACAGATGTCGCCTAAAGCTGATGTGCCCCACATGAAGTTAGCTGAATTTTACCCATTTCGACGATTTCTTAAAAATTGTCAGCCATGGTATTTATAATGAGTACAAACAAAGAAAATTTATTTAAAAAAATCCATTATTATTTTATTTAATTATTTTCACTAATTTTATAATATATTTAATACTGCTAACAATTGCTTGTGTATCAAACTTCAATTCCCGCCATTTTAATTTTCGAAAAATTTGAAAGATGTCAAGACGACAATGCCAAAACATGTTTCAAAACGTAGCCGTCTTGCCATATGTTTCTGTCCTGCCATAGTAGTCTCCACGAAACATTTTCAGGCAATCTAGAAATGCCAGCACAGATATCTGAAAGATTTCTCTCTCGTGGAGACACCGGGTTAATTATGGCAGATCTTGTAGTGAAATTAATAGGTATGTACGCATTATAATCTTGCTGCTTCAGGGTTTCGTTTTTTGCTATTTTGTTGGCAACGTGGGCTCTGATTGTTTCCACAATGACGGTATTTCTGCTCACTTTTTTTATTTCATTGATGTATGCTTTATACTTGTCGAAAATTTGCGTTATGGTCTTACCGATTTTGATTCTGCTAATTGGTGTTGCGCTATTTGACTTCACTATAACTTTAAATATTCCCGGATCAATTGATTCGGGATAGAGGTTTATAATGCCATCTGAAACAGATGACATTATGGTTTTTAATAATAATAACTCTGTACTTTTACACTTGCGTTTCGCTTCCTTTCACTTTGAAGTTCTTCGGGGAACTGTGACAATGGTTTATTATTTGTTAAAAATTTATTGCCCTAGTAATTCACAAGTTATTATTAAGGTTTAGAAACTTTTAACTATTTAACTCTAGATTTCTTTTAGGGAATCTCACACTAAGTTTTGCAAGTTTTTAAGTTTCAAGGAATCGTTGATTAGCGAGAGAAACGGAGATACCGGAAATTGGCTAGATCACTGAACTTTTGAGTTCAGTGATCGAGGAGTGTTCGAACTGACGGTTTTGATCGTGCCGGAAGTTGTTGTATGACATTGCGTAAAGTTTGGTAATTAAGCTTTACGCTGTCACTACAGCCTAAAAGCAATTTGTGGAAACATTGAGATGCTAAATTATTAATAAAGAAAAAAAGCGAGATCAAAGAAAGAAATATAATAATAGCTTAAAATTTCAGCTCACGAACTCAAGCTTATTTCAAGCTATTTTTTTTATATGACAAAACCAAGCTTAAGAGTAATCCTATATACTACCAGTCCGTCATGTCGTTCAGTTCATGGTGCAATGTCTAGTAGTAAGCTTGGTTTGAAGTACAGAGGAAAGGTAGGAAGGGGTCTGGAGGGTGTAGAAGAAAATGACGATGAACCTCACGTTTAAACTCTATGGTGTTGTACGAGTTCGGAAATACTGACTGCGGGAGATTATTCCACAGTCGAGTTGTTCTATTTATAAACGAAGTTCTAGACCGTATTGTGACGCCATCCAATATATAAAATATATTGAAAATAAAATAATTATTGCGACACAAGTCATTTGAGAGCTTTGCGAGTGCATAATTTGTGAAAATTTAATTAATAAAAATCGAATTTTCCGTTTTTTCTCATTCGGGTTCATTAGATGGCAGCACTTACATATTTTTTCCGAAAGAGATAGTCTGAACTAAAATACAGGTAACAGAAATCTCGCCAAATTTTATCGACTTTACTTAAAAATTAAGTAAATTTGAAAATTTGAAATTTCTTAATTCGCCTATTGCTTACTTTCGGGGGTTGGCATGCTGCATACTTTACTTTCGCGGGTTGGCATGCTGCATATTTTCGGGTGTCGGAAAGACGTAATTTAAAAATAAAAACAACAGGAAAGTGATGAGAGCAAATTTATAACAAATAATTGATTTTTAGAAACATATTTATTATTTTCTAGCGAAGATTTCGTGTAACAGTGCAAAAAATAACACTTAACTTCCGTTTAATTTCGTCTTTCATCGCATCGAAATAGGCGCTACATGAAATTTCCCTTGTCGTTTTTTTAATGAACTCAAAGCTCTCAAAACCCAGTTCATTAAAAAAACACGGCTAATATGTGATAATTGGAGAGGCATCTTTTATTATCTACTGGGGGCAAAATTTTGTGCCATATATTACTATCTGGGATAAGAGAGGCAGTAGATATGCCGATCACTAAAAGACGAGAAGATATGCCGATCACTAAAAAAAGTCATCAGTGAACGTTATTTTTTGAAGTAAATTTTTTTTTGAGGAATATACATACAAGGATGTATACTAGGGTGACCGTAGTGATAAGGGAGAATTTTTTTTAGCGAATTTTGCCAACGGGAACCCCACAAAATGATCAGCCTTTGCAGATTTTTAGATAACCAAAATTTTAGCACGTTTGGAGCACGTTAAACCGTGCCGCTACTCGCTCAAAGTTGGCAAAATCTCCATTTTTTGCTGAACGGCGGAGTTTCAGAGTCATATCTCCAGAACAGTCCCTTATACACCCACGCGTAATGTCTTAAATTAAAGGTAATTTTGTTCTGCATTATTTATACATATTTACCGTTACTTGTCGCCAAAAGGAGCTATAACAGCCTTTGTCACCAAAAACGTGTACCTCTAGGAACAAACTTCGAATATTATTTTTGATAAGTGATGATGACTTTATTTTAGTCTTTAATGTTTATTTAAAGAAAACTCTTATATTTAAGTAAGTACATAATTTATTGAGGAAAGTAAAAAATAGGTTCTCTAAGAAGTTAAATATTACATATAATGATCTATTCTAGAGCTTTGCTTAAAGTGGATTTGGAGACATCAGGATACAGCTGTCGGCATCTGCTGACTAGTGGAAGGACATATTGCTTTTGATCCTCATATTTGGTCAGAAGATTATTGAAATCAGTTATTAATTTGACTGCTCGTTCGGCCATATCATTTACAACCTTCAATGATTGGACGATCCTGCATCCTTCTTTGGAATGAGCATTTTCCAGCCAGGCACTGGGAGGATCTTTGAGAAAATCTGTGTTGATATGAAAACGCTCAAAGAAATTCGTTGTCTCCTTAGTAATTAAATTGGACAATCCTGCTTCAACTAGTTGTTTCAATTGTTGTTTTTGAAGCTTTGGATTCATAACTCTCTCATGTAGTTTGTTTGCCATTTCTGATTTTTCGTCATTGGATCAAAGAACACAAGAGCTACCAATTCGGCATTCAAATACCATAAACGGTTAGAAACTTTTGCTAGAGCTTTCTCAGAGTTATCCTTGTCAGTCTCTTGGTATTCAAAAAAACTTTGCAAAAGATCAAGGTCTTGTTTGGGAGCCAGATAAGCTCTGGGGGCATTGAACCAAGCTTTGCAGTATACTTTGACGAGAAAAATACAAATAGCACCCAAAGAAATCTGTTCCTCGTTACTCATCTTGAATTGACCGCGGAAAAGGAATATTTTCAGACAGTAAATGGCCTTAGCCATCCACCTAGCGTGATGAATGGCACCTGGTGTTCTAAATCCCAATTCATTACCGTCGAGTGCTCCAACAAACACCATCACCAACTGTAATAGCTCTTTATAGTCAACGTTTTTTTGCAACTGAAACAATGTGAATCCCGAGAAAAATTATGTAACCTACGGCGTAGTTTTCATAATACTCGAAGTTTGTTCCTAAAGGGACCAGATCACGTTTTTGGCGACAAAGGCTGTTATAGCTCCTTTTGACGGCAAGTAACGGTAAATATGTATAAACATGAATTATGCAGAACAAAATTACCTTTAATTTAAGACATTACGCGTGGGTGTAGAATGGACTGTTCTGGAGATATGACTCTGAAACTCCGCCGTTCAGCAAAAAAATGAAGGTTTTGCCAACTTTGAGCGAGTAGCGGCACGGTTTAACGTGCTCCAATCGTGCTAAAATTTTGGCTATCTAAAAATCTGCAAAGGCTGAGCATTTTGTGGGGTTCTCGTTGATAAAATTCCGACATCGATTTCTTACGGTCACCCTAATGTATACACTAAGTTAACAAACTACGATTCTCTCAGTGTAGTAGATTTAATGAATTAGCCCGGACATATTATTAAGTCAGCAATAACCCCATTTATAAAGAACAATGTTATCTGATATGAAGCTCAATAAATCTTTTTTTATAAAAAAAAGCTGCCGCCTGTCGATAGCCGGCAGTTTTTCATAAATTACAATGTTGGCTCTGCAATATATACATACTCCGGTAATGTTTATTATGAGTTAAAACAAAAAAAATCTCGCACAGCGGTATTAATAACTTTTGCAAAGTAGTGCAACCCGAAAAGTCGCGAACTGAAAAAAAAATAGTGTGCATGGGACCACACTTTAGAAGTGTTAACTTCTATGGCTAGTCTATATTTCCAAATCAATCTTAATACAAGAGGGTAAGGATCAATATACTTTGTATATGAATATTCTGTTAAAGTTTATTTAATTGTTACTTATATGCACTCACTCCAAAGTATATTGCAATGTTTTGGAAATTAAACTACTGGTAACTATTAGTAAAAACTACATTTTCCCAGTCATTCATCGTCCGATCTTTGTGTGATAACTTCAGGACAAATAGTTTAATCTCCAAAACATTGCAACACATTTTGGAGTGAGTGCATATAAGCAACAATTAAATAAATTTTAACAGAATATTCATAAATAAAATATATTGATCCTTATCCTAATATATTAAGCATTGGGGGAATATGAAATGAATGCTGAGAGCAGCTTCTGCATTGCAACATTGAAACGCAATCTCTCTCACCAAGCGCGGGCTATTTTGCATCGCACACCGTAGAATTCAACCAAAAGTTTCCATGCTCTCGCCAGCTACATGGATACAAGTGCCCAGAAACGAGTGTGCAACAGAAGTGCGCGTGACGCGAAATCTTTGTTTTTACCCCTGGCGAAAAAGTGCCAATCGTGCCCAAAAAGTCAACACTTCAAAAATGTAACTTGTGTGTAATTAAAATCAAACAAAATGCACATTTAACAGCCTCTTTTTTATTTAAATTTATTTTCATTTTCGCTCTAATAAAATTTACCTAAAATAAAGTAATTTCTACACATTTGAACAACTGCCGATATTTCATAAATACGAAAACTCGTAAAAAAAGCGCCAACGCAAATAGCTCTACAACCATACTCTTCTGATGCATCGTTATCGTGTTTCTTTCTTTCACTCTCTTCGGATGAGACTTACAAATATTGGCAGTGCCACCGAAAATAAAGATTTAACGAAGGCAGCTTGAATGGAGGAAATAGGAAAGCTCTCAGAACAGAAAAGTGCACACTTTCCTTGTGCGAAATGGAACATTAATAGTAATAGAGTTAACCCTTCTAATACAGAAGGCGCACTTCTTAGCTGAACCAAGAAAGGTTTACCCACTCAGCACAACCAAGCGCTGAGATGAGGTTCAACACTAAGCATGCAAACATAAAAATTTGTAAATTAAATTAACATGTAGCCAACGCAACAACAGCAAACATAAGTGGTTACGTGAGATTTAAAAAACTCCTTTTAAGGACATCTTTACCAATGCTCACGCTAAAGATATTAATATTATTATTAACATTAATGAACATACGGTTTACAGGTTCAAATCTGCCGTAGTTCGTGTTAGAGGAGTTGATTTGTAAAAGAGGTGGTCCTCTCAGGTTATAACGACTCTCGAAACGATGCACGGTGACCTAGAAAACCTGAATCAACCATTCCATTAAGGAGCTGATGAAGAAATACAACATCGGCTACCTCCCGACGCTTATGAAGAGAGCTTAAGTTGAGTAACTTAAGCCAGGATTCATATGATGGAAGAACTATTGGGTTTTCCCAAGGAAGATGATTCAATGCGAATCGAACAAACCTTCGTTGAACCGATTCAATAGTTCTAACATGTGAATTGTAATGAGGAGACCAAACCTGGGGCGCATATTCGAGTAATGGTCTGACAAGAGAAATGTAAAGGTGTTTAGTGATTTAGGGGTTATTAAATTCTTTGGACCACCTTTTTATAAAATCCAGGACTAAACTACCTCTGGAAGAGATATAGTTGATGTGAGTGGAAAACTCCAGTTTACTATCAAACCTAATCCCTAAATCTTTAACAAAATTAACACGAGGGATGCCCTCAACAGAAAAGGTGTGGTTAAAAGTGATAGCTTCACGTCTGCTACTAAAAGTCATGACTTCACAATTACTAATATTAAGAACCAGGTTGTTGTTAACACGAGTAAAAGGTGTCAAGGTCAACTTGTAAAAGTTTGGAATCCTCAATACTCTTTATGTGGCGGTACAATTTGATGTCATCAGCTTATATCAATATTCTGCAGTGTCTTAGCAATGGAACAATGTCATCAATTGATAAGATAAAGAGAAGAGGGCCAAGATGACTGATTTGAGAAGTGAACTCACGAAGATTGGTGACAGTGGAACCAGCTGCAAGAAAACCATGTTGATACGTTGAGGCCAGCCTCTTGCAGAGAGGAGCGATTGCAGAATAGATAATTGATTCGAAAAGTTTTGGAATAACAGACAACTTCGCAACTGGCCCTATATCTTGGGAACATCTTTCCTTCATTTACCTATGGTACCGGTAAGACTATCGTTTTATAAAGTAGAAGCATGAACGTTGTGGTTAGATGCTTGGACGGACTGTAGTAGGGCCTTGTTGGCTTTAAGCAGACGTACGCGTATTTCTGGTTCCAAGTAATAGTTGTATGAAATTGAACAGTTACAGTTAGAAAAACACGTATAAAAGTTAACGAAGCTTTATAGAGACCATGTAAGAATCTTACTCAAAAATTCAGGGCAGGTAACGAGGCCACCAATTTGGAAGAGTTTAAGCTTAGGTGTCACCCTTTACACTACTAGTCCGTCATGTCGTGTGCAATGTCCGGTAGTAACCTTAGCTCAAAGATAGAAAAAGGATATTGATATGTTAAGGGTAGTCTGGGGTATGCACGAGGAGCCAGTGGGCCCTGCGTTTGAACTCTTGGATGTTGTGTGAGTTAATTTTGCTAGCAACCGGCTGAGGCACAACAGTCGGGGCTCGCAGTAGACAGCCTCGTCGGCATGTTATGCCTCCCGAAAGAAGAGAACCCCGCTAACCAGCCGACAAAGGCTGTGTCGCAGATCAAAGAGGTGCATCTTCCGCTAGGTGAAGACCCGACCTAAGCGGAACAATGGTACCCTGTTATGAAAGGGTTAAGACGTCGGGATGTCTTATTAGGGCTACCAGGGGTACTTAATATTTTTCGTTTTATAAATATCACTTTCGTTTATTCCAGTCTTCTTCTTCGATGGCTCTACAGCCCAATTCGAGCCTTGGCCTCCATTAGCTTCTTCCTCCAGACGTCTCTGAACTCCGCAGCTTGTCTCCATCCAAGATGTCTTCCCATCTTAACCGTGATTTGCCAACTGGTCTTTTCCCTGATACAGGGCTTTTTTGGTATCCTTGAGTCATCCATTCTTTGGGCATGACCAGCCCACCATAAACGAAGTAGCTTGGCACGGGTCGAAAGTTTACACTCTTTGTATAAATCGTGATTGTATCGTACATATTCTCCATGCATTGTCTTCATTGATTGGGCCATATATCCTTCGGAGAAACTTCTTTTCAAATATATCCATCTTGTCGGCGGATTTCCGGGAGATACTCCATGCTTCACATCCATGCGTAGCTACGTACGTACATAGATGGTTTTGTAGACTCTTATTTTGGTTTTTCTGTGGATGTCTCTGGATTTCATGAATGGCAGGAGTGAGAAGTATGTTCTGTTTGCGGCGTTTATTCTTCTTTGTACGTCTATCGTTGTCTTCGCAGACTGTGGACCCCAGGTAGTTAAAATGGTTAATCCGTCCGAAGTTATATTCCCTCCAGGTGGTGTGGTTTCTTCTTCTTTCAACCCTTGACTGAATTAGAATCTTGCTTTTGGCTGCATTTTTTTGCAGCCCTATATCCTGGGCTCCATCTACTAAATCTGTGAGTATTACTCTTAGGTATGACAGTGATATGGCAAGGCAGTTTATATCGCATACCCTGCCAACTCTTTGGATTTGTTAAGCAGGGTTGCGTTCGCATCAATGTTTACTTTGCGAATTACTTTTTCTAGGCAGAGATTAAATAGCATGGGTGCCAGCCCATCGCCCTGCTTAAGGCCTTGCTTGACTGGGAAGGACTCCGTCAATTCTCCTTGTATTCTGACTGTACACCTTGTATTTTCCATTGTCATTTTTGTTAATTTTACTATCTTTAGTTGAATATTTAGGCCCAGCATTGTCACATACATTTGTTCCCTGTCGTTATTCCATTAAATTGTTATCAATTTTATAAAAAAACGTAGATTTATATTTCGTTATAAAATCTGATTCATACAATACATCATTATTTGCAATCACTTAATTTTGCAAAGTCTCAAAACAAAGTAAGTCAAAACTCCCTTTGAAGTGAATTGTTTATAAATGAGAAACATATTTTAAATTTTTACGTTTCAGGTTGGAAGAATTATAATTTTTCACTATTACGATGGGAAACTTGCCCAAGTTGCAGAAACCAAAATAGACGGGTCGTGCCATGCGCTAGTAGAATTCAATGGGAAAGTTTTAGCTGGGATCAATAGCTTTGTAAGATTGTATGAATGGACAAACGAAAAGGAATTAAGAATGGAGTGTAACATACAAAATAGCATAACGGCTCTTTATTTGAAAGCGAAAGGTAAACTATAACTTACATATAATCAAATTACATTGCGTTCTTTTAATGATTAGGTGATTTTATTCTGGTTGGAGATCTTATGAGATCGATGACCTTACTTCAGCATAAACAAATGGAAGGAATATTCGTTGAAATTGCAAGGGACTGCGATCCAAAATGGATGCGGGCCGTTGAAATTTTGGATGATGACACCTTTTTGGGTTCTGAGACCTTTTGTAATCTCTTTGTTTGTCAAAAAGACAGGTAAAACTTCAGAGAAAGAAAAAGGGAATTAATTATTTTAAATATTATTTAAGTGCTGCTACAACTGATGAAGAACGTCAACTTCTGCCGGAAGTAGCTCGTTTTCATCTGGGAGATATAATTAATGTATTTAGACATGGATCATTAGTTATGCAAAATGTTGGAGAAAGAACCACTCCCACGCAAGGTTGTGTTTTATATGGAACTGTAAATGGAGCTATAGGAATAGTAACGCAGATTCCCCAAGATTTCTTTGATTTTCTTCACATCCTTGAAGACAGATTGACACATACTATTAAATCGGTTGGAAAAATCGACCATGCTTTCTGGAGAAGCTACCATACGCTGCAGAAGACAGAACCTTGTGAAGGTTTTATAGATGGTGATCTGATAGAAAGTTTCTTAGATTTGAGCAGAGACAAAATGAAAGATACTGTTTCTGGCTTAGAGGTTTGTTTTTGTTTATGTGCGTTCCAAAAACATACTATTTGATTTTTAGATTACTATCAATGGCGTTAAAAAAGAAGTGACGGTTGACGATGTAATCAAAATTGTTGAGGATCTAACAAGGATTCATTAGAGAAATTAAAATTATATAATAATTAATGTATTCTTGGAAAGCACTTTGACACATTTTTGTGACTTGAATATGACAAGTTATTTTTATCAAATATATAGTTATAGTTGCAGCCTTCATTTCTCAAGTATTTCAATTCAATTTTATTGGCCATTTTTCGTAAGGCGTTTTAATACGCCATGGTGCACACGGGGCTCTACCAATTTACATAAACAATATATAGGATTTGAGATGGAGGCGTTTTCATCGCTTTTTATAATAGCTCTTGGGGAGTGTAAAAGGTATAATTATTTACTATATTCATTAATCCCTCATTAATTCACATCAGTAAAATATGATTACTATTTATTTTGTAAAATAAATTCAAGCACATTCGTAGATGAAATTTGACCCAAATTACGCACTAGCAAAAAATCATACTTCAAAGTTTAAACTAAAATTAAAATGGGGCACTTTATAGTGCGAAATGCAGCAAAGTTTTTGATAAATCGTTTTAGGTCAGCTGATTTTTTGATTGTTTCCTTCCTTATTGAAGTTATAGGTGCGGATACGGTACGTCTGGCATCTGGAAGCGTTTCCGTTTTCTCCTGCTCATGTCCTCACAGAGACCAAAATAGTGCATTTTGAAATAATTTTAAAATCATTTTTTTTGTTTCCCATAATTTTATATGCATTTTTAACAGTACACATTTAGTGTTCCCAGACAATTTTTTCGTTGCTAACATCGCCACAACACACAATTTTAATACTATACAAATTATAATTTCAAACTTTTTTCGTATAGTAGAAATAAACGGTTTAAATAGCCATTTTGTAATATAAATATAGGTCTATCGTGAAGGGGAGGGAACATGAGATATATTCCCGTCGGTCACATTTCTATTTCCATAGATCTACGAATTTACAATAATATGTTTTTTTTTTTTTAAATTTCAAGTTTCTTTGGTATACAGTTTTCTATTTTATTTCGCGAAAAATATTTTTTTTGGAATATTATTGTTCCTCTTCTCGCACGTTCAATTTCAATATAATATAAAGTGCGTTCCAAAACTGTTCATAAAAATTATAATGGTCGGTTTTATCGACTAATGGAAATTTCTAAATTATTGATTCAAAATTTACTGCCCGGCTAAATTATAAAAACTAGTTGGGATATGGGTTTGACCCCTTCGGTCCACACGATTAACTTCCCAGTATGATGAACGAAGATGAATAAACTGACTTCTTACAAAATAATTATACCTTTAACACTAGAGGAAAATTGACTAGTATCAGAACTGGTGACAAAGCAATCCTGAGAGAAGCTAGTTCAAATAACTATAATGGGGTAAATCAACAAGATTTTTCTAGAGAATTTGTTTTTCCTGAACGTTAGCTAACAAACATTTCCTCCGTATTTCGTTAGCTACACTAAAGCGGGTGTTCGAATTCATATTGAGCGTGTTGAAGCGCCGGCGCCGTTGGTAAACTGGGAAGCGAATGACTTCATTTGGAAATTCCAAAGCTTTCCGTAGATATTAGCAAAATTAATCAATGTAAAGTACTTGCCAAAATTTTGCGGTAGCTACTGGAAATCCCGGGATGAACCGCAATTTCTTGAAACTGGGGCCGGTTCGTGTATGGCGAACGACGGTAATCGAACGAAAATAAATTGAAGTCGAAAAATTTTGTCGACGAAAATTTTAGCGTTCGTATAGGTCGAAAGAAAATTGTTCGTGTCCTAATACAAAAACTCGATAACCCAAGACCTTTCGTCGACTTGAGACGAAAATTTCCAATTTTTTCGACTTACGCGAACCCGAGACGAAAAAGAATTTTCGTTTTCGACATACACGAACCGGCTCCTGGATCACGCGTAGAAAACAATTCCCCGTCAAATAGTGCTAATCCAAGGTTTGAAAAAATTCGTGATGTTTGTAAAGGGTAACGAAATTTTTGCACAATTTTTAAAGGTTGTCGGATCTTGACAAGTGATGTTTTGTTGGAAGGCTATCGCTGTGCAGAACCAAAAAAAGATCACTTCGTTTAGAACGGGACTCATTCCATCGAGTTTATTAGATATTAGCGAAACTTTGTGCCGTCACAATGGCGTTACGTTGTATTAACATTTGAGGACGCCATTGTGCTTGGTCATGCCCCATAAGTCAGTAGCCCTGAAGAAGCTGACTATAAAGCACTCCCAGACATAAAAAAAATTCCAAAAAAACTCACCCTCCCTAATCCGCCGAAAATCACTGTTAGGGGGGTGTTATGCCGGCCACACGGTATACGCTAGGGGTCGTGGGGTGTGTGGCCGGGCCGGCAACCCTGGTTCACCACTTACCTAAATGTCGAGGTCGAGCTCCCCTTCATGACCTCATTTGCCTAGTATCGCTCCTTAACGAGCGCCATCGTGAATACTCAAGCAGTTATTGGACCTGTAAACAAAACACAACAAAAGAAAGGATGAAACCCCGAGAAGTGCCACGAGAGAGAAACCAGCCCAACCGTCCTGGAAGTAAAACTTTTTCCTTTTAGGCCATAAGGTCCATTAAAAGAATGGCGATAATATTGCTATACATTCAATTATATTTACTCACACCAACAAAAAATAACAAAAGAAAAAATTGTTTAGAAAGTGAGATACTATACATCCAGTACAACAACAAGTTGAAAAGTGTTATTAAATTATCACTATCACTGACAAGGTATTGTAAAAACAATAAAAAAACGTCGAACCAACTAACACTTAAAACGAGAGAAGAACGTCGATCTGGCCAGTTCGAAGCCTTTGCACATCAATAATTAATCACAAGTAAAACTACTTAAGATATCAAACGCAAGTTAAATTTTTTCAAAACCTCAAAGAATTAACGTGAATGAATGAAAGGTGTAGTGTAAGTTAATACATACAAGGTAAATATTTAAACGTTAAATGTAAGTTAATATAAGGTAAATATTCGGATAATACAATTCTTATAATAACGTAATTAATAAACAATAGATTATTAAAAAAACAACCAAACGTTATATTTTAAACAAAAATTAACCACGAAACTCCTCCATGATCCAGCCGCTAATCTCGACAACTAAAGTGTCTCCAATGATGAAAAGAATGTTAATGTTAGCTTCAAGCGTGCCAACAATCCTCAGATTAAAATTTGTTTTGATAGATTTACAACTTCTCCAAACTGGAAGGTAAATGAACCTTCTTCGTCGCACTGCTTGTCCGCTGCCTTAAAATACTAATCATAAAACAATTCCTATGGGTCATTCCAGCCATAATCGGCCGGAAAATGCACGACCGCCCAGAAAATTAGTAAAAACATTTTTTTCATGTTTCTCGCGATAAAAAAACATGAAAAACGTGTTTACTTTTTTTTTGCAACATCTATTGTTTAATTAATTGAATAATTAAGTTTTTCGAGAAAATAGGCACTATTTATAAACAATTGAACAAAACAGTGGGTATTTATCATAGAAAAAATGTGTAAAATAGCGGTTTTGTAGCCTGATATTTACCCTTTCAGAAAATTGTCATACTATAATGTTTGACCTTGAACTTTGCTCAATGACAGCAAAAACAACAAAAAAATCGGAAAATTTTCAAACATTAATTTCTCAAATACACCATCTCAGATTTGGCTGAAATTTTAACACAAAGTTCTTGAGTTTGCGAACTATCATCGTACAAATTTTCAGCGTGGGTTATTGAAACTATTTTAACATACTGACTTTTTAAATCAAAATTTTGTTTTTTTGGATGACTCTTTTTATTCATTTTGCACAACATTAAAAACTCAAACTCAAACATGTTTGACACATGATTTCTATAGGAAAAAACCTGTTCTAAATTAAACTCACATTTTTTGTCTATTAGCGAGAAAAATGATGTTAGTGTTAGTAATGGAGATCAAAAATGTTGTAGTCAAATTTTTTTTTCTTAATATATTTCTTATATTTTACAGCGAGTATAGTGGTAAAAAGGATCAAGTCAGAAGCAACAACTCGAATATCAGCTAACTGTTTTCCGTTTCCGTGTAACAGGTCTGAAAAAACGAAAGAAAAGTTATTTTTTGATTTATGCAAATGCAAAGATAAGTAACGATATCTATTTACCTTGTTATAATTGGTCCATGTAGATAGCACTCAACGAAGGGCTGAGCGCAGCGCGGAGAAATGGGACGGTGGGGATAACTGAGTCAGGTATAGGGCCTAATTTGTGATTCAGTAAATTAGTTACAGATGGCATGTTTGCAGTGAATATATTCAAAATCGTTGAGTTAATTTTAAATACGAAAATATTATGTAATAAATTGAATAATTAAGATAATCAGTAAAACCTCTTATTTTCAAAAAAAGGTCGAAAAATGTGAGTTTAATTGCAAGTTTATGTGAAAGAACAGGTTTTTTCCTATAGAAATCATGTGTCAAACATGTTTGAGTTTGAGTTTTTAATGTTGTGCAAAATGAATAAAAAGAGTCATCCAAAAAAACAAAATTTTGATTTAAAAAGTCAGTATGTTAAAATAGTTTCAATAACCCACGCTGAAAATTTGTACGATGATAGTTCGCAAACTCAAGAACTTTGTGTTAAAATTTCAGCCAAATCTGAGATGGTGTATTTGAGAAATTAATGTTTGAAAATTTTCCGATTTTTTTGTTGTTTTTGCTGTCATTGAGCAAAGTTCAAGGTCAAACATTATAGTATGACAATTTTCTGAAAGGGTAAATATCAGGCTACAAAACCGCTATTTTACACATTTTTTCTATGATAAATACCCACTGTTTTGTTCAATTGTTTATAAATAGTGCCTATTTTCTCGAAAAACTTAATTATTCAATTAATTAAACAATAGATGTTGCAAAAAAAAAGTAAACACGTTTTTCATGTTTTTTTATCGCGAGAAACATGAAAAAAATGTTTTTACTAATTTTCTGGGCGGTCGTGCATTTTCCGGCCGATTATGGCCGGAATGACCCCTATATAACTCAGTAAGTCCTGCTGTCGGTACAGCCAGCATGAAGACACTCTCCAGAATACCATAGGAGGGATCCAAAGCTTTCGTCACAGAAAGAGAGTAAATCAGGAACCTATCTTCCTTCTTAAGGTTTCTTTATAAATGGCTTCATACAGTTGCACGGCTCGTACAGTCCAATTCCAGTACAACTTCAAAAAAATTTTCAGTTCTAGCCGAAACAGCAGCAAAAATTGACTTTCAGTCCAGTTATACACAAATCTGCCCAGGTCTCAAATTAACACGCCTCCGGACAAAGCTCTTCCTTGGTCCTTTTTCGCCAAAAGAAATATTTAAAAACCAAACTACCGCAAATCAAAATTCCTTCCAAATTTTCTGAACTTTTTCTCTCCTTATTTTTTGTTTTTCTTTCATACGCCTACATTGTTCGTTTTTTTTAAATTTTATCCGTCTGAGGCAAGGTGATTTCATTTAAATTTTCTAAATTTCCGCGAGGGGGATACCAACTGTTATATAATATTTTAGGTATAGCAGGCAAAGAACACTTAGCCGTATCAAACAGTACTCGATGAACGTAAATGCAATCGATAAAGATTGATTAGTAAAAGAAAAACGTACCTTTTTTCCTTTTAATTGTAATGTTACTAAACTGAAATTTTTCTTTTATTAGCAAATACGATAAAATAGTACAATCACTTTTTTTTTTTAATTGTTTTCTTGATACAGAATTCTCTCTTGAAAGCTTTATTTTTAATATAAACAAAATTGTGAAAGCGTGTGAGAGATATCGTTACATAAACATTAGCCACACAAACAAGTGATAGCAATAATCAAACACGCACTTGTTCCTTGTTAATTATAACTCTATTATACTAAAATTTTCCAAAATGCACTCTTTATTAGCAAATACGACAAAACAGTGCAACCACTTTTTCCTTAATAATTATAATTCTATTAAACTAAAATTTTTCAAAATGCACTTTTTATTTAGCAAAATACGACAAAACAGTACAACCACTTTTTCTTTAATAATTATAATTCTATTAAACTAAAATTTTTCAAAATGCACTTTTTATTTAGCAAAATACGACAAAACAGTACAACCACTTTTTCCTTAATAATTATAACTAGTAACGCCCTGTGGTCAAAATTTGACCACAAAATCTTGTTCTTCTTTAAACTCCGTTAGTCCGTCATGGGACATAGGGCGGAAACAGTTGCCCTCCAGCGGACTCTGCTTTGCGCGACAGCTCTTAACTTCGACCAGGATCTCCCAGTTGTTGCGGCTTCTTCTAGTAGGGTTCTCCTCCACGTTGTTCTAGATCTTTCTACTCGACGGGAACCTTGCGGATTCCAGTCAAGGGCCTGTTTGGCTAGATTTTCGTTTTCGCGTCGCAAGGTGTAGCCTACCCAATTCCATTTCCTTCGCCTGATTTGATCGTCTATCCTTTCTTGGCCGGCACGGCGCCATAGTTCTTCGTTTGAAATTCTATTTTGCCAGCGGATTTTTAGGATACGACGAAGGCATCTGTTGATGAAGACTTGTAGACGCCCTGTGATGAATTGGGTGACTTTCCATGTTTCGCAACCGTACAAAAGAACTGCCTTAACATTGGAGTTGAACAGCCGCAATTTGGTGTTAGTAGAGATCACCGTTGATCTCCATATGCGGAACAGGCATGCTTTATTTAGAAAGAGAATAATACAGTTTTTAGTCATTTAAAATTATAAAATTTGTAAATGCATTAATAGGCGTGTCGAATGATCTGTCGACTACGTGCAAAACATTAAAAGTTTCTTTTTTTTATTAAATTAAAATCAAAATATGTATGTACATTTCAAAATACATGGCCTTCACCCATTATTTTCAAAAGGAGTTCAAACTCAAGTGGATGTACATATGTTTCCAAATATGTTTGTTTGAACTCTTCAATTGTTGCCCGAGTTTCCTTAAAACCAGCCTAATAGCCTTTAAACCAACCTATTGTGTTTCTCTTTTTCTTGTATTTTCTGTTCTTCCCATAAGTGTCCTTTGACGGGGCATTTTATTCAACTAACATTTGATGTACTGAATTTGTTAAAAAATTATCAATGGGCAAATAATCATGAAAAACACAATTCATGTATTTCAAAATTCACTACATTCATTCGTTATGTTAAAAACAAATACAAACAAATTACATGCCTTTCGTTGAAACACTGCAGAATGCTGTTAGAGTTCTCAGCAATAATGCAAATGAACTTCAACAAAAAGGTATACGAAAAAACACAATCACTTTCAGCAAAATTATTGAAAAAAGTCACTTTACTGATAACACGTTCAATTAACTTGTATTCACAAACAGAATGTCTCCTACTCATGCACTTGTCGCTTTTCCACATTGCTGACGTAATTAACATGTCACTTCTATCTAATTTTTACCCGTTTTAAACACAACATAATGTATAAACATGAAACTTATATTCCGCACACCTTTACGACTCCGTCTTCCATATAAAACCAATTTGAGCAAGATCTGTTTAGAGAAAGTTGGTTAATAAATCTGTACAAAAATAGTGCTTGCGTATTAATATATAATAAATTTTATATGCGCCTGTTTATATGCTAACCGTAATTTCTACCTTATTGTTATTTATATTGGGAAATGCAATACTCATTTCCGAGCGACAGAAATGAGATAAATGACTAATTCTTGTTTTGTGCACACCTTTACGACTAAGACTTCCATATAAAACCAGTTTGAGCAAAATCGGTTTAGTAGAAGTCGAATAAAGTGCTGTACAAAAAAGTGCTTGCGTATTAATATATAGATTCTATTAAACTAAAATTTTTCAAAATGCACTTTTCATTTAGTAAAATACGACAAAACAGTACAACCACTTTTTCCTTAATAATTATAATTCTATTAAACTAAATCAAAACTAAAGAAGCCGCCTTCCGAGCGTACAAGAGCTTCCCGAGTGAATCGCTCCGTTTAGAATACATACAACAAAGAAATTCTTGTAAAACCGCCATCAAAAAAGTCAAAACCTTATTTGACAACAAATTGAGAAGTAAACTCCTAAATGCAACCTCCGGTAGCAAAAACTTCTGGTCCTTGGTAAGTTCCATCAAGAAGAATTTCACTACAACTTCAACCCCTTCCTTTATTCACAATGAGAAGGTAATAGCAGACAGCAAATCCAAGGCCAATTTATTAGCATCTATGTTCGCATCGAATTCTTCTTTACACGAAACTGATGTGCTACCCCCTGTTTCCGAGCGTAACGCCCATTCAATGGACAGGGGTTTTTTCAGGACTCGCGAGGTGTACAGGTGCCTCAAAGAGCTCGATGCCAACAAATCCACTGGACCCGATAATATACGCCCTATCGTCTTAAAACAATGCGCCTCACCTTTGGCTAAACCTCTGCGCAAATTATTTTCCCTGTCATATTTCTCCGGAGTTTATCCCGACTCTTGGAAACTTGCCCATGTTCAGCCCATACCGAAAAAAGGTGATTCCAGCGATCCCTCCAATTACCGCCCAATAGCAATTACTTCTATTCTCTCCAAAACCATGGAGACGATAATCAACAAAAAGCTAATGGGATATCTAGAATCCAACCTACTCATAAACGACAGACAGTATGGCTTCCGACAAAAAAGATCCACTGGCGATCTTTTAGTCTGTCTTACAGAACACCTCAGCCGTAGTCTGCATGAATCCGGTGAGTCTAGTCTGGTTGCTCTGGATATCTCCAAGGCTTTCGATAGAGTTTGGCACACAGCCCTGTTAGCTAAACTCAAAGCTATTGGAGTTGACTCACTTCTACAGAAGTGGATTGAGAGTTTCCTTTTTGGCCGTTCAATCAAAGTAGTATTGGATGGCGTCAAATCCGCATCCCACCCGATCTCTGCGGGGGTCCCCCAGGGGTCAATTTTATCACCGGCCCTATTTCTCATATTTATAAATGACCTTCTTTCAATCCCCTCCAACCCACTCCTCAGCTTCGCTGACGACGGTACTCTACGTTACTCGTACAGCGTCGATACAAGACAGACTCATGCCAGATCCTGTCTTGATGATCGCGAACTAATGTCCAAGTCGATTATAAATGACATTAAGCTGATTCTAGAGTGGGGAAAGAAGAATCGTGTTGAATTCAACTCCGACAAAACCAAGTACTGTCTTATCTCCAAAAAGAAGTTCAACACCTCACCATCCTTGAAAGTGGATGACGTAGTACTAAAGGCCGACCCATCCCTACACATCTTAGGCGTGACTTTAGCCAAAGACTTGCGATGGAATGACCACATATTCCAATTCGCCAAACAAGGATCTCAGTGCTTGGGATTTCTTAAGAGGTGCAAGTTCCTCCTCCAGCCATCGGCCCGTGCTGTTATTTATAAATCCTACATTCGGCCTCTTCTCGAATATAACTCCCTCGTTTGGGGCGGCGCCCCAATAACCACCTTAGCATGGTTAGATAAGGTGCAAAAAAGGGCGCTCAAGTTAATTGATGACGACACCGCCTGCTCCACCATCGACCCCCTGAGCCACCGTAGGAATGTAGCAGCACTGACAAAATTTTATCGCTACTACCACAGTGACTGTTCCTCCGAGTTAAACGCTCTCCTGCCTCCACGGCAATCTTATACCCGCAACACCAGATTAGCCCACTCGTCTCATTCCCTTCACCTGCAACTACCCTTTTCACGCACTCAACAAGATATGAATTCGTTTGTTAATAGAACAACTCGGCTGTGGAATAACCTCTCGCAGTCAGTATTTCCGAACTCCTACAACATCCAAGAGTTCAAACGCAGGGTTCATCACCACCTTCTTCAATACCCCCCCGTACCTTTTAATCCTTAACCTATTTTTATTTTATATATACACCGCCGCCAAAAACCCGGTAATAAACAGTAGAAAACCCCGGAGAAACACCCGCCGGCGATCGAGATTTTGACTACACTTTTAGAAAATGACCCGCCGGTGGTCGCAGTTAGAACAACACTCTACAAAATTAAATTTTCACCCGCCGGTGGTGGCATGGAAATTGTCCACCGGCTGGGAAAAACGCGCCCTTGAATTCGTTCCCACCTGCGCAACTTGCCTACCGCGCACTTCTCACGCGGCGCATTGCAAGTTGCGCTTAATTATTGTCGGGTGGGTCAAATTACGTTTTTTTTATATTAAGGTGAAAAGCTAGCCCCTAAGAGATATTACAAAACGTGGGAATGGTTGAGGGTTTTCGTTTTTTGCAATCTCGCATAATTCTTGGACATGTGTGAAATGTCTTTGAACATTAAAAAGTTGTTCTTGCACTTCTCCCAACGTAACCCGATACCTCTGCTGATAAGGTATTGGGTTTTCGTTCGGTACTTGTGCTGGCGATTTTTAAGGCATTTGTTTTGTTTAGAGATTTTTTTTTTACTTATTTTATGTAACACTCCTTGGGAGTACCGAAAAGAACAAGGCGTCGTCGTGAAACAAAGGCGTCTTGTTCGTTTCAAGTTATTCGTTTTTTGCTGATGCCAACCTTTTAATGTGATAAGGGGTTCGAGATTTGCTCCGGTATGTTTGAGGCATGTGCTCAGTTGCAGTTCAGAGTCTGTAGCACTATGAGGTAAGTTCCTTAGTAGATTTTCTTACTTATATTTATTTAAAAAAAAATTGTTCTTTTTGTTTTCAGTGAATCCATGCAAAAATCTCTACATGATGAGGCGCACCACCAGCGGGAGTTGGCCCGTGTGGTGAAGAAAATGGCAGAGTTGGCGCGTGAAGAGGCCCTCCACCGGGCTTCGTTGGCCCGAGCTCAAAAGGCCTTGGCCAGGATGAGGCGCCGCGCCCCCCGTGGATGGTGGGGGGAGGGGGGGGGGGCAAAGCGCGTCACGTATGGTGGCTTTCGGAAGGCCCGTGGTGGACGGTCACGGGTCTTCCTCTTCTTTTTCCGGGCCCCGCGCTCCCCGGACCATGGGTCCCTGGAACCCCCTGAATGACTGTGCCAGGAGGAAGGCTGCGAGTACTCCCCTGTACCCTCCCGATTGGTCGGATGACGAATACGATGACTGGACTCCCCGTGCAGGAGGATCTGGAAGTGATGCTGATCTCCAGGAAGAGGAAAGTAGCGCTCCCCGGACCGTGGGGCCCTGGAACCCCCTGGCTGACTCGGCGCGGAGACAGGCTGATGCAGAAGCGAGAGCGAGTACTCCCCTGGCCGGGGGGTCTGACGACGCTGCTGACTACACTCCCCGTGCAGGGGGGTCTGGAAGTGATGCTAATCTCCAGGAAGAGGAAAGTAGCGCTCCCCGGACCGTGGGGCCCTGGAACCCCCTGGCTGACTCGGCGCGGAGACAGGCTGATGCAGAAGCGAGGGCGAGTACTCCTCTGGCCGGGGGGTCTGACGACGCTGATGACTACACTCCCCGTGCAGGGGGGCTGGGGGTGATACTAATCCGGACGAAACCGGGAGCGCTCCCCGGACAGGGGAGTCGGGTGGCTCCCCCGCCCCGGGCGATATCTCCTTGGATTAACTCCGGGGATGTTTTTTTTATATAAAAGAAAAGGTGTAACCTTATTGATTAAAAACTAATAAAGTTTTTATTTAAATTATATTTTTTATTTGTAGTTAGTTGGTTTCCTCTTTCCCCCCCCCCCTTTTTTTTTAGACTTGAGACTTTGCAGCGTTTAGGAGGGGAAGACTTTTACGTAGGTATTGTGGTACCGCCGCTGGTGCGTGTGGTAGTTGGGGGCTGGGTCTTCGTCTTAGGTAAGTATTGTGGTACCGCCGCTGGGGCGTGTGGTAAAGGGTTTGTTAGGTGCCTTTGGTGGTGCGTTACGGGGCCTATCCCGCATGCTGATAGTCATACTTGAAAGATAGTAGAAAGACTTGCAGGGCGGAATGTCCTGCGTGCTGGACGAAATTCAAAACTTTGTGATACTCTGTGGGCGGAGCTTAGGGAGTGACAGCATGGGGACAGTGGGTCTGTTGCTGTCGATCATTTCGTCATTCCAAGTGTGAATTTCGTAGTGGCAGGGTGCATTTAAAAACGGGAAATGGCGAGTTGGTTTTTTGGATTTTCGTAACAATGTCTTCTATTATGGGTTTTATGGGGCCCCCACCCCAGCTTGTACTAATTGTATGGAAGAGGTCCTGGGTAAGGTGTGTGAGCGCCTGAGCGGCCTGGGTTCGGAGGGTGCTGTCGTGGCTGCGTTGTGTGTTAGTTCCGATTGCATTGGGACCCCTACTGGAGCCATTTGGTCCTCGGAGGTGGTTCTCTCATCCGGAGGACTTGCATTTCCGGACCTTCTGGCACATGCAGAACGGACTATAGCCGCTAGTAACGGTATGCTTTTGTAGCATGTATACCCTATGAGTACCAGTAAAAGGGTGCCACTGAGCGAGATGGCGGCTGTGGAATGGGTGTGAGTACGTTCCCATGTTAGGTGATTCAACTGCGAGTAGATATCCTGCAGGGGCCTTGTGCCTTCCTGAATAATCTTGTTTGTTCGTATCGTCACCTGTGAGTAATTTTATGGGTTCGTCGGGGGATGGGAATGTTGGCCCTGTCCTTTTGGCAGATTCTGCTATATTTAATGTGTCTGGGGTGGAAGAGTATGAACTTTTCGGCCTTGAACTCGGAGGCGACATGTGAGTATGGAATGTCGGGAATCAATAAGTGCCCTTCCGCAGTATTTAGCGGGAAGACTGTAACTTGATGGTACTGCATTTTGGGTAAATTAAAAATTGGGAGGGTTATTTTTATTACCAGTTTGTCCTGAATGAGGAGTGATCGTAGCTGTGTGACCTGAAGCAAGAGTGGGGTGCAGTCTTCGCATTCCGGGTTCGTTTTGGAGTAAATTTTGGACAGTGTACCGGGCGAGATTAGAAGGGGGTGGATTTTGTTGTCTGCACTCGCAAGGATTATATCGAGGAGCGCTTGTTATCTGGTTTTTATTTCGGACACCTGCATTAGTAGATCCGTAACTATCCCTTGCCTTAGTAGGGTATTATATAGGCCCTCGGTCGCGTTCTGCAGTTTCCCCATCTGCTGAGTTATTTGATCTTGCCGGTCCACAAGCGCGATTAACGGTTTTTGAATATCCCGCAGGGTATTGTTTACTACTGTGATCTGTCGTTTTTCGAGTTCTACTAAAGCTTTCTCGTTACTTTCTAACTCACTTAATCTACTATAAATTTCCTGGGCGTCGTCCGTGTCCATGGTCCCGAACAGGTAATGTAGTGCATGTCCAATGCCGTCGAATAGTGACCTTTTAGGTCGGCTTCTGGGTACCAGTTCCCGTATCGTTTTGGTACGGTCCTTAATATGGGTGATAATAGAGTGAATGTGTTTCTGTTTTGCCGCGCAGAGTACGGTGGAGTCGCTGGAACATAATTGGTGGACCAGCTTCTCGGCCTGTTCCGTTAATTCAGTGTGCACCTCCAACTCGTGTAGGTCGAGTTCGGTTATCACCTTCCATGTCTGATGATATAGCCACACTTCTCCAACGTGTTCGATAAGGACTCCCGTAGCCTTGATTGGGGTGAATGTATTCGGCATGGGTCCGAGCTCGCTCGCGGCCATTTGTATGAGTAGTAGTACAATTAGCGTCCGCATGGTGCGCTGCAATGAAATTATAAATAGGAGATTAGTTTTGGTCGACCGTTTTGTTTGAATTTATCTGTAGCCGGTAATTCCGGCTTGAACTAATTTATTATTGTATGTGCATTGTCCGTTTGCCATCCGTCTAAATTGAGCGTTTTACTCCGTAAAACACCATTAGGCGTACGTAGGCAGGACTGGCTTAGCATTGTTCTCCAAACTTAAATTAAAATATGAGATAGACAAATTGTAGCCCCTAGCCTATACTTTCAGAAACCGTTTTGGAAATTTCAATGGGGCCACTCTGCTAATATTGGCGCAATGTGCAAGATTAGGGTCTATTTTGTTTATACTGCAATTATGCAGAAACTATACATGCGACAAATTTCATCTTTTGGCAGTTTAAAGTATATGTACCAGGGTATTATGTCCCAAAAAATCATACCCTAATATTGCAAAGTAATAGAGGTATGAGTTTTTGAAAAAAATTGCCTTTTAAGGGGGTTTCTAGCTTTTCTCGGCGAAAAATTTTCCGATCGAGGTCTAAAAAACCCCATTTTGTAGGGTTTTCAATTCTCTACAAATATCCTGTTGAGAGCAACGTGGTTAATCCAGTAGTTTTTATTGTATACGCCAAAAACGGAAAAAGTACCCATTTTTGTTGCTAATTATTGTTTAAACAATTCCACATCAGTAAATTTTTGCTGGTTTTTTGGTTTTAGTAATCTATGAGATACCCCTGAAGTAGTAGTGCAAGCAGTTTGCTGTACAATTTTATAACAAAATCTGCCATTTTTTCGCTCTAATGACTGGCCTAGTAGACGAAGCATTCGAGGCCTTGTAGACCCGTAAGCACATAATTCATTAGTCGCTGAAACGTAGCCGGGGCACCTTTTAACCCGAACGGCATACGTTTGAACTCATAATGACCATAGTTCGTGCTAAAGGCCGTCTTGGGGCGATCCTGTGGTTCCACTAGTACCTGGTGGTAACCACTGGCCAAGTCGAGGGTAGAGAAGTATCTCGAGTGACCGAGCTGGTCCAGGATGTCCTCGATCCTTGGTAAGGGATATGCATCGCCTATAGTCTTTTCATTAATTTTGCGGAAATCCACAACTACTCGCCATTTTTTCTCACCGTCGGGGCCCGGTTTTTTCGGTACCACTAGTAGGGGTGAGTTCCACGGACTTTTACTGGGTTGGACAATATCGTTGTCCAACATTTCTTCTATTTGGTCATTGATGACTTGTCTCTGAGTTTCCGGTAGTCTACACATTTTTTGATTAATGTATTGGTCGTAGACCATGGGGATTTCGTGTCTTAGAGCTTCCGTGTAGGTTAGCTTGTCCCCTTTTAAGTGGAATATGTCGGCATATTCGTAACAAAGATCCCGTATGGACCGCTTCTCGTCGGCCGTAAGAGGGTGGTCAAGGCTGAGTTCCTCGTCTAGCTGTTTGAAGCGCGTTTCACGCTCAAAGTCCCGATCCTCATGGTCCGGGAATATGTATCGCAGATGACGGATGGAATCGATTTCCTTTTCATTCGTTCCCAACTTCACTTTTGCCCTTTTTCCCTGGGGTATACCTTGAGGCATTGCACCATTATTGGGTATACTTTGGAGCCTTGCGTTAGATGACGATGGGGTACTGGCGTTCCTGAGACCGTCTGGTTCAGAGCCTGTAAGATACTCACATACGTCATTAGCATTCCTTGGAGGCTTAGAGTTGTTGTTAGAGGCTAGATGAATAGTCGTGTAGTCTTTGATTGGGACGAGCGTAAGGGATAGGCTCGTCAGGACTACTGGTTGGGTGTTAACGTTGATGAGACCAACATACACTGTTTTTGTTCCAGTTGGCAAGAGGGAATTGGCGAGGAATACTCCTTCGCTCGGCTCGTAAGATTCACAGAGCATTTCCTCCTCTAACCTTAGGGTAATGGGGACCACCATTTGAGACCGGCTTGGTAGGCGAATGGATTTCTCCAATGCCACGTTATATTTGCCTGAATTTGTCTCATAGTCGTTGGAGTTGTTTTCCAACCTTGAACCATCTAGAGATAGGCAGCTGGTATTCCTCTCTGAGGGTACTTGGGAGACACCACCGGGGTTTATCTCAGCCACTACGAGTTGATATTCCCTGGTTTGGGTTTGCTCCTGCTGCTCCCTAGGGTTTGACTTGGCGGATCCATTGCGTAATGGAATTGCAATTTCTACTGGGTTGATTTCCGTGCGAGGAAATCGCAGTGTTTGGTTTGGGCCTTCGACGTTACAGTTTTTGGAAAGAAAGTCGTTTCCCAACAGACCATCGTTAGGGATTTCTTGTGTATTTTGCACAATTTGGAAGGTGCATGGGAGGGGGGCGTTTAGAATGATGTTCCCCTGACAGCTCCCTAATGTTTTTCCTTGGCCGTATGGCGTTTGTAGTGTGCATCTTTTAGTGGGATCTGGTAAGTTGGGATCCTTTAGTTTTTTATGTTTTAATATACTGACATCAGCGCCGGTGTCCACTGCTAGGTCAGCTTTGCTGTTAAGGCTTATGTCTAGAGGAAGAGCGACGAGTGGAACACTTGGTTCGGGCGCATGAGGCCCCCCTTTAGTAATATTTTGAGGACTTATTGTCGGGCCGGGGTTTCTTGGTCCGAATGCGGGGAGTTTCCCGCTTGTTGTGATTCCCAGCGCTGTCTTTGATGACAGTCGTCTACTTGGTGACCACGTCTGTGGCAGAAATCACATCTATATCTAATATTAAACACTGACCTTGTGTTGTTGGCTGCCTGTTGACGGCCATTGGGTTGGTTGGTTCCATTATTCATGGGTCGGTTGGTTGGTTGTCTATTATTATTCTGGTTAGGGGGGTGTTGGTCGGAGTAACGATAATTACCCATAGGTTGTGACCGCGGGTCTGGGGAACGATTGTTACCTTGGAAATGAGACCGCTGGTTGGGGTAACGATTATTATTGTTATTATATGAAGTCCCTTGGTTCTGGTAGCGATTATTACCATTATTGTATGAAGTCCCCTGGTTTTGGTAACGATTATTGTTATTAAACGAGGACCTTGGGGGTTCGTTTGGTTGGGGGCAGTCCCTCGCGTCGTGTGAATTGGACCTGCAAATTATGCAGAAGGGCGTATTTTTGCGTTTCAAACAGTCTGCATAAGTGTGCCCTCTGTTTCTGCAATAGCTACAGGTGATGTTTAAGGGTTTGCTTTCATTTTTCTGCGCGGGGCTTACAGTCGTTACTTGGTGGGCGCTTTGTAGTGGCGCCGGTGGTATTGTTTGTATTGTGTTTGTTGGGTTTGTGGGTGGGGCGTATGTGGTGTACATTACCTGTGGATTTATCGGATCCTGGAGTGTTGTTTGCGGCGTTGTTGGTGACTGGTAAGAAAACTATTTTAAAAAAAAATTACCTTAATTAATCACTAATAAAAACAATTAACTATTGAAAAAACACGAAAAAATAATAATAATAACACCTAACGAAAACTAAAAACTATGTTGTTGTTGTTGTTGATTTTATGCTTTCACTAGCATAGCTAGTGGACCTTAAGGGGTCTCTTTTGGTCTGAGCCTTTCGACTATAATAACCACGAAACTTAGATGTACAACAAATTTGTATTGGCCTATTTTTTTTTCTTTTAAAATAAAAAGAAAAAGAACTCTCTCTGATCGTCCAACCCAGTCTGATGGGCCAATGTCAGTTGGGATGTCGTCTTGTATAAGTTTGTATTGATAGTCTTTACAAAGTTTAGCTGACAGCTGTGCCTAATTTAATTATTCAAAAGCTAACAATTTACATTAGTTATTGTCATTGATTTATAAAAACATTTTATTAAAAAAATTTAACAAAACAAAAAAAAAGCTAAAAGATCAGTGGGCACCTATATATCGGAGGCTTTAGCTCCTTAGGGCTAAAAAACAATGAATTTTAAGGATCCTCCCCCTGTTCAGAGTTCTGAGATTCAAACCAGTCGAGGACTAGTCATGGTCATTAAAAGCTTTGCTGGTTGTTTACCGAAACATGGATTGGAGTTTCCCTTTAAGGTAAAGGGGATATGGTCACGGGTTTTCCTATCCGTGCTCTATATCTCATGAAGTTTTGGCACACCACTGGCTCGTCCTGAGAGCGTAATATCCTTTACACGCGCATCATTTAGAAAGTTATCAAAAAGGAGATCTAACTTGTCAAGCTCTGAGGGATTTTCAAGATCCAAATCCAAGAGTCTGTTTTCTGATAAGTTGGTCATATTGTGTGACTTTGATTTTTCACTAGGAGTGGGTTCTTGAGAGGCTTTTGTTTCTTTAACTATTTCATCATTTTTATTTTTTGACTGGGAATCCTTTGGTTTCTTTTTGAGATTTACTCTGTTTTGGTGTGGCTTTGAAATAATTATTTCCTCTTTAGATACTTGTGGACCATTTTTCCGTTGGATGGATCTCTCTTTGCTGTTTATTCTCGTTGGGGTCCTGTTTTTAGATTTGAAGATCCTCCAGGCATCCTTTCTTGAGTAGCCACCACGTCTCATTATCTCCACGATCCCCTTTTCTCTCAGCCAATCGTGTGTGTGTGTGTGTGTGTGTGCTGTGTGTGTCTGTCTGTGTCTGTCTGTCTCTCTCTCTCTCTGTGTGTGTGTGTGTGTGTGTGTGTGTGTGTGTGTGTGTGTGTGTGTGTGTTTGTGTGTCTGTGTGTATGTATATGTACATTTTTTGGCTTTTTTTATTTCAATAGCGAATCAACTATAGCATCGACTACTGAGGTACAAACTGTAACATCAAGGAAAAAGCCAAATGTACAAAGATGTAGAGAATATCGTAAGAGAAAGATGTTACAAAATACAATGGTACAAAACATAACTGCAGAGAGATCACATGAATGTAGTGAGACTGATCAATTGCAAACTAAAAAACCTAATACTAATGCAGAAAGAAGAAAAAAACATTTTGAAGCGCAGAAATTAAAGAAACAAGAAAGTAAAAAAAATACCTAAAACTGTAAAACAAAAAATAAAGAATATTACGATAGGAAAAAAAAATTTCAGGCTTTAAACACTAAATCATCATTCAGATGCGTAAGTATGAATCGAATGGAACTTCGTTCCATCCGGGTGTCCCTTGACACCTCTTTGCTTTTTTTACGTTGAAGGTTGAGTAATATAGGTTTAGTTTCTCCGGGATGACTTTTCCTCCTATGTATACTTTAATTTTGTTGGTCACAGTTGTTACTGTGTTTGATTCAACTTTCTTTTTCCAGATAATTCTAAAAACTTTTTTGAACTCTAGAGAAGGATTGCTCTTTCTGAGGGCCTCTAACAATTCTTCCTCACATAGATCCTCATCAATTCCATGAATAAGGACTGGGGTGGCCATCAGTCCTAAAGGAATGAAAGCCCTGAAATTCGGATCCAAGGGGCTGTTTCGAATGAAATTATTGGCGTTGATTGCATTGTTGAATTCCAGTCTGCATTTACCTGGTGCCCACTTAGTGATATGTGTGACTCCAGTGGTGGACGCCTTTGTTAGGCATTTGCCCAAAGTGAGTGGATTTAGATCCTTAACGTTATCGTCTAGGGGGTTTGTTTTTTGTACAAAGACTTGAAAAGGGCCAGAGTCTTGCTCAACGTAACCAATGGGTGTAGTGTTTTCTTTATCCAAACTCACCAAGGGCTTTTCTGTTGGTTTGTTGCTCACCTTTTGTTTTGGAGATACAGAAGAACTAGTTGTGGGTTGTGGTGAAGTGTGGTGAGACAGTTGGGCCAACTCTCTTTTTTTCTTTGTTGGAGCCACACTGATTCTTGTTGCTCGGAGATTTTTTATGTTTTGTTCGTTAGTTTTAGTCCCTTCTTCCATCCGTTTGGGACCATCATTTGTATTAGACGTGGGTGTAGTCTTCTTTCCCATGAGTCGTGCGGAGGCTCTCGTCATGCTCCTCATCTTGATTCAATGTACTGGGCTTGAAAACAGAAAACGGTACCAGGGGAAGGAGTTATTCAACAACGCACAAAGACAGGGCGATAATTTAAAAAACGTATGGAAATATCTAGACTTCAAACTTTAATGAAGGGGGAAAAAAGAGAAACAAAGGAATTGTGCCCACTAATCTGTCTTAGCCTGTTAACAATGCCAGTAAAAATTAAAAAGGGAATGCTAAAAAATAATGATTTAAAATGATAAAATCCTTTTGTAAATAAGGTAAAATAAGAATTTGTTCTCATAAAAAATTTAACCTTAAAAAAAAAGAAGAAAAAAAAAAATCCTAAAAAACCAAAAAATTGCTGAAACTAAAGCATTAATTTAAATAAAAAAAAAACACCAAAATTTGCAAACTTTATAAAGAAAAGGAAAATTAACAGGATAGCTCAAAAACTGTTAAGCACATGTTTGCTATCACATTTTCTTTAGAATTTTCATAAACTGTAATCCATTTACAGCTAGGAGAACAACAAAGAAAAACAAATTTTAGAAAACTAAATGACTAAAATATTTAATAACTCGTTAATGAATAAATAAAAAATAACTAAAAGGAGACTAAAATTTCATAAAAACCATAAATGAAGAACAAAGTAAAAATTTTTTTCTACATCACAAACCGCTAGGCACTTTTATCACAAATTCACATAAAGAAACAAGAGAACTATCACTGTCGACCTGTACTTGTTCGCGTCTGGAGAGAGAGTGAAACTAAAAACTACAGAAATAAAAATAACTTTCACCCGCCAACTAAACTGTCAGTAACAATCAGCTGATTACAAGGAAGTTGAATTGACTGGAACTATCATCGCCATTTTAAAATAATTCCAGTGGCAGGATCGCCATTTTTTCGACCAGTGAAAATTGCCATCCCCACTTGCGAACTCTGGGGGGCTATATAACTCGATGCACGGCAAGAAACTTCGCCTTTATGTCGTTTCGAATAAAGGTAATGCTGATTGGGTTTACAATCAGTTTAGATAGGGCTTAGATAGCTAGCGAGTGTTCACCGCAGGCTCTTAATAGGTTTAGCTAGGACTTTAAATCATTTTTCAGAGCTCTGAATTTTTTTTTAAATTTCTATTTTTCGGAGACTTAGAAATTTTTCATAATTTCTATTTTTCTGAAACTTAGAAAAAAGTTGGGAATTTATATTTTTCTAGAACTTAGAAAAATTTTGAAGGTTCTATTTTTCAGAGACTTAGAAATTTTTCATAATGAAAAACTTAGAAAAATTTTGAAAGTTTTATTTTTCTGAAACTTGGAAGGGTTTTGGAATTTATATTTTTCTAAACATAGAAAAATTTAGAGTTCAGATTTGTCTGAAGTTTTTAAAAAATTTCAACAGTTTTCTGAATTCTATTTTCGTGATTTCTATTTTTCAGAAACTTAGAAAATTTTCGTGATTTCTATTTTTCTGAAACTTAGAAAAATTTGGGAATTTTTATTTTTCTAAAACTTGGAAAAATTTTGAAAGTTTTATTTTTCAGAAACTTAGAAAATTTTCGTGATTTCTATTTTTCTGAAACTTAGAAAAATTTGGGAATTTTATTTTTCTAAAACTTAGAAAAATTTTGAAAGTTTTATTTTTCAGAAACTTAGAAAATTTTCGTGATTTCTATTTTTCTGAAACTTAGAAAAATTTGGGAATTTTATTTTTCTAAAACTTAGAAAAATTTTGAAAGTTTTATTTTTCTGAAACTTGGAAGGGTTTTGGAATTTATATTTTTAAAAATTTAGAGTTCAGATTTGTCTGAAGTTTTTAAAAAATTTCAACAGTTTTAAAAACAAGACTACAATTTGTGTTAACACTAACACGAAGATACCAAATACCCTTCCACACTAACAATTGGTATTTGGGAATTTCAACCTTGGAGTTTGCCAAGGTGTACATACTAACTCATTGGAATTTGCCAATAAAAAAAAATAATTTGACAGATAACTAATAAGTATCTTTTCAGCTCCAACTACGGAAAATTTTTTTAATTTTTTTTTATTTTAAGATTTTTATTTGAATTAATATACAAATTTAACGTAACGTAGCTTTAAATAGTAGATATTAAGTTAGCATTGTACCATATAGGCAAGAATAAACTTGTTTTAAACTGACCCAAGCTCTTTCTTTTTGAGCAAGAACCAACCTATCCATTTTTTACATTGCAGCTAAGCGACGCCGCAACATTGGTCCTTCGAGCCGGATAGGTTGAAGTCAAACAAATTTATTCTTCCATATTGTACATTCTAACATACACTGTCCAATTATTTTTCTTAAAAGATCTATAACCTACTAACCTCAATGGCTGCGACTAAAAGCGCCTTGCAACAGCAAGTTGCATTTAAGAAAGAGCTGGATCAGACTTTATCCAATTATAATAAAACGTCAAAAACCAGGAGAACACCAGGATACATTAGCGGGAAAATAGAAACGATCAAAGAGTTGTGGAAGGGATTCAAAGATAACCATTCACAACTAAATACAGTAGACGCTAGCACTATCAAGGATGAAAAAATCCAAAGCACTCTACTTGCTTATTTAGAGAGCACCCAATTCGAAGAGTTTGAAGAGACTTACTCTGAGTTTTTAGGGGATATGCGAGACGTAATGGCTGCCAACACAGTTCAGGCAACAGCAACAACCGTTCAATGTGAACAACCAAATCCGCCAAGGATTGTAGCAAAACTTCCAACGATGGAAATTCCAAAATTCGACGGGCAATACTCAACATGGAGAACCTTTCATGACCAATTCGTATCTGTAATCCATAACGATGATCGTCTGACGCCCGTCGAGAAACTTCACTATCTCAAGGGAAGCCTCACGGGAGAGGCACGCAGGGATCTCGATTCTTTCGACATGATCTCGGCTAACTATCTAGCAGCATGGGAGCTCCTCTGCAAACGGTATAATAAGAGAAGGCTCTTAATATACGCGCAATTCAAACTACTGCTTAATCAACCAAAGATTAAGCAGGAGTCCTACAGGGATTTAAGGTCAATGTTAGATGACCTAAACCGTATTCGGCATTCACTTAAGGTATTAAAGGTGAGCACAGCCGACTGGGACCCTATCTTCGTGTTTGTGACAGCGCAACGATTGCCAGATGTCACAAGAAATCAATGGGAACAGAAGATAGCAGAATCCGACGACCTTCCATCATTGGAGGAACTGCTTAGCTTCCTCGAAAGGAGATATAGAAGCTTGGAGGCCACCAAGGACATCCAAAGCAACAAATCTTCGACAGAAAGCATCAGGGCAGAGAAACCTCGACACAAAACGAGTAGCTTTCACATAAGGGAACAAAAGGGATGCCCAATCTGCAAGGGAAACCACACCCTTCAGTATTGCACCGCTCTTCAACGCAAGGATCCAGCTTCAAGGAGGAGCCTGATAAAACAATACGAGCACTGCAACCAATGCTTAGAGAATCATGGTGGCAGACCTTGCAAGTCAACGACGAATTGTCCAATGTGCAGGGACAAGCATCAGTTATATCAATGTCCTGAATTCAAAGGACTAGCCACTACGGCAAAACGCAACTTTATACGGGAACATAACTTATGTTTCAATTGCTTAAGGCCACATCACAGCAACGTGTGCACCAGCAGCAATAAATGTTTTAAGTGCGGCAAGCACCATCACTCACTGCTGCATGACGAAGGGACTAAGCCTACATCTAACGATGATGCAGCTACCACGAGCCAAACGCAAGCAGTAACAACCCTCAATTTTAACAAGAACATTACCCAGTCTATGTTAGCAGCAGCTATCGTCAGAGTACGCAGGCAACGGGGTATATGTCTCACACTAAGAGCTCTAATAGACCCAGGGTCACAGAGCTCCTTTATCACAGAGGCAGCAAATCAAACACTCCAAGCAAACGTCATACCAACTATGCTTGAAGTAGTCGGAATAAGATCTGTCAAGGTGGCCACCTCACGGAAATTGGCAGGCTTTTCACTTGAATCCAAGACCAACTCCAATTACAAACTTGATATGCAAGCATATGTCGTCAAGACAATAACCAGCGTTTCTCCTCCAAAAAGATCTACATGCCAAAACTGGTCCTACATTGATGGTTTGGAATTAGCCGATCCGAAATTTAGCGACCAGGGGCAAATAGACCTACTTCTCGGCGTGAATGTCTACGCAAATATATTGGAAGAGGGTATACGGAAGGGGCCCGCTCAGTCTCCAGTCGCGCAGAAAACGAGTCTCGGTTGGATATTGTTAGGCGCACTGGCCCCACCCTCCACTCAAGCAACCCACAACGTGTGCTTCTCTGGACTAACCACCCAACACAAGACTACGATGCAATTGCTCCACGAACAAATAAGGCAATTCTGGGAATGGGAGGAAATACCTAAGGGCAGACGACTAACAGCCGAAGAAGAACAGTGCGAAAAAACGTACGACGAAACTACGAAGGGCCTATCAAAAGGCCAACGACAAGTGAAACTATCACGTAAGAATGGCAAACCTCCGACATTAGGAGAATCGAAAGGGCAAGCAATGGTGAGATATGCTCACTTAAGGAATATATCTAAACAAAATTTAGAAATGCACAACCCATACTTCCAATGCTTACAGAGGTGTGCAGGACTAGAGCAAACACTAACAAAATCAATATCACAAATCGAAAACAAAATCATAACTTCAGATCATATTAATAACGATTTTAAGAAACTACTTAAAATTTCTAACGCTACAACTCAACTTCCTAATATTTCCAAGTCAGCTTCGACCTCTGCGGCAGTTCCACAAGCTCGTTATTCTATAGATTATTTGCGTTCTATCGGCGTTCATATGGCAGCTGGATTCAACAAGTTAAATCTCAAACCACCGCCACCAACTTTTCATGCAATAGCAGTTCAAGAATCGAAACGGAAGAAAGAGTTGCTTAGATCTCCGAGAAAGACGATCTTCAACAAAAGTAGATTGACTCAACTAGGTCAAACAATTGTAAAGCTAGAAAGCGAGAACGCAGAACTAAATAGTGCATCGAAGATACTAGAAAAACGAAACGAAACTCCGACTAGAGAAAGGAAAAACGATAGTCAAAATCACCTATTTAAAATCCACGACAAACACGAACGTCGAAAGGAACATCAAATAAACCATCAAAAATGTATTCTAACAGATCAAGAAAGTGTTTTAGAAGAATTACGAACTTCTAAAACAACATTGCAAATGCAGCAAGATCGCAATGATAAATTGGACCGGAATATTTCGAAACCTTTCGACTTTCCAAGGTCCTTACGCAAAGGTAAGGGTATTTTTACATCCGGCAAGGGTGAAACAAAGAAGAAGTCCAGAAAAGACGAACACACTAGAAAACTAAACCGCAAAACTCAACCAGAAAATCACGAATTCGTTGATTTACAAAGAGACATGTCATCACGGAGAGCTCAAGAGAGCCGAGCATCGCAGACAGCATCGCAACGAAACATTAATTGGAAGGAATTAATTCCGGCGACGCCTTCCGCAACGCCGATCAAGGAACACACAGGATCAGTCGAGCTCAATTTAACAAGTGGGCTGGATAGAACAATATATGATATGGTGACGAAGGAAGGGGTAATATTTACTATCTCTCACAACCAACTAAGGGCAATTCCTTATGAGAGTATACGCACTGGCCGACGTAAAAGGTATACGGTGTTCCTCGGTGAAACACACAAGGTGCGAATAAAATTTCACAAAAATGAGTTTGTGTGGCAAGGTTACATAAAAATTAAAAACTTATAAAAATAAGCACCTAGGTTAAAAAAAATATTATAGGGATTTCATAATAGACACAGATGCAAAACACTAAAGCAACGAAAACTACTAGAAATTTAAGTTATATTGTAGTAATAAAATAAATTAAAAATTAAGTAGATGAAACACGGGATTACGGCAGTTCATGGCAGGAGAAGCCTGCGGACGTCGCATTAATAGGTAATACCATCGTATTTTTGAACAACACAACTAAACTCGTTAAAAACTCGACGGAAGAGTCTACTACTCAGCTACAGGCAACCACATAAACCAAGGTGTTGATACCAGTCCAAGCAACTGATATGGACTGACTTCTTAACGTTCTAGTTATGTGGGAAATTTTGCGTCCACAGCTTACTGCTACCGCTTCATATTGTTCTACAAAGGGGTACGACCACTGACATATAATAATGGACTGCTCATCAGCAATTATTCCCATACAAACCGATGGCACCAAAAAGGTATAGTCGCTCGCTCATCCATAAGCCCCCAAACTGACAGAAACACTCAGAAATAAAATCAATTAGAAAAAAATAGACGGGTATAGTGATGTTTATATCTTTTGCGTTAAATCAATTAGAAAAAAATAGACGGGTATAGTGATGTTTATATCTTTTGCTCTTTTCCCCATAAGCCCCCGGATTTTGACATACAAAATGTCAGTTGGTAAGACAGGCGTTAAGAACTTAAATCAGATACACATAAAATTTGCAAATTAATGAAAAAAAGGCATTTTAAAAGGTGAAAAAGTGAAAATAGTGTTTATTAATTTTTTTAAACAAAATATTTGTGTTAAAACAACACGTTTTAAGTACGTATTTAGAAAAATGTAAATTTCAAAAGTGATTCCGGTGTTTACATAGAGTGAAAAAAGGTTTTTAGCCTATGGAACAAATTGGTGCCATGAAAAATTTCTCATAAGCAGTCCATTCTATATGTCAGTGGGTACGACAAGTATCCACCTCATACATACATATCTGTCGATAAAAAGATGTTTCCACGGAATATGTATAACTACCAGAAACAAATGCATTCAAACCGAACAGCCAGTTAGCGAATATAAGCGCATTTCTAGCCTGAAATAAAGGGCATGCATATTAAATAAAGGTGAATTCGAATTAAATATAGCAGTATTTATTTTGATGCAATGCATCAAGGAGAGGGGAGAATGTTTCAGCACGAAACAACACGAAGCAACAACCTGCACAAAACTACACAAAAACACAAAAATATGAAATAATGAACGAGATTTATGTAGAACTTCTCGTTTATTTCAAATAAATAAAAACTAAACACTAATTAAAACATAAATAAACAAACCTAAAAGAAAAGAACTTAAACTTAAGAGAATAAGAAATAAAATTAAACACTAAATAAACAAACCTAAAAGAAGAAAAAAACTTAAACTTAAAAGAATAATAAATAAAACTAAACACTAAGTAAACAAACCTAAAAGAAAAAAAAAACTTAAACCTAACACCACACAAACCCGAGCATAAATAACACCTAAAAAGAAACAACAATAAAAAAAACTGATAAGAAAACTATTTTTAAAAAAAAATACCTTAATTAATCACTAATAAAAACAATTAACTATTGAAAAAACACGAAAAAATAATAATAACACCTAACGAAAACGAAAGCTAAAAACTACAGAAATAAAAATAACTTTCACCCGCCAACTAAACTGTCAGTAACAATCAGCTGATTACAAGGAAGTTGAATTGACTGGAACTATCATCGCCATTTTAAAATAATTCCAGTGGCAGGATCGCCATTTTTTCGACCAGTGAAAATTGCCATCCCCACTTGCGAACTCTGGGGGGCTATATAACTCGATGCACGGCAAGAAACTTCGCCTTTATGTCGTTTCGAATAAAGGTAATGCTGATTGGGTTTACAATCAGTTTAGATAGGGCTTAGATAGCTAGCGAGTGTTCACCGCAGGCTCTTAATAAGTTTAGCTAGGACTTTAAATCATTTTTCAGAGCTCTGAAATTTTTTTTTAAATTTCTATTTTTCGGAGACTTAGAAATTTTTCATAATTTCTATTTTTCTGAAACTTAGAAAAAAGTTGGGAATTTATATTTTTCTAGAACTTAGAAAAATTTTGAAGGTTCTATTTTTCAGAGACTTAGAAATTTTTCATAATTTCTATTTTTCTGAAACTTAGAAAAATTTGGGAATTTTTATTTTTCTAAAACTTGGGAAAATTTTGAAAGTTTTATTTTTCAGAAACTTAGAAAATTTTCGTGATTTCTATTTTTCTGAAACTTAGAAAAATTTGGGAATTTTATTTTTCTAAAACTTAGAAAAATTTTGAAAGTTTTATTTTTCAGAAACTTAGAAAATTTTCGTGATTTCTATTTTTCTGAAACTTAGAAAAATTTGGGAATTTTATTTTTCTGAAACTTAGAAAAATTTTGAAAGTTTTATTTTTCAGAAACTTAGAATAGTTTCGTGGATTCAATTTTTCTGAAACTTGGAAGGGTTTTGGAATTTATATTTTTCTAAACATAGAAAAATTTAGAGTTAAGATTTGTCTGAAGTTTTTAAAAAATTTCAACAGTTTTAAAAACAAGACTACAATTTGTGTTAACACTAACACGAAGATACCAAATACCCTTCCACACTAACAATTGGTATTTGGGAATTTCAACCTTGGAGTTTGCCAAGGTGTACATACTAACTCATTGGAATTTGCCAATAAAAAAAAAATAATTTGACAGATAACTAATAAGTATCTTTTCAGCTCCAACTACGGAACATTTTTTTAATGTTTTTTTATTTTAAGGTTTGTATTTGAATTAATATACAAATTTAACGTAACGTAGCTTTAAATAGTAGATATTAAGTTAGCATTGTACCATATAGGCAAGAATAAATTTGTTTTAAACTGACCCAAGCTCTTTCTTTTTGAGCAAGAACCAACCTATCCATTTTTTTACATTGCAGCTAAGCGACGCCGCAACAATATGTTTCTCTAGGAAGATAGGTCCTGTTTAGGAGGTTTTCTGCCTCCTCAAAAGTGGCGGGTTGGGAGGAGGCAATCAGTTGATAGGCCTCTCCCCGAAGCCTAGTTGGGTAAATTTGAATGAAGGCGGCCTTTTCTTGTTCTGCAATAGCCTAGGAACATTTGTAGTTCCGTTGCCATCGTCGAGTTTTGGCCGCCCGAGAAAAGAGGGACTAGCTGAGCCGTTAATTTGGCGACTTTGATATATTCGTCGGCCATGGCTGTAGGGGGTTCTTTTAGTATTAAAGATTTGACAAGATGACTGTCCTGAAAGGTCGCCTCCTCTTCTTCTAGGAGGGACAAGGAACGGGTGGATAATTCTATCCAGTCCGCAAGGAGGTCTATTGGGCCGTAATCGGGTTCGGGTGGTTCTGTGTTACTGTTTTCACAATTGTCCCTATCCTCTATACTAGGCTTATCTACTACCTCAAGGGGGCGTGGGAGACTATTTTTGAAATTGAGGAGGTCCTGTTTAAATTTTAGGGCCTCCTCTTTGAACGCTTCTATTTTAGCCTTTCTTTCTAGGCTGGCCCTTTGGATTTGTTTATCCACGGCCTCAAAATGAACTGTATTAAATTTGCCTGTCTCCTGCGCCCGCTTAAGTATATAATCTAATCTTGAAGTTAAACCTACTTGTTTTTCTCCTTCTCCTAAGATGGTTCCACTTCGTAGACGTCTGGGGGATGTTTGGCGAGTTTCCGATGAAGTTGTTGGAGTTTGACTTGTCGTTAGTGGGGTTGAAGTCCCTCGCTGATTGAACTGGCAGGACGCTGGGGTGTCGGTGGCTCCTGATGAAGTAGAGGGGCCTGGTGTGGTTAAGTCCCTCGATGGTTGGTGGTCCCTCGATCCCTCTGACATAGGGCGTATCCTGGGCGGGGATGAAGCCCACGAAAGTCCCGCGATGTAAGAACTTTAGGGGGGTAAATGCGTGCTCGCCTGGAGCAGAGGCACCTATAGATGATTACCCCCGAGCGTTGATTCGTGGAGGATCTGGGATATTTTACGCGCCGTAGTTGCAGACGCTAACACTGCCCCCAAGTCAGGCTCAGCCTTGGGTTGGAGGTCAAGGAGCCTAGACCAGCAGTATTAACACCTTTTGAGTTAGCGCACCCAGATCCTACCGGCTGCGCCAAATGTTATATAATATTTTAGGTATAGCAGGCAAAGAACACTTAGCCGTATCAAACAGTACTCGATGAACGTAAGTGCAATCGATAAAGATTGATTAGTAAAAGAAACACGTACCTTTTTTCCTTTTAATTGTAATGTTACTAAACTGAAATTTTTCAAAGTACACTCTTTATTAGCAAATACGATAAAATAGTACAATCACTTTTATTTTTTTTAATGTTTTTCTTGATACAGAAATTTATTTTTAATGTTTTTCTCTCTTGAAAGCTTTATTTTTAATATAAACAAAATTGTGAAAGCGTGTGAGAGATATCGTTACATAAATATTAGCCACACAAACAAGTGATAGCAATAATCAAACACGCACTTGTTCCTTGTTAATTATAACTCTATTATACTAAAATTTTCCAAAATGCACTCTTTATTAGCAAATACGATAAAATAGTACAATCACTTTTTCCTTAATAATTATAATTCTATTAAACTAAAATTTTTCAAAATGCGCTTTTTATTTAGTAAAATACGACAAAACAGTACAACCACTTTTATTTTTTTAAATGTTTTTCTTGATACAGAATTCCCTCTTGAAAGCTTTAGTTTTAATATAAACAAAATTGTGAAAGCGTGTGAGAGATATCGTTACATAAACATTAGCCACACAAACAAGTGATAGCAATAATCAAACACGCACTTGTTCCTTGTTAATTATAACTCTATTATACTAAAATTTTCCAAAATGCACTCTTTATTAGCAAATACGATAAAATAGTAAAATCACTTTTATTTTTTAACGGTTAAGACAAAACTCTATTTTTATTTTATATATACACCGCCGCCAAAAATCCGGTAATAAACAGTAGAAAACCCCGGAGAAACACCCGCCGGCGATCGAGATTTTGACTACACTTTTAGAAAATGACCCGCCGCCCGGTGGTCGCAGTTAGAACAACACTCTACAAAATCAAATTTTCACCCGCCGGTGGGGGCATGGAAATTGTCCACCGGCTGGGAAAAACGCGCCCTTGAATTCGTTCCCACCTGCGCAACTTGCTTACCGCGCACTTCTCACGCGGCGCATTGCAAGTTGCGCTTAATTATTGTTGGGTGGGTCAAATTACGTTTTTTTTTATATTAAGCTGAAAAGCTAGCCCCTAAGAGATATTACAAAACGTGGGAATGGTTGAGGGTTTTCGTTTTTTGCAATCTCGCATAATTCTTGGACATGTGTGAAATGTCTATTAAAAAAAAATCCGTGAAAGTGAATACTTTGATAGTAATTAGTTTCGATACGGGTGCAGTGAGACGTTGTGAACTTGTTGTAAACTTAATATCGGGGTGATGAGAATTTTAGCAGACATTATTTAAAAACTATA
Organism: Thereva unica; assembly: GCA_949987705.1. Lineage (NCBI taxonomy): Eukaryota > Metazoa > Arthropoda > Insecta > Diptera > Therevidae > Thereva > Thereva unica. The sequence continues at coordinate 96,600,721 of OX465283.1, forward strand.
ATTGAAATAATAGTTAACAGTGAGAATTGTAGAGAAATCCTTCATCAAACGGAATCAGCAGCCCCACGGAATTTAACTTAAGGAATAAAATCTTGGTGAGCCCTTTCCATACTATTTTATTGGTGGCAGTTAGCATGTTAAAACAATTAATAAGGACGCAATTCGCGACATACGACGAATTAAAGCGTACCCTGCGTAATTATAAAAAGGATGGTGCGGATAAAAAAACCCCAAAATATCTGTCAAACAACCTAACAATTTTGAAGGAGCATTGGGTGTCCTTTAAGGGGGTTAATACGTGTAAAGCGTATATCTTTGGAACCGCGCGTACGCCGGAAAAATTAATGCAATGTGCAATTTTTTTTATTCTTTTATTAAAAGGTAACAATGCAAGAGAAAAATTTTTTTTGGCGTGCTGAAAATGGCGGCTGTGGTGGGGGTCGAATATTAGGCCCAAATTCTAGTAGAAGTTTTGCCGGCGCCGCAAAAATCTGAAAAAAATTTCCATTAGTTACTATCAGAAAATATATGTACCTTCTAAAGTAACTAAACTGTTTCAACAAGTTGCTGTCCAAATTTTAAATCAGTGGGACTAAAACTTGCCGAGATAAGGCTCGCGCATACTACAGCCGCGACAGGCCGCAGCGCATCGCATTGGGAAATTGCTCCAAAGCACGTAAGGAGTCGCAGCGGGCCGCGCCGCAAAGCAATAATGAATCAGTCAGCCGTGAAGTCCAAAGCGATGGATAGTTCTGATGAGGAGTTATATTTATTCAACCTTCTGTACAACCTACAATTCTTTGTACTGTTCTACTAACGAAATTAGTAATTCTTCATCCATTCCTTAACGAAAAACACCAACACCATGCGAGTATGTAAAAAGGGACGTGAATAGTTACAAAGCGAAAAAAGTAGTAAAATAACTAAGCACAGTACGATTTACATTAAAATAACAAATTACCTGAGTTGCTGTTGTTGAACATCGAGTCAATAATTAAAGTAAAATCGCGAGCAACAACGTCCGATAACTGCGATTTCCAACGCACACTGAGGCGGGCCGCATCACAACACATTACATCGCCGCAAAAATACGCCTAGCAAGCGATCCGCCAGTGCGCTGCGATGCGGCCCGGTGCGGCCTGCCTGTAGTGTGCGATAGTTCATATAAAATGTTCGAAAGTGATGTAGGAGGATTTTTGTTATGCAATGCGGTGCGGCCCGCCCTAATGTGCGCGAGCCTATATTCTACTTCCATAATCAAAAATCAGTGTTTCGAAATAATTCGGTTTAAACTTTGCGTTACAGATAAATCAATGGAAATTACCTCATACACTAATCTAATTTTGGTGCAATTCGCCACACCATAGCGTTAAAGCTTTCATTGGCGTTCATTGGCGAACACTGTTCGGCGAACATGCTCGGTTGGTGGAGACGCGGCTTAATGGGCATACCGAACCCCGAACAATTCCTCCGATCGCTGAAACATTTCCACCATTGAGTCCACCTCCATTTTTCCTGCTGAGCCGTGATGATTTTTTGTGCACTCGTCCTCGTGATCACCAAACCATTCGTCATATTCCTCCGTGCCCACTTTCCCTTTCATTGCATTGCAGCCAGCGCAGTAGCTGCTTTTTACTATGAGGTCAATGACTTTCCCGGAAAGGTTGCCGATTAGAGTCGTTACCCCTTGTAACGATGAGTTTTTTTTTATTTCCCAATAAAATATTACACCTGTCCTAGAACAATAAGTAATTGTTTTAACAGTTTAGGGATTCAATTTTAAGCTTAAAGACCATTGTCTTTTATACTTAGTTTGTACATTTTTTTTTTACAATAATTATTAATTATACATAATCATGGAGTGATAAATTGGAGATTCACTGGTCTGCGTCTATTCAGTCTTCTTCTTGTGTTGGCTTTTTGCTGGGGTAGATCACGTATTTCCTTGTTTTGGTGGGATGTTATTGTGATTTGATGCTTCTTGCTGTATCTTTTAATCTCGTCCCTGATGCTAGGTACTTTGAGGTCGCGATGTATATCATCATTGGATATGTACCAAGGTGCATTCACAATAGTCCTGAGTATTTTTGACTGCTGTCTTTGAATGATGTCGATGTTTGTTTTGCTGGCTGTTCCCCATATTTGGATGCCATACATCCAAATAGGTTTTATTACTGTGTTGTAAATTAATAATTTGTTATGAAGCGAGAGTTTCGAATTTTTGTTTAGGAGCCAGTAGAGTTGTCTAAACTTATTTTTGATTTGGTTACGTTTTCCAATTATATGTTGTTTCCAAGTCATTCGCATTCCCAGGTATTTCGCTGAGTTGACAGTGTTAATGTTTTTGTTATTTAAAGTAATAGCTTGATTTATGGAGGTCCTTTTTGTTGTATATATAACTTGAACCGTTTTGTCTTCGTTGATTTGTATTCCCCAATTGTGGAACCAGTTTGACGTTTCCCTTAGTATTTTTGCTATTTGTTTAGTAGCTTGTTCTAGGCAGTTGTGAGAGGAAAGAATCACCGTGTCATCTGCGAATGTTGCTATCATGGTTTCACGGGACACAGGTTTTGGTATATCTGCTGTAAACAGAAGGTATAAGGTAGGTCCTAGGACCTCACCTCGTACCTACACCTTGCCGCGGTGGTGGGGCTTGCGAGTCTCGTAGTAGCGTTAGGCTATGTCGGCGGTGGCTAGCTGGTAACCAGCAAGCCACCGGTAAGGACACCCATGCCGAACAGGCTAATTGCGAAGAGGCCAGACTAAGCTAGGTACATCCACTTACCCTCACCTTTTCTCTCTCTCCTTCTCCTTCCCTCTTCCTATTTCCCCACTTCTAAGCTAAGGTGTTTACCGTGCCGATGGCTGCATGGCCAGCCAGTGGTTAAAGAGTGCTGGTCGCGAACGGTTCCCTCCGATGCCCGGGCAAGGTCGGAGAGTACAAGTGCCTTATCCTGGTAAGCGGCTCTGGCAGGATGGACCCCTCTTTCCGCACTACTCGTGGGACTTTTATGGAAAATAAAAACCCTAAAAAACCAATCGCCTCCAGTTCGGGGGCTCCCAACAAAACTAAACCTACTGCCTGCAAGGGCAGTAAGGTGAGTAAAAGGGAAAAAGGAGCTTTAGACTCTAATCCGGAGCTCCCCATTCCCTCCAAGCCAACTGCTTCAACAGAAGCAGGCCCTTCAACTGCACTCGTGCAGTCTCCTGGTGCCTCTAAGGAGGCTAAAAAAACTAAAATGCCTGGCTCTAAAGGTGCTCCATCAAGGGTGTACTACCAAGAGCTACGCAACGCCCAGAGAATCCTTGCCCGATACAAGGGAGTTGCGGAGGGTGGACTCACCGAGAAGCAGCAAGCTTCGATAAGGTGGGCGACGCGGGTCGCCGGCGAGCAAACTTCGCAAACTGGCAACCCAGCCCCAAAGCGTCAGAGGTCCCTAGAGGAACCTAATCACCCTGAGGCTAAACGTAGCAGGAACACTTCCATACTTCCTGCTACTACTAAAACCTACAGCCAAGTGCTGGAAGGTCAGATCGTTATCGCCGTCATCGACGAAAACGATCCAGATGGCACCATTCTGCCTGATAAATGGAGGAAACTTGAGGTCAGGCTCGCGACGATTTTCCTCCCAATACTTCAGGAGCATCCTGGCACTGCTCCTCACTGTCGCGATAGCGGATGGTTTCAGGGCCGCGTGAAGCTCATCGCTTGTGCCGATCAGAGATCTGTCGATCTCTACAAAATAGCAATATCCAGAATTGGGGAAGCATGGCCAGGCGCCAAACTCAAGGTTGTTAGGAGGGAGGAAATCCCGAATCGGCCAAGAGCGCGTTCCTGGATCCCAGCAGAACCAGCCGAGCCTCAGGCTATTCTGGATATCATTCGGTTGAGTAACCCACAGCTACAGACGTCTTCGTGGAGGATTACGAAACTGGAGGACCCTAAAGGCGACGGCCGAGCGGTTACATTAGTAATTAGCGAGGAGTCGCTGGGACCTTTGGTGAAATCTGAATGCGTCATAAGCTATGGGTTTTCTTCAATCACCCTGAGGCTTTACAAAAAAGATTCTTTGCCCCAGAGTGGAACTGCTCCACCTGTGGCTCCAGATGGTGAGCCCTCAGGCACTGCGGGTGACACAGGTACGGATGTTTCTGATTCCAACGTGCCTGGCACTGCGGGTGACACAGGTACGCAAGTAGCTGAACCCAATGTACCTAGTATTGCGGATGACACAGGAACAGGAGTAGCTGATCCTAAGGTGCCTGAGGATACTCACCTACCAACCCTGGGTTCAAACGACCCTCTCTTATCCTCTGAGGATTCCAACTTCTCAGTTCCTTCGCCGTCAAGGACGGAGGATGAACTGGGTGACTTTGCCCAACTTCTTTCGGTGGGAGATGATGATATTACTCTCACACCGGAAGAGGACGAGGCTGATATTACGGTGATCGAGACTGATCCCACTACTCCCAACCACGATGTTGAGAGTAGCGCAGATTAATCTCCATCACAGCAAGGCTGCATCCGCCAGCCTATGCTTACGCCTTTCTAAGGCCGATATAGATGTCGTCCTGGTACAAGAGCCTTGGATCGTCCGGGGCCTTGTATGCGGAATCAGGACTCCTAAATACAGGTTGCTGTATCCCAGAAATGGGGGAGGTAAGCCAAGAACCTGTTTAATTGTTAAAAATGACCTTAACGCTTTTATGTTGTCTAAATTTAGCAATGCTGATAATGTACTGGCCTGCTTGGACAACAGGAAAGGCGGTAGGCCTACGTGGATTGGATCTGTCTACCTACCATATGAGGGAAATTTGGACAACTCCAGTCTCTTTGTTGCCGCAAAAGAAGCGGCTAGTCGTGGAGCCAGCCTCATCGTTGGATGTGATGCGAATGCTCACAACACCGTTTGGGGCAGCTCTGATACAAATATAAGAGGTGAGTTGCTTTTTGATTTATTACTACAACACAATCTCTTGCTATGCAATAGGGGAAATGAACCCACGTTCATCACAAGGGTAAGACAAGAAGTCTTGGATATTACCCTTGTTTCCCCAGATCTGCTCAACCGTGTGGAAAACTGGAGAGTATCCAGTGAACACTCTTTTTCTGACCACAGAGTCATCCTTATTAATATCATTATGTACCCAACTGTGAAGAAGGCCCCTGGTTACAGGAATGTCCGGAACACAGACTGGGTCATATACAGACAAGTAGTGGAAAGATCCCTCCCTGAGGATGTTCCCACCCACCCTTGGAATGCTGAAGATCTCGAACATCAAGTGACAAATCTCAGTAACCTCCTGAATAACGCATTAGAAGCAGCCTGTCCCATTAGGAAATATGGGGGTAAAACCAAACCCCCTTGGTGGAACAGCAGACTTCTCAAACTAAGGTCTGAAAGCAGAAAGGCCTTCAATAAGGCCAAATGGTCTAATTTGGCTTCGGACTGGGACAACTACAAAAGTCGTCTCAGGAAGTTCAAATACGAACTGCGAAACTCAAAAAGGGAATCCTGGAAAACCTTTTGTGCGACAATACAAGGTTTTTCAGATGCCGCAAGAATGAGAAAACTTCTCTCGAAAAGCCCAATGTGCCAAGAAATGCTGCAACAAGCAGACGGTACATGGACCACAAGTAGTCAGGAGTCACTGAAACTCCTACTCGATACTCACTTTCCTGGCTCAACATCTCTTGCTGCATCTGCAGAAACAGGTTTTGAGGGCCCAGCTAGCACACATAATTTAGGCACCATTGACAGATTGATAAACAGAGATTTACTCCTGTGGTCCATAGAAGACTTCATGCCTTATAAAACACCGGGACCAGATGGAATTTATCCCATTGAAATTCAGAAAGTCAGTGACCTAATTCTGAATTGGCTCGCAGCCATCTATAGGAGCTCCCTTAGCCTAAGCTACATTCCAACATCCTGGAGAGTAGCGAAGGTAGCTTTCATTCCGAAAGCGGGTAAAATCTCCTACCACAATTCAAAAGACTTGAGACCTATATGTCTCACATCCTTTCTCCTCAAGATACTAGAAAGACTTGTGGAGATCCATGTTAAGCAAAGCATTGATAAAAAACTGCTTTCTCCCTCGCAGCATGCCTACACGAAAGGTAAATCAGTAGACACTGCTCTCCACTCTTTGGTAGCGGTCATTGAAAGATCCCTTGAATTCAAGGAATTCACGTTGGCTGCTTTCCTAGATATTGAAGGTGCTTTCAACAATGTTGAACCCTCTGCGGTCACGAGGGCACTCCAGCGTCTGAATGTTGATGGGTGCTCCAGGTCCTTTATTGATCAGTTGCTAGGGTGCAGGGTCATAAAGTCTAGCCTGGGGCTTTCGGAAGAAGTCAGACGGGTTAAAAGAGGCACACCACAAGGTGGGGTCTTATCGCCGCTCCTTTGGAATATGACAGTCAATGAAGTATTGATAACTCTAAAGGAGTCTGGGTGCACCACGGTGGCCTATGCTGATGATATTGTGCTGGTGGTGACCGGCAAGTACATCTCAACAATAAGAGATATAATGCAACAAGCATTGAATACTCTTTCTCATTGGGCCACTACAAAGGGTCTAGGCGTCAACCCAACCAAGACTGAAGTAGTGCTCTTTACAAAGAAGGATAGACTTCCCAATTTTCCTCCTTTAAGACTCTGTAATGAAACACTGCATATAAAGGAGGATGCGAAATTTCTAGGTCTCATACTCGATAGGAAACTAACGTGGAGACCGAATCTTATAGAAAGAGCAAATAAGGCCAAAACAGCTCTCTTCCTATGCCAGAAAACGATCGGAGTCAACTGGGGCCTTAAACCCCGCATCGTCCACTGGCTCTATACAGCCGTAATCAGACCTATACTTATGCATGGCATATCGGTATGGTGGACTGCATTACAGAAGATTACGTATCGCAAGATACTGGAAAGGGTCCAAAGAACAGCTGAGCTGTGTATCAGTGGTGCAATGAGAAGCACCCCTACAGCTGCGCTGGATGTCTTATTGCATCTTACCCCTTTGGATATACACGCCGAGCAAATGGCAGCCTGGACGGCTGCCAGGACAAAGGCTTCTCTTGGATGGACTCCATACTCATATGGCCATTCATCCATCCTTAGGAAATTCGCCATCACTGCGAACAACCTAGATTATACTACACCTACGTGGACCTTGGAGAAAGGTTTCAATACCATCATTCCGGCCAGAGATGACTGGACAGATGGTGTTATCCCAACTGGGTCATTATGTATTTTCACAGATGGCTCAAAAATTGGGAATAATGTAGGCTCTGGTATCTTTTCCGAGGCATTAAATATAAATACCTCTCTTCGTCTACCCGATCACTGCAGCGTCTTCCAAGCGGAAGTCACTGCGATCTGGGAGGCTCTCGAATGGCTGAAGATAAATAATATATCTCATAAGAATATATGTATTCTATCGGATAGCCAGGCGGCCCTCAAGGCTCTTAATTCTGTCGTCACAACATCCACGACTCTTCTGAACTGCCGCAGGTCTCTGTGTGAGACTGCCACTCAGTTTGATATAACACTGTGTTGGTTCCTGGACACAGTGGGATTAGGGGAAACTGTAGGGCAGATGAGCTTGCTAGACAGGGAACCGAAGTGGAAAGGACACCCCACTTAACCCGAATGGGAATGCCCTTAGCCACCTATAAACTAGCTGTGAGAAAAATCAGCTTAGCTCGAGCCGGGCTGAGATGGACCACAGCAACGGTTTGTCGCACTCTTCATGCAATGTGGCCAACTTTGGACGCAAAGCGTTCAAAATCTCTGGTTCAGTTGAACAAAAAGGAGATAAGCCACGTGGTAAGGGTGCTGACTGGTCACTGTCCCTTCGGCCCACACGCCGAAAGATTAGGACTCCCCCACAACGACTTATGTAGAAGTTGTGGTAATGAAGAAGAGGAAGAAACTGTCTCCCATCTTCTCTGTACATGTCCCGCCCTAGCAAGGAAAAGAGGGACTCTACTTGGCTCACCTTTCCTTGACGGATTGAGCGAGCTGCAAAATATTGGTGTCTCTAGACTCTGTTGCTTTATTAAAAGCTCGAAATGGCTTGAAATGGCCTGAACTATGTCCCAATACCAGAATGGCATCACAATGGGCCCAATGGCGTGCCTAAGTGGGCTCCCTGGTGGGGGCAGCCATTTCAACCTAACCTAACCTAGGTCCTAGGACGCTTCCTTGTGGAACACCAGCTTCTATTTTACGTAAGTCCGAGCATTCGTCATTATATTGTACGTAGAAGTGGCGGTCATCCAGGTAGCTCTTGATGAGTTGGTGATAGTCAGGTAACATTGCGCTAAGTTTGAAAAGGAGTCCTTCATGCCATACACTGTCAAAGGCTTTTGCAACGTCCAGGTAAACTGCGACACAATATTTTTGCTCGTTCAAATCATTTAGAATTTTATTTGTTACTCGATGGACCTGCTGTATAGTAGAGTGATCTTGTCGAAAACCAAATTGGTGGTCTGGAATTAGGTTGTTTAGTTTCAATGTCACGTCAATACTATCAAGCAGGAGTTTCTCGAATAATTTAGAGATGATCGGTAGAAGACTTATTGGCCTATACGATGATGGTTTAGATGCATCTTTGCCTGGTTTCTGGACAGCGATTACCTTAGAAACCTTCCAAACTTTTGGATAATAATTTAAACGTAGTATGGCGTTAAAGGCATTCCTAAGATAGACTAAGGCTTTTTCTGGCAACTGCTTTAGTATTTGTCCTGTTATCAGGTCATATCCAGGAGATTTTCTAGGTTTTAATCTGTTCTTTATATAACATTTTATTTCATTTATTCCGATTTTCTTTATTATTTTATTTGGAGACGTGTTATTTATGTTTAGGAATGAGTTATTTCGGTTATTGAAGGGATTAGTAAAAGTTGTTTCAAAATAGTCTGCTAGCGTTTTCGCTTTGTCTAGATTTGTTCTGGACCACGTACCGTCGGTTTTCGTTAAAGGTGTTTGATGCTGTATTCCTTTTTTGAGCCTCTTGTTTAGTTTCCAAAGTGAGTAGTTTGTTGCTTGCGTTGCGAAAGATTTGTCAGAAACTTGGTAGTATGTTGGTTGTTATGTAGTCTTAGGAGTTCCTTTAGTTCTCTAGTTGATTTGTTATAATTAGCTTTATCTACTGGTGATCTGGTACATTGCCATATTTTCCTAAGTTTTCTTTTTTCTTTGATTTTTTGTTTGATTGATTTTGGTGTATAAGTGATTTTGGTGTATATTTTGGTGTATAAGGTTATGTTTGATTGGAGGCGTTGTTTGTAATGCTGCGAATTGAATTGAGTCGTTAAAGTATACTATGCTGCTTTCGATATCCTCGTGGGACTTGAGGGGAATTTTAGTTTCCAAGTTTTTGTCTATTATTTTAGCAAAAAAGTTCCAGTTAGTTTTATGGTTAGTAAGGAAATGCGTTGGCCGTAGTAATTTCACATTAGTGATGTATTCCAGTATTATAGGGGAATGGTCGGAGGATAGTTCAAAGCATGATTTCATGGTAATTTGACTTAGGTTAAAGTTTTTAAGAACACAGAAGTCAATTAGATCTGGTTTTTTGTTGGTGTCAGTAGGCCAATAAGTGGGCTCTCCAGTGCTTATAAAGGTACACTTGTTATGTCTTATAGCATCCATTAGATTTTTTCCTCTTTTATTAGTAAGTCTTGAGCCCCAGTCAGTGTGCTTTGCATTGAAGTCACCTCCTGCAATAAAGCGCGGGCCCAGTGTATGGAGGTATTCCGTGAACTGTAATACACTTACATTGAATTTGGTTGGGCAGTATAGTGCAGATACTATGAGCGGTCCGTATGTGTCATCGATTTGGACTGTAGTAGCTTGGAAATAGTCCTTCGTGTATTCTTCTAGCACATTGCAGCTGATGTCTTGTCGAATTATGATTGCTGTACCACCGTGAGCACGGCCACTAGGATGGTTTGTGTGAAAAACATTGTAGTTAGGAATCTTGATATAGCTTTTATTGGTAAAATGGGTTTCAGATATTAGCAGAATGTCAATAGAATGGTCAGTTATAAATTTTTTAACTTCTAAGGCATGCTGGGATAGTCCGTTTGCATTCCAGACGACTATTTTTAAATTTGTATTATTATCCATTTATTTTAGTAATAAGCAGAGTTAGGATGTTCATCATATTAGCGATTTGTGTTATAAGCTGCTTCATCATGTTCTTTAGTTCGGATAAGTCGTCTTCAGGATTGATCACGTTTTTTTGGCTTTCGCCTTGTCCAGTGTTACTTTTTACGACATCTGCAAATGTTACTGGAGTATTCGTCAACGATGAGTGACCGCGTGTTTTCCAGCTACCATCACTGGTTGGTGGGCAGTTGTAAAATTTCTTTTCAGCCTGTTCTGCTTCTACGGCTCTGGTACGAACAAATTCAAACGCGGTTTTCGTGACTTCGGCAATCCGCGAAACACAGCCGTCATACGTACTCTGGCACATACCGGAACTGAGATCCAATAGGCTGCAGAACATATTGATGCCCGCCCTACCAATCCCCAAAAGCCGCATAATAAATACAATTCTTCGATTGATTTCGTAGCTGTTCCGGATCATCGGCCCGGAGTGACTTTCTCTACGCCCGCACTCGCACACAACAACAATTTTGAACCCCAATCCTCGGGCATTGCTTTCATCAAATCTCACTTTCTTTTTGCTACAAATGAAAATACCGCGGAAAAATGGATTATTCTGTAGCCAAATGATGAATTCCAATGCGCCTCTTCGTCAGAACTCGACAGTTTTTTAGCGCTCGAACTATTTCTGTTCTCGCCTACACTTTCACCCGAACTTGAATTTTCACGGGATAGTGTGTACCTATTACCGTGAAAACGCCGTCGTTTTGCTCGACTTGCTTGTCCAGAAGGTTTCTTTCGTTTCGGATAGGTTTCCATTGCGGCGCGTCTCGAATAAAACTGAGAAGAAAATGCTCTGGAAAATATATTCTACACGACTACCACCGAGAAGACGATTCATAGACAGGGGCATAGTGAAATAAATATAACATAGTAATAAAAAAAGTCTACTGTTCACCTACAAGAACAATGCGACTCGAAAAATATAATAGGGTATATAAAATCGTAACGAAAACAAAGAAACTGGAAAATAAGCCGCCGGCGCGCATTACTAGAGCGGGCGCTCGGCTTAATGCGGAACGAATTGACCGTCAATAAACCGCTGCTGTAGGGGAATGGATCATCAGAATTGAAAACCACTTAAGATTTTAGATATTCCGACAGACTTAGGAGAATCACTAGTAAAATATTTCAGCGAAGAATATTTTGCAAAAGCAGAAGAACTGATGATTGAGATAAAAACACAAATAGAAGAGGACGGTGAAAGGTTCCAACAGCATAACACGACGGTAAAGACAAAATGTGATGGGAATTCTGAACAAGAAATAAAACTACCAAGAATTAGTCTTCCTCAGTTTAACGGTGATTATTACTCCTGGAAGGCATTTTATGATCTATATTTAACCCTAATTCACTTCAATTCTTCTTTGTCGCAAGTGCAAAAGCTGCACTACTTAAAATCTAGTTCGCAAGGTGAAGCGGAACGGCTTCTTCGGCATTTTACGACGAATAGCGCAAATTATATACCAGCCTGGACCTTGTTACAAGAGCGGTACGATAATTCTCGGTTATTAATAAAAACTCAGCTTAAGATCCTTTTTCAGCAACCGTATGCCACCAAGGATACTGCCAAGGATGTCAGCGGTCAAGGGCAAACGCTCTCCGCCGATCACCTGCCCCGCGCTGCTCCAGAGCATTGTGTACGTCCTGTTTCCACAGAACGTACGCGCCGCCGAACTACCCACCCTTCAGGTGGACCCAGAAGAGGTACCTGCGGTGACCGCAGATGAGATTCTGGAGGCTGCAAAAAAGGTAGCCATCAATAAGGCCCCTGGCATGGATGGCATACCAAATAAAGCGGCGAAGCTAGCAGCTTCAATAGCGCCAGACAGGTTCGCTGAAGTCTTCACAGCGTGCCTGAGAGAGGGGATCTTCCCGGAGCGATGGAAACAGCAGAAACTCGTGCTCCTACCGAAGCCGAACATGCCTTTAGGGGACCCATCGTCCTACAGACCGATATGCCTCCTTAGTTGCATAGGCAAACTTTTCGAGCGGGTGATCTGTAACAGGATTCTCCCTAGCGTCGAAAGGGCAGGCGGCCTGTCGGACAAGCAATTCGGCTTCAGAAAGGCAAGGACGACTACTGATGTAATCAATATGATGGTGGGCATAGCAAAAGCCGCCATAGAGAAAAATCACTGCTGCGCACTGATAACCCTCGACGTAAAAAATGCTTTCAACTCAGCGAGGTGGAGCAAAATAGTTGAGGCGTTAATCAAGCTAGGCACACCTAAGTACCTAGTGCGTGTAGTGGTCCACTACCTGCAGGGTAGGTCGCTTCATTGTGATTCGGATGATGGTCCTAAAGTGTTCGGGACAACATGCGGTGTCCCGCAAGGTTCCGTCCTGGGCCCTCTCCTATGGATCGCAATGTACAATGATGTGTTGGGGCTTCGTCTTCCAAAAGAAGCAGTGGCGATCGGGTTCGCAGATGATATCGGGGTAGTTGTCGAAGGAAAACACCCAGATGATATCGAACTATATGCGAACGAAGCGATCTGGGAAATAAAAGCGTGGTTAGAACGCGCTGGGTTGAAGCTTGCTGAGCACAAAACTGAAGCAGTGGTGATCAGCAAACGGCGAAAGCCAGTATCCGTGAGGATCAAGGTAGGGGAACAGATCATCCACTCACAGCCCGCTCTAAGGTACCTGGGGGTGATGATCGATCGGAAGCTAAATTTCAAGGCGCACTTGGAGGGCACGGCAGACAAAGCTTCTGCGATTTGTGCAGCACTCGCAAGAATGCTGCCCAATGTTGGGGGCCCTAGACCGAGTCGCCGCCTCCTCTTGGGGAGGGTGGTCAGCTCAGTCCTGTTATACGCAGCGCCAGTGTGGGCAGCAGCGTTAAACAGGACTGCAAATAGTAGAAAATGGAGGGCTGCATATAGGCTAAGTGCACTTCGCGCTTGCTGCGCGTACAGGACCACGTCCGACGATGCGGCGTGCGTGATAGCGGGGATGATTCCTGTGGATATTCTGGCGAGGGAGGGCATGCGTCTCTATGACCCAGAATATGGTAGAGGGCAGACAAGAAGGGTACGGCGGCAGATTGCGCGCTGTGAGTCCTTAAGGGAATGGCAGGGGAAATGGGACGAGTCTGTTAAGGGTCGTTGGACCCACAGACTTGTCCCTAACGTGGAAGTATGGGTTTCGAGGGAGCGTGGGGAAGTAAGTTACGACCTCACGCAGTTACTGAGCGGACATGGGGGTATAGGAAATACCTCCACCGATTCGGCCACGATGATTCACCGTTGTGTCCGGTATGTCCAGCGACGGAAGAAGACGCAGAGCACGTCTTCTTTGCCTGCTCGAGATACGCCGAGGAAAGGGCGAAATTAGAAGAAACGGCCCAGGCGCCACTTACGCCGGAAAACATCGTAGAGCATATGATGAGATCCGAGGAAATCTGTAAGAAAGTGGAAGAAACCCTGAAGGCCATTCACAGAAAGTTAAGGCAAGAAGAAGCCACAAGAAACAGAGAAAGGCGAAGAAATGCCGAGAGCAGTAGCAACCCCTATGGGTAAAGACCAGAGGGACACCTAAAGGGTCATGGTGGTGACGCCCGCCCGAAGTAATGCCTCGCGGCGGTCCCGGGCGGGGTAAGCGTCACACAAAGGGGTGGTGAGTTTAGTCAGTAGAAATCTGACACTACTGTCTGAGTGCGGATCCTCAGCGGTGTCTTTTGAAGATTCTCACCATCCTTCGTAAAACAAAAAAAAAATATATTTATATACATATATATATATATATATATATATATATATATATATATATATATATATATATATATATATACACGTCAACTCTAGACCTCCTTCAGCCGGATTCTGTTAAACTTGCCCCGGAACCTGCTGTGTAGAGACCGGTTCCTTGCCTCTAAAATTGATGTAAACACCACCACACATTCAGTTGGCTCCTTTCTTGAAGCGCATTAACTTCGTTTAAAATTGGGCCGTAGCCGACACACTCACTCTAGTCTATTTAAATAAAATACGCCGTACCTTGCAATTCCCTGGTGACATGTTCTTAAAGATCTCTAGATCCCAACTTCGACTTCTGAGCAGAAAGCGGCTTCCAGGTCCTGCTTAAGACCGACAGAGCCGTAAATAGGTGTCCAGATGAATTCCTCCAGCCTTGGTTTCCACAAAAGTTTGGTTCGAAATAAGGTTCTCCAGTCCTCGGTTCTCAAAAAAAAATCCTGGTTCGGGATAAGGTCCTCCAGTCCTCAATTTCCAATTAAAAAAAATCCTGGTTCGGGATAAGGTCCTCCAGTCCTCAATTTCCAGTCCAAAAAAAATCTGGCTGTAGGCGTTATAAGAAATTTTAATAAACTATTTTTGCTAAACTGCTAACGCCTACTGTTCCGGCGACACTGCAAAATAAAAACCAAGTAAAAGGGGAATAAATAAATAAAACACTAATTTCTATAATTTCTTCCACTTTATTACAAATCAACAAAACTACGTAAATGAATACCCAAAATCACAAAAACAAAACATACACGGAAGAAGACAGCATTACAAAACAACAACAAATTTATACCTGGAAATAGAAAATAATTAGTTAAATATAAATATTCCATCTACAAGTACTTACCTTTTTTTTAGACGTTGAAGACAATCCAAAGCGACGAAAAATCCAACCAGAAAAAACCATCCAGAGTGCCATTCAAAGAAGATGCCGAAATGCCGTCGGCAAATCGACAGTCTGTAAACAAACAAAGATTAATAAAATACACAACAGATTCCACTAAAACTCTTACCTGTCAACCCCAACGAAATAGTCGCAGGCTCCACCTCCTCATTTCCATCCCCCACTAAAAACAACCTAAAATATAAAACTAAAATTAATACATAAATTAAAGAAAAAGACAGGATAAAAAATACTTACCAGAAAACTCCATTTGACAGCCGTAAGATAAACAAGAACAGCTGATCGGACATCGCACGCCGATCTAGTACATAAACCCGAAATTATGTACTTCGAGAACGAAGCCCCCTGCCAAAGGATAGCCGCAGCTATTGTTCGAGTAGAAATAAATACCGACGCACAGACGGCGTTAAATCAGATTGCTTTTAATCTTTCTAGAGTCTTGAACTAGAAGATAAAATCTGAATTGAGGTTTAAGCAATAAAGCAATTTCAAAGCCTAAGTATCGAACTTAGCATTCTGAAAAGACAGAATTTAGGTCTTTTCCCAGTAAAGCCCGAATTAAAGACAGTTTTGAAGTCTTTAATACAGCAGTAACTTAATCACCAGAATTGATTTCAGCAGTTACTCTAACCAACCACAGAGGGACGAATTTGCGAAGAAACAAGGCAAAGCAGTCCAGTAAGCAGAAACCAGGCAGCAAGCAGCAAGCAAATCCCAAGCGATTCACAAGAAACGAAACCAGAGTGCAGCAACACAAAGGTTATTCCTGGCTGTTCTAATTGCAGAACACATCAGTCGAAACATCAATCATCACGCTGACAGATAGGTGGCGTTATTCATTTAAGTTACCAGAGCAAGCAATATTTTGGTAATTTTTATTTACAAAACAAATACGAAATTTCAAGTAATAAATAACAAATTAAAGATTGAATTGAATTATTTTGGCAATTTGTTGAATTTTTATTGAAGGTATATTTGAGAAAATCTAAGAATTAATTGCGAATAAATAGTAATTTTGGTTAGTGGAAAAGGTTATCTTTTTATTGATTCACACCCTTCCGGGACCTTTTTATTGAGTCAGAAATTAAATTGCTAATTCTGAACACCTACAGTTCCAGCGACTCGTCCACACGACTGCCATCCATTCCAGTTCAAAATTCAGCCCTGATTGACTTTTCCCCGTTCAAAATTTTTTCACCCCAAACTCAATTTTTTCTTGCCTACCTGAGTTTTCGTAATTTTTCCCAAAAAGTCAGTGCTACTAATGTACAGTATCTAATTGCAAGGTAGATTATGTCAGCCGTTACACTACTCTTTTTTTTATGTGACAGACTATAGGCTTAGGGAAAGTCCCTTTGTACTGTCGACAATCCATTTTTTCGTATAGAGTGAATGTCGGACAGCAGCTCTAGCCGGAAGATAGAGAGAAGAGAAGGAAGTAACTGTCACAACCTAGCCGCGATATTTTTATTCCACCTAATCACAACCATTTCGCGACTCTGACATCGGGGCGTTGCGAACAACTCGCTGGAATGTTATGCCTCCTGAAACGAGCTGAATCTCATCAACCAGCCGATGGCATGCGCTTGGTGGAGCGGGGAAGCACTAGAGAAGGCTATGACAGGGGAATCAGGAATGTAAAGAGGGAAGAAGAAAGAAGGAAAGTTAGGTAGGAAAGGCGAAAGACCGTGGCGCCGCCGGGATTCGAACCCGGGACCTCTGGGGATAGCAGTCAGGCGCCTTACCTCTAGACTACCGAGGCCCCAACTCTGCAACGCAGATTTTAAATTTTCTCGTGTCTCGTGTGAGCCAGACGCTGTTTCACGCCTTCCCCCAGCGCTTGCCTTCGGTCTGAGACGTCTTCTTGTAAGGCTCCTAAGACTCTAATAGTCCAATCAATCTACGGAATCACCATGTTAATTTCCAGACAATTGAAGGCAGGAAAAAAAATATGGGCGTGTAGAACACTTAAATTGAAGAATGATAGCGTTTTTTTTACGGAACTGCATTGGCGAACTTAACCTAAAAAATTCGCAAAAGTCAAAAAACCGGTTTTTCGCCAATAAAACAAAAAGTTGAGCTCGGATCCGAAAAAGTTAAATTATAAAGTTATAGGTATTAAAATTATCTTTCAATTGATGTGGTACAAAATATTGGTTAGTGTCTTATACATGGAGAAAAATGCTATAAACCGCTAAAAATCGCTTCTTTTTCTTTTATTTTTTTCTTTTTATTGATGCGACCTAGAAACTTTTTACTTTGTAAAAATGTTGCTTTTGGCAATCTGAAAACTCATTATTTTTTTTGGCTCGAAATTTTGCAAAATATGGGTGAAATTACGATTTATGTAAAAAAAAGCGTTTTCGTAAAATCCTTCGTCTACAGCTCCTCGACCTCGTAGGACATTTTTTCGAAGCTCTTTGTCTTCGTTAAGAGTTGGACTATCATGCACTATAAGTTAAAATTGGAATTTTTCAATTTTATGTACAAAAAACTCCACCGCAAAAAGACAAGTTTTTTTGCCGCAAAAAAGACAAGTTTTTTATTTCATTATTTTTCGACTCTAACCTACTGTATGACCAAATTACCTATTTATTCTCTAAAAAGAATATAAACTTTTATTAAATAGCTAAGGCTTTTTTGTTCGTGGACCGATTTCGTTTAAATTTTCAGAAAATGTACTTTTTATGGCATAGTTTTGTAATAAGGAATTTCAACGAAATCGATTCACGAATAAAAAAGTTATAGCGATTTTAATTTTTCGAATTTTAAAAAGCCGTTGGTAAATTTGAATTTTTTGTGAGCATCAACGTAGAGCTGAGTAGCCTACGATTGACACAAATGCCGTTTCAGTGAAGCGAATGAGAAACAGAGAAAAACAAGCGTTTGCGTAGATTTTTGGCGGCATAACTGACTTAAAAAAACTCGGTCACTTTGTGCGTGCATTTTTTTATACTCTTTTGTGTATAGTACTTCGCGAAAATACTAGAAATCGCGTTAGAAATTTACGTAGTGCTAATGAAATGAATGTTGTAAATAATGAATTGAATAGTGGTGTGAATGAAATGAATGTTGATGCATTTCATAATGAAATGTTTGTTGATGGTGTTGCACTTTTAGAAATTTTGACTGATTCTTTTAAATGTGCTTTGAATATTATTCCGGTTAATTTTGATTCGTTTTCGTGTGGTTCTTTTAGGCTGGCCGCACACGTACGATTTCTGTGTTCGGTTTCCGTACTCGGACAACCGAATGCAGGCATTTCATACAAATAATTCTACTTACCGCGCACGTTCTTAAATATTCCGTTCGGAAACCATTCCTGATATTCGGTTCGGAAGCCAGGACTTGCGTTCAGAATATCCGAACGGAAAAAAAACCGAATGGCGTCATCCCGAACGCAGCGCTCACATACATTTTTGCTTAACCGGCGCACACGTCAGGACATTTCCATTCGGAACCGCGCCTCCATGGTATGTACAATTATATTTCTATGATGTAGATACTGCTGCTAATCATAGAATAAATAGAAGTGCGAATATTGAATGTAATATTGATATTATGCGTGAAATAGGTTTGGAGTTAGATCGGATTAATCCTTTTGTTCACTCATTCCGGTCCATGTATGAATATTGTCAAAGACCTGAGAATATTGCAGCTGAAGTTTCTATGATCATAAAAGTTAATAACCAAGTTGATATTCGTCGTTTCAATGATGCTGTAGTAACTGATGTTGCTGCTATTTTCCACTACATAGCCAAGCAAGACGTCATGGATGCGATTAAAAAAATCCTGGGAAATTTTAGATGCTCTGGAGCGACAATGGAAATGTTTCATAGTAATTCAAAATTCGCCATTGCGTATATTTTTTTTTGAAATAAAAATATTTAAATTGAATTTAAATTCGAACAAATCGTGAATTTTATATATTTATTGTTTTTGTGACCGAATTTCGGTAACGGGGATCCCAACTAGTATATATATATATACTAGCTGGGACCCGGTGCGCCTACGCTGCACCCATAAGTCAATAGTAAACAATAAAAACCATCCATTGACTTAATATTTTTCGAGATATGAATTTTACACAGAAGAAATGCCTCAAAGAACATGGGTCTTGCGTCGGTAGCCATGAATCGGTATATTGAGTCTACTACATTGCTTATTGTATTCTACTTATCATACCCTTTCATTTGATACCCATGTTGAGGGGATTGTGAAGAAAGTGGTAATCCGGCCTCTTTAGACGGCCGCCATGGATCTAAAGATATATTTTGTATACTACATTGCTTATTGTATTCTACTTATCATACCCTTTCATTTGATACCCATGTCGAGGTGGTTGTGAAGAAAGTGGTAATTCGGCCTCTTGAGACGGCCGCCATGGATCTAAAGATATATTTTGTATACTACATTGCTTATTGTATTCTACTTATCATACCCTTTCATTTGATACCCATGTCGAGGTGGTTGTGAAGAAAGTCGTACCCCGCCCTCTTGAGACGGCCGCCATGGATTTAAAGATATATTTTGTATACTACATTGCTTATTGTATTCTCCTTAACATACCCTTTCATTTGATACCCATGTTGAGGTGGTTGTGAAGAAAGTGGTAATCCGGCCCCTTTAGACGGCCGCCATGGATCTAAAGATATATTTTGTATACTACATTGCTTATTGTATTCTACTTATCATACCCTTTCATTTGATACCCATGTCGAGGTGGTTGTGCAGAAAGTGGTACCCCGCCCTCTTGAGACGGCCGCTATGGATCATTTTAGTTTCAATAGCGTCATGGCCTACCTATTGTTTGACAGCTGCGTAAATTTGAAATTTTCATTAAATGTAATGATTCAATTTAATGACAATTTTACATTTGTCAAACAATAGGTAGGCCATGAAGCTATTGAATCTAAAATGAAGTGAAAATTCCTAAAATTACCATTTTTGTTTGGATTTTGCAGCTGTTTTTTTGGTTAAAGGTATAAAAAATAGCCTACGACCTATTCTTAGACCTACCAAATATACACAAAAAATTTCATGCAAATTGGTCAACCCGTTTCGGAGGAGTACGGTAACAAACACTGTGACACGAGATTTTTATATATATATATATATATATATATATATATATATATATATATATATATATACTAGCTGGCACCCGGTGCGCCTACGCTGCACCCATAAGTCAATAGTAAACAATAAAAACCATCCATTGACTTAATATTTTTCGAGATATGAATTTTAAACAGATGAAATGCCTCAAAGAACATGGGTCTTGCGTCGGCCGCCATGATTCGGTATATTGAGTCTACTACATTGCTTATTGTATTCTACTTATCATACCCTTTCATTTGATACCCATGTTGAGGGGATTGTGAAGAAAGTGGTAATCCGGCCTCTTTAGACGGCCGCCATGGATCTAAAGATATATTTTGTATACTACATTTCTTATTGTATTCTACTTATCATACCCTTTCATTTGATACCCATGTCGAGGTGGTTGTGAAGAAAGTGGTTCCCCGCCCTCTTGAGACGGCCGCAATGGATCTAAAGATATATTTTGTATACTACATTGCTTATTGTATTCTCCTTAATATACCCTTTCATTTGATACCCATGTCGAGGTGGTTGTGAAGAAAGTGGTAATTCGGCCTATTGAGACGGCCGCCATGGATCTAAAGATATATTTTGTATACTACATTGCTTATTGTATTCTACTTATCATACCCTTTCATTTGATACCCATGTCGAGGTGGTTGTGAAGAAAGTGGTTCCCCGCCCTCTTGAGACGGCCGCAATGGATCTAAAGATATATTTTGTATACTACATTGCTTATTGTATTCTCCTTAATATACCCTTTCATTTGATACCCATGTCGAGGTGGTTGTGAAGAAAGTGGTAATTCGGCCTATTGAGACGGCCGCCATGGATCTAAAGATATATTTTGTATACTACATTGCTTATTGTATTCTACTTATCATACCCTTTCATTTGATACCCATGTCGAGGTGGTTGTGAAGAAAGTGGTTCCCCGCCCTCTTGAGACGGCCGCCATGGATCTAAAGATATATTTTGTATACTACATTGCTTATTGTATTCTACTTATCATACCCTTTCATTTGATACCCATGTCGAGGTGGTTGTGAAGAAAGTCGTACCCCGCCCTCTTGAGACGGCCGCCATGGATTTAAAGATATATTTTGTATACTACATTGCTTATTGTATTCTCCTTAACATACCCTTTCATTTGATACCCATGTTGAGGTGGTTGTGAAGAAAGTGGTAATCCGGCCCCTTTAGACGGCCGCCATGGATCTAAAGATATATTTTGTATACTACATTGCTTATTGTATTCTACTTTTCATACCCTTTCATTTGATACCCATGTCGAGGTGGTTGTGCAGAAAGTGGTACCCCGCCCTCCTGAGACGGCCGCCATGGATCTAAAGATATATTTTGTATACTACATTGCTTATTGTATTCAACTTATCATACCCTTTCATTTGATACCCATGTCGAGGTGGTTGTGAAGAAAGTGGTACACCGCCCTCTTGAGACGGCCGCTATGGATCATTTTAGTTTCAATAGCGTCATGGCCTACCTATTGTTTGACAGCTGCGTAAATTTGAAATTTTCATTAAATGTAATGATTCAATTTAATGACAATTTTACATTTGTCAAACAATAGGTAGGCCATGAAGCTATTGAATCTAAAATGAAGTGAAAATTCCTAAAATTACCATTTTTGTTTGGATTTTGCAGATGTTTTTTTGGTTAAAGGTATAAAAAATAGCCTACGACCTATTCTCAGACCTACCAAATATACACAAAAAATTTCATGCAAATTGGTCAACCCGTTTCGGAGGAGTACGGTAACAAACACTGTGACACGAGATTTTTATAGATATATATATATATATATATATATATATATATATATATATATATATATATATATATATATATATATACTAGCTGGCACCCGGTGCGCCTACGCTGCACCCATAAGTCAATAGTAAACAATAAAAACCATCCATTGACTTAATATTTTTCGAGATATGAATTTTAAACAGATGAAATGCCTCAAAGAACATGGGTCTTGCGTCGGCCGCCATGAATCGGTATATTGAGTCTACTACATTGCTTATTGTATTCTACTTATCATACCCTTTCATTTGATACCCATGTTGAGGGGATTGTGAAGAAAGTGGTAATCCGGCCTCTTTAGACGGCCGCCATGGATCTAAAGATATATTTTGTATACTACATTTCTTATTGTATTCTACTTATCATACCCTTTCATTTGATACCCATGTCGAGGTGGTTGTGAAGAAAGTGGTTCCCCGCCCTCTTGAGACGGCCGCAATGGATCTAAAGATATATTTTGTATACTACATTGCTTATTGTATTCTCCTTAATATACCCTTTCATTTGATACCCATGTCGAGGTGGTTGTGAAGAAAGTGGTAATTCGGCCTATTGAGACGGCCGCCATGGATCTAAAGATATATTTTGTATACTACATTGCTTATTGTATTCTACTTATCATACCCTTTCATTTGATACCCATGTCGAGGTGGTTGTGAAGAAAGTGGTTCCCCGCCCTCTTGAGACGGCCGCAATGGATCTAAAGATATATTTTGTATACTACATTGCTTATTGTATTCTCCTTAACATACCCTTTCATTTGATACCCATGTTGAGGTGGTTGTGAAGAAAGTGGTAATCCGGCCTCTTGAGACGGCCGCAATGGATCATTTTAGTTTCAATAGCGTCATGGCCTACCTATTGTTTGAGAGCTGCGTAAATTTGAAATTTTCATTAAATGTAATGATTCAATTTAATGACAATTTTACATTTGTCAAACAATAGGTAGGCCATGAAGCTATTGAAACTAAAATGAAGTGAAAATTCCTAAAATTACCATTTTTGTTTGGATTTTGCAGCTGTTTTTTTGGTTAAAGGTATAAAAAATAGCCTACGACCTATTCTCAGACCTACCAAATATACACAAAATTGGTCATGCAAATTGGTCAACCCGTTTCGGAGGAGTACGGTAACAAACACTGTGACACGAGATTTATATATATATATATATATATATATATATATATATATACAGGGTGTCCCACATAAACTTACAAAGCGGCCGGCTGTGGATAGGTCTTGGATAGACGAACAAAAAATCGTATGGGTGGGGGGGGGGAATCGTAACGGTTTAGCCGCTAGGGCGTTTTGAAGTTTTTTTGCTACAGTTTTACATATCACCCTGTATTTTTGTAACCGACGCTAGGGAGAATCCTGTTACAGATCACCCGCTCGAAAAGTTTGCCTATGCAACTAAGGAGACATATTGGTCTGTAGGACGATGGGTCCCCTAGAGGTTTGTTCGGCTTCGGTAGGAGCACGAGTTTCTGCTGTTTCCATCGCTCCGGGAAGATCCCCTCTCTCAGGCACGCTGTGAAGACTTCAGCGAACCTGTTTGGCGCTATTGAAGCTGCCAGCTTCGCCGCTTTATTTGGTATGCCATCCATGCCAGGGGCCTTATTGATGGCTACCTTTTTTGCAGCCTCCAGAATCTCATCTGCGGTCACCGCAGGTATCTCCTCTGGGTCCACCTGGAGGGTGGGTTGATCGACCGTGCGTACGTTCTGTGGAAACAGGACATACACAATACTCTGGAGCAGCGCGGGGCAGGTGATCGGCGGAGAGCGTTTGCCCTTGACCGCTGACATAACCATTTTATAGGCTCCACCCCAGGGGTCCGAGTCTCCTTCTCTGCACAACCTTTTGAAGTGCTCGGATTTACTTCTAGCGATGGCCTTGTTCAGTATTTTTCTCGCTTCCTTATACCTCTGAAGGAGTTCATCGAAATCTGGACGGTTCCGGCTTCTCTGAGTTCTCCTTCTTGCTTTCAGGCATATCCTTCGGCATTCATCGATCTCTGCGTTCCACCAGAAGTTTGGTGAAAGCCTACGATTGCCGGCGCGCCGTGGCATGGATGCGTCACATGCCCGTTTCACTGATTCTTCTATTTCCTCTGCCCCTTCCCTGGCACCTCCTGCCGACCTCGCATCATGCAGGAATACTTCCTCGAACACCTCTGCTTCGAGTTTCTTAACGGCCCATCCTCTAACCGTTCCGTACCTAGGATTCCTCTTTTCTATACGCTGACCAACCTCGAAGATGATGGCTTGGTGGTCGCTGTGCGTGTACAGATCGCTCACCCACCACTGTAGGTCTTTGACCACTGAATCGCTCACATAAGTGATGTCGATTACAGATGTTCTCCCACCCCTTTGGAAGGTGTTCTCGCCTCCAGAGTTGACTAACACTACGTTAAGTCGCGAGAATACTTCTAGAAGTATGCGCCCTCTTGCATTCGTTTGTCGACTGCCCCATTCGACAGCCCAAGCATTGAAATCACCCGCTAGTATTACCGGGTGATGGCGGCTCGCGTCGGCGGCTAACCTTTCCAACATCGACTCGTACTCGTCTAGTGTCAGGCTTGGCGCCGCATAGCAGCTGTAGACGTGTATTCCGCCTACTTTTGCCCCCGTGAAGCCATTCTCTGGGCTTCTCATGGTATCTTCCATGGCTCGGCTCCCACACGTCCATATTGCTGACGTGCCGCTGCTATCGTTTATCCAGACGCCGCTGTGCAGGTTTCTATACTGCTCGCAGACGATTGCGACGTCGATTTTCTCCTCGTAGACTGTCTGTGCCAGCAGATCTTGTGCCGCTTGACAGTGGTTCAAGTTAATCTGTATGAACCTTATCTTCGACTTCGACTTCTTTGAACTGCTGCCCTGTACAGTGGGCACCTATTACTCCCCGTAGCATGAGCGTCGTGCTCGCCCTTCCCCTTATCTCCTTTACATAGGAGGCATTTAGGGCTCTTATTGCAGTCCTTAGCAATATGTTCCCCCTCCCCGCATCTCCAGCATAGCTCCTTCATGTTCTGAGCGCTGGTGCATTTCCTAGCGATATGACCTATCCCAAAACATTTGAAGCACTTAATTGGTGCTGTTGTCTCCCGTATCCGGCAAACAACCCAGCCGATGCGAACCTTCCCCACCTCAAGTGCCTTTTTTGCGCTAGCGACCGGAAGGCTTATTATGGCCGTCTGCGTACCACCATAAGCCTTTCTTACTCTAACGTCCTCCTCCTGCATCTCCGTCAGCTTCAGCTGCCCCCGCAGCGCTTCGCATACCTCCAGCTTAGTGGTAATCTCGTCCAGATCCCTGCACTCGATTAACACGCGGTTGGTACCTGCCCTAACCTCTGCCGCCTCCCCGATTGACGTCTTGATCTTTTGCTTAAGATCTTCCGTCTTTCCCTCGCCAGCTCCATTAGAAGATCGCCCTTTTGAGTTCTTCTAATGCGCATGACCCTATTCCCCAACTCCGTAAGGGAAGCATCCGTCCTGACTTTTCGTAGGATGTCCGCATACGACGTCCCACTAGTGGCTGTTATAATCAGCGCGTCAGGCCTTTCTTTTTTGTGGGACTTTCTGTCCTCTTTTTTCTTTTTCTTTCTTTTCCTCGCTTTTTTGTTCTCCACTTTAGTCCAAGCGGAGCTCTTCTTTGCTTTCTTTTCGGAGGACTCTCCTTCCATGGGGGTGCCCACGGTTATCTTAACGGCCTCTCGCTCTTCTTGGGGTTTTCTTTCTTTATTTCCCCCTTTGTTTCTTTTTGGGGCGCTGTGGGTGGTTTGCACTTCCTCGTTGCTATCCCGTTGGCGTTTACGGGATTCCCCAGTTTTATCGGCAGAGTGCGGGTCTTTAGATTCCCCAACCCTCCTTTTTACCGCGCTTCTTACTTTAGGAGCTTCTGGAGTTGTTTGTGTCGCCCTCTCCATTTGCTCCTTAATCATCTTTATGGCCTCCTCCTTTGCCTCTAGATAATCCGCTCTGAGGTCCTTAATGTGTCCGTGGATCACATTGGATACATTACTTCTAGAAGCAATGAAGTCCGAGAGGGTCTTTATCGTTGCACCCAGCTTTGCTAGGCACCTTGGCAAGGACTCCTCTTTTTCGTTAGCGGCTGCGCTAGTAGTAGCGTGGCCGCTATTTTCCCTCTTTTTCTCTTCTTCAAAACTTACCTTCAGTACTTCGCTCGGCTTACCAATCGAACTGGTACTGCTTGACCGCACCTTTTCCTTGGTACGGTCCTCCGCGGGTCTTGTGGGTGGTGACCTCACCACCTTCGCGGATCTTCCGAACGTCGCTATCCTATCCTGCTCCTTTGGCGCGATGAGCTTGCCACTGGCGACTGACCCCTGGCACTTACTGTTGCCAGTTTCCAGCCGTACGCCGGAGACCGCGGCCTCCTCCGACGTTGGGGCATATATCCCTACTCCGACTTTTTTCTCTTTATTTGTGCTCATCATTTTTAATTTGTTCGGGTGTTCTTTCAAGTGTACCCACCCGAAGAAAGACTGAAGGGGTAAGAATGAGGATGGGAAGTAAGGACTTTTAGGATGGGAAGACAGGGTTATGAAGGAAGACGACTGTCTGCTACGTGTTTGAAACGCATTGCCCGGAGTGAACCAGCGTGATGGACAGGTCACGCGTACTAGGAGGTCGCCGTCGCTCACCCCATATATATATATATATATATATATATATATATATATATATATATATATATATGGCTCAATCATCCCCTTTTGATAAATTAGGGGTTATGATAAGAGACCTCATGGAGTATGTCGACGCAAACAAAAACGTCGAGCTCGCCATAAAGGAGAAAATTAGGCGGGTTAGGTCTACCTACCTCAAGGCCAAGGAGGAAATAACTACCCAGCAGAGGGCGAAAGAGCTGAAGGATACGTCGGCTCAAACAGAAGTTTCGCCGCACAAAAAAGAGAGCCGTTCAACCGGGGATGCTGTAGAGAAACGGCCCCAAGAAAAGAGCAAAGAGCCGCGGCCGCGCAAGCGCCGTAGAGAGCTCAACGAGGAGGTGCAGCTGCAGCAGCACACCCCCAAGAGAAAAAAGGGAAAGACTCCCGACGCAGTGGTCGAGCCAGCCTCGTTACAGGCGGCACGCCCGGTTGAATGCGAGAGTGGGAACCGGGAAAGCTCCGCCTGGAAGAAGGTGGAAAGAAAAAAGAGGAAGAAAAAGAAAAGAAGACTGAAAGAGGCCAACAAGCTGAGGCAAAGGACCCGGTCGGATGCGATTATCATCACGACCAAAGGGGAAGCAACGTACGCCCAGATCCTTCGCAAGGTGAGGACAGATGCCTTCCTGGCGGAACTGGGAAACAGCGTAAATAGAGATAGGAGAACGCAAAAGGGCGATCTCCTGCTAGAGCTAAAGAGGGGAGATGCTAAGACCGGGGACTTAGAACAGAAGGTTAAAGCATCGATTAACGGGGTGGCCGAAGTGAGAGCCAGTACAAATACGGTAGTGATCGAGTGTAGAGACTTGGACGAGATCACAACCAAGGAAGAGGTGTGCGAAGCACTGAGGACCCAGCTAGGTCTGACGGTCGAGGAAAAGGATGTCCTCAGGCTAAGAGAGTCGTGGGGGGGCACTCAGACGGCGTTTATAAGCCTGCCTGTTGAAGCTGCGAAGAAGGCTATCGCAGCAGGTAAAGTTCGAGTCGGCTGGGTGGTATGCCGAATGCGGGAGCGGGTTTCGCTTAAACCGTGCTTCAAATGCATGAAGTTCGGCCACATAGCGAAAAACTGCAGCAGCAGCCAGGATAGAGGAAGGCTGTGCCGAGGCTGCGGAAAAGAGGGTCACAAAGTAAAGGAGTGTGACCAAGCTGCCAAATGCCTAATTTGTAGGGAGGTAGAGGGCAGGGATAGTGGGCACGTGACCGGAGGTAGTAGATGTCCGGCGTACAAGGAGGCACTAAAAAGCAAGCGAAGATAAGGTTCATACAGATTAACTTGAACCACTGTCAAGCGGCACAAGATTTGCTGGCACAGACAGTTTTCGAGGAAAAAATCGACGTCGCAATCGTCTGCGAGCAGTATAGAAACCTGCACAGCGGCGTCTGGATAAACGATAGCAGCGGCACGTCAGCGATATGGACGTGCGGGAGCCGAGCCATGGAAGATACCATGAGAAGCCCAGAGAATGGCTTCACGCGGGCAAAATTGGGCGGAATACACGTCTACAGCTGCTATGCGGCGCCAAGCCTGACACTAGACGATTACGAGTCGATGCTGGAAAGGTTAGCCGCCGACGCGAGCCGCCATCACTCGGTAATATTATTATTAATATTCTAGAAGTATTCTCGCGACTTAACGTAGTGTTAGTCAACACTGGAGGCGAAAACACCTTCCCAAGGGGTGGGAGATCATCTGTAATCGACATCACGTATGTGAGCGATTCAGTGGCCAAGGACCTACAGTGGCGGGTGAGCGATTTGTACACGCACAGCGACCACCAAGCCATTATCTTCGAGGTAGGCCAGGGTATAGAAAAGAGGAATTCTACGTACGGAACGGCTAGAGGATGGGCCGTAAATAAACTCGACACAGAGATGTTCGAGGAAGTATTCCTGCATGATGCGAGGTCGGCAGGAGGTGCCAGGGAAGGGGCAGAGCGATTCGAAGATTCAGTAAAACAGGCATGTCATGCATCCATGCCTCGGCGCGCCGGCAATCGGCAACACAGACCAAACTTCTGGTGGACCGCCGAGATCAACGAATGCCAAAGAGCCTGCCTGAAAGCGAGAAGGAGAACTCAAAGAAATCGGAACCGTCCTGATTTCGATGAACTCCTTCAGAGATATAAGGAAGCGAGGAGAAGGCTGAACAAGGCCATCGCTAGAAGTAAATCCGAGCACTTCAAAAGATTGTGCAGAGAAGCAGACTCGGACCCCTGGGGTGGAGCCTATAAAATGGTTATGTCAGCGGTCAAGGGCAAACGCTCTCCGCCGATCACCTGCCCCGCGCTGCTCCAGAGCATTGTGTACGTCCTGTTTCCACAGAACGTACGCGCCGCCGAACTACCCACCCTTCAGGTGGACCCAGAAGAGGTACCTGCGGTGACCGCAGATGAGATTCTGGAGGCTGCAAAAAAGGTAGCCATCAATAAGGCCCCTGGCATGGATGGCATACCAAATAAAGCGGCGAAGCTAGCAGCTTCAATAGCGCCAGACAGGTTCGCTGAAGTCTTCACAGCGTGCCTGAGAGAGGGGATCTTCCCGGAGCGATGGAAACAGCAGAAACTCGTGCTCCTACCGAAGCCGAACAAGCCTTTAGAGGACCCATCGTCCTACAGACCGATATGCCTCCTTAGTTGCATAGGCAAACTTTTCGAGCGGGTAATCTGTAACAGGATTCTCCCTAGCGTCGAAAGGGTAGGTGGCCTGTCGGACAAGCAATTCGGCTTCAGAAAGGCAAGGTCGACGACTGATGCAGTCAATATGGTGGTGGGCATAGCAAGAGCCGCCATAGAGAAAAATCACTGCTGCGCATTGATAACCCTCGACGTAAAAAATGCTTTCAACTCAGCGAGGTGGAGCAAAATATTTGAGGCGTTGATCAAGCTAGGCACACCTAAGTACCTAGTGCGTGTAGTGGCCGACTACCTCCAGGGTAGGTCGCTTCATTGTGATTCGGATAATGGTCCTAAAGTGTTCGGGACAACATGCGGTGTCCCGCAAGGTTCCGTCCTGGGCCCTCTCCTATGGATCGCAATGTACAATGATGTGTTGGGGCTTCGTCTTCCAAAAGAAGCAGTGGCGATCGGGTTCGCAGATGATATCGGGGTAGTTGTCGAAGGAAAACACCCAGATGACATCGAACTGTATGCGAACGAAGCGATCTGGGAAATAAAAGCGTGGTTAGAACGCGCTGGGTTGAAGCTTGCTGAGCACAAAACTGAAGCAGTGGCGATCAGCAAACGGCGAAAGCCAGTATCCGTGAGGATCAAGGTAGGGGAACAGATCATCCACTCACAGACCGCTCTAAGGTACCTGGGAGTGATGATCGATCGGAAGCTAAATTTCAAAGGGCACTTAGAGGGCACAACAGACAAAGCTTCTGCGATCTGTGCAGCACTCGCAAGAATGCTGCCCAATGTTGGGGGCCCTAGACCGAGTCGCCGCCTCCTCTTGGGGAGGGTGGTCAGCTCAGTCCTGTTATACGCAGCGCCAGTGTGGGCAGCAGCGTTAAACAGGACTGCAAATAGTAGAAGTAATAGAGTAGAGTAGAGTGTACATATATATGTATGTATGTATACATATATATATATATATATATATATATATATATATATATATATATATATATATATATATCCTTACTAATATTATAAATGCGAAAGTAACTCTGTCTGTCTGTCTGTCTGTCTGTCTGTCTGTCTGTATGTTACTCTTTCACGCCTAAACCGCTTGACCGATTTTGATGAAATTTGCAACAGACATAGTTTAGACCTTGGAGACGGACATAGGCTACTTTTTTTTGGAGAAAAAAGGGTTGAAGGGGGTGAAATGGGGTTCAAACGCACAACCAAAACCGCTAGAGTTAAAGGGCTGAAATTTTGACAGTGCATCCGTAGCGATTTTTCGAAATTCATCCCCTAAGGGGGTGAAATAGGGTCAACTCAAAACCGCTGGAGCTATAAGGCTGAAATTTTGACAGTGCATCCCTATAATGACGTGGACATCCACTAAAAAGCGAGTTTTCGAAATTCATCCCCTAAGGGGCTGAATTGAGGTTTTTCCAAACCGCTAAAGCTATATGGCTGAAATTTTGACAGTGCATCCCTATAATGACGTGGACATCCACTAAAAAGCGATTTTTCGAAATTCATCCCCTAAGGGGGTGAATTGAGGTTTTTCCAAACCGCTAAAGCTATATGGCTGGAATTTTGACAGTGCATCCCTATAATGGCGTGTACATCCCCTATTAAAGCGATTTTCCGAAATTCATCCCCTAAGGGGGTGAAATGCGCTGGAGCTATAGGGCTGAAATTTTGACAGTGCATCCCTTTAATGACGTGGACATCCACTAAAAAGCGATTTTTCGAAATTCATCCCCTAAGGGGGTGAATTGAGGTTTTTCCAAACCGCTAAAGCTATATGGCTGAAATTTTGACAGTGCATCCCTATAATGGCGGGTACATCCCCTATTAAAGCGATTTTCCGAAATTCATCCCCTAAGGGGGTGAAATGCGGTTTACCCAAACCGCTGGAGCTACAGGGCTGAAATTTTGACAGTGCATCGCTATGATGATGTGGACATCCACTAAAAAGCGATTTTTCGAAATTCATCCCCTAAGGGGGTGAAATGGGGTTTACCCAAACCGCTGGAGCTATAGGGCTGAAATTTTGACAGTGCATCCCTATAATGATGTGGACATCTGTTTGCGCCAAATTCTTTTATTTGACGGAAGGTTGTAAACGATTGCCCAGGTTCAGTACCTGTACAATAATTGGCTAGATACTCGATGTAGATTTATATGTTGCCCAGGTTCAGTACCTGTGCAACAATCGGCTGAAAGAAAAATGGTTATTAAAGCGAAGAAAACACGACTGTTGGTTTTGCTGTCTGAATTTAGACTGCTTTTATTAAAATTAAATGATAAAAATGTTACAAAAACTTACGGCTATGAGTATAATTAGTTAACAACTTAAATTGCTAACCTGTGCATAAAATAAATCAAGTGCACATGCACCTTGACCTTGCTTTCTTGGTGCAAAAGGCTAGATGCTAACTCAGCGTTTTGCGCCGAGAAACAGGTGCATGCCGGTGGATGAAACCTGATATTTTTCAACTGTGTGAAAATTAAAAGTTACTTGAGATACTTGTGAAAATTATTTAAAGAAAAATGAAACTGAATGAAATTCTTAACGATACTTAAGATACTTAAAAATAAATGTTATGGATTTAACAACATCCACTAAAAAGCGATTTTTCGAAATTCATCCCCTAAGGGGGTGAAATGGGGTTTACCCAAACCGCTGGAACTATAGGGCTGAAATTTTGACAGTGCATCCCTATAATGGCGTGGAAATCCACTATTAAGCTATTTTTCGAAATTCATCCCCTAAGGGGGTGAATTGAGGTTTTTCCAAACTGCTGGAGCTATAGGGCTGAAATTTTGACAGTGCATCCCTTTAATGACGTGGACATCCACTAATTGAGGCTTTTCCAAACCGCTAAAGCTATAGGGCTGAAATTTTGACAGTGCATCCCTATAATGGCGTGTACATCCCCTATTAAAGCGATTTTCCGAAATTCATCCCCTAAGAGGGTGAAATGCGGTCTACCCAAACCGCTGGAGCTACAGGGCTGAAATTTTGACAGTGCATCGCTATAATGATGTGGACATCCACTAAAAAGCGATTTTTCGTAATTCATCCCCTAAGGGGGTGAAATGGGGTTTACCCAAACCGCTGGAGCTATAGGGCTGAAATTTTGACAGTGCATCCCTATAATGATGTGGACATCCACTAAAAAGCGATTTTACGAAATTCATCCCGTATGGGGGTGAAATGGGGTTTACCCAAACCGCTGGAGCTATAGGGCTGAAATTTTGACAGTGCATCCCTATAATGGCGTGTACATCCCCTATTAAAGCGATTTTCCGAAATTCATCCCCTAAGGGGGTGAAATAGGGTTTACCCAAACCGCTGGAGCTATGGCTGAAATTTTGACAGTGCATCCCTATAATGATTTGGACATTCACTATAAGGCGATTTTTCGAAATTCATCCCCCAAGGGGGTGAAATGGGGTTTATCCAAACCGCTTTTGCTATAGGGCTGAAATTTTGACAGTGCATCCCTTTAATGACGTGGACATACACTAAGAAGCGATTTTTCGAAATTCATCCCCTAAAGGGGTGATATGAGGTCAACCCAAAACCGCTAGAATTATAGGGCTGAAATTTTGACAGTGCATCCCTTTAATGACGTGGACATCCACTAAGAAGCGATTTTTAGAAATTCATCCCCTTAGGAGGTGAAATGGGGTCAACCCAAAACCGCTGGAACTATAGGGCTTAAATTTTGACAGTGCATCCCTTTAATGACGTGGACATCCACTAAGAAGCGATTTTTCGATATTCATCCCCTAAGGGGGTGAAATGGGGTCAACCCAAAACCGCTGGAACTATAGGGCTGAAATTTTGACAGTACATCCCTATAATGGCGTGGACATCCACTAAAGAGCGATTTTTCGAAATTCATCCACTAACGGAGTGAAATGAGGTTAACCCAAACCGCGGGAGTCAAACGGCTGAAATTTTGACAGTGCATCTCTGTAATGACGTGGACATTCACTAAGAAGCGATTTTTCGAACTTCATCCCCTAACGGAGTGAAATGGGGTTACCAAACTACTGTAGCTATAGTGCTGAAATTTCGACAGTGCATCCCTATAATGACGTGGACATCCACTAAGAGGCGATGACTCGAAATTCATCCCCTAAGGGGGTGAAATGGGGTTAGCCCAAACCTCTGAAGCTGAAGGGCTGAAATTTTGACAGTGCATCCCTATAATCACGTAGAAATAAAGGACTCGAAATTTACATATTTTATTTAATATTCATTTGTGATTGTATCATAATATCTTGCACCCACGTAAATATGCGAACAAACTTAACGAACGTCTAAAATGTCACTCCCCTTGATGACATATACATGCCAATATCTGCTTCAAAACTTGCAGATTTGTTGAGCAGAGGTGATATACGCAGCAATTTGTTTACAATATTTATTAAAAAAATGCACTATAACAAACCCTTTTTAGGGATAATAACTGCTGACTGTTTTGTTTGTTTGTTTTTTTTTTGAAGGAAAACATTGCACATAATAAACAGTTTTTATTTAAAGGCGTAGCAAGGCACGCGGGTTTTATGCTAGTATATATATATATATATATATATATATATATATATATATATATATATATATATATATATATGCCCAAAGACGCAGAGCACGTCTTCTTTGCCTGCTCGAGATACGCCGAGGAAAGGGCGGAATTAGAACAAACGGCCCAGGCGCCACTAAGGGCGGAAAACATCGTAGAGCATATGATGAGATCCGAGGAAATGTGGAAGAAAGTGGAGGAATCCCTGAAGGCCATTCACAGAAAGTTAAGGCAAGAAGAAGCCACAAGAAACAGAGAAAGGCGAAGAAATGCCGAGAGCAGTAGCAACCCCTATGGGTAAACACCAGAGGGACACCTAAAGGGTCATGGTGGTGACGCCCGCCCGAAGTAATGCCTCGCGGCGGTTCCGGGCGGGGTAAGCGTCACACAAAGGGGTGGTGAGTTTATTCAGTAGGAGTCTGAAACTCGGTCTGAGTGCGGGAACCTCAGAAGTGTCAATGTAGAGGCTCACCATCCCCCGTAAAAAAAAAAAAAATATATATATACATATATATATATATATATATATATATATATATATATATATATATATATATATATATATATATATATATATATATATATATATGTAAAGCAACTGTATTACTTTAATTTTCCACTCTACAAGTGGATCGATTATCTTTGTTAGTAACCCGTTTTTTTGAATTGTTTTTTTATTGTGTTAATTATCAAAAGTCATTAGAAAATTCAATCAAGGAATAGACTTGAATGTCGTTTCTCTTGATTTCAGGTAAGGATTTTGTTAAAAATGATACTTATGAAATAATAAAAGAACTCTTGATTTTAGAGAAAAAGCAATCCTGTTTATTTCGAGGTTGAAAAATAATCAAACTTATAAAACGACATTTTCGTCATATTCAGAAGAAATGGAAAAACTACAGTTCCAGTTTAATATGAAATCATCAACAGATGGAAAATCAAATATAATTTGCATCACTTCAATTACGACACAAGAAAACCGGACTTTTAGTGTACCAGAGGATTTACAGCCAGCAAGATTACATGAATATATTATAAATACAGAGGCCTATAAAAAGGTGAAAAATACATTAAAAAAAAGACATCAAACAAGAAGGGTTTGGATTGCTCTAACATCTGAAATGAAAAACATATATATGGATGAAGACGGTAATTTACAATTTTCGGATAACTTTTTGGAAGAAATAGTAGAAGAACAGAAACCACCCATTTCTGAAGTAAGTAACTCGGAACATTTAGTAAAGATACTAGAAAAACTAGTGGAAAATAAACAATCCTCCGCATATCAAAATCTAAAAAATATTTCAGAAAAGTTTGTATTAGAAAAATTCACTAATAGAAACTCAAACCCCAATCAATGGATGAATACTTTTGATAAGGAATGTGAACGCTTTGACATAACGGAGGACGAAAAGAAAATTGAAATTTTGAGATTGTTTTTGGATAAGGCATCTTTGGATTGGTATAGTTCTATGATGATAAAATTAACTTTGAATGCGGAATGGGATAAATGGAGAGAAAAATTTTGTGAAACGTTTGCCAACAAAGGGTGGAATCCGATTACATTTGCATTTTCGTTTAAATACAAAACTGGGTCCTTACTGGATTATGCTATAAAAAAAGAAAGACTTCTGCTAGAAGTGAGAAGATGTATTGACACAGGGACATTAATTGATCTAATTGCATTAGGTCTACCAAACTTTGTATTAAATAGAATTAACAGAGAAGAATTAAATGAAACTGAGGATCTTTATACAGAAATCAGTAAATATGAATATTTAGTGGATAGAAAGAATTTTGAAAGAAAATATAATACAAACTCAGATAATAGAAATCCAAGTGACAAGAAAAAACCATGTAAAATATGTGCAACACTAAATAAAGGTGAACGTTTTCATTCTGAAGCATCGTGTTGGTTCAAAACTAGAGATAATGAAGAAAAGATAAAAAACAATATTAAATATACAAATAACTCTGAATTAGAAGCTGAATTAAATAATACAGATGAAAAAAACTAATAGTGCTGCCATTAATAAAAGTTAGATTGCTGCTAAATGACACTTTGGAAATATTTGGGGTATATGATTCGGGTTCGAATGTTTCCTTAATTAATTCAAAATTATTAAAATTGAAAACTGAAAGAGCAAGTAATTTACAAAATGCAAGTCTAACGATGATTAATGGCGTGAGAAAAACAAATGGTATGGTTACATTGAAAATAAAAATTTTTGATGTAGAAAAAGAACATAATATATTTATAATCGACAAAGACACCTTTAAATATGATTTTCTAATTGGATTAGATATGATCAAAGAATTTAAATTAATTCAAGATGAGGAATTAAAAATTAAACAAAAGCAACCTGATATAGAAATAAATAGAAAGATAATATCTGAAAAAAGTAAAAATAATAAAAGAAAAAAAAGTTTGAAATACAAAGTGAATTTTAATGAACATATAAACTGTAAAAATTTTGAGATTACAGTAAATCATTTGGATTATCAACAAAAAGCTGAAATACATAAATTGATAGATGAATATAATACGATTTTTGCAAAAGATAAATATGATATAGGAACAGTTAAAGATTATGAAGCCCGAATTGATCTATTAATTGACAAATACTGCAATAAAAGACCTTATAGATGTAATATTGAGGATAAAAAAGAAATAGAGGAGCAGGTTTCAAGACTGCTGAAGAAGAATCTAATAGAAGAATCATACAGTCCATTTGCTGCTCCAGTAACCTTGGCATACAAAAAAGACGATGACAGAAAATCGAGATTATGCATAGATTTTAGAGATTTAAATAAAATTGTAGTTCCTCAAGCACAACCTTTCCCGTTAATTGAAGACCTAATGGTGAAAACAAGAAATTGCAAGTTTTTTTCAACTTTTGATATAAATTCAGCGTTTTGGTCGATTCCACTACGAATTGAAGATAGACAAAAAACAGCATTTGTAACACAAGACGGACATTTCCAATGGACATGTCTACCATTTGGGTTGAAAACAGCTCCAGCAATATTTCAAAGAATATTAAGTAATATAATCAGAAAACATGAACTAACGAATTTTACGGTAAACTATATAGATGATATTTTACTTTTTTCAAAATCTTTTCCTGAACATATTAGTCACTTAAAACAATTACTAGAAGCGATAATGAAAGAAGGCTTTCGATTAAAATTTTCAAAATGTACATTTGCATCAGATTCGGTAAAGTATTTGGGTCATGTAATAACAAATAATTCAATATGTCCAGTAAAAGATAATTTAATCTCGATAAAAAATTTTCCAGTTCCAAAAACACAAAAAAATGTTAGACAGTTTTTAGGGAAAATAAATTTCTATCATAAATACGTGCCAAATATTGCAATAACATTAGATCCACTACACAATCTACTTAGAAAAGGACAAAAATTTACTTGGACAGAAAAATGTCAAGAATCCTTTGAAAAAATTAAGAAAGCACTGTGTTCTCAACCAGTTTTGGAAATATTTGATCCAGAACTGCCAATATATATTTACACAGATGCAAGTTTACAAGGCATAGGAGCTATATTAAAACAACAACAACCAAATAAAGAAGAAAAACCAGTGGCATACTTTTCAAAAAAATTAAATGAAGCGCAGAAAAGGAAAAAAGCTATCTACTTGGAATGCTTAGCAATAAAAGAAGCAGTGAAATACTGGCAATTCTGGCTTATAGGACGATCATTTACAGTATTTTCGGATCATAAACCATTGGAAAAGTTAAACATAAAAGCAAGAACAGATGAAGAACTAGGAGATTTAACTTACTATCTATCACAATATGAATTTGAAATCAAATACTCTCCAGGAAAATATAATCTAGAAGCCGACTGTCTTAGTAGAAATCCAGTATTAGAAGCACATGAAAATGAAGATGAACAGTTAAAAATTGTGAATTTGATAAAACTGAAGGATATTCTAATAGATCAAGAGAAAAATGAAAATTTAAAAGAAAGAAAAGACAAACTTATATTAAAAAACAAAATATACTATAAAAGAGTTAGAAAAAAAGAAAAGATTGTTTTATCAGAGACCTTTAGTATAAAGTTTATCAAAAACATTCATGAATACTATTGCCATATAGGAATTAAACAAATGCAGAACAAAATTATACCATTTTATACAGCTATAAATTTAACAGAA
This sequence comes from Thereva unica, assembly GCA_949987705.1. NCBI lineage: Eukaryota > Metazoa > Arthropoda > Insecta > Diptera > Therevidae > Thereva > Thereva unica. The sequence continues at coordinate 96,638,579 of OX465283.1, forward strand.
AACATAAAAAAGGTCTGCAAAAACTGTGATATTTGCATAAAAAATAAATCAAGAAGACAAGACAAAATTGGATTGTTGTCTTACTTAGGTCCTGCTAAAGATCCTTTCGAAATAATGTCGATTGATACGATTGGAGGTTTTGGAAGTTCAAGATCTACAAAAAAATACTTACACCTTCTAGTTGACCATTTCACGAGATACGCATATGTTTTAACATCGAAAACACAAAGTTCAAATGATTTTATAAAACTTATTAGAAAAGTTTCTGTAAACAATGAAATCGGTATGATACTAACAGATCAATATCCAGGAATAAATTCAAAAGAATTTAAGAAATTCTTAAATGAAAATAATATACCCATTGTTTTCACTGCAACAAATGCACCTTTTTCAAACGGTCTAAACGAAAGACTAAACCAAACATTGGTTAATAAAATAAGATGTAAAATAAATGAAAAAAAACCAGTAGTGAAATGGACAAGAATAGCACAAGAATGTACAAGAAAATATAATGAAACTGAACATACAGTTACTGGTTTTACACCTATATATTTAATGGAAGGTAAAAATATTACAATTTTACCAGACGAATTAAAGCAGGAAAAATCGCAATGCGAATTATTTATAGATAGAAAGATCGCTCTGGAAAATACTATAAAATCACATAACTACAACAAAAAGCTTTTTGATAAAGACAGGAGAGATTTTGAATTCAAGGTCGGGGACCTGGTATTTGTAGAAAATGGGCACAAGCTAAATAGAAAGAAGTTAGATGAATTAAGAATTGGACCATACAGAGTTTTGGAAAGAATATCTAAATCAATATACAAAATAGATACCGGACACAGAAAATCGGAGTCAAACCTTTTTCATATAACAAAACTTTTTCCAACTACTACGATCAAGAATATATAAAATATAGTTAATAATAATTGAATCATAGTTGAGTAATTAATATATACATAAAAAAAAATTCACCCGGGGTGGGGGAGATGTAAAGCAACTGTATTACTTTAATTTTCCACTCTTCAAGTGGATCGATTATCTTTGTTAGTAACCCGTTTTTTTGAATTGTTTTTTTATTGTGTTTATTATCAAAAGTCATTAGAAAATTCAATCAAGGAATAGACTTGAATGTCGTTTCTCTTGATTTTAGGTAAGGATTTTGTTAAAAATGATACTTATGAAATAATAAAAGAACTCTTGATTTTAGAGAAAAAGCAATCCTGTTTATTTCGAGGTTGAAAAATAATCAAACTTATATATATATATCCTCACCTTGTATCTACACCTTGTCGCGGTGGTGAGGCTTTGGCTTGTGGCTAACTAAGATAGATACACGAAATCCCAAGGTGGAAACTATCGTGCTGAGGGTATGAATGGTACTGCGTCAGTTACTACGTTTATAAGCGGAGTTTCACTCCTGGATCTTCAATCCAAAGTAAAACTCCCGATGCGTTTATAAGCAATGGGAGTGTAAATCCAAAATACTTTCTGGTTTGAGATGACAGCTCCAAGCTCAAATTCAAAATCATAGCAAAGACAATAAACCCAATGTTTAATTTAATGTATTTAAAAATATCAATAAACAAAGAAAAAAATCTATTGTTGCAAAATAAAACATCCAGCTTCTTTTTTACAAAGTTTTCCCCCTTTGGAAAAAATTCTCACTCCCAGTCAGCGTTTATAAGCACAACATAAACCGGGATCGAAGTTTCACTCCAGCTTTTTCTTCGGGAGCGAAAATCCAAGTTCTGGATTTTCACTCCTGGTTTATAAGCGGTGTTTCACTCCGGATCGAAACTTCCATCCGGAGGGAAACTCCGCTTGTAAACGTAGTAAGTGTACCGCTAACGATGGACTCCGAATAACAGGCGACCTTCGGTTTCAATGTAGCCTTCCCGTGGTAATGCGGAGCTCTGCCATGGGTGACTGCCCTTTCTCGCGCAACTCGTGGGATTCAAAATAGAGAAACCAACAAAAATCAACGAGGTTGGAGCACTTCCCAAAGCTCCAAACGCAGCTAGAGCTTTTATAGTCCAACAAAGGGCGACTCCGGAAGATGGAGCTTCCATCCAAAGGAGCAGAAAAACGGTGAGAACACCACCACCTAAGAGTGCTAAGGACCCGGAACATCCAGGTCCAGAGCAGCAAAGTGCGACTCCCTAAGAAGGAAACCAAAAGAATTCCATCCCAAGGAGCAGCAAGACGGCGAGGACACCGCCGACAAAGAGCACCAACGGCCTAGAACGCCTTGGCTTAGAGAAACATGGCGAAATGAGGGTGAGCACCCCGGCGACCACTGCGGAGGATGCTGGATCATCCCCCTTCGAGAAACTGGGGGCTATGATAAAGGACCTCATGGAGTACGTCGACGCTTAGAAAAACGTCGAGCACGCCAATAAAAAGAAAATTAGGTCGGTCAGGGCTACCTACCTAAAAGCAAAGGAGGATACAGTAAAGCGGCAAAGGGCGAAAGAGCTGGTGGATACGTCGGCTCAAACAGAAGATCAGCCGAAAAAACAAGAGAGCCGTTCAACCGGGGACGCTGGAGAGAAACGGCCCCAAGAGAAAAGCAAGGAGCCGCGGCCGCGCAAGCGCCGTAGAGAGCTCAATGAGGAGGTGCAGCTGCAACAGCACACTCCAAAGAGGAAAAAGGGAAAGACTCTCGAAGCAGTGGCCGAGCCAGCCCCACTGCAGGAGACGCGCCCCGTCGAAAAAGAGAACAGGAACCAGGACGGTTCTGCCTGGACGACGGTGGAGAGGAAAAGGAGGAAAATGAAGAAAAGAAGGTTGAAAGAGGGAAACAAGTTGAAGCAAAAGACCAGGTCGGATGCCATTATCATCACGACCAAAGGGGAAGTGAGTTACGCGGAGATCCTTCGCAAGGTGAGGACAGATTCCTCCCTCGCAGAGGTCGGAAATAGTGTAAAAAGGGTCAGGAGAACGCAAAAGGGCGATCTCCTGCTCGAGCTCAAGAGGGGAGATGCTAAGACCGGAGACTTAGAGCAGAAGGTAAAAGCATCGATAAACGGGGTGGCTGAGGTGAGAGCCAGTACAAATACGGTGGTGATCGAGTGCAGAGACTTAGATGAGATCACAACCAAGGAAGAGGTCTGCGAAGCACTGAGGACCCAGCTAGGTCTGACGGTCGAAGAAAAGGAGGTCCTCAGGCTAAGAGAGTCGTGGGGGGCACACAGACAGCGCTTATAAGCTTGCCTGTTGAAGCTGCAAAGAAGGCTATTGCAGCAGGTAAGGTTCGAGTCGGCTGGGTTGTATGCCGTATGCGGGAGCGGGTATCGCTTAAACCGTGCTTCAAATGCATGAAGTTCGGTCACATAGCGAGAAACTGCAGCAGCAGCCAGGATAGAGGAAGGCTGTGTCGAGGCTGCGGGAAAGAGGGTCACAAGGTTAAGGAGTGTGACCAAGCTGCAAAATGCCTAACCTGTAGGGAAGTAGAGGGCAGAGATAGTGAGCACGTGACCGGGGGGAATAGATGTCCGGTGTTCAAAGAGGCGCTGCAAAACAGACGAAGATAAGGTACAGATAAACCTGAACCACTGTCAAGCGGCACAAGATCTGCTGGCACAGACAGCCTATGAAGAAAAAATCGACGTCGCAATCGTCTGCGAGCAGTACAGGAACCTGCACAGCGGCGTCTGGATAAACGATAGCAGCGGCACGTCAGCGATATGGACGTGCGGGAGCCGAGCCATGGAAGATACCATGAGAAGCCCAGAGAATGGCTTCACGCGGGCAAAAGTAGGCGGAATACACGTCTACAGCTGCTATACGGCGCCAAGCCTGACCCTAGACGAGTACGAGTCGATGTTGGAAAGGTTAGCCGCCGACGCGAGTCGCCATCCCCCGGTAATATTAGCGGGTGATTTCAATGCTTGGGCTGTCGAATGGGGCAGTCGACAAACGCATGCAAGAGGGCGCATACTTCTAGAAGTATTCTCGCGACTTAACGTGGTGTTGGTCAACACCGGAGGCGAAAACACCTTCCAAAGGGGTGGGAGATCGTCTGTAATCGACATCACTTACGTGAGCGATTCAGTGGCCAAGGACCTACAATGGCGGGTGAGCGATTTGTACACGCACAGCGACCACCAAGCCATCATCTTCGAGGTAGGCCAGGGTATAGAAAAGAGGAATCCTACGTACGGAACGGTTAGAGGATGGGCCGTAAATAAACTCGACACAGAGGTGTTCGAGGAAGTATTCCTGCATGATGCGAGGTCGGCAGGAGGTGCCAGGGAAGGGGCAGAGCGAATCGAAGACTCAGTAAAACAGGCATGTGATGCATCCATGCCTCGGCGCGCCGGCAATCGGCAACACCCACCAAACTTCTGGTGGAACGCCGAGATCAACGAATGCCGAAGGGCCTGCCTGAAAGCGAGAAGGAGAACTCAAGGAAATCGGAACCGTCCTGACTTCGATGAACTCCTTCAGAGATATAAGGAAGCGAGGAGAAGGCTGAACAAGGCCATCGCTAGAAGTAAATCCGAGCACTTCAAAAGATTGTGCAGAGAAGCAGACTCGGACCCCTGGGGTGGAGCCTATAAAATGGTTATGTCAGCGGTCAAGGGCAAACGCTCTCCGCCGATCACCTGCCCCGCGCTGCTCCAGAGCATTGTGTACGTCCTGTTTCCACAGAATGTACGCGCCGCCGAACTACCCACCCTTCAGGTGGACCCAGAAGAGGTACCTGCGGTGACCGCAGATGAGATTCTGGAGGCTGCAAAAAAGGTAGCCATCAATAAGGCCCCTGGCATGGATGGCATACCAAATAAAGCGGCGAAGCTAGCAGCTTCAATAGCGCCAGACAGGTTCGCTGAAGTCTTCACAGCGTGCCTGAGAGAGGGAATCTTCCCGGAGCGATGGAAACAGCAGAAACTCGTGCTCCTACCGAAGCCGAACAAGCCTTTAGGGGACCCATCGTCCTACAGACCGATATGCCTCCTTAGTTGCATAGGCAAACTTTTCGAGCGGGTGATCTGTAACAGGATTCTCCCTAGCGTCGAAAGGGCAGGCGGCCTGTCGGACAAGCAATTCGGCTTCAGAAAGGCAAGGACGACTACTGATGCAATCAATAGGGTGGTGGGCATAGCAAAAGCCGCCATAGAGAAAAATCACTGCTGCGCACTGATAACCCTCGACGCAAAAAATGCTTTCAACTCAGCGAGGTGGAGCAAAATAGTTGAGGCGTTAATCAAGCTAGGCACACCTAAGTACCTAGTGCGTGTAGTGGCCGACTACCTCCAGGGTAGGTCGCTTCATTGTGATTCGGATGATGGTCCTAAAGTGTTCGGGACAACATGCGGTGTCCCGCAAGGTTCCGTCCTGGGCCTTCTCCTATGGATCGCAATGTACAATGATGTGTTGGGGCTTCGTCTTCCAAAGGAAGCAGTGGCGATCGGGTTTGCAGATGATATCGGGGTAGTTGTAGAAGGAAAACACCCAGATGACATCGAACTGTATGCGAACGAAGCGATCTGGGAAATAAAAGAGTGGTTAGAACGCGCTGGGTTGAAGCTTGCTGAGCACAAAACTGAAGCAGTGCTGATCAGCAAACGGCGAAAGCCAATATCCGTGAGGATCAAGGTAGGGGAACAGATCATCCACTCACAGCCCGCTCTAAGGTACCTGGGAGTGATGATCGATCGGAAGCTAAATTTCAAAGCGCACTTGGAGGGCACAACAGACAAAGCTTCTGCGATCTGTGCAGCACTCGCAAGAATGCTGCCCAATGTTGGGGGCCCTAGACCGAGTCGCCGCCTCCTCTTGGGGAGGGTGGTCAGCTCAGTCCTGTTATACGCAGCGCCAGTGTGGGCAGCAGCGTTAAACAGGACTGCAAATAGTAGAAAATGGAGGGCTGCATATAGGCTAAGTGCACTTCGCGCTTGCTGCGCGTACAGGACCACGTCCGACGATGCGGCGTGCGTGATAGCGGGGATGATTCCTGTAGATATTCTGGCGAGGGAGGGCATGCGTCTCTATGACCCAGAATATGGTAGGGGACAGCCAAGAAGGGTACGGCGGCAGATTGCGCGCTGTGAGTCCTTAAGGGAATGGCAGAGGAAATGGGACGAGTCTGTTAAGGGTCGTTGGACCCACAGACTTATCCCTAACGTGGAAATATGGGTTTCGAGGGAGCGTGGGGAAGTAAGTTACGGACTCACGCAGTTACTGAGCGGACATGGGGTATAGGAAATACCTCCACCGATTCGGCCACGATGATTCACCGTTGTGTCCGGTATGTCCAGCGACGGAAGAAGACGCAGAGCACGTCTTCTTTGCCTGCTCGAGATACGCCGAGGAAAGGGCGAAATTAGAAGAAACGGCCCAGGCGCCACTTACGCCGGAAAACATCGTAGAGCATATGATGAGATCCGAGGAAATCTGGAAGAAAGTGGAAGAAACCCTGAAGGCCATTCACAGAAAGTTAAGGCAAGAAGAGGCCACAAGAAACAGAGAAAGACGAAGAAATGCCGAGAGCAGTAGCAGCCCCCATGGGTAAGGACCAGAGGGACACCTAAAGGGTCATGGTGGTGGCGCCCGCCCGAAGTAATAACCTCAGAAGTGTCTATGTAGAGGCTCACCATCCCCTGTAAAACAAAAAAAAAAATAATATATATATATATATATATATATATATATATATATATATATATACAGTGAGCATCAATATAAAGTTAACACAAATTCCCCTTTTTTATTTTGAGCCTTTTAGGGAGCCTCCAGGACCCCCTTAGAGGCAAATGCGAATTTTTAAATTATTTTTTAATTGTAGTAGAGACTGTTACGAAGATTTTAAGGGGTCGTGTAGCCTCCTCCGATTTTTTTTGAGGAGGTAAAAACGTGGATTTTTTAGTGTATTTTTGTTGTTGAGCCTTTTGTGTTAACTTTATATTGATGCTCACTGTATATGTATATGTATATACAGGGTGTTCTAAACCACCCGTACCACCCAAATATCTCTGAAATTTGGGATTGAAATAGAAAAACAAAAAACACGTGTTCAATATTTTTTGAAACTCTATACGACCATACAAAAATGGACCCCCCAAACGACCCCCTCTTTGGGGGGTGGGGGGCAACTTTGGAAATTTAAATGGGACCCCCCATTTTTTTGGCAGATTCGGAATTTTCATAAAAAAATATGAAGATTTTGTCGCAAGCATTTTTTGCGATTCGCCATAGATGGCGCTGTAATCGGAGGAAAACGTTTTTTATTACTTATTTATTTCCGCCGATTACAGTGCCATCTAAGGAAAATCACAAAAAATGATAACAATAAAAGCTTCATATTTTTTCATGAAGAATCTAAATCTGTAATAAGAAATAGGGGTTTTTATGTTGTTTTCAATTCTGCATCCCTTCCCTTCCAAGAACTTGGGGGTAGAGAGCCATTTTGATTATTAACTTGAAAACCCCTAATTTTTATTGGTTTTGGTACCAGTGCACGCAGAATTCCTCCACCTATCTACAACGGTAAAAACAATGGTCCTATCTTACCAACTTTTGGAGTTATGAATCGCCAAAGTCAGAATTTTGTTATTTTTTCACTAAAATTTCAACTAAAACCACCTTTTTCTCCAAAAAATACGTGATAAACCAATATTTTTTTTGAAAAAATTGGAAAGCTTGGACAATTTCCTATGAATAATGTAATACAACTTATACGCTACGGCCTCCAGTTTTGAAGTTATAAGCACCTTTAATGTTGAAATTGGCTGTATTTCGTCCTTCTTTAGTACTTTTCCATCTGAGCTTTATTGAATAGTACCAAATAAGCACCAAATTAGGCAAATTTTAACATTAAAATTGCTTACAACTTCAAAAGTAAGTTTCGTCACCTTTGGTATTAATAAGTCTGAAGTAATATTCCAGCAGGACAATGACCCTAAGCATTGTGCCAGAATAACGATGCGCTGGTTTGAAGAAAATGATATTCTGGTTCTGGAATGGCCTTCACAATAGACAGACCTTAACATAATTGAACATGTTTGGGCTTTGGTGAAAAGAAGGCTAAATTCCTTTGCTGCGGAACCAAAAAGCCTTGATGAGCTTTGGATAAGAACAAAAACTATCTGGGAAGCTATTTCAGAAGAAGATATTGAAGCGATATTCAACAGTCTACCGAGGAGAATGGAAGCAGTAATAAGAGCAAAAGGGGGCCACATCCCTTATTGATTTTATCCCTGAAAAGCACCAAGCAAGTTATACACAAATAACTGTTGCAATGAGGCCTTTTTAATTTTTTTATTAAATTATTTTTTGTTAAACATAGAATAAATTTTTTTTTTACTTTTTACACTTGAAAGGATGTTTACTTTATAATGTATAAATCAAACATTATGTTTAGGGCAAATAATTTGAGCAAATGTTAGAAAAGCAAAAATATCCATAACATTGCAACACATTTTTGAGTGAGTGTATATATATATATATATATATATATATATATATATATATATATATATATATATATATATATATATATATATATATATATCCTTACTAATATTATAAATGCGAAAGTAACTCTGTCTGTCTGTCTGTCTGTTACGCTTTCACGCCTAAACCACTAAACCGATTTTGATGAAATTTGCTACATACATAGTTTAGACCTTGGAGACGGACATAGGCTACTTTTTATGGAGAAAAAAAGGGTTGAAATGGGGTTCAATAAGTTGTAAGGGGATTTTTTATGTTTACTTTTTTTTCTATTGTATAAAAAGTAACTGACTGACAGACAACGCACAACCTAAACCGCTGGAGCTAAAGGGCTGAAATTTTGACAGTGCATCCCTATAATGGCGTGGACATCCACTAAAAAGCGATTTTTCGAAATTCATCCCCTAAGGGGGTGAAATAGGTTTTATCCAAACCGCTGGAGCTATAGGGCTGAAATTTAGACAGTGCATCCCCTTAATGACGTGGACATCCACTATAAAGCGATTTTTCGAAATTCATCCCCTAAGGGGGTGAAATGGGGTTTATCCAAACCGTTGGAGCTATAGGGCTCAAATTTGGACAGTGCAACCCTATAATGACGTGGACATCCGCTAAGAAGCGATTTTTCGAAATTCATCCCCTAAGGGGGTGAAATGGGGTTTACCCAAACCGCTGGAGCTATAGGGCTGAAAGGAGGTGGGTCACAGCCCATACAAAATTACCCCAGGCCCGGCGCAAAAGAAAAGTATCTCAGATTATCGGCCATAATAAGTATTGAATTTCTGTATAGTTGTTATATCCCGTATCTGTGGCTAAGGTGTTAATAATACTATTTCTTTTTATTCGGGCGAAATGGCTAATTAACCCTGTATTTTTATAACGGCACCACATATCTTCATGAATAAGGTATCAGTACACGCAGAATACTGCCACCTATCTAAAATTGTAAAAACGACGGTACCACAGTACCAACTTCCAACGTTATGAGTCGTCAAAGTCAAAGTTTTGTTTTTTTTAACAAAAATGTCACTTTCAACCACCTTTTTCTCCAAAATATTCATAGTCAACTAATGTTTTTTTTCCCAGAATAAGAAAGCTTGGAGTTTTTCCTATGAATAATGTCTAGACAATTTTTATGCTACGGCCTTTACTTTCGAAGTTATAAGCAATTTAAATGCTAAAACTGGCCTTATTTGCGGAAACTGCAAGCAATTTTGACTTTGACTTTTTTTCACTTAGTTCTTTTCGACATAAGCTTAGGAAAAAGAGTACTAAAAAAGTACGAAATAACTCCAATTTTAGTATTAAAATTGCTTGTAACTTCGAAAGTAAAGGCCGTAGCATAAAAATTGTCTGGACATTATTCATAGGAAAAACTCCAAGCTTTCTTATTCTGGGAAAAAAAACATTAGTTGACTATGAATATTTTGGAGAAAAAGGTGGTTGAAAGTGACATTTTTGTTAAAAAAAACAAAACTTTGACTTTGACGACTCATAACTCTGGAAGTTGGTACTGTGGTACCGTCGTTTTTACAATTTTAGATAGGTGGCAGTATTCTGCGTGCAATGATACCTTATTCATGAAGATATGTGGTGCCGTTATAAAAATAAAGGGTTAATTAGCCATTTCGCCCGAATAAAAAGAAATAGTATTATTAACACCTTAGCCACAGATACGGGATATAACAACTATACAGAAATTCAATACTTATTATAGCCGATAATCTGAGATACTTTTCTTTTGTGCCGGGCCTGGGGCAATTTTGACCCACCTCCTTTTGACAGTGCATCCCAATAATGACGTTTACATCTACTAAAAAGCGATTTTTCGAAATTCATCCCCTAAGGGGTTGAAATGGCTTTTATCCAAACTGCTAAAGTTATAGGGCTGAAATTTTGACAGTGCATCCCTATAATGGCGTGGACATCCACTATAAAGCGATTTTTCGAAATTCATCCCTTAAGGGGTGAAATGGGGTTTATCCAAACCGCTGGAGCTATAGGGTTGAAATTTTAACAGTGGATCCCTATAATGACGTGGGCATCCTCTAAAGAGCGATTTTTCGAAATTCATTCCCTAAGGGTGTGAAATGGGGTTTTTACAAACCGCTAAAGCTATAGTGCTGAAATTTTGACAGTGCATCCCTATAATGACGTTTACATCCACTAAAGAGCGATTTTTCGAAATTCATCCCCTAAGGGTGTGAAATAGGGTTTTTACAAACCGCTAAAGCTATAGGGCTGAAATTTGGACAGTGCATCCCTATAATGGAGTGGACATCCACTATAAAGCGATTTTTCGAAATTCATCCCTTAAGGGGGTGAAATAGGGTTTATCCAAACCGCTGGAGCTATAGGGTTGAAATTTTAACAGTGCATTCCTATAATGACGTGGACATTCACTATAAAGCGATTTTTCGAAATTCATCCCTTAAGGGGGTGAAATGGGGTTTATCCAAACCGCTGGAGCTATAGGGTTGAAATTTTAACAGTGGATCACTATAATGACGTGGACATCCACTAAAGAGCGATTTTTCGAAATTCATTCCCTAAGGGTGTGAAATGGGGTTTATACAAACCGCTAAAGCTATAGTGCTGAAATTTTGACAGTGCATCCCTATAATGACATTTACATCCACTAAAGAGCGATTTTTCGAAATTCATCCCCTAAGGGTGTGAAATAGCGTTTTTACAAACCGCTAAAGCTATAGGGCTGAAATTTGGACAGTGCATCCCTATAATGGAGTGGACATCCACTATAAAGCGATTTTTCGAAATTCATCCCTTAAGCGGGTGAAATAGGGTTTATCCACACCGCTGGAGCTATAGGGTTGACATTTTAACAGTGCATCCCTATAATGACGTGGAAATCCTCTACAGAGCGATTTTTCGAAATTCATCCCCTAAGGGTGTGAAATGGGGTTTACCCACACCGCTGGAGCTACAGTGCTGAAATTTTGACAGTGCATCCCTATAATGGCGTGAACATCCACTAAGAAGCGATTTTTCAAAATTCATCCCCGAAGGGGGTGAAACGGGGTTTATCAAACCACTAAAGTTATAGGGCTGAAATTTTAACAGGGCATCCCTATAATGGCGTGGACATCCACTATAAGGCGATTTTTCGAAATTTATCCTCTAAGGGGGTGAAATGGGGTTTACCCAAACCGCTGGAGCTATAGGGCTGAAATTTTGACAGTGCATCCCTATAATGGCGTGAACATCCACTAAGAAGCGATTTTTCAAAATTCATCCCCTAAGGGTGTGAAACGGGATTTATCCAAACCGCTAAAGTTATAGGGCTGGAATTTTAACAGTGCATCCCTATAATGGAGTGGACATCCACTATTAGGCGATTTTTCGAAATTCATCCCCTAAGAGGGCGAAATGGGGTTTACCCAAACCGCTGGAGCTATAGGGCTGAAATTTTGAACAGTGCATCCCCTTAATGACGTGGACATCCACTAAGAAGCGATTTTTCAAAATTCATCCCCTAAGGGGGTGAAACGGGGTTTATCCAAACCGCTAAAGTTATAGGGCTGATATTTTAACAGTGCATCCCTATAATGGCGTGGACATCCTCTATAAGGCGATTTTTCGAAATTTATCCTCTAAGGGGGTGAAATGGGGTTTACCCAAACCGCTGGAGCTATAGGGCTGAAATTTTGACCTATAATCAGGTAGAAATGAATGACTCGAAATTCACTTTATTTAATATTCATTTGTGATTGCTTCAAAATTTCTTACATCCACGTAAATAGGCGAACAAACTTAACGAACGTTCGTCAAACCCTAAAATGTCACTTTTCTTGATGACATAAACATGCCAATCTCTGCTTCAAAACTTGCAGATTTGTTGAGCAGAGGTGATATTCGCAGCAATTTGTTTACCATATTTATTAAAAAAATGCACTATAATAAACCCTTTTTAGGGATAATAACAGCTGACTTTTTTGTTGGTTTTTGTTTAAGGAAAACATTGCACATAATAAACAGTTTTTAAAGGCGTTGCAAGGCACGCGGGTTTTATGCTAGTATATATATGCTAGTATATATATATATATATATATATATATATATATATATATATATATATATATATATATATATATATATATATAATTTGGTAATACTTCAAATAAATGCATTTTGACCCTAATGTCTCCAACTTTTATAGGAATAGTTGGTTTTTCAAATGGCAAGCACTTGTTAAGTTCTGAGTACAAAATCACAATTTTATTTATACACGGCACAATACAACGCTCAAAATTAATTAATTTTACGTATGGCCTCTGTTATATTTAATTCCCATATATGAGCACAATTTTGCAATATGCGACATTACAAGGTATGCGACATTATAAGGTAATAAAAGTTGGTTTTTTGGCATTGCTTTTTCCAATTATAAAAAATTTGTTTTATTTTTCTCGAAAAATTTGGTTTTTGAAGACTTCTAGATTTAAATTCATAAATGGTATAGAAAATTGCCCCCGAATTTCGTGTGCTGAGTCCTGCTATTTTCAGTAATTGTAAATGTTTTAACGTTCATGACTTTAACAGAATACGCAGATAGTTTTGGTCACACTTCAAATAAGTGCATTTTTAATCTAATGTTGCCAAATTTTTAAGGAATAGTTGGGTTTTCGTTAATAGTTGGTTTTTCGCTCACTGGCTAGAGTCCTCCAATTTCGTTCGCCCAACAGGTGTTCAGCGTCTGTATCTACGGCGGCCATCCTATTATGATTCCCTTATATATTTTCTTCACTGGTCTGTTTTCCTGCATTCGCGTCCTGCCTGTCGTAGTCTATTTATTTTGATTTAGTTGACGATGTCTATTTGTAGATTTGGTACAGTTCGTCATTGTTTCTGATTTTCCACATACCGTTTACGTTTAATGGTCCAATAATGTGTCTTAAGATTTCTCTCACAAAAGCTCCTAATTAGTTTGCGACTTCAGGCCTTATAAGAGATTTGTATACTTCACATTTAGTTTTCCTGTATAACAATCTTGATTGAAGTACTTTACACAGTGAATAAAAACTTTGATTGCCCTGTTGTATTCTGCTTTTAACTTCCTCCAGCTCTTCGTTTGTTGACGACAATATTGTTCCGAGGTATTTAAAGCTCTTCCCTACCTCTATATTGGTCTTGAAGTCTTGTCTTCGGCTTGTACTTTAAGCAAAACCAAGAATAAGACTAACACTTAGCCATGCTCGCAAGACCAAGCCCAAGGCTTAGCCGTGCTCGCAAGACTAAGGCCAAGACTATATTAGTTTTATTACAAATATATACCTATATATATATATATATATATATATATATATATATATATATATATATATATATATATATATATATATATATCGTGGGTTTAAAAGCAGAACTCACTAAGTCAAAAACCATAGTTTTTAGTAAATCGACATTTAAGATGTTTGCGTCTCTGAAAATTTTGTAATGGCATATAATAGTAATCGGCTCAGTATACATTGTTTTTTAGATTTCTTAGTCTAGTTTACAAAAGAATTGAAATAATTATTTAATTCTAATACTGGATTTTTAGATTAAAATAAAAAAACGCAACGAATTAGTGAGTTTTGGCAGAAATGATTTGGTAGTTTTGTGTCATTATGGACAAGGTAAATCCGATACTAACCCCCTAAAAACCTTAACAATATTAGTGTGCGGGCTATAAGGTATTGCCAGTATAAAGTTGGCATTATAAGACTTACTTTAGTATAAAAAACTGAAAACTTGAAAAATTGTACTTAGTGAATTCTGCTTGTAAACCAACGATTCTTGTAAGTAAAGGTTTTTTCAGTGGCGAATAGCTTTTCAAACCATATTCTATAGCACGTCTTCTAACTGTGCTAGGATCTATGCTTAAATTTAATGTTTCTACAATTTGTCGCGAGGATATAAACGGATCTTTTTTAATAATAGTGAATATTTGCCTGTCCGTTCGAACCGATGTTTTGCGAGGTCGTCCACCAACGTTCGAACTATCAACGCTTCCACTAAGTTTATACCTTTTTATTAGTCGCGAGATTATTGGTTTGTGAATTTTATATTTTTTGGCAATAGATATTTGAGATTCACCATTACCATAATCCGCTATTATCCTTAATTTCAAATTTTTTTCGTATTTAGAACGCTGCATAATTCTTACAACAATTTCTTACAACGCAGTCTTTTTAACTGACCCAAACTAACTGAAATTAAATTTTCTGCGTCTAGTGAACATTTTTCAGTAGAAAAAAAGCCGTTTATTCCCAGAAATCAAATAAAAAGTACATTAATGAATAAAAGTTGCTTAGGTTTTGCACAGCAAATTTTTGATGATATTTAATTTTTGTTTTTTGCTGTATTATTAAGTAAATATTATTTAATTTTAAATTTATATTTATGTTGTATTATGAATGTATTATGAATAAATATATTTTGGTTTCCCATAAATACTGTTAAATTGATAGTAAATAACTTTGAACAATTTTACTACAAAAGTTGCTTAGGTTTTGCACAACACTGTATATATATATATATATATATATATATATATATATATATATATATATATATATATATTATGATATTTATGAGAGGACTGGTAAAATCGATTATTTAGATGTCAAAAAGTATATATATATTAGCCACCGTAATATATATATGTATATATTGTTAAGATATTGTTGAAGTTGCTCCTATGTCGAAGAACGAATAGCCGGATTTAGGACCAGAACATGAGATGGATGATGTAGTATTGTAATAACCACATTCTTTGAGGTAGAATTTTAAATATTTTCTTATTTTTGTCTTCGTTGCTTGTCATATTAAACTTTAGAAACTTTTAATTATATTGATGTCAAAGGATTGTTGGATTAATATAGATTTTTTAAATATTCACACAAAAACTTATTTATTAAATACCAAACACAATTCTTAAAATTTACTGTTAATATATCGCCTTTTAATTCACATTTCAATCAACACTGTTCTCTATAGATACTTTTACGACTTCAGAACATTCTCATGGCTTTCCAAACCAAACTGTCTCTAAATGCCGTTGCAATTGCTTTTATATATCCAAACCCCACTCTTTTCCGAGTTTCAAAGTTTTCCACTATATACTAGAACTTATTAGAAAATTCTTTCAAGTTCGTAGTTTTGTAAGTTGTTCTCATTCTAATCTAATAGATGGCGCCATGTAAGTTTAGTACATAAATTGCTACAAATCGTTAATTCAAACCAAATCGATAAATATAACAAATGATATCGAATCTAAAGGTGGGAGGATGGGTTGAAACTGATTTTATAATAATTGGAACAAGGTATGTATTAACTTTGGTATTTATTATCTTACGATTGCTATTTTAGAACAAATTATATTTTAAAGTGTGACAGATTTACATTCTTGCATAATGCCTAATCTCCTATGGGAAAACCAACCACGTACCAGTAGGCTGCATTAGCTGACAAAATGAGTTAACATACATTTATATCACTGTAGATGTGAAATGTCAGTTTTATTAATATTATTAAATATTTGGCGAGTTTTTATTTTTTGGGCTAAAACATACCAAAGATACTTTGTGCAAGGACTCCAAGAATGTTATTGTTAAGGGAGGCTGCGCCATCTACAGGAAGTTTATGGAAAAGAAGCACTTACTTAGTTGGTAGGATGTTATAACGCGAATTGTATTGTATATATGTATAACGCGTGTCTTTAATAAATGCTATTGAATATTCGCTGTTTTTGTATTGTTAATTTTTGAGGACCTTAAGACCATTAAGTTATATTGCAGCCTTAGATGTAGTAATTGTATCAGAAAGACTGAGGGATGCCCCTTACTCCTCAAAAAACCATGGGTTAATCCAGAGCCTTGAATCTGGCTTACACCCAGCTTTTCCGCACTTTTTTTTAAATGTTGTTTTAAAGTGTTTTATTGTCCAAAATACCTTCAATTATTTGGAGATCACCAACTTCATCCGTGTTCATACGTGTTTAATTAAATGCCACTTTGACGTTTTCTGTTGTCATATTTTTGGGCGGGATATTGCAATTACACTAACCTTATTTATGCCTTGATTTTTGACATTTTTTGGTACTAAATTTTTTAGAACCACTGCACGACACCCATTGAATTTTATGTGGCAACTTAAATAGTTTAACTAACACGGAAAGTTACCCATGTCAACCGAAACACGAGCGAGACGGGTAACTCAATTTACAATGAGAAGGAGTAGGAAACAGCACTGGTTGGTTGGTTCGTGGTTGGTTTTGCCATTGGAGATTAGGAATAATTCTAATTTAATATCAAAAACACGTACTTATTTTGAGAATATTACACGTATAATTATTATTCAATCTGCTAATTTTGTGTTATCTTCTTCAGAGTTTGTTTCAGTCATGGATTCCATCGTTATTGATGAATTTCTCGAACATTGAGAACTTGTAGTTTTAACAGATTTTGTATTTTGTGAACAATCCATAACAAATTTCAGTTCTGTCATTATCTCTGTTTTAATTGGTACCTGCGGGTTTAAAGTGAAAATAACGATTAAAAACTGTATCGAAAATAATATACCTTCAATTTGTATGCCATAAAGCATGTAGAGAAAAGCCATTTGATAACACCAAGACCAGCTGCGGCTATGCTTCCCACAAGCAATACGAAATAAACGCCACCTAAATTTGGCATTCCTAGCCCTTCGGCGCCTTCAGATTCTGATTTTTTCTACAACAAGTTAGTTGTTAAATATTCAAAAGATTCCAAGCAAGATATTAACTGTACATCCGCCGGTTCCTACTTCTTTCCACCATTTTGTTTTCATTTTAGAAAGAATACCTGCTTCTTGCAGTTCAAGAAGGGCGTAACTTAGTCTATCTCGATAAGGCCAACCTTGAAAAATGTTTGAAATTTTATACCAATTTATTAATAAAATATACCTTTCTTCATTGCTATGCCATAACCTTTCTCATCAAGCAAGCCCCCAACTTGTGTTAAATTACATTTTCTTTCAACATTATATTCAATAGAAGTCGATTCCATTAAGAAAGCGTAGTTTTCTTCCATAACTCTGTCAACTCCTTTGTGGTTGTCTGTAGTCATAAGCTCCGGATGCTCTTTCATATATTGATACATTTGTTCGTATTTTTTGGAATTCTTTTAAATAAAATTATTTAAGTGAATTTTTAAATAGTTTATTAAATTATTTTAGTACTAATATCTTCTTATCATAATCTCAGCATAGATTCAAAAAGATAGGAAATAAAATATACACATAAACATTTTTGGCCAAAACTAAAAAGCACCCTCCTTCAATTATTCATAAATTTTTCATTATTTTGATAAAAACTTTATGAAAACAACTATCCAGTAATACCAAGTTTATATACATATGCAAATATTTATTTATTTATCTATATAAATATAATTGGAGTGTTTGGCTGTGATTTAAAAATAATTGTCATTATGTTATTGTCATATGCTTATTTACATAATATTAAAACAAAATCAAGTATTTTTAAAATTTTTGAAAACGGTTAATCCAATTGCGAGGGAACTTTCTCGGTAGATTCAGTTTTTTCTGGGGTATGTTTCAGGCTATTTTTGCACTCAGATCCGTTATACTATAAACGTGATCCGATAGTCGGAGTAAAGGGAATGGCAATTTTTATAACTTCCATTTGTAATGATCAAAGCTTGGAAACGACTACTCCGATTTTAGGACTTTCACGGCATGATTAAATTTTTGCTCAGGAGTTTAGCCTACTTTTTCACTCTGATCTGTCGATCGGCAGCGCGTTCAAAAACCTTACCATAATAAAAAACGAGGTGAGCTATGCTTACTTAACCACACCACAAGTTATGCTTACTTCCACAAAAGTCTATGTTTTTCCATGGAGGTTTCAGAACGCACCGTGGCTAACTACTAGCTAAAAAAATTAAATTGTTTCCATAAAATTGTCTGCGCTATTTACTTCGGATACATATGTCCATTAACTATTTATTTGCAATAATCTCAAAAATCCCACCTTGATTTGTTCATGTGTTTACCATGTTTAACAGATGTTTTTATTCTTCTTAACTATCGCTAACCATGCTACCGACCAGGGTTAACATTTAACTACACCATGGTTAACCACGAGAGTTTGTGAACGCTAAAAAGTAATCCCCGCAGTTATGTTTTAGGCACACGAATTTTGAAATGTAAAATAAAAAATAAAAAATTGTATTAGTATTAATTAGTAGTCTAGAATCAAAAGGAAGATCCGGTTGTATTTTAACCGGTTAAAAAAACGTTAATTTAAAATAAATTAAATATAAAATAAAGTTAATATAAAATAATTTAAGATCTTATAAATAGTTTAAGAATATTTTTCTTTAAAAGAAAAAAGAAGATTTTAAAGAAGAAGGAAGAAAGAAGATTTCAAAGAAGAAAGAAAGAATTTATTTAAATAAAACAGGAGGAAAGAAAATTTTGAACTAAGTCAAATAGGGAAGTTAATTTTATTTTAAATTAATTATTTTTACACATTTAAACGAAATTTTATTAAACGTTCGGTTTGAAAAGTTTGAGTTTTATTAACCATTCCTCTTCAACGTAATAGTTCGCGGATATAGTTTATAAAAAGTACCGCGGAGTTTTAAGTCAAAGTCGAAATTTTTCTTTTCTTCGAAGTGAACTTCAAGTTACCTGAGTACTTATTAAGTGTGATAATAATGAATGTAAAAAATAATGAAGATACTTCTGTCGGTGGTGAGATTAACGCTACTTCCGTTAAACTACCAACCTTTTGGTCTCCTTGTCCAGAAGCGTGGTTTGTTTTAGTCGAAAGTCAATTTCACTCTAAGGGAGTTAGATTGGATGATACCAAATATGAACATGTCATCCAAGCACAACCCTTAGAAATAGCCTCAGAAAGGCAAATACGAAGCGCTTAAATCAACTTTGATACAACAATTCACGGAATCTGAAGAGAAGAAGTTGGAGCAACTCTTGTGTAACTCGGAGATGGGAGACATAAAGCCTTCAGACTTCTACCGATCTATGGAAATTTTGGCAGGGACCTCAACACATTTAGGAAAAGATTTTATCAAAAAGTTATGGATGCGGAAACTGTCTTCAAATATAAATATAGCATTGATGTCATCTGGGAAACAGAATATTCAGCATTTAATTATGTTAGCGGAAAAGATTTTTGAAGTTTCTAAGTTTTAATTTGTTTCTGCAATTAAAAACAGTTCAGCAAATCCATTTCATAATCAAGAAGATTTCAACGTAAGTAATATCGATGTCAGTAAGAAAATAAGTTTTCTAGAAAATAAAATTGAAGCTTTAACAAATTTAATTAAGAGACTTGCTGTTAATAAAGATGATAATTTTCAACATAGATTAGGTAGCAGAAGCCACTCAAAGAGTAATCATAAGGGAAACAGTTCTGTTGGTTTCACTTTAAATTCGGAGATATCGCCAAAAGATGTGTTAAACCATGTAGTTTTAATAATTCAAAAAACTATATTTGCACAATATTTAAAATAGCAAAAATTTCTGTTTCGTGACTATTGCATCAACCCGTCGATATGTACTGTGTACTATGTACTACATATTTCCTATGAACTATTTATTACTGTATATTATCTACTATTTTTACTAAAAACTACATTATCGCAGTCATCCATCGTCCGATATTTGTGTGATAAGTTTAAGACAAATAGCTTAATTTCCAAAACATTGCAACATATTTTGGAGTGAGTGCATATAAGTAACAATTAAATAAACTTTAACAGAATACTCATAAATAAAATATATTAATTCATATCGTCCTGTATTAAGATTGATTTGGAAATTTAGACTAGCCATAGAAGTTAACACTTCTAAAGTGTGGTCCTACGCCCACTCGTTTTTTGCCACTGTTTCTACTTTCTTACAAAAGATCCAACGATCTTTCCTGAATTTCGAATGACTACCAAATTTCACATAAAATATTAAAAATTGCAAATACTATGTAATTATGAACTTTTATACTGGAAAAATTATACGAATACCAAATTCTTTCAAATAATTTACTTTTTACGAATATTACCTCAAAAAACTTGAAAGTAGCTCCATTTGCTTTTGCTCCATATTGAACGCCTCCCTTATTTGCTGCTAGGTCATCAACATTTTCGATTGGGCTGCTCAGTGACTCCACTGTCAGAAAAGCTGCCAAGTTAGCTGTATAAGAAGATACCAAAATAATAGTAAAAAACCACCATATTGATGCGACAGTTCTTGTTGATGGGGCCCTATTTGATTTTAAAATTATATTATATTTAGTAGAGACAAATTATTAAATAAAATTACTTGGGTGCTATTTCCGTTCCTTGTTGAAGGAGCGCTCCTACTGTAAACCAAAATGAATTGCTAAGGCTAAATTGATTTTCTAATTCTGTAGGCTCTTCAATACATGGATAGGGATTGTCCCATTCATCTGGAGATATTCTTCCTAATATAAATAAGCTGAGAGAAACGCACACATATGCTGCTCCAAGATATAGCCAAACATCCTTTGAAAACGGGTCCATAAATGAGAATAATTTTGGAGGCTCTTTTTGAGGCTTTCTGAATAATATCGAAATACCTAAAAAGAAAAGTAATTAACATTTTTGAAGTGAAAACTTCTTTAGCCGCGTTGGGCACTTTTTGATAGGGGAAAATGTTATAGGTTCGCGTCACCGACATGCTCATGACTGGCGCACGCGCTCAATCGATTATAATCAAAAACTTTTTGATTTTGAATAAAAAAATAAATCTGACCGCCTACTATTATTCAATTAATTATCGGAAATGAAAATATAAAAGCAGTCATTTTGACTGATGTGTTAAATATCTGTTTTCCAAATTTGTTTGGATCCTTGACCCTGAAGATGTTTTCAGACGATAACAAAAGAAAAAAAGACAAGAAGATGAAGAAGAAGACCCGAAGTTCCAGCAGCAATACTCAAGATACGTCACACTTCATTACTTCATATATATGGACATACATACTAAATTCACTAGAAGCATTGGTGTTAATGTTTCTGATATAGGCGAAATATGCGTTGCTCGTTGCAGTTCCGAGAATGGGCAATACATATTAATGGTTGCCGTTTATATTTCGCCTGGAAAATCGATGAGACAGATACAATAATTTTTATTCGAAAATTTGATGATTTATACAAAAGAAGATTCTGAAATTCTCGAAAAAAGATTCGGCGAAAAATATGATAATGTACCGATGATTTTAAGTGGAGACTTCAATATTAACTTGGCAGATGATAAAAATCTACCATTAATTGAATTTTTAAATGCAACACTTAATTTAAATATGTCCAATGATCGGAAACTTAGTACTACCAAATATAAAACGACGATCGATGCGGTTTTTACGCGATACTTAGACAAATTTGAATCAAACATTTTCATTTCTTACTTTAGTTACCATAACCCGATTGTATCTTTTTTACAATAAGTGCTAATGAAATAGGATGGTCAAAATTGCTACAATTATTACATAATTTAAAAAATAATTCTGAGATATCGGTTGAAGATGCAGCAGCATTAAATTTTATAGAAAAAAGTACACTTATTAATGAAGACGCAGTTACTTGTGCTACATATTTTAATAAGTTGGTTAATGTCCTAATGAAAATACTGCAATCAAAAAGATTTAGTCCTTTCAAGAAATATAGAATTTTGTATTACATCAAAAGAATCGAATTTCAACATCTAAGTTCTAAGTTTTCACTTCTATCGGCAGTCCCTATAACTGCCAATTTTTTTTTTGTTATTAACTACGATTTTTTAACAATGTCTAAACCGAGTAAAAATTAAATTCTTTGATTTGTTGAAAAGCACATATGCGCCTGCAACTAGCACACATAGCGAACTAATGCTTATAGTCCGGGCGCTGGAGCATTTCCAGTGGTTTTGGCGTGATGTAACGGACTTTTTTGGTGGAATCGGACAGAAATGATATCCTCAACAATATTTAGGGGGTGCGCAAGCATGAAACTCCCAGGAAAACTTTTGGTAGCCCAAAAACTGAAAAGTTCACTTAAAATTCCCTGTTTTTTGGCCTTTCTTGTTAAATATCTCTTAACGAAGGCTTCTAGGCGAAAAATTTGTTGAGCACGGTTTGTTCATTATTAGATTTGCTAAAACTTACCCTAAAGTGGATTTTTGAAATTTGAATTTTTGCATTGCAAAATAGCCGAAAACCGCGAAAAAAAGTATCTCACTTTAAAGTTAGCACAAGGAAAGGAGAGACCATTATCATCCAATTTAATTTTGGAATTAGATAGTTAAAGGCATGATTAACTTATATCCAAAACCCGATCACGGTCGGTCAAATAGTTTTTGCATAATGAATTTTGCAATTAAGTGAATTTAAAAAGTTAAATTTGTTACTGCGCCAAAAGAAAAACTCCCATGTTGGTCCTGATTTTTTTTACGTATGCTCTAAGACTCTCTTTACAATATCCAATCATTAAAATTCTGATTTTAAATTTTTTTATGGTTTTTAATTTTTTTAAGATTTTTGGCAAAAAACTGCAACTAAGGCGTTTTTTCCACAAAAATTGCTAACTCGGCGACGTCAGAAATGCTAGGCACGTTTCAAATTCGCTCGAAAAAGGACTCAGTTTCTATTGAGCACAACTTTCAATAAAATATTCTTAAACATAATTTCTTAAACAAATTAGAAAAATTACCGAATTTTGTTTGAATTTTTTTGTTGTTACTAGCTCGGACGCGGTGCGGCTCGCTGCACGGAACGTTAAAACATTTAAAATTAATCCAAAACTCCAAAATTAAAATCTTCATAACTAGTGAACAGGACAAAACTAATATAGTCTTGGCCTTAGTCTTGCGAGCACGGCTAAGCCTTGGGCTTGGTCTTGCGAGCATGGCTAAGTGTTAGTCTTATTCTTGGTTTTGCTTAAAGTACAAGCCGAAGACAAGACTTCAAGACCAATATAGAGGTAGGGAAGAGCTTTAAATACCTCGGAACAATATTGTCGTCAACAAACGAAGAGCTGGAGGAAGTTAAAAGCAGAATACAACAGGGCAATCAAAGTTTTTATTCACTGTGTAAAGTACTTCAATCAAGATTGTTATACAGGAAAACTAAATGTGAACTATACAAATCTCTTATAAGGCCTGAAGTCTCAAACTAATTAGGAGCTTTTGTGAGAGAAATCTTAAGACACATTATTGGACCATTAAACGTAAACGGTATGTGGAAAATCAGAAACAATGACGAACTGTACCAAATCTACAAAGAAATAGACATCGTCAACTAAGGACGATATATAAAGGACGAACTATAAACATTAGTGAACAAGTGCGTTTTATTTCATTTAATGTTTGAGCACACAACAATAGCTAAATTGGTGATCCCGAAGAGCACGCGTGTGTAACGGTGTTCTTCAATTAATAAAAATTGTTTGAACAAACATAAAAATTACATTTCGATTTAAAAGAAATCAAATTTGGTGTCACAAAATAAAATAAAATCATCGATTTCTATAGGAGGAAAGGAATCAACCTTAAAAACCGGACATTCAACAGATAATTTTTTTTTAATCTTCATTATACTCCCAATATTTAAACCTTAACTGTTATTTTATATTTCTTTGCATTTCATTTTTAGGACATTTATTTTGGGAAATTTTCCATTTGAAATTAAAATAACAATTTCGACACCGATCGAAGACCTCACAATATTAAATAAGAACAATAGAAGACATTTTTTAAACCAAAAAAAAAACCAAAACAAAAATTTCGGAACTTTAAAATTAATTGCCCTATAAATAGAGTGGACAATTAGCAACGATTTATTCTTTGATTAAAATGAAAGTGTTTTTACGCTGAATTCTTATTTACAGATTATTATAGAATAATTTTAAAGTGATAATAGTGAACCAACGTGACGTGAGAAATAACATTACGAACATCGGTAAACATTTGGCCTGCGGTTTCTCCTTATTTTATTTCACGCCGTATTTATGCTGTTAGGATAATCTCACGCCACGTTTGACTTTTTTTTGTTTTGTTGTTGTGTTTTGTTTTCTTCAAAACATTTCGTTTGCACAAAGAAAAACAATTCAAACAAAAGAACACAACAGATATTAACAATAAAGAGATGAAAACAGCAATTAAAATTAATTAAAATTAAAAGTTTTACCAAAAAAAAAAAAAAAATATTACATCACTAGCATAAAAACATAACTGAGCGTGGTACCCAAACAGATACGGAAGGTTAGACAAAGCAACAAGTCAATATAAAATAAATAAGACAGCGAAAACAGGATAAGTGACAGAACAACAATAAATTTGCAAAATACTTTTATTTATCTATATTTAAAATTTATATTTTTTCATTTTTAGTATTGACTTTAAGGTTTTGATTTATTTTATTTTTTTTATTGCCATTTCATTTATTTTTTTTTCTTTCTCTTTGCTATTTTCATTTTGCTTTTCAGTTTGTATAACTCCACTTATTAATATTTTTATTATTATTTTTCTTTCTTTTGAAAAATTGTACATCTAGTGTATTTATTACAGTATCCGATTTTGCTTTACCCTTACTCATTATACATATCTATAGAAATGTCAAGAACCGGTGAGATACCCCACGCAGACGAAGAAATGCCCGTGGAAACCCGCCGAAACCAGGCACGTCAAACCCAAACGTCGACGCCGTTTCGGCGAAATTTAATTTTCCGGGTTTTTGGACCCAAAGTCCGGTCTCCTGGTTTATACAGGCAGAGGCCCAGTTTTCTATATCAGGCATGACTTTTGATAAGTCACGCCTACTTCATATTATTCCGGCCCTGCCTGAAGAAGCGATTTCTAGCGTCGCACATATATTGTCCGACATAGCGACGGCAAAATATGACGACGTGAAACAAAAGTTGCTTGAAAAATATGGTCTATCAGAGACCAAACGTCTCGAGCAGCTACTGTCAGCTCAAGAACCAGGAGACAGAAAGCCCTCCGACTTCCTCCCCTCCCTTCGAGCGTTGGCTGGCAATAGCCGGGCTGTCACGGAGGAGCTCATCTCAAGATGTGGGAACGACGCCTCCCACAGACAATCCAAGTCTCGCTGGCCCCGTTGAAAGACCGACCTTTAAGCGAGAGGGTCCAGGTTGCCGATAATGTATGGGAGGTTCTCCCTCACGGCAACATCTCGTACGCTCCGCGGTTCGGGCTGAAAGAGCCCGCGAACCAACAGTGGAATCTCTACAACGAGACTTCCACAAGCTCAAAGCTCTGGTGCTACGGCTTAGCCAGCGCCAGAAGACAAGTAACCGGCGCGACCGAAGTAGAACCCCGGCAAATAGAAAATCGACATCTACTCATAGAGCGACCACCAGTACCAGGGACACAGGGGATACTCTGTGCTGGTACCACAAACATTATGGTCCCAAGGCGACAAATTGCCGTCCGCCTTGTAAATTTACAAAAAAAAACAAAAAACTAGACGACAAGGGGATCGTTCAGTCGACGAGCAACCAAATAATGGTACGCTCACGTCGTCTTTTCGTCCGCGATTCCAATAATCGAATCGACTTTTTAATCGACTCGGGCTCGGATTTATCCATTGTTCCGGCTTCGTCCTTTTCAGCACACAACGGATGTGCCAATTTACTTTTACGGGCCGCTAACGGAACAGTAATTCGTACTTTCGGCACGAAATTATTGGAACTGCTCTTGGTCTTCGCCGCAGATACATCCATAACTTCATCGTTGCCGGCATTTCAAAGGCCATTCTCGGAGCGGACTTCTTAACGAAGTTCGAGTTGTCAGTCGATTTTAAATATCGACAGTTAGTCGACTCACACACGAACCTTCGAATCAATGTGTGTTCCACAGTCGACTATGAGCTCGAAGAGATACAATGCCAATTCACCGGCATTTATAAAGAGCTTTTAACGAAATATTCTTCGTTAACAAAACCTCCGAACTTTAACCTTCCTGTTAAACACAATGTGCGACATCACATTGTGACAAATGGGCAATTCCCTTTCGTCACCGCTCGGCGACTCCATCCAGAGAAGCTGAAGGTGGCAAAACTTAAATTTGAACATATGGTTCATCTGGGGATTTGTCGACCTACGTCATCCCCCGCAGCATCTCCACTTCATCTGGTCCCTAAACGGGACTCATATGATTGGAGGCCATGCGGCGACTTCCGTCGCCTTAACGCAGTCACAGTGCCAGATAGATATCCTATCCCGCACATTCAAAACTTCTCCGTGCATTTGCATGGCTGCATAATATTTTCGAAGGTAGATTTGGTACGCACCAGAAGACGTCCATAAGACTGCATTGATTACGCCGTTTGGTTTGTACGAATTCACTCGTATGCCATTCGGGTTACGTAACGCCGCCCAAAAGTTCCAGAGGTTCTGAGTCAGACCATATTAAACATCTTGAACAACTCTTTATACGCCTGGAAAACTTCGGCTTGACCATCAAGTTGGAAAAGTGCGTTTTCGGGGCGCCAGAGATCAACTTCCTTGGCCACCGCATCTCCAAAGACGGAATACTTCCTTCTTCAGATCGGGTTAAGGCGATCGCTGATCTCGCACCCCCCACTTCTGTTAAACAGATACAGAAGTTCTTAGGAATGGTGAACTTTTATCACCGATTTATTCCGAATTTGGCCGAAATGCTAGTTCCAATCAATGAGCACTTGAGATATCTCCTCAATCGTGCTCGTGCCACGAAAGATGAAGAATTCCCTTGGCCCGCAGGATGTGAAGATGCATTCCTTAAGGTAAAGACTTCGATGGCAGAAGCTACATTGCTGAACCATCCACTCGAGGATGCCAAATACGGTCTAACAACTGATGCCTCTGATTACGCAATCGGAGGCGTATTAGAACAATTTGACGGGCAACGGTGGCAGCCGTTAGCTTTTTATTCTAAAAAGTTGTCACCTGCCGAACAGAAATATTCTGCATTCGATCGCGAACTGCTCGCCATCTATGCAGCAATTAAACATTTCCGCTATTTTGTCGAAGGACGCAATTTCGAAGAAGACCCGAAGTTCCAGCAGCAATACTCAAGATACGTCACACTTCATTACTTCATATATATGGACATACATACTAAATTCACTAGAAGCATTGGTGTTAATGTTTCTGATATAGGCGAAATATGCGTTGCTCGTTGCAGTTCCGAGAATGGGCAATACATATTAATGGTTGCCGTTTATATTTCGCCTGGAAAATCGATGAGACAGATACAATAATTTTTATTCGAAAATTTGATGATTTATACAAAAGAAGATTCTGAAATTCTCGAAAAAAGATTCGGCGAAAAATATGATAATGTACCGATGATTTTAAGTGGAGACTTCAATATTAACTTGGCAGATGATAAAAATCTACCATTAATTGAATTTTTAAATGCAACACTTAATTTAAATATGTCCAATGATCGGAAACTTAGTACTACCAAATATAAAACGACGATCGATGCGGTTTTTACGCGATACTTAGACAAATTTGAATCAAACATTTTCATTTCTTACTTTAGTTACCATAACCCGATTGTATCTTTTTTACAATAAGTGCTAATGAAATAGGATGGTCAAAATTGCTACAATTATTACATAATTTAAAAAATAATTCTGAGATATCGGTTGAAGATGCAGCAGCATTAAATTTTATAGAAAAAAGTACACTTATTAATGAAGACGCAGTTACTTGTGCTACATATTTTAATAAGTTGGTTAATGTCCTAATGAAAATACTGCAATCAAAAAGATTTAGTCCTTTCAAGAAATATAGAATTTTGTATTACATCAAAAGAATCGAATTTCAACATCTAAGTTCTAAGTTTTCACTTCTATCGGCAGTCCCTATAACTGCCAATTTTTTTTTTGTTATTAACTACGATTTTTTAACAATGTCTAAACCGAGTAAAAATTAAATTCTTTGATTTGTTGAAAAGCACATATGCGCCTGCAACTAGCACACATAGCGAACTAATGCTTATAGTCCGGGCGCTGGAGCATTTCCAGTGGTTTTGGCGTGATGTAACGGACTTTTTTGGTGGAATCGGACAGAAATGATATCCTCAACAATATTTAGGGGGTGCGCAAGCATGAAACTCCCAGGAAAACTTTTGGTAGCCCAAAAACTGAAAAGTTCACTTAAAATTCCCTGTTTTTTGGCCTTTCTTGTTAAATATCTCTTAACGAAGGCTTCTAGGCGAAAAATTTGTTGAGCACGGTTTGTTCATTATTAGATTTGCTAAAACTTACCCTAAAGTGGATTTTTGAAATTTGAATTTTTGCATTGCAAAATAGCCGAAAACCGCGAAAAAAAGTATCTCACTTTAAAGTTAGCACAAGGAAAGGAGAGACCATTATCATCCAATTTAATTTTGGAATTAGATAGTTAAAGGCATGATTAACTTATATCCAAAACCCGATCACGGTCGGTCAAATAGTTTTTGCATAATGAATTTTGCAATTAAGTGAATTTAAAAAGTTAAATTTGTTACTGCGCCAAAAGAAAAACTCCCATGTTGGTCCTGATTTTTTTTACGTATGCTCTAAGACTCTCTTTACAATATCCAATCATTAAAATTCTGATTTTAAATTTTTTTATGGTTTTTAATTTTTTTAAGATTTTTGGCAAAAAACTGCAACTAAGGCGTTTTTTCCACAAAAATTGCTAACTCGGCGACGTCAGAAATGCTAGGCACGTTTCAAATTCGCTCGAAAAAGGACTCAGTTTCTATTGAGCACAACTTTCAATAAAATATTCTTAAACATAATTTCTTAAACAAATTAGAAAAATTACCGAATTTTGTTTGAATTTTTTTGTTGTTACTAGCTCGGACGCGGTGCGGCTCGCTGCACGGAACGTTAAAACATTTAAAATTAATCCAAAACTCCAAAATTAAAATCTTCATAACTAGTGAACAGGACAAAACTAATATAGTCTTGGCCTTAGTCTTGCGAGCACGGCTAAGCCTTGGGCTTGGTCTTGCGAGCATGGCTAAGTGTTAGTCTTATTCTTGGTTTTGCTTAAAGTACAAGCCGAAGACAAGACTTCAAGACCAATATAGAGGTAGGGAAGAGCTTTAAATACCTCGGAACAATATTGTCGTCAACAAACGAAGAGCTGGAGGAAGTTAAAAGCAGAATACAACAGGGCAATCAAAGTTTTTATTCACTGTGTAAAGTACTTCAATCAAGATTGTTATACAGGAAAACTAAATGTGAACTATACAAATCTCTTATAAGGCCTGAAGTCGCAAACTAATTAGGAGCTTTTGTGAGAGAAATCTTAAGACACATTATTGGACCATTAAACGTAAACGGTATGTGGAAAATCAGAAACAATGACGAACTGTACCAAATCTACAAAGAAATAGACATCGTCAACTAAGGACGATATATAAAGGACGAACTATAAACATTAGTGAACAAGTGCGTTTTATTTCATTTAATGTTTGAGCACACAACAATAGCTAAATTGGTGATCCCGAAGAGCACGCGTGTGTAACGGTGTTCTTCAATTAATAAAAATTGTTTGAACAAACATAAAAATTACATTTCGATTTAAAAGAAATCAAATTTGGTGTCACAAAATAAAATAAAATCATCGATTTCTATAGGAGGAAAGGAATCAACCTTAAAAACCGGACATTCAACAGATAATTTTTTTTTAATCTTCATTATACTCCCAATATTTAAACCTTAACTGTTATTTTATATTTCTTTGCATTTCATTTTTAGGACATTTATTTTGGGAAATTTTCCATTTGAAATTAAAATAACAATTTCGACACCGATCGAAGACCTCACAATATTAAATAAGAACAATAGAAGACATTTTTTAAACCAAAAAAAAAACCAAAACAAAAATTTCGGAACTTTAAAATTAATTGCCCTATAAATAGAGTGGACAATTAGCAACGATTTATTCTTTGATTAAAATGAAAGTGTTTTTACGCTGAATTCTTATTTACAGATTATTATAGAATAATTTTAAAGTGATAATAGTGAACCAACGTGACGTGAGAAATAACATTACGAACATCGGTAAACATTTGGCCTGCGGTTTCTCCTTATTTTATTTCACGCCGTATTTATGCTGTTAGGATAATCTCACGCCACGTTTGACTTTTTTTTGTTTTGTTGTTGTGTTTTGTTTTCTTCAAAACATTTCGTTTGCACAAAGAAAAACAATTCAAACAAAAGAACACAACAGATATTAACAATAAAGAGATGAAAACAGCAATTAAAATTAATTAAAATTAAAAGTTTTACCAAAAAAAAAAAAAAAATATTACATCACTAGCATAAAAACATAACTGAGCGTGGTACCCAAACAGATACGGAAGGTTAGACAAAGCAACAAGTCAATATAAAATAAATAAGACAGCGAAAACAGGATAAGTGACAGAACAACAATAAATTTGCAAAATACTTTTATTTATCTATATTTAAAATTTATATTTTTTCATTTTTAGTATTGACTTTAAGGTTTTGATTTATTTTATTTTTTTTATTGCCATTTCATTTATTTTTTTTTCTTTCTCTTTGCTATTTTCATTTTGCTTTTCAGTTTGTATAACTCCACTTATTAATATTTTTATTATTATTTTTCTTTCTTTTGAAAAATTGTACATCTAGTGTATTTATTACAGTATCCGATTTTGCTTTACCCTTACTCATTATACATATCTATAGAAATGTCAAGAACCGGTGAGATACCCCACGCAGACGAAGAAATGCCCGTGGAAACCCGCCGAAACCAGGCACGTCAAACCCAAACGTCGACGCCGTTTCGGCGAAATTTAATTTTCCGGGTTTTTGGACCCAAAGTCCGGTCTCCTGGTTTATACAGGCAGAGGCCCAGTTTTCTATATCAGGCATGACTTTTGATAAGTCACGCCTACTTCATATTATTCCGGCCCTGCCTGAAGAAGCGATTTCTAGCGTCGCACATATATTGTCCGACATAGCGACGGCAAAATATGACGACGTGAAACAAAAGTTGCTTGAAAAATATGGTCTATCAGAGACCAAACGTCTCGAGCAGCTACTGTCAGCTCAAGAACCAGGAGACAGAAAGCCCTCCGACTTCCTCCCCTCCCTTCGAGCGTTGGCTGGCAATAGCCGGGCTGTCACGGAGGAGCTCATCTCAAGATGTGGGAACGACGCCTCCCACAGACAATCCAAGTCTCGCTGGCCCCGTTGAAAGACCGACCTTTAAGCGAGAGGGTCCAGGTTGCCGATAATGTATGGGAGGTTCTCCCTCACGGCAACATCTCGTACGCTCCGCGGTTCGGGCTGAAAGAGCCCGCGAACCAACAGTGGAATCTCTACAACGAGACTTCCACAAGCTCAAAGCTCTGGTGCTACGGCTTAGCCAGCGCCAGAAGACAAGTAACCGGCGCGACCGAAGTAGAACCCCGGCAAATAGAAAATCGACATCTACTCATAGAGCGACCACCAGTACCAGGGACACAGGGGATACTCTGTGCTGGTACCACAAACATTATGGTCCCAAGGCGACAAATTGCCGTCCGCCTTGTAAATTTACAAAAAAAAACAAAAAACTAGACGACAAGGGGATCGTTCAGTCGACGAGCAACCAAATAATGGTACGCTCACGTCGTCTTTTCGTCCGCGATTCCAATAATCGAATCGACTTTTTAATCGACTCGGGCTCGGATTTATCCATTGTTCCGGCTTCGTCCTTTTCAGCACACAACGGATGTGCCAATTTACTTTTACGGGCCGCTAACGGAACAGTAATTCGTACTTTCGGCACGAAATTATTGGAACTGCTCTTGGTCTTCGCCGCAGATACATCCATAACTTCATCGTTGCCGGCATTTCAAAGGCCATTCTCGGAGCGGACTTCTTAACGAAGTTCGAGTTGTCAGTCGATTTTAAATATCGACAGTTAGTCGACTCACACACGAACCTTCGAATCAATGTGTGTTCCACAGTCGACTATGAGCTCGAAGAGATACAATGCCAATTCACCGGCATTTATAAAGAGCTTTTAACGAAATATTCTTCGTTAACAAAACCTCCGAACTTTAACCTTCCTGTTAAACACAATGTGCGACATCACATTGTGACAAATGGGCAATTCCCTTTCGTCACCGCTCGGCGACTCCATCCAGAGAAGCTGAAGGTGGCAAAACTTAAATTTGAACATATGGTTCATCTGGGGATTTGTCGACCTACGTCATCCCCCGCAGCATCTCCACTTCATCTGGTCCCTAAACGGGACTCATATGATTGGAGGCCATGCGGCGACTTCCGTCGCCTTAACGCAGTCACAGTGCCAGATAGATATCCTATCCCGCACATTCAAAACTTCTCCGTGCATTTGCATGGCTGCATAATATTTTCGAAGGTAGATTTGGTACGCACCAGAAGACGTCCATAAGACTGCATTGATTACGCCGTTTGGTTTGTACGAATTCACTCGTATGCCATTCGGGTTACGTAACGCCGCCCAAAAGTTCCAGAGGTTCTGAGTCAGACCATATTAAACATCTTGAACAACTCTTTATACGCCTGGAAAACTTCGGCTTGACCATCAAGTTGGAAAAGTGCGTTTTCGGGGCGCCAGAGATCAACTTCCTTGGCCACCGCATCTCCAAAGACGGAATACTTCCTTCTTCAGATCGGGTTAAGGCGATCGCTGATCTCGCACCCCCCACTTCTGTTAAACAGATACAGAAGTTCTTAGGAATGGTGAACTTTTATCACCGATTTATTCCGAATTTGGCCGAAATGCTAGTTCCAATCAATGAGCACTTGAGATATCTCCTCAATCGTGCTCGTGCCACGAAAGATGAAGAATTCCCTTGGCCCGCAGGATGTGAAGATGCATTCCTTAAGGTAAAGACTTCGATGGCAGAAGCTACATTGCTGAACCATCCACTCGAGGATGCCAAATACGGTCTAACAACTGATGCCTCTGATTACGCAATCGGAGGCGTATTAGAACAATTTGACGGGCAACGGTGGCAGCCGTTAGCTTTTTATTCTAAAAAGTTGTCACCTGCCGAACAGAAATATTCTGCATTCGATCGCGAACTGCTCGCCATCT
Organism: Thereva unica; assembly: GCA_949987705.1. Lineage (NCBI taxonomy): Eukaryota > Metazoa > Arthropoda > Insecta > Diptera > Therevidae > Thereva > Thereva unica. The sequence goes on from OX465283.1 coordinate 96,672,169, forward strand.
ATGCAGCAATTAAACATTTCCGCTATTTTGTCGAAGGACGCAATTTCGTGGTCTATACGGACCACAAACCTCTCGTACGTGCCCTTCACACAAAAACCGAACGATCCCCTCGACAGACCAGACATCTCGATCTGATCTCACAGTTTACCGCAGACATTCGCCACGTGTCTCGTAAACAAAATGTGGTCGCAGATTATTTGTCACGCTCGCTAGCGACTGACAATGTCGACTCTGTCACTTTTGACTTGGCTACATTAGCACAAGCCCAAAAAGGCGACAAAGAGTTAGTAGATATAGTAGATATTCCTAATTTTGACATTGTAGTTAAATATAAAAGGCCACATACGAGGGCCGGTGGAGTTGCAATCTGCCATAATTGGAATGACGGAGCCCGTGTTGTTACTCCACAAATGGAACTCAATACACAACAACTGGAATCATTATCAGTTCAGCTTTCTAAAGTGGGAGAAATATGTGCATGTCAAACCAAATTAGATAATAGTATTTCAGTATTAATTGTAGCTATCTACATTTCTCCCAACCAATCAATAAATACAATTATTGAATTCATTCACGAAAATTTAATTATATACACAACAGAAGTATCACGAATTCTTAAAAAAGATTACGATAAAATTCCGATGATTCTAAGTGGGGATTTTAATGTAAATTTTGCATCGGATACAGCAATTCCGTTGATTGAGTTTTTGAACGCCAAATTTAATTTGAAAATGTGCAACAGTCGCACTCTATCAACAACAAGATCAAAAACAGTAGTTGACGCAGTATTCCAAAGATATATTGACCATATTAAGACCGAAGTATTTATTTCATACTTTAGTTACCATAAGCCTCTTGTATCATTTATCAAAAATGTAAGCTCTGAGTCTGAATAAATCTACGTAATATATGTATACAAATAAAATGTAAAATAATTATCAAACTTTGTATCACTATGATCATTACTAAAACCTACAATTATCCTCTTTCCGAAATATTACATTCGTCTCATTATCTTGAAGCCAAAATTTTTGAAGGTTTCACTTCTACCACGTGTGAATTGCACACATGTATTTTTTTTCCGATAATCGCGACAATATTCTGCATTCGTTTTCGGCATATTTGAAGAATTTTATTATAAAAATGATGATGATACAAAACACCACGGCTGTTATGATGTAAAATAATTATCAAACTTTGTATAAACACTGTATAATGCTTCCTATCTCATTTTCTCCCACGTTAAATCTTATGAATGTATGTGTCTGTCTCTTTTTACTGTCGCTTTTTCGTTTCATAAATTTTCAAATCACAACGATGCTAAAGAAGTTTTCACTTCAAAAAGTCAGCTGTCATTATCCCACAAAAAGGTTTAATCCGTGCAAATATTACGAGTCGAGATCGAATCGAAAACGAATCGCGAAATCTCGAGACGAGCGTCGATATCCAAATAAGAACGATTTGTAAATGACGAAAACGGAATGTTATAGCAAATCGCTTTGACAACTCGATAGCGACTCGTAGTAGCGACTTTGAATCGAAAAACTGAACGAAACAACGTCTAGTGTGTTGATATGATCGTTGTTCCTGTTTACCCAAACAGTTTTAGAGGAGGTTAAAACTGCCAAAAAATAACGACGTCTATGACTACCTTAAGTATGTACGTGCATGTACGCTTATCGGGAATTCCCAAAGCTCGTTTCGAATTGCATCGAAAGGACCCCGCAAACTTTCTATGGAAAAACGGTCTCCGTCAAATCACTTGATATTGTGACTTCTGATGAAAAGTCATCATGGGCACGAAGCACGAAACCTGAAATTTTTAGTCCAAAATGCCCTTTGAAAATTTCGACTTCGGCCGAAAATCAATTTTTTTCGATGTAGGTTTTTGCTTCTTTTTTTATTATTTTCCCATAAAATTGTCGCTTGAATGCATTAAATATTGTATTTCAACAACACACAATCACTATTTTGCATAAAAAAAGTAAATTTTTTTGAAGTGAAAACTTCTTTAGCATCGTTGTGATTTGAAAATTTATGAAACGAAAAAGCGACAGTAAAAAGAGACAGGCACATACATTCATAAGATTTAACGTGGGAGAAAGACGTATGGACGTAAGGACGTAATGACGTAAGGGTACGTAAGGACGTAAGGGTACGTAAGGGTACGTAAGGGGACGTAAGGGGACGTAAGGGGACGTAAGGACGTAAGGACGTAAGGACGTAAGGACGTAAGGGTACGTAAGGGTACGTAAGGGTACGTAAGGGGACGTAAGGGGACGTAAGGGGACGTAAGAGGACGTAAGGAGACGTAAGGACGTAAGGACGTATGGACGTAATGACGTAAGGACGTAAGGACGTAAGGGTACGTAAGGACGTAAGGATACGTAAGGGTACGTAAGGGCACGTAAGGGGACGTAAGGGGACGTAAGGGGACGTAAGGGGACGTATGGACGTAAGGACGTAAGGTCGTAAGGACGTAAGGGTACGTAAGGACTAAGGGTACGTAAGGGGCGTAAGGGGACGTAAGGACGTAAGGACAAAAGGACGTATGGACGTAAGGACGTAAGGGTACGTAAGGACGTAAGGGGACGTAAGGGGACGTAAGGGGACGTAAGGACGTAAGGACGTACGGACGTATGGACGTAAGAACGTAAGGACGTAAGAACGTAAAGACGTAAGAACGTAAGGACCTAAGGACGTAAGGACGTAAGGACGTAAGAATGTAAGGACGTAAGGACGTAAGGACGTATGGACGTAAGGACGTAAGGACGTAAGGACGTAAGAACGTAAGGACGTAAGAACGTAAGAACGTAAGGACATAAGGACGTAAAAACGTAAGGACGTAAGAACGTAAGGACGTAAGGGCGTAAGAACGTAAGGACGTAAGGACGTACGGACGTACGGACGTAAGGACGTAAGGACGTAAGGACGAAAGGAAGTAAGGACGTAAGGACGTAGTGTCGTAACGACGTAAGGACGTAAGGGCGCAAGGACGTAAGGACGTAAGACGTAAGACATTCAATGCAAACCGTTTATAAATTTAAATATTTGTAGACATAAGACATAAGACTTATGTCTTATACGTATATACATGTATATATTATACATATGTACATATATAAACATATACATATACATATATAACTTATATATTATATATACAGATGGAGCTAAAGAAGTTTCACTTCAGTTGTGTGGTCTGAAGCACACTCATATTTTTTTTTTACTTTACCTAGAGTAGTTACGTAAGTACTTACCTTAGGGTACTTACATAACTGCTCATCTGTAAGGTGTATGATAAGGGTTACTCCTTACTAAGTTGTCTTTTCAGTACTTCTGTAAACTTACAAGTCCCACTAGGGTATTACAAAAATACGAAAACAAATGAGTCATCGGGCAAATTCTCACTTGTTTGGGTCTAATTCTGGAGGAGTACACCCTACCATCTGCCTTCTCTTGTAATGGGTTACATAAGGGCCCATCTGATACCAAGAAAATAAGGGGTAACCCTTACCAGATGACTACTTATTTCAGTGCTCCATCGGTAAGGCCTTCCTAGAACTCCTACTGGGTTACAACACTACCAACGCCCATATTCATGAAAGCTATTCATAAAAACCTTGGTATTGCCCAGTAGGAGTTCTAGGAAGTCCTTATTTTTTTTAACTTCACATGTATCAAATCAAACTTTGTAACGCAAAATTTTTATACTTAGACTTAATGAATCGTAATAAAAATTGGAACACATGTTCAGTTTCGGTGACAATACAAGTTAGTGATGTTCGCCGAGGGAAACCACTCATCGCCTATTTTCCACCCGTGCATCGTTTTACTCACTGTTTTGACCATTTTTGTTTGTTTGATTGGCTTAGACTTTATCAAACTTAATGAAAATTGGCATACATGTTGTACTTCGTTATCAGTACAAGCTAACGGTGTTTTTCACGGGTTTCCACCCCCACATCCCTTATTTTCCACCCAGACTTTATTCACTGTTTTTAAATTTTTCTCAATATTAACATATGTAACATGTACAACGTAAAATAAAAAGAAACTTTAATAGGTTTACAACTTTATTCGAGGGAATTTGAAACAAAACTGAGTAAACTACAATAATTTCGAATTGTATTTATAGCAAACATAGTATAGAAAAAACTAGAAATTAAGAAGGGATAGAAGTAAAGAATTGTTATGTACAAAAGGTACATAACCAAGTTAACTGTTGCATAATCAGTCAGTGGTGCTCAATTTTCTCCAGTGGCGTCGCGAAGCCAGTGGTGGTGTTACATGCTCCCCCTCTGGCTCCGTGGTCGTCTCGACGAGGTGCCAGAAGATTTTGGATGGTCATCCTCTTAGGTCGTCCTCGTTTGCGTATTCTGGATATGGGTTCAATCATGGGAGGTCCTGGTCCAATATATGGAGTAAGAGTTGATGTGTGATATACCCCAAATGTGTCAGTGGAGGATGTTGTCGATGCTACCTCATAACTGCTTGGTCCATGTTTCCTTACTATGAGGTAAGGGCCATCTCGTTTGGGGCACAACTTTGCACTATACCCCTTTTTAATACTGCTAATAGGGTGGGTTGCTACCCAAACGTAATCTCCGGGTTGATATGAGGGGTCAGGTCGTCTTTTCCGGTCGGCTATGGTTTTCATACGTTGTCTTCTGCTCTTGGATTTCTTTGGCGTCTTGTAAAGCTTCTGCAAGCTGATGTAAGTACGGGGTTATTTCCGGGACAAAATTTTCGCCTAGAACTATGGTCTTCAAGTCATCAAATACGTCTTTGGGAGTTCTTAATTCGCGTCCAAAAGTTAAAAATGCGGATGAACAGCCAGTGTTCTCATTGTAGGCTGAGTTCATAGAGAATCTTATGGCTGGGAGTTTGGCTGGCCAGTCTCTATGGTTACCTGCTACCAGTATGGATAGCTGAGCCTTCAAATCTCGATTCTTTCGTTCTACCGGATTAGCTTGTGGATGATATACTGGCGTAAACGAGTGGTGTATACCAAGACAAAACATCACTTTTTGCATGACCGCACTAACAAATTGTGTCCCATTGTCGCTCAATACTCGCCTTGGCAGACCGTACCTCAAGAAAATTTCGTCGATTAGTACTCTCGCACAAACATCGGCAGTAGCCTTCTCTAGTGCAAATAGCTCGATCCACCTTGAAGCAAGGTCCTCCACGCAAAAAATCCACGTCTTATTGGCTTCCGATGCAGGCAAAGGTCCAAACAAGTCAAATGATAGAGTTTCAAACCTTTGGCTACTAACTGTAGTCTGCAAGAGCCCCGCTGGCTTCATATTGGTAGCTTTGTATCGTTGACAATGAGGGCAGCTCCTGATATAATCCTTTATGTACTTTCGCATTCCTGTCCAATAGTAGCGGCTGGCGATGCGATTATAGGTCCGTTGAAACCCATAATGTCCTGCTGTCGCATCATCGTGGTATGATTTCATTATTTCAGCTTTCTCCTGTACAGGAACTACGAGCTGAGCATCATCAGAATCGATATCGGGATTGTATCTATAGAGCACTCCACCATTGAGTAGATATCCTTTATTGCTCCAATAGGCGCAATCTTCTAAGGGTTGCTGGGACTCGTAGCATTTTATGATTTTTTCCAGATCGGGATCTTTGAGTTGTTCGTGACGTGTCTGGTTGGCACCTCGACCTGGTAGATCTATAGACACACTACATATACCGCAAACCTCTGAAGTTTCCCCCTCGCAAGGTGGACGTGATAGCGTATCAGCGACCACATTTGTACGTCCGGTTATATATTTTATCTGGATATTAAAGGGCTGGAGTTGTAGTGCCCATCGGGCTAACCTGCCGGTTGGTGACTTAAGGGTCATGAGCCATTTTAGAGCTTGGTGATCGGTAGTGATTGTTACCTCGGCCCTTTCTATGTAACCACGAAATTTGGCTACAGCCCACACGATTGCAAGAGCTTCACGTTCTGTAGTCGAATAATTGCGCTCTGCTGGGGTTAAAAGACGGCTGGCGTATTCTACTGGATGCTCTTCGGAACCCTCCCCCTGCACCAAAACTGCTCCAATCGCGTAGTTGCTAGCGTCTGTTCTTAATGTGTAGGGTTTAGATTCATCTGCTTGTTTTAATACCGGTGAACTAGTTAATGCGCCCTTAAGATTTTGAAAAGATTTCTTTTGTTCTAGTCCCCAATGCCACGGAACGTTTTTCTTAGTAAGATCGCTCAAGGGTTTACTCTGTTGGGCGAAGTTAGGCACAAATCTCCTATACCATGAGCAGGTCTGTAAAAATGATAGTAGATGCTTGACATTTGATGGTTCTGCCATTTTATCTATTGTAGCGATCTTTTCAGGATCTGGCTGAATTCCTGTACTGCTAATGATATGTCCAAGATATTTTATAGTAGAACAGCAAAATCGGCACTTTGTCCTATTAAGATTTAGGCTGAAAGCAACTAGTCTTTCAAAAACTCTTTTAAGGTCTTTTATGTGCTGTTCGAACGTATCAGAGAGTATTATAAGGTCGTCCAAATATGCCAATATAGTGCTATTACTGCACAAGTTACTTTTAAATTTGTTAATAAGCCTTTGGAATGTGGCGGGAGCATTTCGCAACCCAAATGGCATTCTTTTAAACTTATAAAGACCAAGTGGTGTAACAAAAGCTGTTTTTTCTTGATCTTCTATTTTTACAGCCACTTGCCAATATCCTGCTTGTAAATCTAATGTTGTCATAAATTTTGTCTGCTTCGCCTCATGCAAAAGATCATCCATTCTCGGTAACGGAAAACTATCTGGTTTGGTAATCAGGTTCAGCTTTCTGTAATCAATACATACTCGTGTACCACCTCCTTTCTTGGGTACAAGGACAACAGGTGCAGCCCATGGCGATTCGCATGGTTCAATTATGTCCATTGCCAACATATTTTCCATTTCCTTCTCTAACTCTCTTCTTTTTTGATACGAAAGGCGATATGGTGGGGAAGACACGGGCGCATGGCTTCCAGTATTGATGTGATGCACTACCTCATTAGTAGGTGGTCCTCCTGATTGGAACACAAGCTTGGATTCCTGTATTAGTTGGTTAAGTATGCTTCGTTCCAAAGTCGGCAGATCTTGACCTTCGTCATCACGCAGGGTAACCTTGAAATCTATCATGGATATAGAAATATCACTGCCGAATAGTCTTCTTGGTTTTTTCTTCTTCCTTCTTGGTTGGCTGCTGCCAGATAAGTCTAAGTCCAAGTTTTTTTCCTGGTGTAGGTGGTATTGAAGAGGTCGGATGCTCGGGTCCATATTCGTTAATTTCTTCAATTGCTGCAGGTTTGCTGACCGGTGCTCTAGCTGGAGTAAAACTTCTTGTCCTTGGAGAATCTATGACATTTTCATAACTCAAATCGAAATGCTTGTTGGGGTTATCAACGAAGTTCCATGCTTGTTGAGGTAGATTTAAAACAATGCCAGCATCTTCTATGAAGTCAACCCCTAGAAGTGTTTTGCTTTCCTTATAGTTTGGCAATACTATAAATTCTGTATCGATAGTACGTCCCTTTAGTATAACCTTAGTCTTAGTGGAAAGAATTTTCTGTGGTCTTGGAATCCCATCTGCCATTATTACTCTGCTATGGCTTTCCTTAAATTTGTGTCCCGTTCTCAGCAGGCAATCATACAAGGTTTGTGATGCTACGGTTGCCTTAGAACATGAGTCTACAAACGCGGAGCCTAAATAGCTCCCTATTCTTATTGTTACTCTTGGACGTAGACGCCTTGTAACAGTTTGGATGTTACCGATCTGCAGACAGCAAAAATCTAATGCATTAGCAGAAATGGTAGTCTTTGGGTTACATGTTGGACACTTGCTTCTTACTACATTCGGTTTTCCACAACCATAGCAAGTAAGTTGTTGCCTTGTGTTATTTAATTCTCTGATTGTGGATGTTGTGGTGTGGGCATAACTAGTCTGGCTTGGTCTGGTTTTTTGTTGTTGTGGATTGGTATTTTGACGTTTACGGCATTCTGCAAACTCATGACCGTAGTTTCTGCAAAACGAGCATTGCTTTCGTGACCCTCTTCCACTTGAAAAATCTCTGAAATGTTCTTTTCTAGCTTCTTCTATTTCTCTAGCTCTTTTAATTATATTATCAAAGGTTGACACGCTATCACGGGGCATTTTGTCCCTAATGGATTTATGAAGCAGAGCAAAGATAAGATCTATCTGTGTTGTCTCTGTAGGAGCCGGTGCTGGAAGCTCCGAAAGTTGGGCTCTCTTACGTGTGATGAATACTTCTGTCGGTGTGGTGGAATCTTGTTTGACTGCAAATATCTCTTCATTAATTTTGTATGCCGCTTTTCGAGGTGCAAACGTCTTCCTTAAATGGTTTATTGCTTGCTCCCATGTGGAGGTGTCATTTTTTATGCCCTGCCACCAAATAGCAGCTTCGTCTTGCAAGAGAAGTGGTAATCCCCGCAATGCATTTTTATTTGAGATGTGTTCGATGTCCTTAAACACACTCGTGGTTTCAATAAACGCTTCTACTTTTGAGCGATCCCGCGTACCATCGTATCGTGCTGTACATGTTGAAAAACTTCCCTCTGTAGCTCGTCTTTCACTTGATGTACCAATGCTATCCATGAGTTCTTTAAATTGGACTTCAGTCAAGGCTATTTTGGGACTGGCTCGGGGCTCAGGAGTAATGGAGCGTCGTTTATTGCGCCGCATTTTGAAAAATAATATGCACCTAAATGAAAGTTTCCAAGTACCTAATTACTCTTATTCGAAAGGATTCTTCTGATTAATTTAATAAGCGACTGTAAATATTTTCGGCCGGGGTTTTGTTGATTCGACTACGATAAATAGGAATGTTCCGATGTAATTATGTAAGCTGTTCCTGTTGCTTCGTGTATCACATCGCGTGGAGATTCCGAGAATAATAGAAACTGATTCAAGCGCTGCTTCGTAAATTGATACGGAGAATTTGAGACTGCTTATGTGTAAGCATATGTATATGGCTCGTGCTATGTAGTACTAAGAACTAATATTGAGACTGTATTCAGTGCTCTATTGAATGACTTGATGGTTGATATGACTGTATTCAGTGCGATACCAAAATTTTAGCAAATTAAATTGAGACTGCGTTCAGTGCTCACGTTCAATTTTATATTATGTATATTTGGATTCGACTGTTTACAGTGCGATTCAAATATTTAACGAATTAAATTGAGACTGTATTCAGTGCTCACGTTCAATTTTATATATGTACATATATTTTGATTCAACTGTTTACAGTGCGATTCAAAATTAAGGCTTTCAGGAAAAATAGTTTATATGGAGACTGTAATCAGTGCTCCAAATTTTTCGATTCACAAAAACTTATTATAGTCTGTATTCAGAGCTAATTTTCCGAAAATTATTATTGTTGGAGACTGTAATCTTAGAGTTAGTTTAGTGAGATTTATTTTATATTTTTATGGTCCTTTTGCACTTTATGCTAGCCTCTAGTTGGGCGCCATTTTGTAACATGTACAACGTTAAATAAAAAGAAACTTTAATAGGTTTACAACCTTATTCGAGGGAATTTGAAACAAAACTGAGTAAACTACAATAATTTCGAATTGTATTTATAGCAAACATAGTATAGAAAAAACTAGAAATTAAGAAGGGATAGAAGTAAAGAATTGTTATGTACAAAAGGTACATAACCAAGTTAACTGTTGCATAATCAGTCAGTGGTGCTCAATTTTCTCCAGTGGCGTCGCGAAGCCAGTGGTGGTGTTACACATATTATTTATCAACTATAACAATAAAATTTTGTTGTGTTGTTCCCCCCATCGCAGTTGATTCACCTCTCGGCAATTCGGACCACTGCTTAGTTAGCGCTAGCTTCCCATTCAAATTTCCCACCCCTCCCAAACCAGTTAGAAGAACTGTATGGCATTATGGGAAGGCCAATTGGATGGGGCTTATTAATTTCTTCCAATCTACTGACTGGAACCTGTGTTTCCGAAACAAAAACGTCAACTCTGCGGCTATCCGCATCTCCAGGATCATACAGGCAGGAATGCATTTGTTCATTCCTCATACTACTAAATCTGTGAAGGCTAGGCTAACCAGATGGTTTAATAAGGAGTGTATGAATGCAATCAGAAATAAAAAAGCCGCCTTCCCGAGTGAATCGCTCCGTGTAGAGTATATAAAACTAAGAAATTCCTGCAAAGTCACCATCAGGAATGTCAAAAATTCATTTGACAACAAGTTGAGAAGTAAACTCCTTAATGCCACCTCTGGTAGCAAGAACTTCTGGTCCTTGGTAAGCTCCATTAAGAAGAATTTCACTTCATCCACCACTCCTTCATTCATCCACGATAAGAAGGTGATAACAGACAGAAAATCCAAGGCCGATTTATTAGCATCTCTGTTTGCTTCCAATTCTTCTTTACCCCAAACTGATATGCTACCCCCGGTTCTCGAGCACAGCGCTCATTTAATGGACAGGGTTTTCTTTAGGACTCGCGAGGTGTACAGTTGCCTCAAGGAGCTCGATGTCAACAAATCCACTGGACCCGATAATATACCGCCTATCGTCTTAAAACAATGCGCCTAACCTTTGGCTAAACCTCTGCGCAAACTTTTTGCCCTATCATACTCTTCCGGAGTTTATCCAGACTCATGGAAACTTGCCCATGTTCAGCCAATACCGAAAAAAGGTGACTCCAGTAATCCCTCCAACTACCGTCCAATAGCAATTACTTCTATTCTCTCCAAAACCATGGACACGATAATTAACAAAAAGCTTATGGGATATCTAGAATCCAAGCAACTTATCAACGACAAACAATACGGTTTCCGTCAAAAAAGATCCACAGGTGATCTTTTAGTTTGCCTTACAGAACACCTCAGCCGAAGTTTGCATGGATCAGGTGAATCCAGTCTGGTTGCTTTGGATATCTCCAAGGCTTTTGATAGAGTATGGCACTCAGCCTTGTTAGCTAAACTCAAAGCTATTGGATTTGACTCGCTTCTGTATAAGTGGGTTGAGAGTTTCCTTTCCGGCCGTTCAATCAAGGTATTATTGGATGGCGTCAAATCTGAATCTCACCCCGTCTCTGCGTCCCCAAGGGTCAATTTTATCACCGGCCCTTTTTATCACCGGCCCTTTTTCTCATCTTTATAAATGACCTACTTTCAATCCCCTTCAACCCACTTCTCAGCTTCGCTGACGACGGTACTCTACGTTACTCGCACAGCTTCGATACAAGACAGAGACGTGCCAGGTCCTGTCTTGATGATCGTGAACTAATGTCCAAATCTATTAAAAATGACATTAAGCTAATTCTAGATTGGGGAAAGAAGAATCGTGTCGAATTCAACCCCGCCAAAACCAAGTATACTGTTTTATCTCCAAAAAGAAGTTCAACACCTCACCATCCTTGACAGTGGATGACGTTGAACTAAAGGCCGACTCATCCCTACACATCTTAGGTGAGACATTAGCCAAAGACTTGCGTTGGAATGATCACATATTTCAAATCGCCAAACAAGCATCCCAGTGCTTGGGATTTCTTAAGAGGTGCAAGTTCCTCCTCCAGCCATCGGCCCGTGCTGTTATTTATAAATCCTACATTCGGCCTCTTCTCGAATATAACTCCCTCGTTTGGGCGGCTCCTGCTTACACGGCACTCTTATAACCGCAACACCAGATTAGCCCACTAGTCTCATTACCTCCACCTGCAACTTCCCCTTTCACACACTCAACAAGATATGAATTCGTTTGTAAATAGAACAACTCGACTGTGGAATAATCTCTCGCAGTCGGTATTTCCGAGCTCCTATAACATCCAAGAGTTCAAACGCAGGTGTCTGCGCCAAATTCTTTTATTTGACGGAAATTCCTTAAATGCTGGTTAATGATTGTCCAGGTTCAATACCTGTACAATCTGATTTGTCCGTATTGTCCAGGTACAGTACCTGTACAATAATCTATCGATAATTAATGTGCCGTATTACCCAGGTTTAATAATATTGCAATAATTGGCTGTATAATCAATATAGTTCTGGATTAAATTGGTGTGTTGCCCAGGTTCAGTACCTGTGCAACAATTGGCTGATCTGAAAAGGAACGGGTTAATACCACAAAGAAAAACAGGACTGTTGTCTTTGATGTCTGAACTTAGACTAACTTTATTAAAAATTAAATGATAAAATGTAAAAAAACTTACGGCTATGACTATAATTAAATAACATCTTAAATTGCTAACATGTGCATAAAATAAATCAAGTGCACATGCACCTTGACCTTGGTTTCTCGGTGCAAAAGCCTAGACGCTAATTTAGCGTTTTGCGCCGAGAAACAGGTGCATGCCGGTGGATGAAACCTGATACTTGTCAAACGTGTAAAAAGAATTTAAAGAAAAAATTATAGGCTAGTGCAAATACGATTTAAATGCTTCAAAAAAAAAAAAAAATTAATAGCAGGCAAGGCTCAGCAGTTAAATGTGGTCAAGGCTATAACTAAGAGAAAAAAAAACTTTTAAACACGAAAAAAGGGGAAATCTTAAAATGGGGATGCTGTTTAGGGGTTGAAAACGGTTTTTTGTGATTTGCGGTGAAACATGACCTCCTAGTGGAAAACGCTTCATGCAAAAGTTGTAGATAATAAAAAAATCTATAACTTTTGTATATAACATATTTTGACATAACCTCAAATTCTATAAGAAACTGGCGGAAAACCGATTTTTCAGTTTTTAATTTTTTTCTCACGTAAAATTAATTCAATTTAAATGCAAATTTGTAAGAATATACCTTGTATTGTGTTAAATAAGCATGATTTTTTCTTGGTTTGAAAAACGAATGGTTCCCTAGATATTGACATTTTTCGAAAAAAATACCCTAATTTTGCAAGAACAACTTTATTGGTGTTTTTTCGGATTTCGATGTTCAAATAAGTGCTCAATTAACCGTTGAAATGTCTACTTTCAAATGGTCTATATATGTTAATACTTTATTCTTCATTAAACTGCTTAAAATTAAGAAAAACCGAAAAAGGACTTTTCGGATCACGAATTTTTCAATTTTACAACTTTTTTAAAATTTTGAATTATTTCCGTTAATGACGGTTACATTTTAATGACAGAATTTATTTTCACATAATATTACTTAAATTAAATAAAGTTAATTACAGAAAGTGGCACACACCATCCGCAACATTTTAAATAAATAAAAAATAAAAAAAATAATATGTACGTATAAATTTTGTTTCACTAGAATTACCCGCCTTGGGTGGGCGATTTCAAGACTGGCAGACACCACTTAAACGCACTCTACTAGTACGGGCCAAGATTTGTGATGCTGGCTTGTAGAAGAGCACGTGGTGATTAAGGGGAGCTTCTCATATAAATTTTTCAAAAAATCGATTTTTTTTCCATCATGATTCGATCGTGTATACATTCAGAAATAGTTATGAAAAATTTCAGGCTGAAATTCCAAAAATTGTGGAAGTTATTCATCTTTTTGTAGCGTCGTGTTCTGTGTGCTGTTTAGAGAACTAAAAACTTTAAGCGCGTTTTTCTCGAAACCATGTTTTTCAAACTGGTGTGCACGATAACTAAAGAACGGCTTAACCAATGTCTAAGATTTATATATCAAATTAAAGCGTATAAAATTTTGAAGGGAACACCGTCGAGAAAACTGTAAAAAAAATTTTATTTTGACTTTTTTTAAACAAATTTGACGAAAAAAAAATGAAAATTTTGCAAATTTTGTTGTAGTTTTTGTAAAAATAATTTTTTTTTTAAAAACGAGACGGCGTTCGATAGAGGACTCAAATGCGAATAAAAAAGTTATAATATTGTTTATTCCAAAATCAACTCCTCAGGCTCTACAATGCACACCGTTTACCTCTGCAAACATAACATGACTCACTTTGAGCAACTGTATCTCAGGAACCACTCAATATTTTTACATGAAATTTATACTGAAGCAGTATCTAATAAAGACTAATAACTGTATAAAAATTCAAGATTGGGCAACGCATAGTTTTTTTTTAATCCACGCTTGAAATCGAGGAGCGAAAAACCCCGTTTACATGAGAAGCTCCCCTTAAGTTTGAAATCTAAATAAAATAAATGTTTATCGACTAGAATCTGCTCTCGTCGTAAAATAACAAGGTGAAAATCTATGGTAGTATTTTTTCCTAGCATTCAACAGTATTTTTTGCACTAGCCTATTACTTGAGATAAGAATTATTTAAAGAAAAATTTTGTGGGAAGATTTAAATGTAATTCCTAAAAATACATGAGATTCTTAAAGATAAATGTAATGGACTTAACGTTCTCCCCCACTTTAAACAGCCTCGCTGTTTAAATTAGCTAAAGAGGAAAGTCGGAAGTCGCCATTTCTGCTTTGCGGTGCTGGTGTTGGTCGTCGAGGTGTTTTCTATGTTTGGTAGCCTTTCCAAAATAAATATCCGATCATGGCAATGACCGCGATGCTTGTACCATAGTTAATTATATGATGGTGTGTTATGGTTGGTGCATTCAATAAAGGGGTTGATTCCTTCTGCTGCAACTCACGAATTTGCCTCTTCAGGTTGGATATGTCGTCTGCGATCGCTGGATGTAGTATAGGTTGATACGACATGTTTAAACGCGTAATTGGTGACAACAGATCGGTAAAATTCCTTGATGGGATGAGCGCGGTGTTGAGGGTGGTTGAATATCGATTGCGTCCTCGGATGGTGGTAGAGTCGTCTTTCAAAATGCAGCCATTAGAAATAGTAATGAGTCCCGAGCCACCTAATGTCCGTTGCGAGATAGCGTTACCACAGAGGACCGTGATAGTTGCCTCCTGGTTCATCATATAAATCCATTGGTTGGGAGTCTGCAACGGGATCCATCGTTGTATTGTGGGAGTCATGACGACCTTGCATAAGTCCAATATTGGCTGATGTATTTTTTTTTTTTTTTTTATGTGAAAGACTAGAGTCTCAGGAAAGGCCCTTTATACTGTCGACAATCTATTTTATTCGTATAGAGTGCAATGTCGAACAGCAGCTCTAGTCGGGGAAGGAAGGAACTGCCACAACCCACCCGCGATATTTTTAGTCCACCTACTTCCAACCATTACTAGTGCGACTTTGACATCGGGGCATCGAGAAACAACTCGCTGGAGTGTTATGCCTCCTGAAACGAGTTGAGTCTCATCAACCAACCGATGACATGCGCTTTGGTGGAGCGGGGAAGGGCTAAGGAAGGCTATGACAGGAGGAATCAGGAATGTAAAGAGGGAAGAAGAAAGAAGGAAAGTTATGTGGGAAAGTGGAAAAGGCGAAGGACCGTGGGGCTGGCCGGGATTCGAACCCGGGGCCTTTCGGATGGTAGCCAGACGCCTTACCCCCTAGGCTACCGAGGCCCCCAAATATGAGAATGTGAAGTTCGCACGCTCCAGGCTGGTTGCTCCTTTTGTACAAAGCATGCCGTGGTCTGCAAATATGAGCAGATTGAGTGGTAGAGCACCTTGAAAATTCCTGTTGTGACAGTGGTGCGTAGGTATCACGGTGCAGGTTTACCATGAAAAATTGTGAGAGGGGGTCGATGGTGTAATACGTATTATTAATCCACACAGGGATGGGAATGACATGTAGAAGCTGATAATTCTCTGTCGATACTAGTGGGATCTTCAACCTGAAGATCATTTCTGTGGCAGTCAACCTCCATTCGATATTGATTAGGTTGTACAATTCCAGTAGATTGTTGTTGGCAGCATGTATTGTGAGTGTCGGTGGTATGTTTTCCTTTATGATGTTGATCTGGGTCTGTAGTTGAGTAGGGGTTAAAATCATTGGGTTAATTCTCCCCTCATGGGTGTCTATAATTATGTTCAGCAACGCGGATTGTATCCGTTGGTACTTGGTGCTGGTGAGAACAAGCTGTATTGATATGGCGTTGAAGATCTCAATTGTTCGCTGCTCTTTCAGGTCTTGGTTTATGGAATCAATGACCGAGTTGGTTTGATTGGCATGCTTATCGAATCTGACGAGATCTGACGTTGTGTCGTCGCAATAGTTGAATTCAGGATGTTCACCGTGGAGTCGAAAATCGAGGTTTGATTTTTTAGGAGTGATAGTAAGTGCTCTTGATTGCTGTTTAAGTTTTTGATGGTTTGAGACATCTTCTCAGCGTATTCTGAGTCCAACACCCCGAATAAAGCGCTTGCCATGTTTCCAACGATATTGAGTAGTACTCTCTTCTGTCTTCTAGTAAAGTGTGGAGTTAGGAGATCGTTGGAGTTATGGATTTCGATGGCTGCTGCTGCAAAATGTGCTACTGTTTGGTTGCATGATTGACAGCATGTCATGGTTTCACACAACTCTCTCAGTCGTTCCACTCCTCTCGTTATTAGGTGGAGCTCTTGGCGATAAGTAGCGAGATCGAAGAATACCACTAAGTCCCAGTCATCTACCGCTAGGTAAATGGGTCCTAAATCCTCAAAGTATAATCCTGGTTGATTATTAAATGGTTTCATGATGATCTCCCAACTAACAAACTCTCCAGAGAAAAACTCTTGGAAATTGTGAAATTATCTCATAAGACTCTCTTAACACTCTTCGATACCCTCAAGAAGATAGCTCTTGTAATAAGAATTAAATTAACACTCATAGTAGTATTATTATGAGATAATAAGTCTACTAGAGTTACTAAGCCTTTCATTCTCATAATGAGATAATGTTTATACTCTTATATTGAGTGCAAGAAAACCTCTATTCTTATTGTGTCTTTTTTATTAAAGCTTTACTCTCAAAGGCTTTAACTGTCAAAAAATGTCCTTATGAGTGTTATGACACTTATAAGAAAGTTCTTACAAGACTTCAAGTATATCCCTTCTTATATAAATGCTCTTATGAGGCGACAAATGTTAAAACATTTATAAGAAGACTTTTATTAGTGCAAAAAGACTACCATCTCATAACCAGAATTTTGTTCTTATAAAAAAACGTAAACCATCGAGCGGCCATACTTTCGTTTAATATAGAATTTTATACTGAAACTAAATTCCACAAATCAAGCTAATTTACCTAATTGAATATGCGCAAAGTATACAAAGTTATTTCTTTCAGATGATAAATCAATTTAAAATAAATTATTGAGCGATACTAAAGCTTTTATTTTTTTCTTAAGAAATAAAATTTCAAAAAATATGTTAAAGTTTGATTATTTTTAAGGCGCTTTGATTTTTATCGAGGTAGAATGGTTGTTATTATCGGTAAAGTTTCAATCGCAATAAAATTGCGACTAATATTTTCGTTAAAAATCGAATTCTAAAGTTTATTATCATACATAATAAATATTAAATTCTTAAGTGTTATATTTTTCGAATAGATTTTTATGACAGTTATTTAGAGCAAATAACTCTCATAAAAATTATTTTATTCTAAACCACATCGCCTTTCCATATATTGCTCCCTTTCTAACAGTTCTGTTAAGGAGAGTATAGCTCTTACAGCGCCCTTATAGTTACCCTTGCAAAGAGAGCTAAGGTATTTTTATAAGACAAAAATAACTCTCATAATTGTGCCATTTAATTCTCACAACGCACTCATAAAGCACTTGTAGTGTTCTATAAGAGTAAGTTATGAGAGTGATACTCTCTTAAAAAAGTCGAATATCCCCTCATAAGACACTAGTAGAGTCTTATGAGATGAATTTTGTTACTTGGGCTCTGCTGTTCCAAATAATGGTAGGAGCAAGCAAGTCATTAAGAACAGGCTGAGAGGTGACTGCGTGCGACGACGTTTATTACTAGATGACCTTGGCTCTTCTGTCCCGGTTAGAGGTTGTATGGTTGATAATTCCTCTGGTGGAGATACATCCTCTTCGTGGGTTGTGGTACTGTCCGAAGGTGTTTCTTGAGACTTTACAAGTAGTGGTGCCATTTTATGGATTGGACGACGCAGGATCCCATTAATGGTTTTGACATCGGCCACTCTGACGAGATTATCTCGACCCTTGATAGTTCTTATTATACGTCCTAACGGCCACGACAAGACTGGTACATTGTCTTCCTTCAAAATCACCATTGTTCCGGGTTGAATGTTCT
Organism: Thereva unica; assembly: GCA_949987705.1. Taxonomy (NCBI): domain Eukaryota; kingdom Metazoa; phylum Arthropoda; class Insecta; order Diptera; family Therevidae; genus Thereva; species Thereva unica. The sequence continues at coordinate 96,690,259 of OX465283.1, forward strand.
CGCTACATTTGCTCCATTTATACCTATGTTGTAATTTGCACAAGTATTCTTTCGTCCAACGTTTCCAGAATTCACTTTTCAAGTGAGCTACCATGTAGTGACCGCGTAAAGTTTAATTACTAAAGTTTACGCAATGTCACACAACAACCTCCCACACGATAAACACGATCAGTCGGAACACTTCATCGATCACCGAACTCAAAGTTCAGTGATCTTGCCGTTTTCCGTTCCGTCCCTATCGTGTTTATCGAATATCCACTTTGCGGGTTTTCTCTCACTACTTTTGACTCGAGTCCTGATACAGTCGGTTCCCACGTTTGATTAGATAAAAATAAAATTATATTTATATATGACATATCTATATATATATAACACTAAAACGGCCGAAGATCGCATCTCAAAATTCTGTGCAACCAAAGCGACAGATTTTAAGTTTATTCCACCGAGATCACCACATTTCGGCGGATTATGGGAGGCGACAGTCAAATCCGCGCAACAGCTTTTTTATAAAAGCCTGTCAGCAGCCTCTCTTACGTATGAAGAGCTAGAGACAATCATGGTCGAGATAGAGGCTATTCCTAACTCGAGACCTCTAACACCAATGTCGAACGACCCACTGGACCTTACGGCCCTAACACCTGGCCATTTCTTGATTTGCGAACCTTTAACCAATAGTGTCGATCCGCATGCAGAACCTAGGAAAGGAAACCTCCTCTACAGATGGAAGGTGGTTTTAGTATATATATATATATATATATATATATATATATATATATATATATATATATATATATATATATATATATATATATTGATCATTAACTTGGTAACCTCATGTGGATAAGGCAGCAACATCGGATGTTTGGCGTCATACGAGATGCTAGCTTCTTCTAGTCGTCCTCCGACTCTAATCAGTCCTTTGGTATCCAAGAATGGGTTGAGGCTTACGAATGAGCTGCTGGTGCTCACATATCCTGATTTCTTAAGTTGCACTAACTTTTCTGGGAACCCTTGGTGCTGCGAATCTCGTATAATTATGATTAATGCTTCTTCTAATTCTTCTACTGTTAAAGGACCATTGAGGCGCATTGTCGTGACTTGGGTTCGACAATTCTCTATGAATCTAAGTACATAAGCAATGGTGCGTTGCATGTGGAGAAATGAGTTACGATGATCAAATGTATTGATGATGTCTGTGGTGACTGTAGCTGTCAACGAAGTACTTTTGGTGGACCTCTTCTCCAAATCTGTTTCATCGACTACGGACCTTGTTGGCCACGCTGATTCAGGAGCGTGTAAGAAGATGGGTCCATAAAACCATAAATTACATTCCTGTAATCGCTCAGGCGATACACCCCGAGAAACTAGATCAGCCGGATTGTCCTTTGACGAAACATGTCGCCATTGCTGGGCAGTGGTGAGTTCATGAATGGTTGCGATACGGTTCGCGACGAAAATGTGGTAATTGGCGGATTGAGAGTTTATCCATGACAAGACGATCTGTGAATCAGTCCAACAATAGCATGGGTCTTGCCAATTGAGGTCCTGGCGAACTCGATGAAGGAGCTGTGCAGCCGTTTCGGCAGCACATAATTCCAGACGGGGTAAGGTGACGGTTTTGGGTGGCGCTACTCGGGACTTTGCACACAGCAATCGCACTATTATAGTTCCTTCTCGAAATGTGGATCGAAGATATATTGCACTGCCGTAGGCCTTCTCGGAAGCATCCGCGAACGCGTGAAGCTGCTTGTTCACTGTATTAGATTTGGACAACACGTGTCTTGGAACTTTAATTCTATTTAATTCCTGTAGATTTCTTCGGAAGTGATTCCATTGTGTATGAAGATTCATCGGAACTGTTGCATCCCAATCAAGTTTTAATGACCACAGCGTTTGCATGAATGTTTTTGCAGTGACCACGACAGGACTCATTAGTCCCAACGGGTCGAACAAGTGGGCGATGTCTGAGAGGACTTGTCTTTTGGTGACAGCCTTTTTGAACTTTGGGTCCAGTATGTAACACTTGATTTAACGATTTCCCAGACGTTGTCCGTGCAGAGGCATCAAAGACCACTCGTAATTTTGTAGTGGTGCTTTCCGGTTTCAAGACGCAATGGTGGGGCAAAAAATAATGTGGTTGCCCTTCTGGCATGATGACCTCTTCCATGTGTCTTTGATTCTGATATTCTCTCATGAAATCGACATACAGTTTTTTGAGTTCGGGTTGGCTTCGAAATTTTCGTTCTATGGCGCGTAACCTGGCGAGCGCCATTTCTTTTGATTCTCCTAAAGCGGAAGGATGCTCCGAGAATGGAAAACTGATCACGAAGCGGCCTGTGTCATTTCTTTTGGTGGTTTGATTGAAGTATAGTTCACATCGTTGCTCTGCTGCGCTTAGAGGTACAACACTACTAGTGGGCTGAGTGTCCTCTAATCTCCAGAATTTTTCTACTTGTTCCTTAACCTTTTCATCATCTTCGGTACAGATGCCGCAGGTAAGATCTCCTGATGAGTTCATGTTGTGAAGTTTTCCAGCGACAATCCATCCGAAAACAGTGTTCTGCAGTATGGGCAGCTCCTCGCTCATGGTGATTTGACCGACTGTCAAGAGTTGATAATGTATTTCCGCTCCTAACAGCAGGTTAACTTGGTTTGGTTTGTAAAATTCTGGATTTGATGTTCTTCGGAATCGGCCAACTGGTTGAATTAATGGGTATCGCAGGTTGCATTGCCATTCTGTGGCAATATTTGTGCCTCCACGAGTGCTGAGAACCCATTAACTCTACGTTCTGACTGGCCTACTCCAGGTAGTATTCCTAGAATGCTAACTGGATTCGACATTTCGTCTAATTGGAGCTTCCTTACAAGCGTTTCAGTGATGAGGCTAAGTTGGGATCCTGAATCTAAAATTGCTCTGCAGCTGACTTCGGTGCCATCCCTGCCTTTTACTATTAGATTGACAGTGGTCAAGATGACGTAACCTTCTCGTGGTTTCACTGTTTGTACTGCTAATGTGATTGAATCACAAGTTCGGGACCTTCGATGAGTGTGGTTGTTGTCTAGCGGTGACTGGGGTTGCTGGTGGTTTCGGTCTCGTGGTTGACCTTGAACCGTCAGTATGCAGCAGGGTATTGTGCTTTTCGCTGCATTCGGTACATGATCTTAAGCTGCTACTGTGCCCTTCACGCAAACAATTTAAGCATAAGTTATATTTCTCTACCCAGGAACGGCGTTCATTGGGGTTTTTCTTGAGAAATGTGGGGCAAGCATAAATGTAGTGGATTTGTTTGCAAAGTCTGCACTGATTTCGCGATCCAGCTACTGCTGTTAATGTAGTTTGCTTGTACGATCTCTCCTTGGTGGAAAGACTGGGTTTTCCCCCTAGCACTTCTAAGGACTGGAATCGTGCTTCTAGGAACTTCAGTACTTCTTTTAATGAGTTTAATTCCTTCGGATGGGTGAGGGATTGTTCATATAATGCCTGGGTTGTTTTGTCGAACCCCCAGGAATCCACTGGTAGACCAAGACTCTTGAGGCCATGTATGCATTCCTTGGTGCTATCATGTAGATGTTTTAACGCTGCACTGGATTCAAATGAAGTCGATGGAAGCGCCAAAAATTTGTTTAGTAAAGCTGTAACCAACAGACGCTTGTTGTCGTATCGACTGCATAAGATATCCCAAGCCGATATGTAGTTTCCCCGGAGACTGGAAGATGTTGGATTAGTGAGCGTGCTTCTCCAGTGAGATTGGTAATTAAATAAAACATCTGTGCATCATTGAGCGGCTGTGTAGGGATTAACTGCCCATACAGTTCATGAAACTGGATCCACCGTAAATGGTTTCCATCAAAAGTTGACAGAACTATTTTTGGTAGTTTAAATTGTGTGGAAGTCGGTTTTTGGTGAGATTCAGACCCGCACTCATCGAATCCTGCTTGTAGGGTTATTATTGTCTAGTCTAGTATGGTGTGGTAATAACTCAGCTCATACCCATGTGGAATTTCATCGTCTGCAATTTCCCATATGAGTTGGTTATTCTGTCTGCATTCTCTCTCGTATTGACGAGCCAAATCTAATTTGACCTGGTAAAAGGTGCTTGAGCTGGTGTCTTCCAGTTTTTTCTCCACCTCTTGTAGAACGTGATTGATAGTTTTAAATAAAGCCGTCGTTTGACGAGTTTCAATGCAATGTTGTCTTCTTCCTTGGACCGAACCTGGAAGTCAGAGGCTTGTGGCGGCCCTGTCTTAGTAGGATCACCTCTTGGCTCAGCTGCGCTGGGACCCGGTTGTGCGTCCATGGTGCTTGGCTGGATTGATTGGTGTAATTGAAGTATTGTGGCCTTCAATTTCTGATAGACCTTGGCGGTCTCTTCGAAGAATTGGTTTACGAAATAGGGATGGTCGATGTCGGTGGAGGCAAGCAGCATAAGCTGCCGATGGTTAGATTCAAATTGAACCCACAACAACTCTAAATGTTTAAGTCGCTTCTCTAAATATGGCGCTGTCTTCCTTATAGACGAATCCTTATTAAAATTTACATACAGCTTGTCAATCTCCTTCGCTATAATGCTTTGTTGTGCAGTTAGACCTTCCATGATATTCAGAAAAATCTTCCTTTTTCTGTCAACAACGTTTCTGGTACGTGATCTTAGGCGATCACGTCGGGGTCACCATAAAATGTCTGCGCCAAATTCTTTTATTTGACGGAAATTCCTTATATGCTGGTTAATGATTGCCCAGGTTCAATACCTGTACAATCTGATTTGTCCGTATTGTCCAGGTACAGTACCTGTACAATTATCTGTCGATAATTAATGTGCCGTATTACCCAGGTCCAGTACCTGTGCAATAATTGGCTGTATAATCAATATAGTTCTGGATTAAATTGGTGTGTTGCCCAGGTTCAGTACCTGTGCAACAATTGGCTGATCTGAAAAGGAACGGGTTAATACCACAAAGAAAAACAGGACTGTTGTCTTTGATGTCTGAACTTAGACTAACTTTATTAAAAATTAAATAATAAAATGTAAAAAAAACTTACGGCTATGACTATAATTAAATAACATCTTAAATTGCTAACATGTGCATAAAATAAATCAAGTGGTTTCTCGATGCAAAAGCCTAGACGCTAATTCAGCGTTTTGCGCCGAGAAACAGGCGCATGCCGGTGGATGAAACCTGATACTTGTCAAACGTGTGAAAAGAATTTAAAGAAAAGATTACTTGAGATAAGAATTAGTTAAAGAAAAATTTTGTGGGAAGAATTAAATGTAATTCTTAAAAATACATGAGATTCTTAAAGATAAATGTAATGGATTTAACAGCAGGGTTCATCACCACCTTCTTCAATACCCTCCCGTACCCTTATAACCCCCTCCTCCCTCGTACTAAGCTTACTGCTAGACATTGCACCATGACGTGACAAATGACATGACGGACTAGTAGTACAAAGGGTAACTCCTGAGCTTAGCACTGTCACATAAAAAAACTAGTGGGATGTTGTGCCTAGAGACTAGCCACTAATTACGCTTTTTCATGGTGTTCTTTCTGTTGAATAACACTTCAGACTGGATGACAATATATTAAGTGGAGATTGATCCGCACTCACTTCCAACCCGCCGGATCTGGGAATCGAGGCCAATAATTCGAATGTGTCAAATTGAAAAAAAGCACATCACACATGTAAACACTATATAAAACGAATCTAAACATTTTTCTTTGGATTGGAGGCAAATCTAATGTGAAGCACTTTGCACAAAAGAATTAGGTGTATTATTTTACTTAAACATACATGTATTATTGTTAAAAATTCGGCTTACCGCACCTTTTTTTATTAATTTACACTTCAATGTAACTTTTTTTTATTTTTAAAGAAAAAATCACGCACGCACTTCACTTTTCTTTAAATGTAGAACATCTACTGAAAACATAGGCATCTGTTTATCTATAGCATATATCCACGTGCACACACACAAGTGCCCCCACCTCGCAATGAGACCAACACCAATAATTACCCGCCAAGAATTTGAAAGAATTGATATATTTTAATTGCACCCCATCTATGACAAAGAATAGTGAACACCATCTATGGCAATATTACATTACTCTTCGTTTTACCTATGATTATCAATTTCCATAAAATATACAAAATACATTTCATAAATAATAGAAAATCTGTTGCCATAATTCAGTTGTTTTCTTCCTTCGAAACTTTATACATGTCTAGCATTAGAATGTACCTTTTTACGTAAGCATAAATAAATACATATGTTTATTGCCACATACCTACAAATTAGTGTTTGCAGTAATGGGAAGGCGCTAGATCGGGGTGCGAAGGACCAGGGTTCGATTCTTGATGAATTTGAGTACTTTTTTAGCTAGGATGATTTATTGTAGTATAATAAACTAAGCCTGCGTTGATGGTAAAATCTCAAAGCGGCGACTAATTAAAACTTTTGGTACATATGCAATTGTGAGCTATAACTCAATCTATAATAAGCTACTAAATAAGACAAATCCGTTCTTAACTAGAACTTTTATTTCACGTTGCATTGATTTAATTATTGTCATAATGCTGTATCCTAGTTTGGCCATGGAGATTCATAAGTATTACACTGACCAACGCTATATATAATTAATGTTGAAAAGTTTTTGTTAAAGGCTTATGTAGGTTATAAGTTGTAAGACTTTTGCGTAATCTAAAACTTAACAAAGTATTTAACAAACACTACAATATAATCATCATAGCTTAAAAAAAACTAAATCAAATGTAAACAATAAAATTCTTTGATTCTTCACCCACATCATGGTATATTTCTTTATTCACTATACCTAAACAATAGTTTTTGAGCTGCAAATAAAAACTATATGCCATTCGTTATCATCGGTTTTTGTTCTGGAAGCAAATTTAGAGACGTATTCATGTCAAAAACTTGTTTCATATGAAACAAATCCCCGAAGGAAATTAAAAAAAATTATTATGACGAAAAAAAAGCACCGCGAGCCGGAATCGAACTCGCAGCCCTACACAGTCCGCAGACGACGGTACTTCGCCTTAGACCTTCGGGCCATGGCTGATACTATCGGTGGTTGACTAATATGTTAATAAATCATTTCAGAAAGAATAAAAAGAGAAAAAAAAAAAAAAACAATCTGCCCGACCAGGGCTTGAACCTGCAACGCTACGCGCCGCTGGATCGAGGATCCAACGCGCTACACACTCTCACACCGACCTTCTTTCGGTTTTGCAGCAATAAAGTAATTTGTTCGGTGCCTATGAAATGTTTAGGTTGAACTAATTTTAATAGTTTTATGCCTAATACATACAAATTTAGTTAATAAAAACGTAAAAATATGCTTTTAAACAAAGGGCTGCAAAATTTTTTAGATATGGGGCAAATCGTTTGTAAAATTTTTGTAAAATATTAAAAATTCTGAGAAAAATCACTTCCTTATATTGATGGACTCTAAGGACGGTCTAAAATACATCGTTCGTGCAATTAAATTTATAAATTTTCATTCATTTCAGTAAGCGTTTATATGCCCTGGTAAAAATTAGATATCTACTTTTCGTTTTAAACCTACCAAATGTTTCGTTTAAATCATACATATTTTTTGTGACAAATCCACAGCTAAGTTCGATAAAATTGAATTTTTGTTTTGGTCTACAGCACCACCTACATGACTATAAACTATAATAAAATGAACAGCATATAAAATATGCATATAAACAAATAAATAATTTATATTATTTCCGCGAAATTTCTTAATGATTTGTAAAGCCGCCGAAGAGCCATAAAACCTCAAGAAAATGGTTTTTTGCACTTTTAATTAAATAAATGTTTATGTTCTCCTGAGTATCATTATTAAATAATATAATTTAGTAAGAAATAGAATTAAAACAAGTTACACCGAAGTAAAAAAAATTTTTATTTCACCATTTTGCGGTCGGGGATTGAACTTGGTGCGCCTGGGATAGGACTCCAGCGCCTTACCTCTAGGCTACCGATATATGGACTTTATTAGAAATCTCTTTTTTGTTGTTTAAATATACTTCTGGTTGATTGTGACAAATCCACAGCGAAGTTCGATCAAATTGAAGTTTTGTTTTGGTCTACAGCACCACCTACATGACTATAAACAATAATAAAATGAACAGCGTATAAAATATGCATATAAACAAATAAATAATTTATATTATTTCCGCGAAATTTCTTAATGATTTATAAAGCCGCCGAAGAGCCATAAAACCTCAAGAAAATGATTTTTTGCACTTTTAATTAAATAAATGTTTATGTTCTCCTGAGTATCATTATTAAATAATATAATTTAGTAAGAAATAGAATTAAAACAGGTTACACCGAAGTAAAAAAAATTTTTTTATTTCACCATTTTGCGGTCGGGGATTGAACTTGGTTCACCTGGGATAGGACTCCAGCGCCTTACCTCTAGGCTACCGATATATGGACTTTATTAGAAATCTCTTTTTTGTTGTTTAAATATACTTCTGGTTGATTGTGACAAATCCACAGCGAAGTTCGATCAAATTGAAGTTTTGTTTTGGTCTACAGCACCACCTACATGACTATAAACAATAATAAAATGAACAGCGTATAAAATATGCATATAAACAAATAAATAATTTATATTATTTCCGCGAAATTTCTTAATGATTTATAAAGCCGCCGAAGAGCCATAAAACCTCAAGAAAATGATTTTTTGCACTTTTAATTAAATAAATGTTTATGTTCTCCTGAGTATCATTATTAAATAATATAATTTAGTAAGAAATAGAATTAAAACAGGTTACACCGAAGTAAAAAAAATTTTTTTATTTCACCATTTTGCGGTCGGGGATTGAACTTGGTTCACCTGGGGTATGACTCCAGTGCCTTACCTCTAGGCTACCGATATATGGACTTTATTAGAAATCTCTTTTTTGTTGTTAAATATACTTCTGGTTGAAATTTCCAGACCATTTTCTCAGTTTTTGGTCTTTTGACCAAGAGCTACGTTTTGAGATATTTTCCAAGTCTGTAGCTGCAGTACTTTCAGAGATGAAAGTAGGCTTCAGACGGACAGACGGACAGAGCCTCTGTATAAGCTTTTTTTTTTGAAAAATCTAAAAACCAAGACTTTGCAACGGCACCAGATTGTCTGCGAAAAAGCTTATGAGCAATGTGATCGAAGCTACCATTATCAAAGGAAAGTACCAAGGCGATTTTTAAGTCTGAGAATTTCAATGATTACGAATGATTTGCCTTTTGAATTTAAACAATTCATTGGAAATTTTAGGAATCATTTTAGAGTATCAGTGCTTCGCGCAAGATATGTTTTCGCGTTTATTTCCTTTTTAATTATCTTTGGATAAAAAAATAAAAACACAAAAACTTTATTTGAATATATTCTTTAGAGTATTTCTTTATTTTAATTTAATTTAATAATATGACCACTCTTCGGAGGGTCTTTACAGTTTTGGTTGAATCTTAAGACTAACTAAACAATTTCCATATTCGGGTAAATTGGATTTTCTTAAATGCTAACCTAAGCATTTCCTGTTTTTCAGAAATATGGAAAATCGTAATTTTGACGGGAAAAGCTTTTTTATAAGTCTGTTTTGTCTGAATTTATTGAATTTGACTCTTCCATATTTCTGGGAAAATATTATTTAATGTTTTTTGATTATCAGGCCGTTTCCACGATCTGGTTTTTCATGTATTCCATATTTTTTAGGAATTCCGTGATTTCCGGCCTGATAGTTATATTTTGCTGGATATCATTTGATATCCGCTCAATGGATGTAACTCGCACGGCCAACTATACGTCGCCTGCACACGCATTGGTAAACCATCACTTGTTTATATACTTACACCAGTTTATATACTTACACCTATTCACATCAACAAAACGCGTTGAAGTAGTAGCGCTAATCGTAAAAATTTGGGAGAAATTCGGCGCTTTCAGACAAGTACGAGTACAGACGGTGCAAACTTACCTAATTTATTAGGGGCCCACGATATACAGAAACAAGGTTATGAAAAAGACTGTATACGGTATACGATATTTTAATGCTGATGTCACGTGGGGCCCGCTTTCCATATATAGCCGGGAATACACATGCCAGTAAAACGGGTAAGTAGCTTGCATGCGGGAAAATGGAATATGCTAATAGTTAGTACAACAGTGATAAATTTGCACTTGCTAGTTACCTACAGGCATATCAACTTGCCTGTATCTAGCAAGTGAAAATTTATGACGGCTGTACCATCTATTAGCATATTCCATTTTCCCGCATGCAAGCTACTTACCCGTTTTACTGGCATGTGTATTCCCGGCTTATAAAATCGAAGCTGTTGTTTCTGCATTAAGGCTGCTCGCACACTGCATCAGAAATTGTACGAATTTAAGCGAATTCTGATAAAAATGTATACAATTTCATCAGAATTTGCACAATTTCGTACAAATTCTGATACAGTGTGCGAGCAGCCTAAGGCTGACGTCGCCAGGCGTCCATTTTTACGGTATTCGAAGCTGTAGTCTCTTTTACATTATCTTCTGTTTCTGTAAACTGTGGGGGCCCAATGGTCTGTTTTTGTGGCAAAGGAGCCGCAGTATCGCAGAAGATGGCAAAACGAAAAACATTGTTTATCGTAAATCATTGCAATTGACATCAAAAGATTTAAAAAATTTAATTCAATTGAAATTAATAATTTTGATCCAAATTGATATCTCTTTTATTGTTTCGAGGTGTTTTCCAGTTAGTTAATTAATTTCAGACAGAACTATGCCGGCTTTTTTTTGTATTTTTTTTGTAATATTTTTTTTATCTACATACTACATATATCTATAAAAATCTCGTGTTACAGTGTGTTGGAGATCCACCCAGCATCCAGCGTCTGCATCCGAGACGACAAGACGACAACAATTTCCCGTATCAACAGTGACCGGATAACGGAGATCCTCAGGCGTGTGATAGGCATGCGATCAGGGAATCGCAACATCGATTCACTTCTGTACAGCACCCCGACCGAGTAGACGTCTCACGATTGAGCGTCCCCAAGAGAATTATAGAATTATATTGAAATTAGCCGGAGCCGGAATTATAGAATTATATTGAAATTACAGTAAAATTTAAAGTGTAAATAAATGTTAAAAGCGTTCCCAGAGAATTATATCGAAGTTAACGTAAAATTAAAAGGAATTTAAAGTGTAAATAAATGTTAAAAGGAATAAAAGAGAAGCATTCTTATTGGAAGCTGCACACCGGAAAGGATTTACCTCATCATCCCCATCCCTAAACATTATGGTCCTTCGAGTCGGATATCCTTTGGATACCTCAAGTGAGTACATGTAGTTTGCACAGAATATAAAAAAAAAGTTAAAAATTCTAAAATTCTCAAAAAATTTGATTGCACAAAATTATAAAATCTAAAAGTAAAGTTCATAAACTCAAGTAAAGTTCAACCAAACACAAAATTTTTAGATAAAGAAAGAAGTGCATAAAGCATTGAAAATTTTATAACAGTGAGTACGGTAGTAAGCACAGTACCAACGGGACGGAACCGATATTGATGAATAGCATGTTCTTAATAAGTGATAGTTGCCAGCAAACAGAAGGGCGAAATCTATATAGGTAATTAAATAAAGTGATTAAGTTAATTCGAATTTGTTGGTGTCGTGAATAAGTTTCTTATGTTCATTTTATCGAATTTCCTAATTATTGAGAAGTTTTCTAGTTTTACATGCGTTGCCCAAATTCAAGGTTAAACGGTATAATTTGCGTTTGTCGGCGGTATATTAATATTCTAAAGGAATTTCATAATCGTAAGTGTTTCATAATCTTACGTTTGAATTAAGTTTAATTTGAAGGATTTAACAGTTTTGAAGGTTTTTACTGTGTGTTTCGCTCGTTCAAGGTTAAACGGTACCTATTTCACTGTTGATAGAATTTATTCAGTTTTTTTTTGAGAAGTTTTCTTAAACGCGTGTTGAAGGTTAAACGGCATAATTTGCTTTTGTATGCATTTCTTTAATATTCTAACGGAATTTCATAATCATAAGTGTTTCCTTACGTTTGAATTAAGTTTAATTTGAAGGATTTAACAGTTTTGAAGGTTTTTACTGTGTGTTTCGCTCGTTCAAGGTTAAACGGTACCTATTTCACTGTTGATAGAATTTATTCAGTTTTTTTTTGAGAAGTTTTCTTAAACGCGTGTTGAAGGTTAAACGGCATAATTTGCTTTTGTATGCATTTCTTAATATTCTAACGGAATTTCATAATCATAAGTGTTTCCTTACGTTTGAATTAAGTTTAATTTGAAGGATTTAACAGTTTTGAAGGTTTTTACTGTGTGTTTCGTACGTTCAAGGTTAAACGGTACCTATTTCACTGTTGATAGAATTTATTCAGTTTTTTGAGAAGTATGCTTAAACGTGTGTTGAAGGTTAAACGGAACTTTACTGTCGTTATCGATCCGATGTCGTCCTTCGAAGAATTAGTGAAGGCTCAAGAGCTTGTCTTCGAGCAATTAGAAAAGTTTGAGTTGAATCATAAGAAGTCGCCAAAAGAAAGACTAGCGAGCGTCGGGCATGTTGAAGGGCGTATAAACGCGTTAATGAAAATTGGGGAAACATTTAATGCCAACGATGAGAAGATTCGGGGCTCTATCAAAGATAGACTACATCCTTACTTCACGGGGGACCTGTATGACCAATTTATGGATTTATACTTCGACCTTCAAGGAATCCTCAAAGATCTGCTGTGTAAATTAACTTCAACATCAGAACCCTCTAGTAGTCGAAAAATTCCTAATAATGAATGGCAGAATATCCCCGTGCCGATGCAGGTTCCACCCACCAACGAGTCAGGGTTTAGTGACATCAAATTACCCCGGATCACACTTCCCACCTTTTCAGGTGACTACAATTGCTTGGACCAAGGTGGTCAACAGGTATCAGAATCCCAGAGTTCTAGTTAATAATACGCTCAAGAGACTTCTGTCACAAAATCAAATTCAAGTAGAAACCGCGGGACAAATATGACGAATTCTCGACGTTACAAATGAATGTCTGGCAACTTTATCAAACTTACATATAAAGGTGGATCAATGGGATCCCCTAATTATTTTCCTAATACAAGATCGGCTCCCCCCGGAAACGAGACAGCTTTGGGAACAAAGCCAAGGCAACCTCACTACTTTACCGCAACTTTCAGAGTTGCAAAATTTCTTAGAAGGCCGCTTTCGTGTGTTAGAATCTCTCCACCCTCCAAAACTCCCGTTGAAGGTCCCGATGATGCCATCAGAAAGGATCACTCGCTCCTATCATATCACCCGTTATACATGCCCTGCATGCAAGGCCCAAGGCGCTCAGCACGCACTAAGACAATGTCCTCAATTCTTACAAATGCAACCTCCAGAGAGAGTAACGTTTGTGTCTTCTCAACCCCTTTGTTTTAATTGTCTGGATCAAAGTCACCAAGCTAGGAACTGCCCTAGTATTCAAACATGCCGCCTCTGTAATAAGCGACATCACACCTTATTACACATCCCAATTAGTTCCAAAGCAACAGCTGAAGGAAATGATACTCATGAGAAGCACACCGATCAAAATATGAAGCCCGTCATGACGACACCACCCAGCAAGGTACTTTCTTGTTTCGCGAGCGAACGTACAATGGCAATGCTAGCCACCATGTTCGTCAAGGCTTCCACCTCGCGAAGAGAGTCCATACTACTCCGAGCGGTAGTAGACCCTGGATCTGAGTCAAATTTTATAACAAGAGAGCGGCTCACCTATTCAAGCAAAATATAGATCATCCGCCATGCAAGTTGTCAGTATTGACAAGGTCATTACCGCAACCCCAAACTCTGTCGCTGAATTTACAATTCAACCCCATGCAGCTGTCGTACCCCGCGTCAACGTCACTGCATCCGTGCTGGACTCCATAACGGATGTCCTTCCTGCAAACCAATTGCCTCTTAGCATAGGAAAGCAGTTTCCCAACTTAAATCTAGCAGACCCCACTTTCAGTTCCCCTGGAAGAATCGATCTACTTCTTGGAGTGGAGGTGTATGGCAAAATCGTAGAAGGGGGAGTGATTCGCGGAACGTCGTCTAGGCCAACGGCTCTAAAAACATCTTTCGGCTGGATTCTCTATGGTGGAATTAACCCACAAAGGCTCGAAACGATCCCTGTACGGAATCCTACCTACAGTTTATGCTCTCAAGTAAGTGAATGTCATGCAATTAAACAGTTTTGGGAAATAGAAGACATTTCCACTCCACCCGAAGCTTCTAATGATGACATTGTGTGTGAAACCCATTTTTTGGCAACCCACTCCAGAAATGCCGCCGGCAGATACGTACATAGTTCGACTACCGTTCACGACTCTCTCCGAAACCGAAACAAGCTTTGGTGACTCACGACTAGTTGCACTGAAAAGATTTCATTCTCTAGAAAAGCGTTTGAATGCTGATCCTAAGTTAAAAACTGAATATGTTGAGTGCTTAGATGAATATCTTGAAGAAGGGCATATGGAAAAGGTACCCCCCTGTGAATTATATAAACTTCCGGCAGATGTCTTCCACCTTCCCCACCATACAGTCTGCAAAGATGAGAGCTTAACTACCAAGACCCGAGTGGTATTTGATGCCAGTAGCAAATCCGCCAATGGCTATTCGTTAAATGACCGCCTGCTACCTGGCCCCCCATTACAACGAGATATAACCCTTCTGTTAACGGAATGGAGACAGCATAAATTCGTATTCGTGGCAGACATCGCGCGCATGTACCGACAAATATTAGTTCATCCCGCGGAAAGAAACTTCCAAAGAATTATATGGCGATCAAGGTCAGACGAACTTCCCTCTGAATATCGTCTGTTAACTGTGACCTTTGGAGTGACAAGTGCTCCGTTCTTAGCAATGCGCGTCCTACAGCAGCTGGCAAAGGATGAGGGTTCTGACTTTCCTAAAGGTGCGCAGATTCTCCGAAAGGATATCTATGTAGATGATGTGCTGTCGGGGGGTAATACTTTGGAAGAAACTCAGGAGGCTCAAAGACAGGTAGATGCGATTCTAAAACGCGGTAAATTTGAACTGAGAAAATGGGCGTCCAATTCTGAAGAAGTGTTGGCTGATATACCAGAAACTGAGCGATCTGCTAGTCCATCTATACTATTGAAAATGGATAGCACGATTAAAACGCTAGGGCTTCACTGGTCTCCCGTTACAGATAATTTTTCGTATAATTTTCAATTAAGAAATACAACACCCCCATATTCAAAACGGTCGATTCTATCCGAAATTGCTCGTATTTATGATCCCCTAGGATGGTTAGCCCCCTGACAATTACCGCAAAAATATTCATGCAATCCCTATGGCAACGAGGATATCAATGGGACGAACCCATAGCACAAGACTTGGAGACGAAATGGAGTCAGCACTTGGGCCTGTTGAGTCAAGCCAATACGGTGTCTGTTCCCAGATTCGTAAATACAGAATCACCTGTGGGAGTCAAGCTTCACGGTTTCTGCGACGCATCTGAACGCAAATATGGGGCTGCCCTCTATCTGCGCTCCCACACATGCCACCGGACAAGTGTTCACCTACTCACTGCCAAAACTAAAGTATCTCCAGTCCAATCCATCACGCTTCCCAGACTTGAACTTTGCGGTGCTGTTCTCCTTACTCGACTCGTAAAGAAATTCCGCTCGTCGGTCACTGCAGAAGGTATCCGCACATTCTTATGGACGGACTCAACTATAGTTCTGTCCTGGATCAAGCGCCATCCTAATACACTTAAAACCTTTGTGAGCAACCGGGTCTCGGAAATACTATCCAATATGGAAACACTGACTACCTGGAGACATGTGAGTTCAGGAGACAATCCTGCCGACTTGGCAAGCCGAGGGCTCTCTTCTTTGGAGAACCTAAGAGGGCCCCTTTGGTGGCACGGACCAAGTGTGTTATCCCAACCCGAATCGCATTGGCCAACTTCTCAAGCTCCTGATCCACAGCCGAAATTATTAGAGCTTAAGCCAATCAAGGTTTTCGTCGGCCAAACGAGGCACGACGTTCCTCCCTATCCTTTAGAAATATTGGAACGATTTTCGTCCCTTACACGTCTTCTACGAGTCACTGTCTTATGTCAAAGATTCATTAAAAGGGGACGGGACACAATCCCCGTTCATTTCTCGTATATCACATCCACAGAGCTGGCACTAGCTCAAATGTTTTGGATCAAATATGAACAGGCACGACTTTTTTCTGAAGAGATTAACGCTCTGGCAGGCGGTAAACCACTCAATAGTAAGAGTACAATTATATGTCTTTTCCCGTTCCTGGATAAGGCAGGCATATTACGAGTAGGGGGGAGATTGACGAATGCTCCCATTCCATATGATGAAAGACACCCAATGATACTCCACCCTAAGAGCCATTTAACCCGCTTGATGATTGAGTCCATTCATAAAGCATTTCTTCATGGAGGCACACTCTCCACCCTACGAAAAACAATTTGGGTCGTCAAAGGACGAAGCGCAGTAAAGGGAATTATAAGGAAATGCATTCCTTGCTTCAAGAACTCCTGAAGAGTTCAGACCCAATTAATGGGGGCATTACCACCGCCTCGTATTATCCCATCTCGTCCCTTCACAAATGTAGGGATTGACTACGCCGGCCCCTTTTCACTCAAAATTTCCCGTACAAGAGGATGCAGGACCTATAAGGGATATGTCGTTATATTCGTTTGTCTAGCACAAAGGCCATCCATATTGATGTAGTAAGCGATCTCACCACAGATACCTTTCTAGCGTGTTTAAGACGTTTTATATCCAGGCGTGGATTGTGTAAAGCCATATACTCCGACTGTGGGACAACTTTTGTCGGTGCGCGAAATACATTGGATCGTGAACTGAAAAAAGCTTATAATGAGGCGTGTCGTACTGCCGCCGATCAGACTAGCAGGTATCCAGTGCCACTTCATTCCACCCGCTTCACCTCATTTTGGAGGTCTATGGGAGGCCGGGGTGAAGTCCATTAAATACCACTTAAAACGAGTAATAGGAAATATGTCACTGACATTCGAAGAAATGTATAATCAGAAAAAATCGGAGCTCAAAAAAGTGCAAACGAATAAGAATGGATTTTACGGTGTTATCCTTACTAATATTATAAATGCGAAAGTAACTCTGTCTGTCTGTCTGTCTGTTACGCTTTCACGCCTAAACCACTAAACCGATTTTGATGAAATTTGCTACAGACATAGTTTAGACCTTGGAGACGGACATAAGCTACTTTTTGTGGAGAAAAAAAGGGTTGAAGGGGGTGAAATGGGGTTCAATAAGTTGTAAGGAGATTTTTCATCTTTACTTTTTTTTTTTCTATTGTATAAAAAATAACTGACTGACAGACAACGCACAACCTAAACCGCTTTAGCTAAAGGGCTGAAATTTTGACAGTGCATCCCTATAATGGCGTGGACATCCACTAAAAAGCGATTTTTCCAAATTCATCCCCTAAGGGGGTGAAATAGGGTTTATCCAAACCGCTGGAGATATAGGGCTGAAATTTGGACAGTGCATCCCTATAATGGAGTGGACATCCACTATAAAGAGATTTTTCGAAATTCATCCCCTAAGGGGGTGAAATGGGGTTTATGCAAACCGTTGGAGCTATAGGGCTGAAATTTTGACAGTGCATCCCTATAATGGCGTGGACATCCGCTAAGAAGCGATTTTTCGAAATTCATCCCTTAAGGGGGTGAAATGGGGTTTATCCAAACCGCTGGAGCTATAGGGTTGAAATTTTAACAGTGGATCCCTATAATGACGTGGACATCCACTAAAGAGCGATTTTTCGAAATTCATCCCCTAAGGGTGTGAAATGGGGTTTTTACAAACCGCTAAAGCTATAGGGCTGAAATTTTGACAGTGCATCCCTATAATGGAGTGGACATCCACTATAAAGCGATTTTTCGAAATTCATCCCCTAAGGGGGTGAAATGGGGTTTATCCAAACCGTTGGAGCTATAGGGCTGAAATTTTGACAGTGCATCCCTATAATGGCGTGGACATCCGCTAAGAAGCGATTTTTCGAAATTCATCCCTTAAGGGGGTGAAATGGGGTTTATCCAAACCGCTGGAGCTATAGGGTTGAAATTTTAACAGTGGATCCCTATAATGACGTGGACATCCACTAAAGAGCGATTTTTCGAAATTCATCCCCTAAGGGTGTGAAATGGGGTTTTTACAAACCGCTAAAGCTATAGGGCTGAAATTTGGACAGTGCATCCCTATAATGGAGTGGACATCCACTATAAAGCGATTTTTCGAGATTCATCCCCTAAGGGGGTTAAATGGGGTTTATCCAAACCGCTGGAGCTATAGGGCTGAAATTTTGACAGTGCATCCCTATAATGGCGTGAACATCCACTAAAAAGGGATTTTTCGAAATTCATCCCCTAAGGGGGTGAAAGGGGGTTTACCCAAACCGCTGGAGCTATAGGGCTGAAATTTTGACAGTGCATCCCTATAATGGCGTGAACATCCACTAAGAAGCGATTTTTCAAAATTCATCCCCTAAGGGGGTGAAACGGGGTTTATACAAACCGCTAAAGTTATAGGGCTGAAATTTTAACAGTGCATCCCTATAATGGCGTGGACATCCACTATAAGGCGATTTTTCGAAATGTATCCTCTAAGGGGGTGAAATGGGGTTTACCAAAACCGCTGGAGCTATAGGACTGAAAATTTGACAGTGCATCCCTATAATGGCGTGAGCATCCACTAAGAAGCGATTTTTCAAAATTCATCCCCTAAGGGTGTGAAACGGGGTTTATCCAAACCGCTAAGGTTATAGGGCTGAAATTTTAACAGTGCATCCCTATAATGGAGTGGACATCCACTATAAGGCGATTTTTCGAAATTCATCCCCTAAGGGGGTTAAATGGGGTTAAGCCAAACCGCTGGAGCTAAACGGCTGAAATTTTCTTTATAATGAAGTGGACATTTACTAAGAAGCGATTTTTCGAAATTCATCCCCTAAAAGGGTGAAATGGGGTTATCAAACTACTGGAGCTACAGGGTTGAAATGTGGACAGTGCATCCCTATAATGACGTGGACATCCACTAAGAGGCGATTACTCGAAATGCATCTCCTAAGGGGATGAAATGGGGTTAACCCAAACCTCTGAAGCTGAAGGGCTGAAATTTTGACAGTGCATCCCTATAATCACGTAGAAATGAATGACTCGAAATTCACTTTATTTAATATTCATTTGTGATTGCTTCATAATTTCTTACATCCACGTAAATAGACGAACAAACTTAACGAACGTTCGTCAAACCCTAAAATGTCACTTTTCTTGATGACATATACATGCCAATCTCTGCTTCAAAACTTGCAGATTAGTCGAGCAGAGGTGATATTCGCAGCAATTTGTTTACCATATTTATTAAAAAAATGCACTATAATAAACCCTATTTAGGGATAATAACAGCTGACTTTTTTGTTGTTTTTTTTAAGGAAAACATTGCACATAATAAACAGTTTTTAAAGGCGTTGCAAGGCACGCGGGTTTTATGCTAGTATCAAATAAAAGTAAAAACCATTTTTTGTTAATAACAAAAAAACTGAGGGTGCCACGGAAAAACGAAAAAACCATTAAAATCAGAAAAAATCGGAGCTCAAAAAAGTGCAAACGAATAAGAATGGATTTTTTCACTGTAGTACGGTGTTATAAACAGCCTTTGAATTATTTGAAGAACTATCTAACCGGCTAGACATAACTAATGAGATTTATGAACTATATTATATTATATCATGTTATGAACTTGAACTGTGCATCTATATGTTACTCGTTTTACATATTTCCTTGAATTCTCTTCCTTGTCACTAATCATACAATCAGCAGCTCAATTGAAACCTCAACAAGCAGGAAGTAGCATCCGAGATGGCGCTACCCCGGGACTGCCTGGATAGTTCGAAATCGTAAGCTTTCAAGGCGGGGGAGAATGTTGGAGATCCACCCAGCATCCAGCGTCTGCATCCGAGACGACAACAATTTCCCGTATCAACAGTGACCGGATAACGGAGATCCTCAGGCGTGTGATAGGCATGCGATCAGGGAATCGCAACATCGATTCACTTCTGTACAGCACCCCGACCGAGTAGACGTCTCACGATTGAGCGTCCCCAAGAGAATTATAGAATTATATTGAAATTAGCCGGAGCCGGAATTATAGAATTATATTGAAATTACAGTAAAATTTAAAGTGTTAATAAATGTTAAAAGCGTTCCCAGAGAATTATATCGAAGTTAACGTAAAATTAAAAGGAATTTAAAGTGTAAATAAATGTTAAAAGGAATAAAAGAGAAGCGTTCTTATTGGAAGCTGCACACTGGAAAGGATTTTCCTCATCATCCCCATCCCTAAACACAGTGTTTAATAACCGAACTCCTCCTAAACGGGTTGCCCGATTTGTATGAAATTTTTTGTGTATATTTGGTAGGTCGGAGAATAGGTCGTAAGCTATTTTTTATTCCTTTAACCAAAAAAAAAAACAGCTGAAAAATAAAAAAAAAATGTAATTTTAGGAATTTTCACTTAATTTTAGTTTCAATAGCTTCATGGCCTCCCTATTGTTTGACAGCTTCGTAAATGTAAAATAATCATTAAATTGATGGTTCAGTGCAATTAGTAAATCAAATTGCATTTCATGATGTACCAATTTTTTTTTTGGAATTTGTTCGGGTACATCTGACAATGTCAAAACCAAGTTTGTGGGGTCGCAGTGTGATGGGAAAAGCCGCCATCTTGCCAAAGAGGTAGAGTTCGTTTATACCACATAACTCGGTTGTGTGCAATGATAGCTGAAAATGATCAATACAAAATACAGATGCCCAGTCGAATAAGCGAAAGGCCCAAGCGTATTCCATGTTTCCGAAAGCGATTAATCCAAGCAAAATATTTAAATATCGCAGCCATTTAGCTATCTAGAACATGGCAACTTTTAGTCGAGGTCCAGCAACAGACAGCAGCGATGGTGACACGTGAATTTTTGTTGGCTTCATACTGGGAAGTTAATCGTGTGGACCGAGGGGTCAAACCCACATCCCTACTAGTTTTTCATTTTTAATTTGTAGTAAAGTATAATATTAATTTTATCTCTATCATTTATTTTACCAAATTAATATTTTGTTTGTACGGTTGTAAGAATTATGTTCTTTTGTACAATGGTAAATAAATTATTATCTATTATTATTCAAAACTATGTCGATATCTTTTATGCCTCGCGTAATATCGTGCAGGTACAAAAATCACTTACTTCGTTTAAACCAAAAAAAGCTCGACCGAATATTATAAAAATCTATTCAGATTATGTTTGTTAATACGATTCGAGCCTCAAGTAAATCGATAACGTTTGCGGTTCGCACGATATCGTGCATGTACAAAAATCACTTACATATGTCGTTTAAACCAAAAACCGGCTCGCCTAATTTTTTTACAAATTTTTTCAGATCATATTACCGTTAATACGCTTCGAACGATACCCTAACGAAGTCGTTAACTTTCTTGGTTCGCGCGATATCATGCACACACACATGTTCTTCTTGGCAAGGTTTTGCTTACAATGCTATTGGGACCTTGCCAAATGAAATACGTTGAACATTAAGATTTCGATTTTCGGACCGTTTACAATAACTTCCTTATAAACTATATTAAAAACATATGTTGTTTAAACAAAAAAAAAGAGCTCGACTTATGATCAGATGACGCACACACACATTCTTCTCAAATTTTTGCTTAAAATGCTATTGGGACTTTGGAAAATGAAAATACGTTGAAAATTTCGATTGCGATTTTCGGACCAATTACAATAACTTCCATATAAACTGGGAAGCTAAAAAAATAAAAAAGGCTTAATACTAAATAGTGCTTTAATTTACAATACATGCATACATACATTTTATACTTACCTAAATTCATGAATGGTATGGTAAAATCTACACCAAGTTCTCTTTCAGATGTAATTGTTAAATCCGTTATTGCCATGTGAGCGTTCTTAAAAAACAATACAAAAAATGTAAGTAATTAAAAACGAATAAAAATTTAGTAATTCATATATTCAGAAGAATGCATATACAGTGGTTCACAGTAAAACTCATGCAGCAGGAGAAATACGGTATTATTGCGAAAGTTACAACAATACTACAACTTTTCCAACAAAATTTTTTGTTAAAATATTTCTTTGATTTATAACAAATATTAACTGGGTCTCGGTACGCCTCGCTGCACCCACAAGCCAATAGTACCCAATTAAAACCATCCATTGGTTCTTAATATTGGTAAATGCGAAGTCATGACTTTTAGTAGGAGACGTGATCCTATAATTTTTAACTACACCTTTTCTGATGAGGGTATCCCTCGTGTTAATTTGGTTAAAGATCTCGGGATTAGATTTGATAGTAAGCTGGATTTCTCCACTCACATCAACTATATCTCTTCCAGAGGTAGTTTAGTCTTGGGTTTTATAAAAAGGTGGTCCAAGGAATTTAATAACCCGTTGGTTACTAAACACTTATATATTTCTCTTGTCAGACCATTACTTGAATATGCCTCCCCGGTTTGGTCTCCTCACATGTTAGAACTATTGAATCGGTTCAACGAAGGTTCGTTCGATTCGCACTGAATCATCTTCCTTGGGAAAACCCAATAGTTCTTCCATGATATGAATCCCGGCTTAAGTTACTCAACTTAAGCTCTCTCCACAAGCGTCGAGAGGTGGCCGATGTTGTATTTTTTCATCAGCTACTTAATGGAAAGGTCGACTCAGGTTTTTTAGGTCGCCGTGCGTCGTTTAGAGAGAGTCGTTATAATCTGAGAGGCCCACCTCTTTTACAAATCAACTCCTCTAATACTAATTACGGTAGATTTGAACCTGTAAACCGCATGTTCATTAATGTTAACAATAATATTAATGTCTTTAGCGTGAGCATTAGTAAAGATGTCCTTAAAAGTAGTTTGATTTGATACCCATGTCGAGGTTGTTGTGAAGAAAGTGATAATCCGCCTTTCTGAGAAGGCCGCCATGGATCTAACGGTATATTGAGTATACTACATTTCGTATTGTATTGAGGGGGTTGTGAAGAAAGTGGTAATCCGGCCTCTTGAGACGGCCGACATGGATCTAACGATATATTGAGTGTACTTTATTGTTTATTGTATTCTACTTATCATACCCTCTCATTTGATACCGATGTCGAGGGGGTTGGGAAGAAAGTGTTGGTCCGACTTCTTGAGACGGCCGCCTTAGCTATAACGTATATTCAGTATACTATATTGCTTAATGTATTTCAGTTTATTTTCAATGCCATCATGGCCTACCTATTCTTTGACAGCTGCGTAAAGTAAATTTGAAATTTTCATTAAATGTAATGATTCAATTTAATGACAATTTTACATTTACGAAGCTGTCAAACAATAGGTAGGCCATGAAGCTATTGAAACTAAAATGAAGTGAAAATTCCTAAAATTACCACTTTTTTGTATTTTTAAGCTGTTTTTTTTTTTTTGGTTAAAGGTATAAAAAATAGCCTACGACCTATTCTTAGACCTACCAAATATGTATACACACAAAATTTTATACAAATTGGTAAACCCGTTTCGGAGGAGTTCGGTAACAAACACTGTGACATAAGATTTTTATAGATACAAATAATATATGTACATATGTATAAGAATATACATTTTTTTCTTTTGATAAAAATTCCATTTAAATAACGTAACAAAAAAAGAAAACTTAAATATGGAAAGAATTCTGGGTCACAATGAAACTCATGCATCTAATGTTATACAGGGTGTATCAGTTAAAAAGTCGAAACGCCTGGCTGTTGGTAGGAGTTGGATAGACGTACAAAAAATAGAATGGGTTGGGGAGGGGAAATCTCTTAAGGAGTTAACCGCGGGTTTTCCTGCCGGATTGCGCGAGTTATGGTCCACAACATTTTTAATTATAAAAACAGCTAAAGGAAGGAATTATGCATTTAAATTAAGATCACACAGAAGAATTCTTAGAATATGGTTTGGAGATAATAATTATTCACTTGCATAGACAGGGCGGAGTATTGCTGAAACTGACAAAAAGCTCCGCTGTGGATAGGTCTTGGATAGACGATGAAAAAATCCTATGGGTGGGGAGACAACTTTTACGCTGGGGCCTTTACTTTTGAAGTTATAAGAAATTATAATGGCCAATTTGGCTCTACTTCGTACTTGTTCAGTACTTTTCCACTTGAGCCTTATGTTGAAAAATACCAAATAAGGCCAATTTTAACATTAAAATATTTTTTTTACATTTATTTTTAACTAAATTTTTTACATTTATTTTTAAATAATATAAATTAAAAAAAAACGATTATGGGGTTTTCATTTGGGTCCGTGGGGTCGCAACAAATCTCAAAAAAAAAAAAAAAATTGTTCGACCCTCTTCAAGATTTTGAGGTCGGTTGTAGCAAATCCGGTGGGGGCCGCCAGACCCCTCTTTACCCAAATAATTGGTTTTAACTACTTTAATCTCTTGCGTTGAAAGTATTTCATTCGCGTTCCTTCGATTATGGAGTCACGTTTTCGGCCTGATTCGAAGCTGATTCGTAGCTTAAACGCCTAAGAAAATACTGGATCATGACGTGAAAATCCTAAAATGGAATTAGTCGTTTCTGAGACTATCCCGCACAAACAGACAGACAGCTACACACAGACGTAAGGACCAAATTTAAACTGGTTAGGACGTGGGTGGGTAATAAACGTAGACGGAATAAAGTGACTTCTTACAAAATAGTAATACGTTTAGCACTAGTGGGAAATAGAATATTATCAGAAATGGTGACAAAGTAATCCTGAGAGAAGCTATAACTAACTATTTGTTTTTCCTGAACTTTAGCAAACAAACATTTCCTTCGTACTTCCTTCGCTACATTAAAGCGGGTGTTCGACTTCGTATTGCGCGAATAATATTTCGTAGGAAATTTTTATTATTTTTAAATTAAATAAAAAACGATTGTAGTTCTTTGGAACCAAAACCTTATTTATAACAATATGTCTTAAGACATTAAAAACAATTATATGTGAGTTATGCTGGGACTGTGGAAAGGTACCGGGCTTAGAACAGAATAGAACACTTGATTAAGGCTGACCACAATCTGCTTTTATTTAAAATTGATTGAGCTTACTATTGTTTTATATTAATGAACTTTTAAAGTAAATTTTTAAAAAAGAACAGTTGTATGCGACGTGACGTCTGAATGGTAGAACTTTTGAGATTCGAATGGCGTTGCTTTTTAGCCGGCAGGAAGAAGTAGCAGCGTATAAATTTTCCACGTAATAGATTTAAAGTTGAGCGTAGTAGACTTGAAGTCGAGCTAAATTAAAGTTGAGGCTACATTTTCTCAACATTCTCCCCGCCTTCAGCAACAGTGTTGGTGAATACATCTACTGGTAGAACTACGAGCTTGACGATGGGCCGTGTTAATGTTGTTGTTGCAGTCTTGATTGTGACGACCCTAATGTGACCATCCTTCCCTGGGTGAACGTCTATGACTCGAGCTAGGGACTAGGGGCTGGGGGAAATCGCTCATCTGTCATCAGAACTAATGAGCCGATCGATTGGTAGCGTTGTAGGCATTCTTTAGACCAGCGTTGCCATAGGTGTTGGAGCTTCTGTTGAACTAGTTGCCAGAGAGAAAGTCTAGATTCTGGTAGGTCGCTGAGAGCCTGTTCCGGTAAAACTGTTCGAGCTGAGCCCGTAAGGAAATGGGCTGGTGTTAGAGCGGTGAAATCATCTGGGTCATCAGATAGCGCAGATAGTGGACGTGACTTTAGGACAGCTTCGATCTGTCTCTCCAATTACTCGTATCAGATGAAATTTAACAGATTTGACGGCAGCTTTTCATTTTCCTCCAAAGTGAGGAGCGGCGGGTGGAGAGAAAATCCATCTTGTTCCTTCTTGAGCTAATGAGCTGATGAGCTGAGCGTTATACTGAGATCCTGAGCTAAATAGATCTTTCAGGAACTTATTGGCACCTTGGAATGTTGTCCCACAGTCGCTGTAGAGCACTGAACTTACTCCTCGACGACTTACAAATCGCCGATAAGCTTTAATGAAGGCTTCAGTAGAATAATCGGTCACCACCTCCAAATGGACTGCTGAAGTGACGAAGCAGACGAAAACAGCGATCCAGCCTTTATATGTTTTAGCGCCTCTTCCTTGAAACGTTTTTAGTGAGAATGGTCCGGCATAGTCAACACCAGTGGTATGGAACGGTCGTACTGGAGTGACTCTCGATGCTGGCAATTGACCCATGAACTGCTGAGCTCGTTGAGCACGATATCGAGCACATGTAACGCATTTTAAAATGAAGGAGCTGTAACGGTCAGTTTTGCTCGAAAATCCCTAAATATCTACTTGACTCAAAATCACTGTTGGGCAAGAAATCTAGTAGTTGGTCGGAACAAAAAAAGTAGGCGACGGGGAAAAATTGGGTTTGGAGTTTTGATAGATGTTTAAAACGACGGAAAATTTTTCGTCGGGAAAATAAAAAAAATTAAATAACAAAAAAAGAATTTTAAAAATATTTATGTACGTATGTCCTTTGGTTAATCATACGACCCTGGAGGAGCAAAGTCAGAAGGGGCGATAAGGACGATAGTTTGTGCGCTTGGATATGATATAGAAGAGTTGGAAGTCGTGTTTGAAGATCTGATATTTTTATTCGGCGAAGAGGAAATTACACTAGCAAACTAGAGCAAGGTAAAATAGCAACTCGGAGGCAGGTAGTAATTGCGTTGGAAGGCTACGTGTTCAAGAAGTTCAACGTTGCCAAGGGAAATAGATTCCGAACTGTCGATTAAGTAAGTCTGTTTTATAATTTTGATCTGTGCGAAGGGAAGGAGTGCTTTCTTTAATTTCGACTTCCATGACTTCTTTATGATCTCGGCAAAAGCGACAGAAAAAACTTACTATAAAAACTCTCGTTTAAGCCATACAAAAGATTCATGCCTAAATTATCTCCTGATATAACGACTGGAGAAAAAAGACGGGAAGTGCCATGGCTTCTCGATGGCACAGCAGACATAAATATGTCTTATCCCTGGGGTCTATTTGTTTCTTGTTCTTATTGGAAATCACCTTCTTGTTGTTATTGGAAAGAACCCCTGGAGGAGTCGAAAGGAATGCACACAACAATATATATCTGGCTCGCTTCAATACATACCCTTCAACCACCTTATCCTTTTCCACAATGTAACAGAATACAAACACAAGAAACGAAATCGTTCAAAATAAAAAAATTGTGCTTTTGCAAAAATTCTAAACGCACCGCAACCGCACCACACTCAATCCGCAAACTGCGTAGTAAGAAAATTCCCTGATATCGATTCTGATTCCGCCCCGCTTCGAAGACACTAAAATATCGCGCGACGGACGACTCAAGCACACCTTTTCTAATGGGGCCCATCCACAGGCCAACTAGTTGTCCTAACTGAGTTGTGTTGTCACTGAATCGCATCGTGTGTGGGGCAGTTGGCAAACTGATTTGACAGTTGGGGTTTCAGTTGGGATAAATCAAAATCTTTTAATTTTATGGGGGCGGGGCCTAGAGTTTGGGCAACTAGTTGCACTGTGTGTATTGCAGTTTGGCAAACTACTTGGATGAATTAAGCCTGAATTCGAAGAATATATTTTTTTGCAAGTTTATTTTGCATTATTTTTAATTTAAATTATGAAAGTTCACATAATATTAAATTATTTTTATAATTTATACTTTTAGAATTTAATTTATATTTTGAAAAATATAAATATTCATATTAATAATTAAAAACAATTATAATTAATCTAAAAAATCATCTTTCTCCAATTTTTATTATTATAAAACTTAGTCGCGGGTTTTCTACAATTTCATTTAACTTTCAAATTGCCTATAAAATATCGAATTGACAGTTGTCAACTCTAAGCGTTTGTGGCAAACCAACAACTTTTTACACAACTCAGTTTGGACAACTAGTTGGATGGGCCCCATAAGCTGTTTAAAAAATCTCACACAAAGTAAAAAATCCTGGACACCTTTTCTCACTCTTGCAACAAGAACTCGCAGCGATTGAACAAAAAAAAGCTGCTATGATATCTTGGACGCAAAAAAGCTGCTAGCATAGCTTCTTGTTAATGTATGTGCTCGAAACAGTCATTTTGGCAAAACGACAAATATTCATGTCAAAAGAAATGTCTCGAAAATTTTCTAACCTTAAGAAAGCTTTCGATAATATTTTCACCTAAAAGTATGCAGAATTAAATATAATTTTAATTTGCTTCTAAAATTTATCCTAAAAGTATGCCAAACAGTAATTAGTCATGGTAACGATTTTCGTCTCCGCACATTCTTTCAAATAGACCCCAGGGATAAGACATATTCATGTCAAAAATATTTTTTTGTAAACCATCAATTGTAATTGTAATTCCATTTTGAAATATCTTGCTTCCTGTCAACGGTTCTGTGGAACATTGCCAAAAAAGAAAAAAATTATTTTCCAGTTTTGAAGCATATTGAGGAGACAAGCAAGAAATTTCATAATAAACTACTCCTATCTTATTAACGCCAGTAAGTGATCCTAGGGGATTGTTAAATTGTTAATTTCTAGTTCATCGAAATATATTGAGAGAGTGACAAGAAGCAAACTCTCAAACATTCACTATTGCTGACATCACTGGCAGAAAGACTAATAGTATGAAATTCACTTTAGTTTTTAATCAAGTTGATGACAATTTAATTAATTTATGTGTTACTAAAAACAATAACTTTACAAATAATACTAGTTTATTTTCCAAGGGTTAATCATACACGAAGCACTTGCAATTTAGGCTTTATTCATATTACTTTTATTATTCAAATTACTTTTATATTGGCATTTAAGTATACCCTTGTTGGTGTTAATAGATTCCACTCCTTACAATTTGTTTGTTGATATTTTTTTGCGTTAGATTTGAATTTCACGAATTAATTGCTATTTATAATAAAAACTAGCATAAAACCCGCGTGTCTTGCAACGCCTTTAAAAACTGTTTATTATGTGCAATGTTTTCCTTAAAAAAAACCAACAAAAAAGTCAGCTGTTATTATCCCTAAAAAGGGTTTATTATAGTGCATTTTTTTAATAAATATGGTAAACAAATTGCTGCGAATATCACCTCTGCTCAACAAATCTGCAAGTTTTGAAGCAGAGATTGGCATGTATATGTCATCAAGAAAAGTGACATTTTAGGGTTTGACGAACGTTCGTTAAGTTTGTTCGCTTATTTACGTGGATGTAAGAAATTATGAAGCAATCACAAATGAATATTAAATAAAGTGAATTTCGAGTCATTCATTTCTACGTGATTATAGGGATGCACTGTCAAAATTTCAGCCCTTCAGTTTCAGAGGTTTGGGTTAACCCCATTTCATCCCCTTAGGGGATGCATTTCGAGTAATCGCCTCTTAGTGGATGTCCACGTCATTATAGGGATGCACGGTCCAAATTTCAACCCTGTAGCTCCAGTAGTTTGGTAACCCCATTTCACCCCTTTAGGGGATGAATTTCGAAAAATCGCTTCTTAGTTAATGTCCACTTCATTATAGCACTGTCAAATGCACTGTCAAAATTTCAGCCGTTTAGCTCCAGCGGTTTGGCTTAACCCCATTTCACCCCCTTAGGGGATAAATTTCGAAAAATCGCCTTATAGTGGATGTCCACGCCATTATAGAGATGCAGTGTTAAAATTTCAGCCCTATAACTTTAGCGGTGTGGATAAACCTTGTTTCACCCCCTTAGGGGATGAATTTTGAAAAATCGCTTCTTAGTGGATGTCCACGTCATTAAGGGGATGCACTGTTCAAAATTTCAGCCCTATAGCTCCAGCGGTTTGGGTAAACCCCATTTCACCCTCTTAGGGGATGAACCTCGAAAAATCGCCTTATAGTGGATGTCCACTCCATTATAGGGATGCACTGTTAAAATTCCAGCCCTATAACTTTAGCGGTTTGGATAAATCCCGTTTCACCCCCTTAGGGGATGAATTTTGAAAAATCGCTTCTTAGTGGATGTTCACGCCATTATAGAGATGCACTGTCAAAATTTCAGCCCTATAGCTCCAGCGGTTTGGGTAAACCCCATTTCACCCCCTTAGGGGATAAATTTCGAAAAATCGCCTTATAGTGGATGTCCACGCCATTATAGGGATGCAATGTTAAAATTTCAGCCCTATAACTTTAGCGGTGTGGATAAACCTTGTTTCACCCCCTTAGGGGATGAATTTTGAAAAATCGCTTCTTAGTGGATGTCCACGTCATTAAGGGGATGCACTGTTCAAAATTTCAGCCCTATAGCTCCAGCGGTTTGGGTAAACCCCATTTCACCCTCTTAGGGGATGAACCTCGAAAAATCGCCTTATAGTGGATGTCCACTCCATTATAGGGATGCACTGTTAAAATTCCAGCCCTATAACTTTAGCGGTTTGGATAAATCCCGTTTCACACCCTTAGTGGATGAATTTTGAAAAATCGCTTCTTAGTGGATGTTCACGCCATTATAGGGATGCACTGTCAAAATTTCAGCCCTATAGCTCCAGCGGTTTGGGTAAACCCCATTTCACCCCCTTAGGGGATAAATTTCGAAAAATCGCTTCTTAGTGGATGCTCACGCCATTATAGGGATGCACTGTCAAAATTTCAGCCCTATAACTTTAGCGGTTTGGATAAACCCCGTTTCACCCCCTTAGGGGATGAATTTTGAAAAATCGCTTCTTAGTGGATGTTCACGCCATTATAGGGATGCACTGTCAAAATTTCAGCCCTATAGCTCCAGCGGTGTGGGTAAACCCCATTTCACACCCTTAGGGGATGAATTTCGAAAAATCGCTCTTTAGAGGATGTCCACGTCATTATAGGGATGCACTGTTAAAATGTCAACCCTATAGCTCCAGCGGGGTGGATAAACCCTATTTCACCCGCTTAAGGGATGAATTTCGAAAAATCGCTTTATAGTGGATGTCCACTCCATTATAGGGATGCACTGTCCAAATTTCAGCCCTAACCTTATTTCACACCCTTAGGGGATGAATTTCGAAAAATCGCTCTTTAGTGGATGTAAACGTTATTATAGGGATGCACTGTCAAAATTTCAGCCCTATAGCTTTAGCGGTTTGTAAAAACCCCATTTCACACCCTTAGGGGATGAATTTCGAAAAATCGCTCTTTAGTGGATGTCCACGTCATTATAGGGATCCACTGTTAAAATTTCAACCCTATAGCTCCCTATACTCAATATCTGGTTAGATCCATGGCTGTCATCTCAAGAGGGCGAATCACAATTTTCTTCACAATCCCCCCGACATGGGTATCAAATGAAAGGGAATGATAAGTAGAATACAATAAGCAATATAGTATACTCAATAATTAGTTAGATACACCGAGGCCACCTCAAGAGGACGTATTGCCATTTTCTTCACAACCCCCACGACATGGGTCACAAATTAAAGGGCATGATAAGTAGAATACAATAAGCAATATAGTATACTCAATAAATAGTTAGATCCACCGAGCCCACTTCAAGAGGACGCATTACCAATTTCTTCACAACCCCCTTGACATGGGTATCAAATGAAAGGGTATGATAAGTAGAATACAATAAGCTATGTCTTTATATCCATGGCGACCGTCTCAAGAGGGCGGACTACCATTTCTTCACCACCACCTCGACATAGGTATCAATTGAAAGGGTATCATAAGTAGAAGACCATAAGCGATATAATATACTCAATATCTGGTTAGATCCACGGCGGTCATCTCAAGAGGGCGGATTACCATTTTCTTCAAAACCCCCTCGACATGGGTATCAAATGAAAGGGTATGAAAAGTAGAATACAATAAGCTACGTCTTTATATCCTTGGCGGCCGTCTCAAGAGGGCGGACTAGAATTTCTTCACCACCACCTCGACATAGTTATCAATTGAAAGGGTATCATAAGTAGAATGCCATAAGCGATATAATATACTCAATATCTGGTTATATCCATGGCGGTCATCTCAAGAGGACGGATTTCCATTTTGTTCACAACCCCTCGACATGGGTATCAAATTAAAGGGTATGATAAGTAGAATACAATAAGCAATATAGTATACTCAATAAATAGTTAGATCCACCGAGGCCACCACATGAGGACGTATTCCCATTTTCTTCACAACCCCCACGACATGGGTCACAAATTAAAGGGTATGATAAGTAGAATACAATAAGCAATATAGTATACTCAATAAATAGTTAGATCCACCGAGGCCACCTCAAGAGGACGCATTACCATTTTCTTCACAACCCCCTTGACATGGGTATCAAATGAAAGGGTATGATAAGTAGAATACAATAAGCTATGTCTTTATATCCATGGCGGCCGTCTCAAGAGGGCGGACTAGCATTTCTTCATCACCACCTCGGCATAGTTATAAATTGAAAGGGTATCATAAGTAGAATGCCATAAGCGATATAATATACTCAATATCTGGTTAGATCCATGGCGGTCATCTCAAGAGGACGGATTTCCATTTTGTTCAAAACCCCTCGACATGGGTATCAAGGCAAGCGGTACTTTGCCGAGTTCGTAAGGGCAAACAGCCTTATTTACGCCTAAACATAGAAAACAAGGTGTTTTTTTTATAAAATTATGCGATTTATCACCTTTTTATAAGCAATATAAGTAATTTTTCATTTGTAACCGATTACCAAAATATAAATAATTTATTATTCCATGAGTTTTTTTCCTATCCTTCTTCGTTTTTTTTTATTTTTACATTTTTTACATTTCGAATCGAACTTTTTTCTTCGCCTTCAGTCTAAGAAAGTGGGTACTCAAAATTATTCTGTCAGATGGCGCTCTAAGTTATGTCAATTGCTCAATAAATGAGATGGTGCTACTAGTTAGTCGAAAAGTGTTTACTCGAACTGTTGATGCTAGATGGCATTAGATGATTAACAAAATGTATTCATTTAAAGTAGTTAGTCGTAGCTATGGTATCAGATTGCGTTAGGTACTATAAAAAACATGTAGTTCACAGTACAAATGTACAGTAAAATTTTGAAATACTGAATGCCGAGATCGTAATCGTTATTTATTTCTAAAAATATGACATATTCGTTACAAGTTAGTCAAATCCAGCACTGTTGATGTCAAATAGCATTTCCTATCATTTCGATGATTAACAAAAAGTGTAAGCATGGTACGCGTCTCAAGAGGGCGGATTACCATTTTCTTCACAACCCGCTCGACATGGGTATCAAATGAAACGGTATGATAAGTAGAATACAATAAGCAATATAGTATACTCAATAAAAAGTTAGATCCACCGAGGCCACCTCAAGAGGACGCATTACCATTTTCTTCACAACCCCCGACATGGGTATCAAATGAAAGGGTATGATAAGAAGAATACAATAAGCTATGTCTTTATATCCATGGTGGCCATTTCAAGAGGCCGGACTATCATTTCTTCACCACCACCTCGACATAGCTATCAATAGTAGAATACCATAAGCGATATAATATACTCAATATCTGGTTAGAGGCATGGCGGTCATCTCAAGAGGGCGAATTACCATTTTCTTCACAACCCCCTCGACATGGGTATCAAATGAAAGGGTATGATAAGTAGAAGACAATAAGCAATATATTATACTCAATAAATAGTTAGATCCACCGAGGCCACCACAAGAGGACGCATTACCATTTTCTTCACAACCTCCTCGACATGGGTATCAAATGAAAGGGTATGATAAGTAGAATACAATAAGCTATGTCTTTATATCCATGGCGGCTGTCTCAAGAGGGCGGACTACCATTTCTTCACCACCACCTCGACATAGGTATCAGTTGAAAGGGTATCATAAGTAGAATACCATAAGCGATATAATATACTCAATATATGGTTAGATCCATGGCTGTCATCTCAAGAGGGCGGATTACCATTTTCTTCTCAACCCCCTCGACATGAAAGGGTATGATAAGTAGAATACAATAAGCAATATAGTATACTCAATAAAAAGTTAGATCCACCGAGGCCACCTCAAGAGGACGCATTACCATTTTCTTCACAACCCCCTCGACATGGGTATCAAATGAAAGGGTATGATAAGTAGAAGACAATAAGCAATATAGTATACTCAATAAATTGTTAGATCCACCGAGGCCACCACAAGAGGACGCATTACCATTTTCTTCACAACCCCCTCGACATGGGTATCAAATGAAAGGGTATGATAAGTAGAATACAATAAGCTATGTCTTTATATCCATGGCGGCCGTCTCAAGAGGGCGGACTAGCATTTCTTCATCACCACCTCGGCATAGTTATAAATTGAAAGGGTATCATAAGTAGAATACCATAAGCGATATAATATACTCAATATCTGGTTAGATCCATGGCGGTCATCTCAAGAGGGCGGATAACAATTTTCTTCACAACCCCCTCGACATGGGTATCAAATGAAAGGGTATGATAAGTAGAATACTATAAGCAATATAGTATACTCAATAAATAGTTAGATCCACCGAGGCCACCTCAAGAGGACGCATTACCATTCTCTTCACAACCCCCTCGACATGGCAACTTATTGATCATGAATTTGGAAAACGAGAAACCCTGAGTGGTCAATGTAAAAATTGTTCGTACACTCCAAAGATTCGTAAATCGGAAATGATTTCGGCAGCACCTGTTCTCATAATAAAACTGAAATTATTCGAACTGAAAAATAAAAAGTTTATTAAAATTGAGCAATGCGATATCAAAGCTGTCACTTCTGCAAAATTGCATATAGGAGGTTCAAATTATAAAGTGATTAGTGCTATATTCCATGTAGGAACACTCGAACAAGGTCATTACATCAGCATGTTGAAACAAAAATCGAGCTGGTTATGGATCAATGATTCCATAGTGCAGAAAAAATCTTGGCCGAGAAATTCGAAAGGAGCTTATGTTTTTTTTTACAAAGGCAATAATATTAGTTTGAATTCCTGCATTTTGTTATTTTGTTATTACCTACTTATAAAATAAATAAAAAAATTTAATGAACAATTAAATACATACCTAATATTTCTTTATACAGAAGATTATTTACTTTTATTTCAGAATGTATTAAAACAAAAAAGAGTGATATCCCACCAAAAAAACATTAAAAATGTGAATTAGTAGTTTGTGGGCGCGGAAATTATTTATTGGGACAGTTTAAAACACACTTATAACAAAAAGAAGTGATATGGATTAGTCAAGATGTATCGTTAATAGCATGAAATAATTAAACACGTGCTTTTACGAACGAATTCAAAGGAATTATACAACTGCCAATTTTTATTTAAAACTCAATAAAGTATTATCAACCGCGAAAAAGTTGGCTGGCGCGTTCGTTGTATACCTAGCATGAATCTTTGCTGTCCTTCAAAATGTAACAAATTTTATTAGAAACACTATAGACTGAGCCGCACTGAATTCGTTCGTAAATGCACGTGTTTAATTGTTAGAATGGATAGAATCGCTAAAAAAAACCAGAAGTTAAAGTTTGATCAGTGGAATAATTTAGATTGCCAGTAGTTTAAATTGTTTGTTTTGTTTGTAGTGTTTTCGTTATAAACTTGTTCTGTTCATAAAAATTGATTACATTTTTTAATAATACATTAATTAAATTATTTATTTAAAGATTCATATGCAAAAATGAGTACAATAGCATATAAAAATTTACGTTCACACATATATTTCAGCCAATTTTCCACTAGTGCTAAACGTATAACTATTTTGTAAGAAGTCAGTTTATTCCATCTTCGTTCATCATACTGGAAAGTTAATCATGTGGACCGAAGGGGTCAAACCCACATCCCAACTAGTTTACCATGCCGCCACCACATACATATATGAAATCGTACTGAGAAGTGTATTTGAATCCAAATTCGGATCAGTTACATCCGGTTCTGATCTTCCTTTATTCAAAAGATTTCAATCATATTGGCCAAATATAAATAAAATGAATTTTAAACTTTTTACGATTTTAATTGATGTAAAAGAAAAAGTTTCAAACTTTTGTAAACGTCAATTGGAAAACAAAATAGCAAGAGACGATTACCTAGAGCTATTAGAGTTGACTTTAATTTGTTTAGGCACAAGTTCTAAAACAATATTTCGCTATCCAGGACCGATGCAGCACGCCTGATGGATGTCTAGGCTACGGTTACTGAACAAGCTAGTAATGCTAGCACTAGCTAGTACTAGCTAGCGCTAGCAAATATAATACATGTTAACAGTGCGTGGTGGTTATGAACGCACTCGAGCGCTAGCGCTAGCTAGCACTTCCTAGCGCTAGTTATATTCTGCAATTGATTGAAACATTGATACTAGCGCGAGTGTTTGAAAAGTAGGTAACTCACATTTTGCTTTGCTAAAGTACTTAGTAAAGATGGATTGCGAAAAATTAATTTTAGAAGCGGACGTCCATTATCGGAAAATTATATTATATGAAAATTAAAGGTTACAGCGACCGAAATTTGACTGGTAGATTATGGAATGAAGTGGCTGATGAAATGAAAGTCACAAGTAACTAGATTTTCAATGTTTTATTTTTACTTCTTATTTCATCATTATATGAAATATTTATCGGTTAAAAGAAAGAAAGGAAAAATATATTATTTCTTAGAAACAAAATAAGACTTATATAAATTACGCAGAGTAGTTGCTTGTAAATTTTTTTTCTGTATTTATTGCATGTGTTTTCACTTTTCGTTTAAAAAAAAGTCTATGTTTTAATAATAAACTTTCAGATGCCATCATTTCCTCTGTTAAAGATAAAGCCATGGTGATATTCACAAGTCAACACACAACTACTGAACAACGAGCTTGCTTCCGCTAGCTTTAATAATAACCACACAACTAGAGCGAGCTCGCGCCAACGATACTAGCGCTTGCTAACGCTAGCATTACTAGCGTGTTCAGTAACCGCAGCCTAAAGGTCAAAACAGAATTGCGACTGCGACGGCCGACTGCAACTGCGATTTATGTCAAAGTTGGACGGCGCAGTTAATGTAGAACGAAATTGCAACGGCAACTTCTATTCTGACATAAAAGCGTGACATTTTACGTTGTATTTAAAAACTAATTTGGTTTTATACCTACATTGTTTGCATAATATATATTAATTAAAGTGGAATAAAACTTGTTTGGATTTGAATTTCAAGAAAATATGAATTACTAGCTGGGACCCGGTGCGCCTACGCTGCACCCATAAGTCAATAGTAAACAATAAAAACCATCCATTGACTTAATATTTTTCGAGATATGAATTTTACACAGATGAAATGCCTCAAAGAACATGGGTCTTGCGTCGGCCGCCATGAATCGGTATATTGAGTCTACTACATTGCTTATTGTATTCTACTTATCATACCCTTTCCTTTGATACCCATGTCGAGGTGGTTGTGAAGAAAGTGGTACCCCGCCTTCTTGAGACGGCCGCCATGGATCTAAAGATATATTTTGTATACTACATTGCTTATTGTATTCTACTTATCATACCCTCTCATTTGATACCCATGTCGAGGTGGTTGTGAAGAAAGTGGTACACCGCCCTCTTGAGACGGCCGCCATGGATCATTTTAGTTTCAATAGCGTCATGGCCTACCTATTGTTTGACAGCTGCGTAAATTTGAAATTTTCATTAAATGTAATGATTCAATTTAATGACAATTTTACATTTGTCAAACAATAGGTAGGCCATGAAGCTATTGAAACTAAAATGAAGTGAAAATTCCTAAAATTACCATTTTTGTTTGGTTTTTGCAGCTGTTTTTTTGGTTAAAGGTATAAAAAATAGCCTACGACCTATTCTCAGACGTACCAAATATTCACAAAAAATTTCATGCAAATTGGTCAACCGGTTTCGGAGGAGTACGGTAACAAACACTGTGACACAAGATTTTTATAGATATAGATATAAAATATTGAGGTCGACGCCGACGGCGATTTTAGAAATTTGCTCAAACGCCGACTTCAACTTCGCGGCGCTGTGCCGCTGCAGTTGTAATTTCGTTATACACGGGTTGTGTTCATTTGCGCTAAACGGCTGACTTCGCCGTCCGCCGTCGCAGTCGCAATTCTGTTTTGACCTTAAAGCATTGTACTCGTTGAAAATATATCTATTTCGAACAGAATTTAAATTAACCGAATATGAAGAAAACAAATTAAGAGATATATGTGCTTTTATTATCCGTTTTTATGTGAAGGCTTGGTTTAACTGTCCTGTTTCATCATCAGCGCCATACCAAGATTTGTGTCTTATACGAGAAATTTATAATTACAAATCTTGTGACAAACAAATATCTGAAGCTGTAATCAAGAAGTTTTCGAACCATTTGTGGTACCTATCAGACGAATGTGTTGCACTAAGTTTGTTTGACGAAAACGTTTCGAATGAAATTAAAAGAGAAATAACAGATAAGATAAAGACTCTGAAAAGCTGTAATGATGATGGAGATGATAAAGATTACGATGACGATGTTGATACAATAGAAAATATGAAACGTATACCACTAGGAAATAGAAACATTTATAGAAAAAGGGCTTCCTGATTTTGTTACCGTAAACCCACATAAATTTTTCAATCGCTTTGGAATTTCCACTAATTTTTTAAATGAAGACCCTTTTAATTGGAACGATAATGAAGAGTATAATAAAGGAGAGAATATAATTCATAATTTACATGTAGTAAATGATGCAGCAGTACGCGGTGTGAAATTAATTGAAGAATACAATAAAGTATTAACCAAAAATGAAGAAGAAAAGTAATATTTATTGCAAGTGGTTACTGACTATCGAAAAAACTTCAAATCACATACTAAATCAGCGTTGAGTAGTACTAAAAACTAAGATTTATTTTGTACAATTTATACTTTTAAATACATATATTCTATTACTTTAAAATAAAATTTTCAAAAAAAAAAAATAGTGGTTTTTATTGAAAATTAAATTAATATGAAATATTCCTATAGAAATTAAAATGTTTGGTTTTCTATAATGGCCATAACTTCTCTATTTGTCAACCGTTTTTTTTAAATTTGGCTTATTAGAAAGGTAATTAAAATATCTATAATAATTTGTCGGTAAGGGTTGGAATAAAATTTTCAGGGGTGGCTAAAAAAGAAAAAATGCAAAAAAAAATCAAATTTTTCGAAACTTTGACGATTTTGAGGGACCTCTAAATCACTCCCGATTGGCGTCAAATTTCACACTGGCTCGTTTTTCATCCATTCGCATATTTTTGGGGGGATCTTTTTGGGTAAAGTCAAAAAAGTCGAAATAAGGGCCACCCTACATGTAGTAAATGATGCAGCAGTATATATATATATATATATATATATATATATATATATATATATATATATATATATATATATATATATAATTCATATATATATATATAATTCATAATTTACATAATTTTCATAATTTACACATATATATATATATATATATATATATATATATATATATATATGGGTCATTCTTTTTTTGGACGACCCATGATTTATTCGAGGTCCACCGATTGGGCTGAAAATTTTTTTACAGTTTCCTACTATCAAAACAACAACAAAAATAATTTTTCTATATTTTTGGATCACACTATTTTGTTGCAAAAAATATAGTTTTAAATTGTTTTAAAAAATGCCCTTTTCGAGCTACAAACTTGAAATCAACATAACTAATGAAGAAGGTCGACAAAAAATCGCATACTTGCATTTTTTGATAGGTCTATGTTTGAAATTCATGAAACAACATCGACCAAAAATTAAAAATTAAAATTCGACTTTTAATCTATGCGATTAGTGAAAAACTGAACATTATGGGAAAAAATTAATTTCTCAAATACTCCATCACCGATTTTAACTTTATCAGTCTCAAAATGTGCGAAAGATCTGAAACTATCATCCTACCAATTTTCGTCAATGGTTTTTGAGAACTTTGATTTTTATCATTGTTTTAATTTTTGTGAATATTTTTTTATTATATAACGATTATAAAAAAAGCATAAAACATTTTTTGATCTTAAGTTATTATGATTTACTGACTACTGAAGTAAAATACAACTTGATTGTGTTATTTTGCAGTTATAATGCAAGATGACAATTAGCTTTGCCTTCACTGCTCATCGGTCTTCGCCTTTTTCTTCCTTCTGTTTGACCTACAACAAATAAATGATCGTTTATATTTTATGAAAGAAAATTTTATTATTCTCATTTTTCATTGCGTTTACCTTGTGCAAATTGGTGAAGTTGTAGGTCGAAATTTGGCCCAGTTATAATTTTCAGCAACGTTGATCAATTTTCCTTCGGCTTGTAATGAATGTGTTTTCATTTCTACATAGCCGTTTTCTTTTGGTATACATGAATGCAAACTTCGGATTCCGTTTACGGGTACAGAATGTTTGAATCTGGCCTCCATCTTAATTCTGTGAGCCTCAATTTCACGTTTATCTGCAAACTCAATATCCATACCTTCGATATTGTCTCTGGACCACTCATAAAAATGAACGGGTGTTTGAATCTGTTTTTCAGGCGGTAACTGCAAACTTGCCTTTGATGCCAAACGTTTAATCGCTCCTCCTAGTCCATCGCTAGGCCCTTTGCCATGCGAGGTAGGAAAATAATGCCATTCAGCTGGAATACCAAAATCTTCCTCGTGCAAAGATACATTTAAAACGTTGTGCCGGTTTTTATAATGTTGAGGAGCTCCGTCAGACATGTAAATTACTTTTTTGAGATTAGGAATCTTCGATTTCAAAAAAGTTATCAACTTTTTCTGAAAGAAATTTACTGCTGACGTGTCATGATCCAAGTCATCCGAGATGATCACGTATTTGAGTAAGTCTGGTTTTCCCCCTCCTCCTTTGTAAATGCAAAAGGGGTGGAGTGTCGCTTGAGGATTGTTCCAATGGAAACCTGACAACAGAGAAATAACAGTTTTAAACTTTCCGTCGTTTGTACACTGAAATTTCACGTTTTGCAATGAACATCCTTTAGCCGACTCCATCATCTAGTAAAAAACACAAATTGCTAATTGTGTACGATTTTGTTGTTTTTGTTTTGTTTAAAGACACTTCACCTCAAATTAATACTTGAAGAGTATTTCCGTTATTATTATTCTTTTAAATAAAACGCACTACTTTGGAATATGAACATATACATTCGGTTCGAAGTCTGAAAATTGACTGGCTGTTGAAATCTTAGTTCTACACCAAGAACCGATTTCCTTTCTTAAAAAATACAGAACCATGGACAATTGATACCTCTCACATACTTGAAACAAACATGGTCATAAAACCCTAAGGCTTGTTTTTCGATCCGACAAAGGGATAAATGTACTTACGGAATTTCCATATTTTATGATTCTCATAAACGAGAGCGGCAAAAAGCAAAGGCAAAGCTAATTGTCATCTTGCATTATAACTGCAAAATAACACAATCAAGTTGTATTTTAGTTCAGTAGTCAGTAAATCATAATAACTTAAGATCAAAAAATGTTTTATGCTTTTTTTACAATCCTCCGAAGTATTTTCCTCTCAAACACGCCCAAGAGGTTTGAGTGCTTTTTGCTAAGCACCCACGTTTCGGATGCATATGTGAGAACGGGTAAGACCATCGTCTTATATAGTAAAAGTTTAGACGTTATGGTTAGATATTTGGATTTGAAGAGCCTTGACAGACTATAGTTGGCTTTGTTGGCTTTACATTTACATTTATATATATAAATATTTTCTATATTTTGAATATATATATATATATATATATATATATATATATATATATATATATATATATATATATATATATTATATATATATATATATATACACTTTGGTAATTACATAAATATTTGCCAAATTTGGCATACTAATACACACATACGTATGTATATTATTTAATTTTGGTTCGTTATTACACTCTTTACTTTTTTTTAATCGCGAATCGGTTTGGGTACTTTGTTTTGTTTTTTTTTTCTTTTAAAAAAATAAAGTTTAAAAGATGTCAAGGACAGAGAATAATTTAATGGGCCAAGACGTCCCGCACTTGGACGGAACAAAGCCCGGAACTTCGGAAGTTAATGCCGCTTCCGTGTCGAAACTCGACATCCCGAAGTTCTGGGTTCACCAGCCCGCCTCCTGGTTTTACCAGGCAGAAATTATGTTTCAACTAGCGGGCTGCAGGTCGGACAAAATGAAGGTCTACAATGTTATGGCCGCATTACCGGAAGAGGCGGTAACGGCGATGCGGCTTAGCACTGTAGACCACGCCACCTCCTCTTACGAGGATATTAAACAGCACCTGCTCGACAAATACGGCACTTCCGAGAAGCGCCGACTCGAGCAGTTGCTGTCAGTGCAAGAGCCTGGAGACCGGAAACCTTCGGAGTTCCTCCAGGCTCTCAAGGCACTAGCGGGTGGATCGTCGGCGGCCAATGACGACCTGATCCGGAACCTGTGGGAGCGGAGGCTTCCACAGGCCATCCAGGTCACATTGGCCACCGCTGCCGACCAAACCCTAGCCGGGTTGGCATCCACGGCGGATGGGAGGTGCTTCCACACGGAGGTGCCTCATACGCGTCCGCCGTCCACGCAACACCTGCCAAATCGGAGCCCACATTGGTGGCGCTGCAAAGCGCCATCAATAGGCTGACGGCCCGGCTAGACAAGCTTGACCGAAGCCCGCGGAACCCGAAAAGCCGAACACCTGCCAATCGACAGGGCGGCTCTCGACAGCCCTCGGCCAATCGGCCACAAGGGGCCAATCAAGCCAGGGATAGCCTTTGCTATATCCACTACCGTTACGGTAGTGAGGCACGCACTTGCAAGGCCCCCTGCAGTTTCGGTGGTGGCCAAGCCAAACCGGCGAAGAAAAAGGCCACCACCAATAAAAAAAAACTAAAGTTGGGGATCGATGCGAGCGAGCATATAACCGGCCGCTCATATCGTTTATTCGTCAGAGACACCAACAATCGGATGGACTTTCTGATTGATTCGGGCTCTGACGTTTCAATTGTTCCCGACAAGGCGTTCCCGACCCATAACGGTAGCCCGAACGTCCTTCTGTACGCGGCCAACGGATCACTGATCCGAACTTTCGGCACTAAGTTGCTTGAACTTGAACTCGGCTTACGCCGACGATATGTTTACAACTTTATTATAGCCGACACCACTAAAGCCATTATCGGGGCGGACTTTTTAACGAAGTTCAAATTGTCCGTCGATTTTGAATATCGGCATTTAGTCGACAAGCGCACGAAGTTTCGCATTAACGTGTGCGCTACCGTCGACTACAACCCCGAAACATTTCCATGCCGAGTTATTGGCATATACAAAGAGCTATTAACGAAATACGCTTCGTTAACAAAACCGCCCAATTTTAACCTTCCGGTTAAACACAATGTGCAACACCACATTGTAACAAAAGGGCAATTTCTTTTTTGTCACCGTTCGGCGACTCCACCCGGAGAAGCTGAAGGTGGCAAAATTATAGTTCGACCATATGGTCCAATTGGGGATTTGTCGACCTTCGTCGTCCCCCGTAGCATCTCCGCTTCATCTGGTCCCTAAACGGGACTCACATGATTGGAGGCCATGCGGCGACTACCGTCGCCTTAACGCTGTCACTGTGCCGGATAGATACCGATCCCGCATATACAGAATTTCTCCGTGAATCTTCACCGCTGCACAATTTTTTCGAAGGTTGACTTGGTACGTGCATACCATCACATACCAATCGCCCCAGAAGACGTGCATAAGACTGCACTCATTACGCCATTCTACCTATATGAATTTACACGTATGCCATTCGGCTTACGAAATGCAGCCCAAACCTTTCAAAGGTTCATAAATGAAGTTACGAGAGATCTCGACTTCGTTTATGTATACTTGGACGATATACTTATCGCCAGTAAAACCGAGGATGAGCATATCGTTCACCTCGAAGAGCTCTTTAAACGCCTCGATAGCTTCGGTTTAACCATTAAGCTAGAGAAACGCGTTTTCGGTGCAACAGAGATTAAGTTTCTAAGCCACCGCATCACAAAGGATGGAATACTTCCATCCTCCGATCGGGTTCAGGCTATCGTTGATCTCGCACCTCCAACTTCTATCAAATCGATACAGAAGTTTATGGGAATGGTGAATTTCTATCATCGATTTATCCCAAAATTGGCTGAACAGTTGGTGCCTATAAACGAGCATTTGAGAGACCTTCTCAACCCCTCACGTGCCAATAAAGTTTTTGACTGGCCAGCAGAATGTCAGGCGGCATTCCTCAAGGTGAAAACCTCGATGGCTGAAGCAACTCTGCTGAACCATCCAATCGAGGATACAAAGTACAGTCTTACGACTGACGCCTCTGATTATGCAATCGGAGGCGTTTTGGAACAATTCAACGGTCATCGGTGGCAACCACTAGCTTTTTATTCCAAAAAGCTGTCACCAACAGAACGGAAGTACTCTTAATTTGATCGCGAACTTCTCGCAATCTATGCAGCGATCAAACACTTCCGTTACTTCGTTGAAGGACGCAATTTCGTGGTCTATACTGATCACAAACCACTGGTTCGCGCCCTTCAC
This sequence comes from Thereva unica, assembly GCA_949987705.1. Lineage (NCBI taxonomy): Eukaryota > Metazoa > Arthropoda > Insecta > Diptera > Therevidae > Thereva > Thereva unica. The sequence goes on from OX465283.1 coordinate 96,734,972, forward strand.
ACAAAGACCGAACGGTCCCCTCGACAGACCAGACATTTGGGTCTAATCTCTCAGTTTACCACAGACATCAGGCATGTGTCGGGTAAACAAAACGTTGTCGCAGAGTACTTGTCGCGCTCACTAGCAACCGACAACGTCGACTCGGTCACCTTCGACCTGCCTACACTGGCTCAGGCTCAACAAGGTGACACAGAGCTAAAGTCTCTACAAGAGCACCCCAGCAACGGCTCACGGGTAAAACTAGTCCCCACACCAATACCATTTACCGCCCATCAGGTGTGGTGTGAAAATAATATAGGCATTCCAAGGCCTTACATACCCACTTCCTTACGCAGACTTGCGTTCAACTCCGAACATAGTCTCTCCCATCCTGGTATTCGTGCTACAAGACCAGCCGTTACCAAGAAATACTTTTGGCCATCGATCAATAAAGACTGCAATGAGTGGTCTCGATCATGCCTAGGTTGCCAAAAGTCCAAAGTTTCACGGCATACCAAATCTCCATTGGAAGCTTTCAAACTTCCAAATAATAGATTTGACCATATCCATATGGATATAGTGGGACCCCTACCCCCATCTCGTGGATACTCTTATATCTTAACGATAGTCTATAGATTCACGCGATGGCCCGAAGCATACCCAATTCGGGATATCTCAGCTTCAACAGTGGCAAGAAAATTCGTCACTGAATTTGTCCCACGATTCGGCGTACCTCTTGTGATCACAACCGATCAAGGTACGCAGTTCGAATCGAAACTGTTCAATGAAGTTGCCAAATTACTCGGCACTCATCGAATTCGGACTACCGCCTACCACCCGCAAGCAAACGGGATGGTTGAACGGTTCCACAGGCAACTAAAAGCAGCCTTAATGGCAAGGGACAACACTACTCATTGGAGTGAAGACTTGCCCTTTGTCATGTTAGGCATACGCACGGCAATTAAGACCAACTTACAATGCTCGCCAGCCGAGCTCGTATATGGTCAGAATCTGAAACTTCCCAATTCGATTTCTATCACAACCGATCAAAATCCGATTGAAGAATCAGAATTCCTCTCTCGCCTTCGTTCTCATATGCAGAACATTAAGGCAATACATCCTCGGCAACCCGTCCAAAAGGATGTCTATGTGCCAGAAGCCCTGGAGAACGCCGACTACGTTTTCATACGTGTCGACAGAGTTCGAAATCCTTTCGAACCTCCATATGAGGGCCCATATGAAGTAATCAAACGATTACGAAAACACCTCGTCGTCAAATTGAACGGCACAACCAAGTCGAGATCTATCGACAGGCTAAAGCCAGCCTTCGGTTGCGACCGCGACAACGAAGCTAAGCCACCTAAAGCGGTAACATTCCGTTAACGCTACGCTGGGAGGGGAGTATGTAGTGACCGCGTAAAGTTTAATTACCAAACTTTACGCAATGTTACACAACAAATTCCGGCACGATCAAAACGATCAGTCGGAACACTCCATCGATCACCGAACTCAAAGTTCAGTGATCTTGCCGTTTTCCCCCGGTCCATATCGGGACAGCCAATTTCCGGCATCACTTGTTCTCATCCCTCGCGTCCGAAGAGTGCGGTTCCCAAACCAAATAACCAAAAGTTATATATACGAGTATATATATATATATATATATATATATATATATATATATATATATATATATATATATATATATATATATATATATATATATATATATATATATATATGGCCGATTCTCCAGAACCTTTAACCTGCTTGTCGCTTCGAAATTTTTATGACTAACAATTTTTATAAGAAGGTTAAAAATAAAAGAAGCTATCAATAATGTTAAGAAACTATTAATGAACAATAAGATATAAGTACGAAGTCATTTAAAACGATATATTGCAATAAAATTTGAAAAAATGTTCCGTTACCTGTCACTTTTCGGCCTGTCTTTAGCGCTAATCTGAATGAAAAACTATTTATATTTGTGATAGGAAGCGTTGAAACAAATAGTGAAAAGTGAAAAGTTGTAGTTTAACTCTTAAGGAAAAATGCAGTTGTGTTCGGTGCAGTGTCAAATCGCTATATTTTCCAAAAAACAATTCTGAAGTTTGTCCCTAGGTTTTGACGTCAAAGTTGTAACCCGCATGGTAAGTCGAAGTACTCCGAATTGTCTCATTTTATCATAAATTTTTTTAAACGCACTTATTGTTCAGACACTAACGAACATGTGCATACATTTTGTGACAAAAATAAGTTGAAATTGGTTGATTTTTGGGCAAAACTGGCTAACGTGAAAATAGGTTACATTTAAATGTCAAAGTTGTAACCGCAATTAATTTGCTCATATTTCATTAAATTCATCCCCGTAAAATTTCTTATGACCTATTGTAACTAGTTAAATCATATGTAATGTTTCCTTCACTTAAATTGTTTCATGAATCTTAAAAAAAAAGTAATTTAAGCGAATGTCAAAATTGTAACCATGTCAAATTTGATGTCAAAATTGTAACCATGTCAATATAACCATGTCATAAAAAAAATATGCGCATTGAATTTTTTAATGTTCTACATCAGAAAACATTTATTTATGAAATAAGAAACACAAAAAATATCATGGCACGGTAGTGCTATCAATTTGAAATTTCATTTTTCCAATTAGCTCAGGTTAAAGGTTCTGGAGAATCGCCCATATATATATATTCAAGTCACTTAAGTACATTATAAGTTACATATAAATTAAATAATAATAATAATAAACAACCAAGTGATAGAAAATCTAGAAATAATAAATAACAATAAATAAATCAAAGAGTGTTTGATCAGTTATACCACCTCGTGTTACAACAGAAGCTAAAGTTATATGAACTCTCCTTAAAATCTCCCAGAGATTTACCAAAATTATCAGAATTTTTGGCCTTCCTAGAGCTAAGATTTCAAGCATTGGAAAATATTAAATCAAATAGAGATTTTTCAACGCAGTCCAATAATAGACAAGGAGGTATAAAAGCCAAACTATACAGTAAGTCGAACCTTAAGAACTATCATATAAAGGGATATAGTCGATGTGAAGCTTGTGGGGGAAATCATAAACTTTACGAATGTTCCAAGTTCGTAAATTCGAGTTATACCCAAAAACAAGAGCTCTTAAATAACTGCAATCTTTGCAAATTATGTTTAAGACCTCACCACATGTCTGAATGCAATAGCAAGAAAACGTGCAAAATATGTAATAGTGCAAAGCACAACACCCTATTACATCTTGAAAGTCAAAACAAGCAACTTAATTTCCAATTAAGGAAAGGTGAAGACTCGAATAAAAACAAACCAACCTATAGGTCAAATCGAGTTGAAGTAAACAAACAAAAGAGCATCATAAATTATCCGAAACCTAGCACTTCAAGCAGCCATGGCCAAGAAGGTACTGACTCAAACCATATCATAAACGTTCAAACCTACAACTCGAGTTCTACTGAAGTTGGCGTAATGTTAGTAACAGCAATGGTTAAAGTAAGAAGCTCAGAAGGAAGAGAAGACTTTTGAGAGCCCTAGTCGACCAAGGTTCTCAAGGTAGTTTCATAAGGGAAGATGCGGTACAACGATTAAGATTGAAGAAGTCTAAGGTCTGTGCTGAAATAACAGTTGTTTCAGACATCAAAATTGGTAGTGCGAAAAGCAAGGTATCATTTCAAATAAGTTCCATATATCCCTCATCATTTCAATTATGGGTGTCCGCATTCGTTCTCAAATCGGTATCAAAACCCATTCCCGACATTGAAATAATTAGTAGAGAAATAGACACACTGAAAAATCTGCCTCTGGCAGATCCTCACGCATTTAGTCCCGGACCTATTGACATTATATTAGATGCGGAAGTATATGACGAAATTATGCTGGAAGGTATAAGAAAGGGAAGCCGGGGATATCCACTTGCCACAGAACTGGGATGGATATTTTCAGGAAAGGTTCCAGTTCCAAATACAGTAATCAAATGCCACGTATCCCAAATAGAGATAGACGAGTCTCTAAAGAGATTCTGGGATCTCGAGGAGTTAGCACCCAAGAGCGAAACTTCGAAAGAAGAAATCCTTGCTGAACAAATCTACACAGCAACTGTTGCTAGAGATCATGAAGGCAGATACATAGTTCATCTACCCTTCAATGAAAAAATAAACAATTTAGGATACTCCAAGGGGAGGGCTATGAGCAGATTAGTGCATATGGAACGAAAGTTCCATCGAGATGACAAATTTAAAGACCAATATCAAGCGCTCATTAAGGAATATCAAAACCTTGGTCATATGAGACCAGCATTAAGCACACAAGATGCATGCACGCTGTTTTAAAAGCAGACAGCACCACAACAAAATTAAGAGTGGTCTTTGATGCGTCGTGTCCTACAAGTTCAGGAGTACGACTCAATGACGCCTTACTAAAAGGACCACAACTACAACAAGACTTAATGTCGATACTTATCAGGTGGAGGAAACATAAGTTTGTCATATCATCTGACATAGAAAAGATGTATCATCATCATCATCTGTAGCACTACAGCCTATTATTGGCCTTGGCTTCCTCCAACATTTCTCTCCATGCCGTTCGGTTCCTGGCTAATGCCTTCCAGTTGCGTACGCCTAACTTTACTAATTCTTCCTCAACGGAGTCCATGTATCGTTTTTTTGGTCGACCTGAATTTCGCTTTCCATCAGGAATTCGATTCAACGCTATTTTTGCGGGGTCGCTATCGTCAAGCCTTTGTACGTGTGCCACCCATCGCAATCTACTTAATTTTATACTTTTGACAATGTCGGGTCCCCGGTACAGTTGGTATAATTCGTGATTTTATCTCCTTCTCCATTCACCGTTTTCGCAGACACCGCCAAATATTGTACGTAGAATTTTTCTTTCAAAAGTGCCTAGAAGAGTTTCATCAGCCACTTTCAAAGTCCATGCCTCTGATCCAAACATCAGAACGGGCTTGATTAGCGTGGTATATAGTTTACACTTCATTCCTCTAGACAAAATGCGTGATGTAAGATGTTGTCGAAGTCCAAAATAGCATCTGTTAGCAACGTTTATTCTCCTTCTGATCTCCGTTGTCTCACCACTGTCAGCTTGCAATACGGTTCCAAGATACGTAAATTCTTTAACGGTTTCTATATTATATGCATCTATGGTGATATTTTGTCTTGGAGTTGCGTATCCTTTTGAAGTACAAAGATACTTAGTTTTTGCTTCGTTGATGAGCAATCCCATCTTTTTCGCAGCTGCTTCCAATTTTATGAAGGTTCCTTTCACACTCGCAAACGACCTACCTATTAGAGCGACAGCATAAGCCATCGTTTGTGTTGACTTGTTAAAGATGGATCCCGTTGTTTCTACCCCAGCGTCTTTCACCACCTTCTCCAACACTATGTTAAATAGGAGGCATGACAGTGCGTCACCTTGTCTCAGGCCTCTCTGTGATGTGAAACTATCTGAGAGGTCTCGTTCAACTCGTACCTTGCATCGTACTACCTCGATTGTAGCTTTTGTTACTTCGATTAGGTGTTTTGGAAATCGGAAGCACTCCATAGCTTTAAATAACTCTTCACGCTTGACGCTGTCATATGCTTGCTTGAAGTCTATAAACAGTATGTGAATATTGATGTTGAACTCCCATGATTTTTCCAAAATTCTTCTTAGAGTGGAAATATGGTTTGTAGTGGACCTACCTGGTCGAAAGCCACATTGATAACTACCTATTATGCCTTCTGCGATGGGTAGAAGTTTTTTGTATAAAATAGTGGACAGTACTTTATACGCTGAGTTGAGGAGGGTATTACCCCTATAGTTCTCACAAACGAGTTGATCTCCTTTTTTATGCAGGGGGCATATCACACCTTCCGTCCATTCAAGTGGGATCTTTTTCTGACGCCAGATCGATTCTATAAGTTTATGTAATCCATTCCTTAATTCTTGGCCCCCATATTTCCACATCTCAATTGCTATGCTATCTTTTCCTGGGGCTTTATTGTTTTTGAGATTCGTCATAGCTTCTTGTACGTCGTCCATTGTAGGGACATCAATTTCATTAGCAGCACCAGTATCACTATCATTATTGGTTGGTGCGTTTCTATTTGTTTGATTCACATCACTTTCACTCTCATTTTCGTCGCCTCTATTCAGTAGCTCATTAAAATACTCCCGCCATCTTTCTAAAACCTCTTGTTTTTGGCTCAGGATATTACCGTTTTTGTCCTTACACATCGATACTCTGGGTTTAAACTCTTTACGTTGCTTGTTCACTTTCTCATATAACTTTCTTACTTCGTTATTATTCCCGAGTTCGTTTATCTCTACAAATTGTTCCTCTAGCCACGTCTTCTTTTTTCTTTTGTGCGTACGTTTTTCAAGTCGTCGTTTTTCCTTATAGGTCGCTACGGAATTTCTAGTCCTATATCTTTGCAGCATATTAGTATATGCTTCATTCTTATCTTTCGTTACTCTAGCGCACTCTTCGTCGAACCAGTCTTGACGTCTTGCTCGTCTTTCATAGCCTAGCTTGGTTGCAGCGGCTTCCTTTATTATGGTACTTAGTTTTGCCCATTGCTCATCAATAATGGCATTGATACTTGTAGCTTCGTTATTCGATGCACCAAACCTTCTATTTAGCTCTGCTACATATTCTTCCCTAATTTGTTCTTCGTTGAGGGCCGCGATATTATATTTTCGCTCGCTTTGTTGTACCCTTCCTCCGGTCCTAACGCACGAAATCCTATCTCTTATCTTAGCACCCACCAGAAAATGGTCTGAGTCCACGTTTGCTCCACGGTACGTTCTAACATCTATTATGCTGGAGCTGTACCTTGTACTAATAAGTATATGGTCTATAGCATTTACCGTCTCCTCATTAGGAGATTTCCAGGTTACTCTATGTATTCTTCTGTGTTCGAATTTCGTGCTAGCCACTATCATGTTAGCTCCAGCAGCGAAGTCCACCAGTCTACGACCACTATCATTGCACTCAGGATGTATACTGTGCTTTCCAATGGTTGGGTAATAGATTCGTTCCTGCCCTACTTTTGCGTTAGCGTCTCCTATAATTACTTTTACATCATACCTGGGACATTTTCTGAGATTTCTCTCAAGGTTTTCATAGAAGGCCTCCTTTTCTTCATCAGACTTATCTTCGGTTGGAGCATAATGAGGGAGTAATTGTGGAATTTGCCTTTAATTCGAATTTTGAACATTCTTTCGCTTATTGCTTCGAATCCTATTACAGCATGTTTTAAGCTTTTTCTAACGATAAATGCCGTACCTAAAGTGTGCTCTTTATCTCTGCAGCTGTAGTATATTGTGTAATTCCTTTTCTCCATTATGCCTTTCCCCAACCATCTAACTTCTTGAATCGCCGTTATATCGGCCTTGTATTTTTCAAGCTGGTCCAATAGTACTCTTAACTTACCAGGTTGGTATAGAGTTCGCACGTTCCATGTAAATATTCCGAAATCATTGTCCTTTTTCCGTTTGCCAGTTCGTCGTTGAGTTATCCGTCCGGTCCGAGGCTCTGCTGTCGGGTTCATAGCAATGTATACACAAATAGACAAATTAAAATTGTAGACGCTCACCAGGATTACCAGAGAATCCTTTGGCGGGAAACTCCCCAAGCCCCTTTGCAACAATTCAACACCACGGTAACTTATGGCACAAAACCTGCACCATTCCTAGCGATACGTACTGATGTGGGGGTCTTGAGATTTTTAGATTTTATTTTATTTATACACCACGTCACACCATTTTATTTTAATAAATTTTATATTAAAATGTCTTTGTAAATTTTGATTTATATTTTTATTACATTATATTTATATTCGTTTTACTAAATACGTTAATTATTTTAACGGTTTAAAATCCGGATATGTATAATCTTTTAACTTCTAACTAATACTGATACATTTTCAAATTTTATTTTTCATGACAACTTTTTGTGTGTCTATGTTTTTTGAAAATCGTTTGTGTGTTCAGTGTCTACGTATATGATATCTGATTCAGTATTCTTAAAGTGTATTTTTAAGTAGTAGTGAAAATATAATTTTTGACATATTAAAAACACTGTACTCAAAAATTACTAGTACAGGAACTGAACTGAATGTTGAATAAACTTGCTACAGTAACGAACATAAACTAATAACAAGTAGCAACGAACGTAAATTAATAACAAGTAGCAACCGCTACATAACTCCCCCTTCAGCGCGAGCGTCCATGAATATTTAACAATTAATTTAACGAAAACAATTACCAAAACTCTTTCTAATGTTACAATTGAAATGAAACTTTTTTTTTGAATTTCTTGTTACTGGTTTGTTAATGTCATCATTTTTCTCAATGAAAGCGGGCTTCAGTATATCGATTGATACTACGATCATTTTCCCGTTGGCGTTAATGACAAAATTCTTCTCGTTTCTTTTAATGACTTGGAATGGACCTTCATAAGGCTTCTGTAAGCAACTTTTACCTCTATCTACTCTCAGAAAAACAAATTCACAATCCTCTAATCCTTTTGGTATATAGTAATTTTTCTTTTGTTCCCGAGAATCGGTTGGAATGATATTTCTCATATGGTCCCGTAATTGCGTTACTAAACTTGCTGGATCGGATAAGCTTGTTTGATTCCTGACAAAGAATTCTCCTGGAATTCGTAATGTCTGTCCATACACTAACTCAGCTGGGCTACATTTAAGATCTTCCTTAACTGTGGTGCGAAAACCTAACAATAAAGCTGGAATGTGTAACAACCAATTTGGACTATCCATCTTAGCTCTGAGTGCTGCTTTCAATTGCCTGTGGAGTCTCTCCACCATTCCGTTCAATTGTGGGCGATAAGCCGATGTTCGAATTTTATGAGTTCCTAAAAGCTTTGAAAATTCTTCGAAAAGTTTCCCTTCAAACTGACCTCCCTGGTTAGTGGTTACTGTTAAAGGAATCCCAAATCTCGGAAAGTATTGTTCGTACAACGTCCTTACAACTATCTTTGCTGTAATGCTTTTCAAAGGATACACCTCTGGCCACCTGGTAAATCGATCCACAACTGTTAATAGGTACATAAATCCTTCCGCCGGATGTAAGGGGCCAACTAGATCTACATGAATATGTTCAAATCTTCCTGACGGTATCCTAATTTTTTGTACTGGAGATTTCGTATGTCTATTTATTTTTGCTTTTTGACATGCTATGCAAGATTTTGCCCATAAATTAATATCTGAGTTCATCCTAGGCCAAAAGTATCTACTTGCAATCAATTTTCTCGAACTTCGAATGCCTGGATGTGACAAATTGTGTATCATATCAAATATATTTTTCCGCATACTCACTGGAATAAATGGTCGATCTCTTTCAGTGGAACATTCTATCCAAATTTTATTTCCGGATGAAGCTACATCTGTTTCTCTTAATACGAATTTTGAATTTCCGTTTGAATTCTCAATTAAATGTTGTAATTCAATGTCATCCTTTTGCTTTTCTGCAATAATGTCCAAATCAATTTCACTTTCGTTCATCGTGTCGCAATCCATAATTTCTGCATCTACTCGTGATAAAGCGTCTGCCACGACGTTAGATTCACCTTTAATATGTTTGATGTCAGAGGTAAATTGGGTGATATAATCTAAGTGCCTCGTTTGCCTTGGACTTCTTTCAGCTTTTGTCCAAATTGCCGAGGTTAAAGGCTTGTGGTCTGTGAACACTGTAAAATCGCGACCTTCTAAGAAATGTCTGAAGTGCTTAATTGCTGAATATACAGCTAAAAGCTCTCTATCAAACGTTGAATAGTTCTTTTCTGCTGCACTTAATTTCTTTGAGTAAAATGCCAATGGTTCCGTCTTGTTGTTCTTGCATTGTTCCAGCACTGCTCCGATTGCTATATTTGACGCATCAACAGTCCATCGTAAAGTAGCTTCCTCTGCCGGATGAACTAATAATGTTGCAGTAATAAAAGCCTCTTTGACTTTAATGAATGCATTTTCACATTCCTCCGTCCAGTCAAAAATTTTAACCTTTTTATTCTTCTTAAGCTCTTTCGCTAGTTGAATATGAATAGGACTTAACAATTTCGCTAACTGTGGAATGAATCGGTGAAAATAATTTACCATTCCGATGAATTTTTGGACTTGTTTAACTGAATCTGGCGACGGAAAATTTTGAATAAATTTAATTCTGTCTTCAGATGGAAGAATCCCGTCTTTTGTAATCTTGTGGCTTAGAAAATCAATTGAATTTACTCCGAAAAGACATTTCCCTGGATTAATGCTTACTCCAAATTCCTCTAATCGGGTGAACACTTGGTTTAAATGGTCTTTGTGTTCTTCCTCACTCTTGCTTGCCACAAGAATATCGTCAATGTAGACAAAAACAAATTCTAAGCCGTTCAAAACTTTATCCATAAAACGCTGGAATGTTTGGGCAGCGTTTCTGAGACCAAAGGGCATTCGAGTGAATTCGAATAAGCCGAAAGGTGTAGTAATTGCTGTTTTGAAAACGTCTTTCTCTGCTACTGGGATGTGGTGATAAGCTCTGACTAAATCAATTTTCGAAAATATACTACAACCATCCAAATTCAACGTAAAATTTTGAATATGTGGGATTGGATACCTATCTGGAATTGTAATTCAATTTAATCTTCGATAGTCTCCGCATGGTCGCCAGTCTGAAGAATTCTTTTTCGGGACCATGTGTAATGCTGATGAGACAGATGATGAAGAGCTTCTACACAATCCTAATTTAACCATGTGGTCAAATTCTAATTTGGCTATTTTAAATTTATTGGTGTCTAATCGTCTGGCTTTTGAAAAGGGTAGTTGTCCTTTAGTAACGATGGTATGTACTACGTTAGGTTTTACAGGTAAATCATATCTTGGAGGTTGAGTAAGTGAAGGGAATCTAGACAAAATATTACCATAATCATTGTCCACAGAAAAATGTCTGGGTGAAGGAGAGTTTGTCTTAATCATGATTCCGTTAACACTAAAATCTGTAGTACCATCTATCACTTTTCTATTTTTCATATCAACAAGTAAATTAAATTGGATCAGGAAATCTGCGCCGATAATAGGTTTGTTGACGTTTGCAATGATAAATGGAAAAGTAAAGTCTCGTCTTAAACCAAAATCTATTTTTAAAAGTTTTGTTTCATATGTATGAATAGACGATCCGTTAGCTGCAGTTAGAATTAAATTTGGGTCTTTTTTATATTTTCCATAATATGTACATATTTGGAACGACGGATAATTCTGCTCCTGTATCCACTAAAAATTTAAATTTATTTTCTTTATCGAAAATAAAAAGTCTTTTTGATTTCTGAGGTAAATTATTTATTGCACACGCTGGAGGGTAATTTAGTTTTTTGAATTATTGAAACTGCATGGTTTCACACATCTCTTTGCATTATTTCCGAACTTGAAATGAAACCAGCAAAAAGGTTTATTATTATAATTATTAAAGTTCTGCCTTGAAGAGCTTCTTCTTCTGGACCTAGATCTGTGATGAAAATTATCATTTTTATTAATTGTGAGTTTTCTCACTAAATTCGATAAATTTTCAATTTTATTTTCTAAAACATTTATCTTTTCAATATAATTAATATTTTCTTGATTTGAAAAAGGGTTTGATGGATTATTATTTATTGAAGAAACATATTGAAACTTTGAAACATCGAAAATTTTGTCAGCAAGAATTTGAAGATCTTGAATGTTCTGATTTCCAGAAGACATCAATGCAATGTTGATATTAGATGGTAGCTTCCGCATCCAAAGTTTCTTAATCAAATCTTTTCCTAAGTTAGAAGATGTTCTAGCAAAAATCTCCATCGACCTATAAAATTCAGATGGTCGTTTATCTCCCATTTCTGTATTACAGAGAAGTTGTTCTAGTTTTCTTTCTTCTGATTCGGTGAATCGTTGGATGAGGGCTCTCTTCAATGTTTCGTACTTATTTTCATGAGGTGGATTTTGGATGACATCTAACATATTCATTATAACATCCAGAGGTAGAGATTGTATAATATGCTCATATTTCGTCTCATCTTGTCTAATATGTTTAGAAGTAAACTGGCTTTCTGCTATGACAAACCATGTTTCTGGACAAGGAGACTAGAAGGTTGGTAGCTTAATTGCAGAAGCGCTAATATGTCTACAATTCTCATTTATAATGTCATCACAATTAGTTCCATTCGCCTGTACACTCATATTTTCACAACGAATTAACTTTCGCGTAACAAGAAATTCAATTTTTTATACTTTAAAACTTCGCGGTACTTTTACGAAAGGACACTCGTGAACGTTCGCGTTGAAAGACGTTAAAACAAAAATTTTAAAGAAAATTTCGATTAATAAAAATGAAAAATATTCATTTAGAATCGAAAGTAAGAGAAAAGAATCGAATCGTAGAATCGAAAATTAAAAGAAAAATATTTAATTGAATTAAAATTGACTTTCCTTTTTTTAAATTTTTTAAATTTTCTTTCTTGAATAGATTTCTTAATTTTTCTTGTATTAACTTCTTTCTTCTAAATTTTCTTCTATAATTTTTAAGATTTTCTTTCTTGTTTCTTCTTTCTTCAAATTACAAATTATAGTTCATTGAAAGGCTGCAATTCTTCTTAATCGGGGTCACCAGAAATGATGTGGGGGTCTTGAGATTTTTAGATTTTATTTTATTTATACACCACGTCACACCATTTTATTTTAAAAAATTTTATATTAAAATGTCTTTGTAAATTTTGATTTATATTTTTATTACATTATATTTAAATTCGTTTTACTAAATACGTTAATTATTTTAACGGTTTAAAATCCGGATATGTATAATCTTTTAACTTCTAACTAATACTGATACATTTTCAAATTTTATTTTTCATGACAACTTTTTGTGTGTCTATTTTTTTTGAAAATCGTTTGTGTGTTCAGTGTCTACGTATATGATATCTGATTCAGTATTCTTAAAGTGTATATTTCTAAGTAGTAGTGAAAATATAATTTTTGACATATTAAAAACACTGTACTCAAAAATTACTAGTACAGGAACTGAACTGAATGTTGAGTAAATTTGCTACAGTAACGAACATAAACTAATAACAAGTAGCAACGAACGTAAATTAATAACAAGTAGCAACCGCTACACTTACCTTGTATCAATTGGCCAACGGTGAAGGACAGAACTTCGTCAGAGCGGCAACAGCGCTTAAACAAGATTTCTATGTTGACGACTTGTTAACAGGTGCAGACACCATCGCATCGGTCAAGGAATTGAGAATACAATTGGATGAGTTGTTAAGTAGGGGAGGGTTTAAGTTAAGAAAATGGGCTAGTAACAGCATGAACATCTTGGAAGGCGTTCATGAGTCAGACAAGGAACAAAATCTTTTAAGTTTATCAGGTGACACTAAGGTAAAAACCTTAGGAATATATTGGTGTCCACACAGAGATACCTTCACATTTAAAGTAAATACAAGTCAACAGACTATAACTCCATCCAAAAGAGTAGTATTATCAGAATGGTCACAATTGTTTGATCCACTAGGTTGGTTAGCTCCCTGCATCATTAAGGCCAAGTTAATGTTTCAATCATTATGGAATGGAAAGCTAACTTATCATGGGATGAAGAATTACCAAATCCAATACATGGAGAATGGAGAACATTAAGAAACCAATTCGCTGATCTGGAAAAAATTTAAATTCCTAGGTGGGTTCACGTATCACGAACAAATTCGATTATGGAACTCCAAGGATTCTGCGATGCCTCCGCAAAGGCATATGCAGCGGTTGTCTATACGAGAACAATAGACCATAAGGGTCAGTACATGTCCAATTGCTTACTGCAAAAACAAAGGTAGCTCCTCTGAGCAAAGAAGTGAGTCTGCCACGTTTAGAACTTTGCGCAGCGGTTCTGTTGGCAAAACTATTGTCTCATACAATGAAGGCCGTTAATATTGAAGGATTGCAGGTACACGCGTGGTCTGATTCCAAAGTTACACTAGCCTGGATACAAAATAACAATAAAAAATACAGTACTTTCGTGACCAATAGGACACGGGAAATTAACAATTTAATACCAATGGCGCAATGGCATTATGTCAAATCAAAACAGAATCCTGCGGATTGCGCCTCTCGTGGTTTAGATCCATCAAAATTAATAAACTTTACGCTATGGTGGAATGGACCAGAGTGGCTCAGACAAAAGGAAATTGAATATATCACCAACAGTGAACCGACCGATCAAGAATTAAAAAGTTACATCCAAGTAACATTTACTTTGAAAAACAATGGCACTTTAGAACAATTGTTTTAAAAAACAAACGATTTCCAAAAGTTATTGAGAATAATCGCGTATTGTCAACGCTTCCGTAAGCTCAAAGAGCGGAAGGTACTTTTAAGAACAAACTACATAAACATACAAGAGCTAAGAGAGGCTAGGAACCTCATAATCAAACTGGCTCAAGAACAAGAGTTCTCATGCGAAATAACTGACATCAAGTCGACTGGAAGAGTATCACAGAAAAGCAAGATCCTCTCATTAAATCCATTTTTAGACAAAAAAGGCATCCTTAGGGTAGGGGGAAGATTAAGGAATTCATCGCTCGGTGATGAAGCGAAATTCCTCATCATTATATCGCCCCAGAGCCCACTCTCTGCGTTAATCATCTCAGAGGCACATTTACATTCTTTACACGGTGGACCAACACTAATCTTATCACACATTCGTCAACGATATCGGATACTCAATGGAACTAACGCTGTTAAGAAACAGTTACACAAATGCATAACATGCTGTAAGCTAGTAGCCAAACCATTAACTCAACTGATGGGAGACTTGCCCAAACCACGGGTCGCAGTTAGCAAACCGTTTACACATTGTGGAATCGACTACGCGGGCCCTATCACATTAAAATTAATGAAGGGTAGAGGCAAAACGACATTTAAGGGATATATCACCGTATTCATCTGTTTGGCAACCAAGGCAATTCATATAAAACTAGTAAGTGATCTCACCGCCGAGGCATTCGCCGCAGGCTACAAACGGTTTGCCGCCAGAAGAGGCAGAGCCTCTCACATTTACAGCGACAACGGTACAAACTTTGTGCTGGCAAACAAAATATTGAAGTTCCATAGCAAGGAAGAAAAAACTGAGTTCTTCGAAGTAATTCAAAGGGAACTTTTGAAGCAAGAAACTGAATGGCATTTCATACCGCCAGCCGCACCACACTTTGGGGGATTGTGGGAGGCTGGAGTACGCTCAATCAAATACCATTTAAAACGAGTGATTGGGAACTCAATTTTGAAGAAATGTATACCCTCCTTACACAAATCGAGGCTTGTTTGAATTGAAGGCCCTTATGTCCTCTTTCAGCAGATTCCGAAGCTCTAGATGTTCTAACACCAGGACATTTTCTAGTTGGGATGCCATTGCTGTCTGTTCCAATGCAGACCTTGTCTGAGGCACCTATGAATCGTTTGAAACGATGGCAGGTGATTGAAAAAATGCATCAAACCTTCTAAAGGCATGAATATTTATCAAGTGGAGGCATGAATATTTATCGAGGTTGCAGCAACGTCCCAAATGGATGACAAACCAGGAGAATATCAAGATAGGAGACATCGTCCTACTAACCGATGAACAAACTCCTCCAACACATTGGCCGCTAGCAAGGGTGGTAGAAACTTATCCTGGACCAGACAGCCAAGTCCGAGTCGCAACAGTAGCTACCGGTAAAGGCAAATTTAAAAGACCAATCACTAAATTGGCGCGTCTACCAGCTTCGCAGGACGAGGATGACTCAGCAGCATCGACAGAATTACCGACAGAAGAGTCGCAAATGATCAACAGAAATGATCAGCAAGTACCGGAAACGAAGAGGTCACGGGGTCGATACTCAGCCTCACTTTTGTTACAGTCTCTACTAGTATTATTACTAGTAATAAGTCCATCATACGCCTTAAATAAATCCTTAGTAACTCATCCCTTGACAGCACGAGCAGGGGTATATTTTGAAGATTTAGGATACGTTAACTTAGTAAATAATGCATGGAAAATAATCGCTTACTATGACTTGGAAAGCTATTGGAAAGAATACGCGAGGATAAAAGGTAGCATCCAACAAATAGAAGGTCTCTGTAGCTCACACTTGACTGAGGTAAACTTCTGTCCAGTACTACTTGAGCAATTGCAACACTCCTTACAAGAGATAGAACATAAAAAGGAAATTATTACAGGCAAGGATTTAAACAATAAATTAAGGAATCGACGATCACCACTCAATATTGTCGGAAATGTTGCCCATGGATTATTTGGGATTCTTGATGATGAATTTGCCCGAAAATACGAAGAGCAAATCAACCTAGTAAAGGATAACGAGAACCAACTTATTCGTAATCAAACGTCTATTGCGGACTCAACAAGCAACATTATCAAGAAAAATAATAAGGCAATCTCGGACCAATTTCTGGCATTAAAGCATCAGTTGGCAGCGATTCAGCGTACTATCAATAACACAAATCAAGAAGTGGCCAAACGTGACAGGTATGAAGCGTTTACTACGACGATGTTTCATACAACCTTGATGTTGCTAGCCTACCAAAATACTCAAGAAGCTCTGTTTCAACTTATAATAGATACTCAGCACGAGAAAGTCAGCCCGCTCTTACTTACCCCCGAACAACTCAGATCCCAATTAGCACTTATTCGAGAAAACATACCAGAAACAGTAACGATTCCTGGCAGCACAGACCAGAAGGGTATCTTACAGACCTACAATTTAATGAAAATAAGATCTAAGGTCACGGAGCGCTATATATTATTTGACATTTCTCTACCTCTTCCTAACATTGAACTCGTCCAGCTATTCAAATTGATTCCTACTCCAATTCTAGACAACGGTAAATACATATACGTACACTCAGCAGCGGAGTATCTAGTGACTAGCTTGCACAGGGATTACTATGTCCCATTGAGTAAAGCACAGGTTGAATCCTGTGTTCCAACAGAGAATAACCGAAGACATTCCCAACAGTCCTTTCCCTTATACAACCACAAATCTGTAGTTGGCCGATGTGAAATGAGTATTCTAACACGGCAGTAGGTGAAGAGGCACTTCCGCCTGAGAACCAGGTCACGGGGCGTGGTCTCGGTGGAATGTGGAATGTAGGTCAAGGCCAGTGGCCTTTAGACTGGTTAGTTTTTGTTTATGAGTGCGGAACTGGTTTAGGGGAAAGTAATTTTGTTGGTGGATTCGGTCAGGGGGAAAGTGTGGCTTGGAACTTGGCGGGCTGCTCGGTCAGGGAAAGTGGTTTGGGACTTGGCAGGGGTCGGTGGCTTGGCAGGTTGGGCGGAAGCTACAGACGGCGGCGGTAACTTTTGCCCGGTCTGCGACGGAAGGTATTTACTCAGACTCGTACGTGCGCCCTAGTCTCTGCAGAGCAGGTCCGGGACTGGGTCAGTTGCTTTGGCAGGTTGGCCTGTGGCGGAAGCTACTGCCTAGATTGCGGCGGTAGCTACCGTCTGAGCCACGAAGCTATTGGTCGAGCCTGGCCCTAACCTCTACAAAGCACTGATTTTACACTCTGTACAACAAATCATTCCAGAGAAAAATCGCACATTGCTTGGGAATCGAACCAGCGCCACACAAATCGCGAACAGAAAAACCAACGCCTTAGCCAACTTGACCAAGACGGCAGTTGAATGGAGTCTCGTTATCTGTGTACACATGCAGTTGTGAGATTCTATTTTTAGATCTTGCGAAGTATTTTGCGACTCAGCGAGCCGATGCACATGATCGCGATATGCAGCAATTTGAGCGGGAAAATCTATCGTCCTAAAAGGAAAAAGAAAACAGCGGTTGTGCTGCAGTGCGACTATTGCATGGTTGTTGTTGTTATAACCTGAACAGACAGCTACTTTGGATGAAATCAAAAGAAACAAACGCACAGCAGCAATTTGAGCGGGAAAATCTACCGGCATAAATGGAAAAAGAAAACAGCGGTTGTGCCGCAGTGCGACTATTGCATGGTTGTTGTTGTTGTTATAACCTGAACAGACAGCTACTTTGGGTGAAGGTAAAGTGTACCTCTGCAAAAGAAACAAATGCACTGCAGCAATTTGAGCGGGAAAATCTACCGGCATAAATGGAAAAAGAAAACAGCGGTTGAGCCGCAGTGCGACTATTGCATGGTCGTTGTTGTTGTTATAACCTGAACAGACAGCTACTTTGGATGAAAGGTAAAGTGTACATCTGCAAAAGAAACAAATGCACTGCAGCAATTTGAGCGGGAAAATCTACCGGCATAAATGGAAAAAGAAAACAGCGGTTTTGCCACAGTGTGACTATTGCATGGTTGTTGTTTTTGAAACCTGAACAGACAGACACTGTGGATTATGAAGGTAAACAAATGCAAGACCCGCGGATTTATCACATAACTACCTTGCAAACATTTTATCAACTAGTCTTTAATATTTTAAATTATTAAAACTATGTTAAATTAATAATTAATGTTTTATATGATTTTTTAGTTAAATTTCCATCGCCAATATTTAAAAACCTCGATCTCAACTTGTAATGTTTGCAGGGTACATGACAGGTGCCTGCGCATGTGCCCCATGCTCCACAGCCAGACACTGTGGATACTTTCGATGCCGATGATTCTCGGCGAGTATTGCATGGTGGTTGTTGTTGTTACCATCTGAAATTATGAAACCGAGTGAATGACTGAACTTGATACATTCATAAATATCGGGACGGGTAAAAAATACACTTTTTGCTAGCTGAGATTCAGCGCGGGGTAAGATTAAATGCAAAACAAAGTGTGAAAGAGAGAAGAATTGCACATGATACGTTTTTCATTTAAATGCGGGAAAATTAAATTGATTTTGTAATATCAGATTTTTATTAATCATTAAATATATAAACAGAGAAACAAAAGCAATATGCAACGTGCGTGCTTGGCATAGCTTAGAAAACATTGTTGTTTTGATTTTTTTAGGGACTGTTTCGGACAAGATTTTTTTTTGTTGTTGCTTTTTTTTCTAGTTTAGACAAGTGTGTATATGAAATTTTGACAACGGAAATTGTCAGAACAAATAAGTACAAGAAAGCGTTCATTAGATTTTCTATTCAAAGTTGTTCTAAAAGGTTTGACGTTTAATTGTCCAATTCTCTTCTATTCTGTTCTGATCTGTCCAGTCCTGAAAACTACTGAACAAAGCTATTCTCAATAGTATTTTCATTTCAAAATAATAACATACCTATCAATATATATATCATTGTTTTCGTCATGGCGGATCAACTATGTAAGAGGTGTTCTTCGGAAATCGCCCGAGACGGGATTTCCTGTGATGGGGTTTGTGGAGGCGTTTTCCATCCTTCTTGCCTCAAGGTCAGTAGCAAATCTTCGGCTCCTAGAGGACCCACTTGTGGCGATTGCTCTGACATCAAACCCTGTCATGTGCTGAGAATGATGAAAGACATCTCCGACGCTTTTCTCGGTGATCACGAAAGAGTCATGGATCGTCTTAACTCCTTCTCCAGCAACATCTCGCATTTTCAAATGCTAGCCGATGACGTCCAGTCCATCAATGCCCGGCTTGACACGTTGTCTAACACCCTGAACTCTGTTGTGACCAATACGGGCTCCTTGATTGAGAAATTTGAGAAAATTTCTTCCCGAGTTGCAACAGCACTAGAATCGTTGGACGACATGCACTCGGCGATACTTAATCCGGTCTTCCTCCTGCACTTTTAGCTCCTCGGCTTCTGTCCATCCTATATTGGACGACTTAAAAAGGAATACCAAGCGTGTCAGGGTTGATATTGAATCGCTGTCATCAGCAGTGATTCAAAATCACAATGCCCTGAGCTCCCTGTCCTTAAAATTGGAGAGCGTCGTTGCTACAAATAAGACCTCCCCAGCGACGGCAGCATCTGATGTCGCTCTGCAGGTTGAGGAGCAGCCTCTGTCTTCACCCTGTCCCGCGCCTACTTCTCGTTCGGAGAACGTCTTCTTGCCGCAGGAGGCCGGATATTCAATTGCTCCTATTATTAAGGTGCGTCGTAAAAGTCACAGGAAAAATCGAAGTCGCCAAGCCATCATTGGTGACGGTGTCACCCCGAGTTTCTTGCCCCGCGTTCCAGGGATAGAATCGATCTCTAGGCCGGTCTCGGTATCAACCTCTTCGACCTTAATAGTGGCCAACCCCCCGGTCACTGAAGCTACAGTTCCCCTAGAACCGTGCACCCCTCTGATTACGATACCGAGACCTTTAGATATCTTTATATCACGATTCTCTCCTGAAACTACGACGGAGTCTGTCTGTGAATATTTAAGGAAGAAATCTATAGACCCTGGAACTGTTTCATGCAGAAAAGTCAGCAAGGCTTCCAAGCCTGTTGCTTCTTTCGTTTTGTCTGCACCGTCCGTTATTGCCGAGACTCTTTTAGATCCTGGTTTCTGGCCTGCTGGTGCCCTTACCAAGCGCTTTGTTCCTCGTACCCGTACTCGAGCACATCACTCAAACGTTTCCATTCCGAGAACACCAAGGATGCCAAAAAACTTGAGACCCTTTCCCTCTACTACCAAAACGTAAGGGGGACCAGGTCAAAAACTAACGACATCCTTCAGGCATCGATGGCTAGCGGGTTCGATGTCATAGCGTTCACGGAAACCTGGCTTCACGAAGGCATTCTTAATGCTGAACTCTTCGATTCCTCCTACCAAGTCTTTCGGAGGGACCGTCACACTAACTCGGAAGCTCGCGGGGGTGGCGTACTTCTTGCATGCCGCAGCCACCTTAATTGTAACCCAATTTCGCTTCCTAGTTTCTCTAACCATTTGGACATTGAGCTTGTCGCTCTTAAGATCTCTTTTTCAAAATCAAATCTCTTCCTGTTGTGCTGCTATATCCCACCAGATATGATAAGCACACTTGACGATGGAGGTATAAACCTCTATGATATTCTCATCTCCTGTGTTGATTATAGCCTGAATATGATGAACACTGGTGATGAATTACTTCTTTTTGGTGACTTCAATTTACCCAATATTCAGTGGGTATTTGACGAAGCTGACGATAACTACCTCCCCGAAGGCAATTTCAATTCTAAGGAATCCTGTTTTCTCAACTCCTTATTCTCACTTGGCCTTAATCAAATGAGTGGTGTGACTAATATGTTAGGGAGGCAGTTGGATCTTGTATTCTTTACTGACTCAGGAAACATGATTGTTGAACCCAGTCCAATAGTCATGACGTCCGTTGACAATTACCACCCTCCTCTCTCGCTCAATTACTGACATTATTACCAACATGGTTTCCTTCCAGCTCGTTCCACTACCACCAATCTCATTGAATTCACTTCCCATGCTGTTGAAGGCTTCGTTTCCGGTTGCCAAACTGATTGTGTTTACACTGATTTCAGTAAGGCATTTGACAAGCTTTCCCACTCCATTATACTTTTCAAACTAAAAAAGTTAGGTTTCCCTGAAGCCCTTCTATTATGGTTCCAGTCCTACTTAGCTGACAGGACCTACCAAGTCCTTTTCCGTGGATCCAAATCCGCGACCATTGAGGCGTCATCCGGTGTCCCTCAAGGCAGTCATCTTGGCCCTATCCTCTTTATTCTTTCTATTGATGATATTGTTACCTTGCTAAGACACTGCAGAATCCAGATTTATGCTGATGACATCAAATTGTACCGTCACGTAAAGAGTATGGAGGACTGCAAACTTTTGCAAGTCGACCTCGACACCTTTTACTCTTGTTGCGCTAACAACAACCTGGTTCTTAATATTAGTAAATGCGAAGTCGTGACTTTTTGTAGGCGACGTGATCCTATAATTTATAACTACTCATTTTCTAGTGAGGGTGTCCCCCGTGTTAATTTTGTCAAAGATCTCGGGATTAGATTTAACACCAAGCTGGACTTTGCTTTTCATATCAACTATATTTCAACCAAGAGCAGCTTAGTCTTGGGTTTTATTAAAAGGTGGTCCAAAGAATTTAATAGCACCCTGATCACTAAACACCTCTACATCTCCCTTGTCAGACCTTTACTTGAATATGCGTCCCAGGCTTGGTCTCCTTACTATTCTTCGCATGTTGGAAAAATTGAGTCGGTTCAACGTAGGTTCGTTCGATTCGCATTGAATCACCTTCCTTGGGAAGACCCTTTAATTCTTCCACCATATGAATACCGACTTAAGTTAGTCAACTTAAACACTCTCCACAAGCGTCGTGAGGTGGCCGATGTTGTTTTCGTTCACCAGCTTCTTAATGGACGTGTCGACTCAGGTTTTCTAAGGCGCCGTGCGTCGTTTAGAGGGAGCCGATACAATCTGAGAGGACCACCGCTCTTACACATCAACTCCTCTAACACCAATTATGGCCGATTTGAGCCTGTTAATCGCATGTTCATTAATGTAAATAAAAATATTAATGTTTTTAGCGTGAGCACTAACAAAGACCTGCTTAAAGGGAGGCTATTTGTTGTCTCATGACTGTTTATGTGTTTTGCATGCAATTTTTATTGGTACTTAATCTTTTATGTTTGCATGTCTCAGCTGAGCCACGGCAGTGGTAAATATTTTTCAGCCCCGCTGGGAAGTGCGCCTTCTGTGTTAGAAGGGAAACTCTATATATGTATTTATACACACACACACACACACACACACACACACACACACACACACACACACACACACACACACACTCACACACATATATATACATATATATATATATATATATATATATATATATATATATATATATATATATATATATATATATATATATATATATATATATATATATATATACTAGCAAAAACTCGCGTGCGTTGCAACGCCTTTCAATAAAATAAGATTATGGGGACACAGTCTGCGATAGGAAAAAGCTATAGTGAAAAAAGAACAAATCTGGGAAAATTGGTTTTGGGAGATGACCGCTATGGACCAAATAATATGGAGTATACTATATTGCCTATGGTGTTCTACTTATCATACTCTTTCATTTGATACCCATGTCGAAGGAGTTGTGAAGAAAATATTAATCCGCCCTCTTGAGATGGCCGCTATGGACCAAACGATACATTATCACATATTGCATATGGTGTTCTACTTATCATACTCTCTCATTTGATGCCCATCTCGAAAGGGTTGTGAAGAAAATGGTAATCCGCCCTCTTGAGATGATCGCCATGGACCAAACGATATATTGAGTATACTATATTGCTTATGGTGTTCTACTTATCATACTCTTTCATTTGATACCCATGTCGTAGGGGTTGTGAAGAAAATGGTAATCCGCCTTCTCGAGATGGCCGCTATGGACCAAACTATATAATGAGTATACTATATTGCTTATATTGTTCTACTTATCATACTCTTTCATTTGATACCCATCTACGAGGGGTTGTGAAGAAAATGGTAAACCGCCCTTTTGAGATGGCCGCCATGGACCAAATTATAAATTGAGTATACTATATTGCTTATGGTGTTCTACTTTTCACAGCCTTTCATTTGATACCCATGTCTCGGGTGCTGTGAAGAAAATGGTAATCCACCCTCTTGAGATGGCCGCCATGAATCTAAAGACATAGTCTATGGCATTCTTCTTATAATGCCCTTTCATTTGATACCAATGTCGGGGGGTAGTGAAGAAAATGATCACCCGCCCTCTTGAGATGACCGCCATGGACCAAACGATATATTGAGTATACTATATTGCTTATGTGTTCTACTTATCATACTCTCTCATTTGATGCCCATCTCGAAGGGGTTGTGAAGAAAATGGTAATCCGCCCGCTTGAGATGATCGCCACTGACCAAACGATATTTTGAGTATACTATATTGCCTATGGTGTTCTACTTATCATACTCTTTCATTTGATATCCATGTCGAAGGTGTTGTGAAGAAATTGCTAATCCGCATTCTTGAGGTGGCCGCTATGGACCAAGCGACATATTGAGTATACTATATTGCTTATATTGTTCTACTTATCATACTTTTTCATTGGATATCCATGTCGAGGGGTTGTAACGAAAATGGTAATCCGCCCTATTGAGATGGCTGCTATGGACAAAACGCCTGCTTTTCTGTTGAAATTTTTTTCCTACAAATCTCACAGAGCCCGAGACCTTTCCAACGAATGCAAAACCGTGGAAATCGGATCGTGCGTTCTGGAATTATAGCGTCAGGAAGAAAATCCCGACTTATTTTTATATTATATATATATATATATATATATATATATATATATATATATATATATATATATGTGTGTGTGTGTGTGTGTGTGTATATATAGATTTTCATGCTTAGCTGAAAAGTGCGCCTTCTGTGCTAGAAGGGTTAACTCTTGAATAAAAAAAAATCATACCCTTTCATTTGATTCCCATGTTGAAAGGGTTCTGAAGAGAATGGTAACCCACCCTCCTGAGGAGGCCGCCATGGACCTAATGATGTTCTGAGTATATTGTATTGCTTATGGTGTTTTACTTATCATACCCTTTCATTTGATACCCATGTCGAAAGGGTTCTGAAGAGAATGGTAACCGGCCCTCCTGAGGAGGTGGCCATGGATCTAAAGACATAGCTTATTGCATTACTTATGATGCCCTTTCGTTTGATACCCATGTCGAGGGGGTTGTGAAGAACATGTTAATCCGTCCTCTTGAGATGGCCGCCATGGACCAAACGAAATATTGAGTATACTATATTGCTTATGGTATTCTACTTATCATACCCTTTCATTTGATACCCATGTCGAGGAGGCCGCCATGGACCTAATGATGTTCTGAGTATATTGTATTGCTTATGGTGTTTTACTTATCATACCCTTTCATTTGATAACCATGTCGAAAGTTCTGAGGTTCTGAAGAGAATGGTAACCGGCCCTCCTGAGGAGGTGGCCATGGATCTAAAGACATAGATTATTGCATTACTTATGATGCCCTTTCGTTTGATACCCATGTCGAGCGGGTTGTGAAGAAAATGTTAATCCGTCCTCTTGAGATGGCCGCCATGGATCAAACGAAATATTGAGTATACTATATTGCTTATTGTTTTCTAATTATCATACCCTTTCATTTGATACCCATGTCGAGACCCTTTTATTTGATACCCATGTCGAAAGGGTTCTGAAGAGAATGGTAACCCACCCTCTTGAGGAGTCTGCCATGTGTCTAAGGGCATGGTTTATTGCATTCGTCTTATGATGCACTTTCATTTGCTACCCATATAGAGGGGGTTGTGAAGAAAATGGTAATCCGCCTTCTGGAGATGACCGCCATGGACCAAACGATGAATTGTGTATACTATATTGCTGATGGTGTTCTACTTATGATACCATTTCATTTGATATCCATGTCGAAGGGTTTGTGAAGAATCAATCCGCCCTCCTGAGATGGCCTCTATGGACTAAAGGCATGTACCATATTGCATTGTCATCACAGCTAAAGCTGTGTGCAAAATTTCACCATGATAGGATATCCAGAAGTATTTGAAAAATCGAATGCAAAATTTGTTCCGTGAAGAAAACAGTAATCCGTCCTCTAGAGTCCTCCGCCACTGATCTAACGGTATAGTGAGTATACCATATTGCATTGTCATCGGAGCTGAAGCTATGTGCAAAATTTCAGGGTGATCGGGTAACCGGAAGTAGTCAAAAAATCGATTGCAAGATTTGTACCGGACAAACAGACAGACAAGAAAGCGAGCTAATAAAAACGTTTTAAAAAAAAGAAATAAATATAAAAATAAATGTATATACAAATAAAAATAAAAAAAAACTTAAACTAGAAATCAAACTGATATAGAGATAATCAAACTATTAATTAACAAAAACAAAAATAATCCAAAATAATCAGACGCTTGCATCGCGAGACTCCAGTGCTTCCACAGACGGGCATTGTAATTGGGAGACATTTCGCACGACAACAAAGCCCTCGTCTTGTTTTCTTTTAATACGCACGAGGCCTTCCCTGGTGGAGACGGAGTATACCAGACCCAGCTTTCGTAGATTTAAAGCCTCTCGCAACAAATTGCTGTTGGTAGGCGAAAGGCTTTCATTGACATATACTGGGGAATCAGCAGTGAAACCACCCAGCTCACAGAGTTGGAATTTTTGTTTTTTGTTTACCTTTAAGGCCTGCAAGAATGCCTTCGCTTCACGCTGTCCCGAAAATTTTACAATTATGGGCCCAGTCCTTTTGGGCATGCCAGATCGCAGCCGAAAAGCATCAGTGTAGGCGGAGAGTGTATGGTTGACCATCGATGCCAGTTTAGCGACGATGTTCGCTGGTGAATCATCGGGTTTAACAGGGATACCCCGAATAATCACTTCACTCAGTCTTTGGAAGAACCGCCGCATATCACACAGATGACGCGTATTATCAGCTAGCTGAGAGCTGATTAGTTGAAGGTCATCCGAGTCATCAAAGTCCCTCGTATACAAAGTCTTGACGGTATTATTGATCTCTATCAGCTGGTTTTTGTTTTCTTCAGCGATGGACTTTAACCCCTCCGTTAAGCGAAGCTCGATAGAGTTGAGATGATCACTGAAGGCTTTGATAGAATTGCAGAATTCACTGATTTGTGACTCTGCATGACGGAAAGATCATCAATTTTCTTCGAGAATCGCGATTCAAGGTCCAGAAGTAGTTCTTGAACGGATTTTTCTCCTTGGCAGCATTCCGATGACATTCGTGCAGCACCTCTAGTTAATACAGACGTATGAGGGTGTTGGTTTCTTTGATGGCACTTTCCCGGTAACAGTAACAGCCTTGGTTTTTTCGGACATTTTGAGTTTGTTTATGTTCAAATAAATTAGTAATTAATAATTAAAAATTATCAAACCAATCGGCGAAATATTGTGGTATATTGTGCAAAAATCTCGGGATAATTTTCAAGCAATAGATAAACGGACTCGGATGTAGCACGGAGCACTGACTTGACAGCTTATTCAGTCATGTATACTGTGCCTTGATGGGGCGTCGCTCATCTGATGACAGATGAGCGAATTCCCCCAGCTCGGTGGCCACTAGCTCGAGTCATAGACGTTCACGCAGGGAAGGATGGTCGCATTAGGGTCGTCACAATCAAGACTGCAACAACAACACTAACACGGCCCATCGTCTAGCTCGTAGTTCTACCAGTAGATGTATTCACCAACCCTGTTGCTGAAGGCGGGGGGAATGTTGAGAAAATGTAGCCTGAACTTTAATTTAGCTCAACTTCTTTAAATCTATTACGTGGAAAATTTATACGCTGCTACTTCTTCTTGTCGGCTAAAAAAGCAACGCCATTTGAATCTCAAAAGTTCTACCATTCAGACGTCACGTCGCATACAACTGTTCTTTTTTAAAAATTTACTTTAAAAGTTCATTAATATAAAACAATAGTAAGCTCAATCAATTTTAAATAAAAGCAGATTGTGGTCTGCCTTAATCAAGTGTTCTATTCTGTTCTCGTTACCCCCGTTACCTTTCCACAGTCCCAACCCGTTACCTTTCCACAGTCCCAGCATAACTCATAGCTCATTCAACACCTTGTAAAAGCCGATAGCGTATGTTCAGAGTAAAATTGAATAGAGTTATTACTTAAAAGACAAACGTAAAAATCCTTTTCTTTTATTTCGACTGGCATTGTTTACAGTCTTTCCCAAGGAATGTCCGAAGTACTTGTAGTTCTATCCTTTTTAGTCTTCAAGCGCTCACTCTGTCTAACACCGACCTAACGTAAAGGAAATGAAAGCATATATTGAACAGATTCTAGCTAAGAAGGTATTAATGTAGACTGTTTCTGGACTGCTTTTTGTTTTTCACTTTGTTCTAATTCTTCTATATATTCGCTAGCTTCATCGGCAGTCATATCTGTAGGTATAGATGATTTCAAACGCCGTGACACAAATAATTTGAAGGGTTCTGCGCACCTCGTTATAAATTTTGTTCTATCATTTCCCCTCTTTTAACTTAAAAAGGCAACAAACGCAGAAAAAACTCAACAAAATAATTTGGGAAGGGATGTGCGCATGCCGAATGAATAAAGTTAAGTAATCTTTATATGCATTGAAAAGAGCTTACATGTAAAACCGAGCTCAACATCAATCGTGCTCAAAGTTTATTCATCATAATATGCATAGTTTTAATATATGTATAATATATTTAATAATATGCGACTGGCGGAAAACGTCAATAATCTAGTAATGAGAGCGTTAGAAACACAAATTTTATATTTCTTAATAGAAATTACTACAAATTTTTCTTTCATAATTTGTAAATTTTTTAAGTAATTATTAACCCGCCAGGAAAATGCACCTCACTCTAGCAATTCGCAGCTGCGACTGATTACATGACTGCAAGGGATTTGATAAGAAGGAGGAGGAGTCAATTCTCGCTCACTTTTTGGAACGAAGTTCCTTATCGCGCGTTGCGAAAGGGGGCTAGACGGAAAAAATTAAGACCAAAAGTTGTAACGACACTTTTTGGTATAGTGTGCCGTGCAGCGTGCGCATGTTTCCCAGTCTGTCTCTCTCTATCTCTCTCATAGAAAGCAAGCCAGTTATTTTCGTTTCGTCTTTCTATTTCCATTGTACAGTGTGGTGTCGCGACGATTATTTTTTTGAGTGTATACAGGTTGTTTTTGTTGTTTTTTTATTTTTGTTGTTTTTCTTGTTTTTGATGTTTTTGTTGTTTTTGTTGTTTCTGCTGTTTTTGTTGTTTTTGTTGCTTTTGTTGTTTTTGTTATTTTGTTGTTTTCGTTGTTTTTGTTGTTTTTGTTACTTTAGTTGTTTTTGCTGTTTTTGTTGTTTTTGTTGTTTTTATTGTTTTTGTTGCTTTTGTTGTTTTTGTTATTTTTGTTGTTTTTGCTGTTTTTGTTGTTTTTGTTGCTTTTGTTGTTTTTGTTGTTTTTGTTGCTTTTGTTGCTTTTGTTGCTTTTGTTGCTTTTGTTGTTTTTGATGTTTTTGTTGTTTTTGTTGCTTTTGTTCCTTTTGTTGTTTTTGTTGTTTTTGTTGCTTTTGTTGTTTTTGATGTTTTTGTTGTTTTTGTTGCTTTTGTTGTTTTTGATGTTTTTGTTGTTTTTGTTGTTTTTGTTGCTTTTGTTGTTTTTGTTGTTTTTGATGTTTTTGTTGTTTTTGTTGTTTTTGTTGTTTTTGTTGCTTTTGTTGTTTTTGTTGCTTTTGTTGCTTTTGTTGTTTTTGTTATTTTTGCTGCTTTTGTTGCTTTTGTTGTTTTTAATGTTTTTGTTGTTTTTGTTGCTTTTGTTGTTTTTGTTGTTTTTGACGTTTTTGTTGTTTTTGTTGCTTTTGTTGTTTTTGATGTTTTTGTTGCTTTTGTTGTTTTTGTTATTTTTGTTGTTTTTGTTATTTTTGTTGTTTTTGTTGTTTTTGCTGCTTTTGTTGTTTTTGATGTTTTTGTTGTTTTTGTTGCTTTTGTTGTTTTTGTTGTTTTTGTTGTTTTTTTTGTTGTTTTTGATGTTTTTGTTGTTTCTGTTGTTTTTGTTGTTTTTGTCGTTTTTGTCGTTTTTGTTGCTTTTGTTGTTTTTGTTGTTTTTGTTGCTTTTGTTGTTTTTATTGTTTTTTTGTTTTTGTTGTTTTTGTTGCTTTTGTTGCAAGTACAAGTGTTGCAGATTTATGTGCAGCAGAGTGTGTAATGGAAAACGGCGTTACCTTAATCATGGCAGTCATAAATGTCTCACCAAATAACAAATTAATAGATATTCAGGAGTTCATTCATCGAGCACTGCTAGAGTATTCTTAAGATGTATCTCGAACGCTTAGCAGATACAACAAAAATTTAGATAAAGTTCCACTCATTTTGGCCGATGATTTTAACATCAACTTCAGTAATGAAAAATCAAAACCATTACTACAGTTTCTAGAGGAAGAATTTGATTTAAGAATAAACAATAATCCAGCAGAATCAACAACAAAATATAATACTACCATTGATGCAGTTTTTTCAAGACATTTAAATAAAATAGAATCCCAAACATATGTTTCCTACTTCAGTTACCACAAGCCAATTATTACTAAAATTGAGCTTACTGATTAAGTTTATATTACATTATATTTATTAATAATAAAAAAAATAGTATTTTAACTTAAAAACAAAATTTTTATTACAATTCCTTCACTAATTAATCGAAAGGGACTTCGTTCCATCCGGGTGTCCCTTGACACCTCTTTGTTTTTTAAATATACAATGGATCACAAAATTAAGCAAAGGTAAAAAGAATAAAAGATAAAGAGTAATATTGAAAATGTGCAAGTTAGGCATGGTGCATACTGGAGAAATCCGTTTCAGGAAACTGGTTTTATGAAATTAGTTTCAAGGAAACCGTTTGTTTAAAACATGCACACAGAAGAAACGGGTTTCCATCAGTTTCGTGATGGATTCAGATGATGATGATGAAGGAAGTATTGTGTTAACCCGTTGATCAGGGATCGTCAACGCAGTACTTACGTTGTAGCTCGTCAATTATGCAGTGATCCTGTCAAATTTAAGGACTTTTTTAGAATGTCGAAGCCTCTTTTTGAACGTTTGGTGGAATTAGTTAGCCCACTAATAACAAAGAAGGACACCAACTGGAGGTTAGCTCTGAGTGCCGAGGAAAAAATAACAATAACACTGAGGTAAGTCAAAACCGTTTAATCATAGCCAAATGTATCGCATTACTAAATATAAAACAAAAAAAAAGGAAGTTATTGTAAGGGTTTATTAAGAAAAGGTGCCAGTTCAGTATACAGTCGATCATTTCCTTCCTCAATGTAGTTTTGAGGATGTAGAAGCTGATTGGATGGAGATTGTGAAGAATCCCCCGACCATGACGGTGTTGAGATTCTTGGACTGATCGGTGGTTGCTGATATGTCCATTCTGGTTCATCAATCTGATCTATCAAATGAAGAACACCTCTCCGAAATTTCTTGAATTGTGGTACAGTCATGTCTTCCACTTCTGGAAGTAAACTCAATAAAAACTGTAGAGTGCGCTTTTGGAATGCTCAGGTCAAAGTTCCGTATATTTGATGTCCCTATTGGTTGTTCCGAGAAAGTGGTCAAGCCTATAGTTACAAGTGCCTGTGTTTTGTACAATTACATCCGGAAATCGGAAACCTTCTTTACCAGAATTTAAGGGAAGTGATGAAAATATATGTCACCGTATCGTGGACAAAAACTTAAAAACCGCAAAGACTATCAGGAACTATCTTAAGGCATATTTCTTGATTCCAGGCATAGCAATTCCACCACAATGGGAGTTAACTCATGAAAACAGGGATTTGGTACAGACCATGGTGTTGTTATAGAAGTATGTACAAAGGCTTAACTGCTTTATCTAACAATGTATCTATCACTTAAAGTTGACATATTGTCTATCGTTTTGTACTTATTGAAATATATTATAAATATAAATACCTGAAGAGTTCAATTCTTGTGCCACTTTCTCCCAACCTCTTTGTACTTTATCCCTGTTGCTGTACTCCTTTAGATGAAAATCATATAAGCAGGGATGGTTTTCGACAGCTTCTGCTAACTTCCCTTGGAAACAAATGTCTGCCATACTAAAAACAGCACACACTAAAAACTTTATTTAATTTTACGTAGTTAATAAGATCACTAGAAACGTGAAACTGAAGCCTATGCGAAATCCTTTTTCGGATTTCATGTAACCCAGTTGCAAGAAACCAATGAAATTACAATTTCATGCAACGCAGTGTACACAGCCCTGTGTTAATCTAATCTATCTGTTGCAAGCAACTAAAGTTTCTCGTTTCATGAAACTGGTTTCCTAAAACGGGTTTCTCCAGTGTGCACCCTGCCTTGCACAAACATTGTTTTCTGTTTCTTGAAAAAGTGAGTTTATTCTTGTTAAAAATTATTCTGTTCTGTTCTACCAAATTTCTACCAATTATTCAAATTGGAAAACATAATTTTCGTTTTCGGGTTGAGATTTTTTAAGTCACTGTGGGATGTGCAGATGCTCTTATAAAAAAACAGAGGCGTCGTAATATATCCCACATGGTGTCAGAAATTATATGTGAATTGCTGATACAGTGTTGGGCAAAACTAAATTTCTGGACGATTAAAAATTGACAATTAATTAATTGTTAATCACCTCTACTGCAATTAACAATTAATTAATTGTAATTGTGAAAACTCGCAATTAACAATTAATTAATTGTTAATCGCGTCTATTGCAATTAACAATTAATTAATTGTAATTGTGAAAATTCGCAATTAACAATTAATTAATTGTTAGTCGTGAGTTTCCACAATTAAAGACGATTAATCAATTGTCAATCATTTTTATGGATTTGATTAAAAACTAAAAATTAAAATTTATTATTACATATATGGTATGTTATTTTTTATTAGTTCATTTTAAAAAGCGTGTTTTTAGTTTTTAAAGTAAAAACTTTTTTAGTCACGTTGCGCACCTTTGCGTCACGGTCAATTTTTTGCGTGCCGTGGGGGAACAATTTGGCTTTGGGGATTTTAGTTTGTATTGTATGAATTATCTATAATAACATTCTAGTTGTGCCATTTTCAACATTTTTCGAAATCGAAATCAATGGAGCAATCTTTTAGAAGAGATTTTTTTTATTTTATGTTTTTTTGTTTGACCGGAAGAGAATTTTTTACAGAAGAGAATTTCGTTTTGTGTTTGATTTTTTTTGCTATTTTTCGTTTTGTGTTTAAGGAGGGACTAGTGTATTATATATTATTATGTAACATATATCAATATGTACTACGTGCTATATACTAAGTGTTATGCACTATGTATTAGGTACTATGTACACGGACTATGTACTATGCGATATGTACTATGTACTATTTATTATGGACTATATACTGTCAACTATGTTTTATGTGCTATGTACTATGCGCAAGGTATTATGTACTATGTATAATCTGCTATGTACTAGGTATTATGTACTTTGCATTACGGACTATGTGCTATTTACTTTGAATTATGTACTATGAACTATGTACTATGTACTTTGTACTATGTATTATGTATTATGTACTACTTATTTTGGACTATATACTACCTACTATATACTGTCAACTATGTTTTATGTGCTATTTACTATGCACAAGGTATTATGTACTATGTATAATCTTCTATGTACTAGGTATTATGTACTTTGCATTACGGACTATGTGCTATTTACTATGAATTATGTACTATGAACTATATATTTTGTACTTTGTACTATGTATTATGTATTATATATTATTTATTTTGGACTATATACTACCTACTATATACTGTCAACTATGTTTTATGTGCTATGTACTATGTACAAGGTATTATGTACTATGTATAATCTGCTATGTACTAGGTATTATGTACTTTGCATTACGGACTATGTGCTACTTACTATGAATTATGTACTATGAAGTATGTACTATGTGCTTTGTACTATGTATTATGTACTATGTATTGGGGGCTATGATTAGGTACCATATACTGTTCACAATGTACTATGTATTAGGTATTATATACTATGTACTGCGATTATGTACTATTTATTCTGTACTATGACTAAGTATTATGAACTATGTGTTATCTGCTATGTACTTTGAACTATATACTCTGTATTATGTATTTTCTACTAAATATTATGTACTTTGTACCAAACACTATATACTATGTTCTATGTAAAAAGTATTATGTACTATGTACTAGGTACTTGCACTATGTACTATGAACTATGTATTATGTTTTGTATTATCTATTATGTATTATGTACTATTTACTATGAACTATGTACTATGTACAATGTTCTATGCATTATGTTCTATGTACTAATTGCTATGTACTATTTACTATGAACTATGTATTATTCACTACTACTATGTACTATATTGTGTAATATGTACTATGAATTATGTTCTATGTATTATTTACATATGTATTATATATTACGGATTACGTATTATGTATTATGTATTATTGTATATACAAAATTTATTGACCTTTATCCTTCTGCGGTACTAAGATTGATTTGGACATATGACCATAGAGGTCTTAATTTCCAAAATGTGCCCAGACACACATACATTTTTTTATGATATATATTTTTGTTTAAGTTTTTTGAGATAGGTTATTGATAGTACATTTTATTAGGGTTATAAGGAACAAGTACTGTTATTGCGCCCATGATCAGTATTAATGCGTATTATATTCATGCCAATTTTTACGGTAATTCGCTTTACCATATAACATAAAATACACCACTACAACGCGAAAAAAAACATTACGGTTTCGTTTTTGATATACAGTATACGTTGATTTTTCAAAGCGGCTGACTTTGGTTAGGTTTTGGATAGTATGGGAGGGAAAGGGGGTGGTTGGAGTCGTAATGGTTTAGCCGCTAGTGCGATTTTGTTTTGGTGCAGGTTTGCGTATCACCCTGAATTTAAGTAACCCTAGGACCTATTTTCATGAATATGGTAGCAATGATACTCCCACCCATCTAAAACTACATAAGTCAAAGCTCTCCACCTCAGCACCTTTCAGAGTATGTATTTTTTTCCACTAAAATTTCAACATCAACTATCTCTATCTCTATTTTTTAAATTTAACTAAACTATATTTTGTAACAAATCCTCCCATACTATTCATACTCGGCACGTGTTTCACTATAATGTTGAATTGAATGGGACCCAAATCGTATTTTTTGACCGGATCAGCAGTGGATTTGGAATTCATAAATTTTTACTAAAAATTCGTCCTTTGTGTCTTTGAAAACCCCCACACCGATTTTCATTGCAATTGGAATACCATTGCCAAAAGTAGTCCACCATTTTGAATTGGCAAATTTTATTAAAATAGATTCTAAAAGAAAAAAGTAAATAAAAGGATTATTCTAATTTGACATTATACGCTCGAAGTCACTCACTGAGGGAGTGTTAACCACAAATTTGTCATTTGGATCCCTCAAAACCCCTCGACACCAATTTTCATTACAATCAGAGCACAATTGCCAAAATTAGTCTGCCATTTTGAATTTTAAAATTTTGGCCACAAATTTGTCATTTGGATCCCTCAAAACCCCTCGACACTAATTTTCATTACAATCGGAACACAATTGCCAAAATTAGTCCGCCATTTTGAATTTTAAAATTTTGATCACAAATTTGTCATTTGGATCCCTCAAAACCCCCTGACACAAATTTTCATTACAATCGGAACACAATTGCAAAAATTAGTCCGCCATTTTGAATTTTAAAATTTTGACCACAAATTTGTCATTTGGATCCCTCAAAACCCCCTGACACTAATTTACATTACAATCGGAACACAATTGCCAAAACTAGTCCGCCATTTTGAATTTTAAAATTTTGACCACAAATTTGTCATTTGGATCCCTCAAAACCCCTCGACACTAATTTTCATTACAATCGGAACACAATTGCCAAAATTAGTCCGCCATTTTGAATTTTAAAATTTTGACCACAAATTTGTCATTTGGATCCCTCAAAACCCCCTGACACAAATTTTCATTACAATCGGAACACAATTGCAAAAATTAGTCCGCCATTTTGAATTTTAAAATTTTGACCACAAATTTGTCATTTGGATCCCTCAAAACCCCCTGACACTAATTTACATTACAATCGGAACACAATTGCCAAAACTAGTCCGCCATTTTGAATTTTAAAATTTTGACCACAAATTTGTCATTTGGATCCCTCAAAACCCCTCGACACTAATTTTCATTACAATCGGAACACAATTGCCAAAATTAGTCCGCCATTTTGAATTTTAAAATTTTGACCACAAATTTGTCATTTGGATCCCTCAAAACCCCCTGACACAAATTTTCATTACAGTCGGAACACAATTGCAAAAATTAGTCCGCCATTTTGAATTTTAAAATTTTGACCACAAATTTGTCATTTGGATCCCTCAAAACCCCCTGACACTAATTTACATTACAATCGGAACACAATTGCCAAAACTAGTCCGCCATTTTGAATTTTAAAATTTTGACCACAAATTTGTCATTTGGATCCCTCAAAACCCCTCGACACTAATTTTCATTACAATCGGAACACAATTGCCAAAATTAGTCCGCCATTTTGAATTTTAAAATTTTGACCACAAATTTGTCATTTGGATCCCTCAAAACCCCCTGACACAAATTTTCATTACAATCGGAACACAATTGCAAAAAGTAGTCCGCCATTTTGAATTTTAAAATTTTGACCACAAATTTGTCATTTGGATCCCTCAAAACTCCCCGACACTAATTTTCAGTACAATCGGAACACAATTGCCAAAACTAGTCCGCCATTTTGAATTTTAAAATTTTAACCACAAATTTGTCATTTGGATCCCTCAAAACCCCCCGACACTAATTTTCAGTACAATCGGAACACAATTGCCAAAACTAGTCCGCCATTTTGAATTTTAAAATTTTAACCCCAAATTTGTCATTTGGATCCCTCAAAACCCCCCGACACTAATTTTCAGCACAATCGGAACACAATTGCCAAAACTAGTCCCCCATTTTGAATTTTTCTTCTTTCTGCCATTTTGGCCGCCATACTCCCCATTTTTTTTTTTTTTTTATATTATGCTCTTTATATGAATGATTCTCCAAAAAATGGCACCATCATATAAAATTGGAGTGTCTATATCTATATTGAAGCGGAATAATTGTTAGTTTTAATTGTTTTTTAGAACAATTGACAAAATTAATTGCAATTGATAAATTAATTGCAATTGATTTAGTTCTAATATACAATTAATACAGATTAATCCAAATAAATTAATTGTGGGGTGCAATTAATAGTTCAATCGCAATTAATTTTAATTGCAATTAAATTAATCGCAATTAATTTTTTAATCAATTAATTAATTGATTGAAAATTTAATTGATTAATGCCCAACACTGCTGATAATTCTTTAGCGTGCGCCTTTGGCCTTCACACAGCTTACTGTATTCTACTCGTCAAACCCTTTCATTTGATACCCATGTCGACGGGTTGTAGAGAAAAAGGTAATCCGCCATTTTATGGTGGCCGCCATATTGGATGTAAAATAAAATTGAATAAACTATATTGTTTTGTCTTCAGAACCAAAGGTGTGTGCTAAATTTGAGCATCAACGGATATCGGGAAGTGATCGACGGATCGAACGGTCTCAAAATCCTCTACCAGATCTGATAAAAAGTTTTAAGTTAAATTTTAAAAATGGCCGAAAAAATGCAATTGTTGTTATTTAATTTATAAACAAATGTAAAAAAAGCAACCGAAATAGCATTAAAAAAATTTCCTTTGAATTGCATTCGAAAGCTGGCATCGATATCTACACTTTGAAAAAAGAATTTTTCATTTTGGACTCAATGGCATAAAATGGCGGGCATCTCAAATTTTAGATAACAAATGCAATTTTGGCCAATGGGTTCAGTATTTTGACACCAATTTTTCAGGATCTTTTTATAACATTAAAAGGTATATTTTCTGAAAGTTTGATGCAAATTGGTCTAGTTGACCGTCTTGGGTTCTAAAATGAAAAAAATTCTGTTTTTTTCTCGTTTTTTCAGTTTTGTAGGTTATGTACGTACTTCAGAGACTTGAACCCAATGTCAATTTATTAGAAATTTTATTACGAAGAGACTAGTTTTTAGTTTGCCCCGATCCGACTTATAGAACCGGAGTTATTCATATTTTAAGGTCGAAAAACGCGGTAAAATTTTTTTAATTGTTTATAACAAAAGTAGCACAAGGCTCACGAGGTTCAAAACTTATGAATATACTCCTGGTGATACCCCAAACAGGATAAAATCATAATCTTGCTGTTACCAGACTGTGCAAATTAAAATGCTTTTTTTACTGCACTAGAAGCGTATTAGCGACAATATAATCTGAAAATTTTTTTATAATATCCCGTCCAGCGGTTTTTTGGTTTAAATGACTTAAGTGATTTTTGTACCTGCACGATACCGCGCGAACTAAAAACTATTTCGACTTCATTGAGGTGCCGAAAAACATTAACACATCAATTTTATATTCATTTTCGTCATCCTAATCTTGTAGGTGCGCACATTTAGTTTGACATTTTAGCGAAAATATTGATAAACAATTGTGACAAATTCTCAGTATTATACATATATTCTATATTGCCTATTGTTCATTTATTATTAAAATATCCAATCATAATATTCAACATCCATCATACTGGGAAGTTGATCGTGTGGACCGAAAAGGTCGAACCCACATCCCTACTAGTTTTATTTCGATAGCTATACCATTTTTCTGAATCATTCGTGTCTTTATTCTGTAGTATTTTATTCACTGCTCCATCAAAAATGGACTGGTTTGCAAATCATTGTTTTGTCATTGTCATTTCAATTTCATCTTTAAGCTTGTTGTAAACCTCGTTTGACAGAAGCTACATCTTGGTAAGTCCATTATTTCTATGTATATTTTTCAATTAATGAACCGTTAGCTCCTGATAATACACTTCCTAATAAAACTGGTAAAAAACCCTTCGTTGCACTAGTATTTTATTCGTCACATAGCTCCACACCGAGAGGCTACTAGTTTATCTCTCTCAATTTCCATTGACGATATCATGAAACATATTGATGAACTCCCATACGATTTCACTTCCGGCCCTGACGGTATCCCTCCTGCTCTCCTTAAATCCTATGTGGAGGTTCTCGTCCCCACTTAAAACCCTTTTTAAAAAATCCTTAGATAAAGGGTATTTCCTTTGTTCAGGCACTGGCCTGAAGTAAGGAAAAACTTACAAAAGCAGGCGACGATTGTATACTTTGCAAAACGTCAAAGTATTTAATACAAATTTACAAGTAGGCGTCGGCCCGGTTTCAGACTATAAAAGGGCGGCCGGAATCAAGAAAAGTCAGTCAACCTTATTCATCCAAACCATCAAGAAGTCAAGTCCCGCTGAAGTTCCAGTTGCTGTTCCTTGAATTGAAGTTTTTCCTGCTGAAGTTCCAGTTGCTGTTCCTTGAATTGAAGTTTTTCCTGCTGAAGTTCCAGTTGCTGTTCCTTGAATTGAAGTTTTTCCTGCTGAAGTTCCAGTTGCTGTTCCTTGAGTTGAAGTTTTTTCGTTCCAGTTGGAGTTCCAGTTACATTCCATTTGCCAGGTTATTGGGTTAAATAAATAAATACATGTTAAAGGTATAATTGGTTTTACTGATTTTTTTCACACTGTGGCACAAACATGTCCCACTGGGACATCGTGTCCATACACTAATAAGAGCGGGTTAGACGGGGCATACATGTCAGTTCCTGACAACGCTCCAACTGTCCCGCCCTGATTCAGAACAACACAAACACAACAAATATACAATTTACAGAGTCGAATTGGTTTTGGTAAAGAAATAAAATTCAAATTTGCGCTGTTTATGTTGGGTCGTTGTGCTTCTTGGTGAACACAGTTTGGAGGAGCTATTCAGTGAGGTCGATGCAATACAAATTGCCATTTTTCTCATATCCGCTACACTAGGTCTCGCATTAAACATTTTGGTGGTTCCATCCAGGAACTGGTAATCTATTGTATCGACGAGATCGAGTTCCAAAATGAGTGCTCTAAAGAAGGCAATGTTACGAGAGCAAGCTCTGAGAGGTCGTATCGAAAAATTTATTGAGAACGCGAAGAAAACGGCAACAGCAAAACGACCAAAGGCGTTCTACGAGGTAAAGCTGGAGGAAATGAGTAAGTTATGGGCAGAGTACGCGGAGGTAGACCAAGCATTAACTGAAGCCTATATACATGACGAGTCAGCCTCCGTACCTGCACCGGAAGACACTTACGTGCTATTGGAAGCGAAATATTCAGAGTATCGCAGTGAGCTGTTGGAAGGACACCGAAAATTTCCTGCAACAGAACCTCAGCCAACTCAATCCGATACGAGTCCAATCATTCGAACAGAGACATTTCTACCCAAAATCGGGTTACCCAAGTTCGATGGGAATTACGAGTCTTGGTTTGCCTTTCATGATTTATTTGTGTCTCTGATTCACAACAACACGCAACTGAGTTCAGTCCAGAAGCTGTACTATCTAAAATCATGCCTTATTGGCGAAGCTGAACAACTATTGCGACACATACCAGTTACAGATGATAATTATGCCATGTCGTGGGAAAAGGTTAAGGCCAGGTATGAAAACAAGCGAATGTTAGTTAACCATTATTTAAAAATGCTACTGAACCAACCGAAATTATCATCCGAAAATTCGACCAGTTTACAGACATTTATTTCAACAACTGATGATTGCTTGCAACAGATCACTAACTTGAAAATTGACATTGAGTCATGGGATCTCCTACTGATTCACATCCTGGTTTCCAAGCTTCCGTTTGTGACGATGAAGATGTGGGAAGAAGAACAAGGAGCGTCTCAAACGTTGCCCACGTACACGGCCTTCCATGCATTCCTGTGCAAAAGTCACACGGTACTTGAATCTATCGCTGACATTGTGTCAACAAATCAGCAACCACAAGGAACTCGCACAAAACCCACAAAACCCACGACAAGGGTGCATCACACAGTCAAGGGGAATCAATGTTCAGTCTGTCAGGAATCCCACTGGATTCAGCGATGCCCTAAATTTATTAGTATGGATACAACGGCAAGACGACATGTAGTTAGGACAACGGGTCACTGCTACAATTGCTTGTCGAAAGGCCATATGACGAAGCATTGTAAAAGCAAGTTCAGATGCTCGAAGTGCAAGGAAAAACATCACACGACACTTCACGAAGATAGGCAGAAGTCCTACTCAGACTCAACCCAACAACTACCAAGGGACATAAACACAACGACGTCGCAACTACAACAGCAACAAACGAATCAACAAGCTCTAAGATCACATCAACGAACCACACAAAAGGCCCACAGATCGGCTGGTTCAGACGACGTACAAGCCTTCATCTTAAGGAAGGGAGCTCTCACGTTGCTATCGACAGCATTAGTACTCACTAGGGGAATCGACGGACGTCAATACACAATCAGATGTCTGGTGGATATGGGTTCGGAGTCATCATTCATTACACAGAGCATATGCAAGAAGCTAGGGGTGAGATGTAGTCCTACAGCAGTCAACATACATGGTCTCAACGCAATTCCTACAGGAACATCAACAAAACAGACCACGATCATTCTGGAAGCAAGGAATACAAACCATTTTCAGATGTCACAAACGTGTCTAGTAGTTAACAAGATAACTGAAAGGCTACCAAAGGTGGAAATTTCAATATAGGAGTACAAACATCTGCACGGATTGGAATTGACAGACCCAGGCTTTTGGAAACCGGGCAACATTGATGCATTACTTGGTGCAGATGCCTACGCCAGGATAGTTCAAGATGGTGTCTGTCGAGGTTCAGAGCAAGACCCTGTAGCAATCAATACAAGTTTCGGATGGATAATAGTTGGACCGACATGTGAGAAGTCAAACACTACAGTCAACCATCTCACAATTCAAATCACGAATGAAGATCTCAGCTGCCAGCTGAAACAATTTTGGGAAGATGAGGAGATCACCGCACCACCTATTATAAGCAAGGAGGAACAAGAATGTGCCGACCATTATACGAAAACTCACAAACGACTAAAGAATGGGCAATATCAAGTCAATCTCCCATTCAAAGGGAACAAGGAACCCACACTAGGTGACTCACGTGGACTGGCTTTCAAACGACTTTATTGCGTGGAAAGACGGCTCAACAGCAATCCTCAACTAAAGAAGGATTACGAAGCCTGCTTACAAGAATATATTCAGCTGGGGCACATGGTGGAAGCGAGGCCGCCCAAAGATGGCGAAACGAACTATTATATCCCACATCATGCACTCATCAAAGAGACTAGCACCACTACTAAGTCAAGAGTAGTATTTGATGCATCTGCCAAAACGACGAATGGTCAATCATTGAACGATGCCTTGTTATCTGGTCCAACAATCCAGCCTAAATTATTTTTCACATTACTAAAGTGGAGGAAGCATAGGATCGTGGTGCATGCAGATATTGAGAAAATGTACCGAATGATTAAAATAGCACCAGAACATCAGACATACCAACGAATATTATGGCGGCATCCATTACGAGGGAATATACAAGACTACAAGCTGACAACAGCAACCTTTGGAACTACAGCCGCTCCATACTTGGCGATCCGAACGCTTAACCAGTTGGCACTTGACGAGAGACAAAACTTTCCATTGGCCTCCAAGGTGACAGAATCTGATTTTTACGTAGACGATTTGTTAACAGGCACGGATAAAATGGATGAGGCACTCGAATTACAAGACCAACTACTCGCAATGTTTACGTCAGGTGGATTCAATTTAAGGAAATGGAGTAGCAATGAAAGGCAGCTACTAGAACCGTTACCAATAGAATATAGAGAGCATAAGGATTTAGTGGCATTCTCAGAAGCAAATGCGATAAAAACACTTGGTGTCCATTGGCATCCGGGTTCTGACCACTTTTCGTATCAAGTCAAGCTACCCAAGGATCGGGATATCATCACCAAAAGAACCATATTATCAGACGTGGCTTCGTTATACGATCCATTAGGGTTTCTTCAACCAATAATCATTGTGGCCAAAATGTTAATCCAGGACCTATGGCTTACAGGGTGTTCATGGGATCAAGCAGTTCCAGAACATATAGAGAAAGAATGGAGAAAATACAAGGAAGATCTGCACAACATTCACAAATTTAAGATCCCAAGGTGGATCCACTACTCACCACAATATGACATGCAAATCCATGGCTTCTGTGATGCGTCAAGGCGAGCAACGGCTGCAGTAATCTATCTGAGGGTCACGGATAACGAAGGAAACATTAAATCAACGTTATTAACATCACGGACAAAAGTAGCATCAGTCAAACCAGTGACGATACCTCGGTTAGAGCTTAATGGGGCGCTGTTGCTAGCACGATTGTTGAAAGAATCCATGACAAGTATGGACTTACAAGGCATACCTTTAATTGCATGGACAGATTCAACAATTGTGCTCCAATGGATCCGACAACATGCGTCAAAATGGAAAACATATGTGGCGAATCGAGTTGTGCAAATTCAAGAACTCGTGAAGTATGATCTGTGGCGACATGTTCCAACTCAATGGAATCCGGCTGATCTCGCAAGCAGAGGAACTACGGCGAGCTCATTGATTAACAACCACTTATGGCTCCACGGTCCACCATGGCTCACAAAATCACCAGAAGACTGGCCAACAGCGTGCTTAGGCGAAGAGGAAACAACGTTAGAAGCCAAGGAGCATACAACGGCACTGGTAAACATGAATGAAGACGAGATATTGTTCAAGTATTCATCATATACCCGGGCAGTTCGGATAATAGCAATGCTATTACGCTTCATCAATAACCTAAGGCGTCCGGTCAACAAACAAACGCAAGCCATGACCACCACAGAATTGAACCAAGCAGAACTAACGATATTAAGGCGAGTCCAACAAGGCTCATTCTGTTCAGAATTACAAAGCCTTCGAAACAACAAACCACTTTCACCTAGTAGCAAATTAATTACGTTAAATCCATTTGTTGACAAACAGGGTCTGATCAGGGTAGGTGGACGGTTGAAGAATGCTGCAATTGCGTATACACAAAAACATCCCGTCATATTACCCCGAGACCATCACATCACAGATTTACGTATCGATAAAACCCACCGGGAGACTTTACATGGTGGTACATCTCTAGTGTTAGCTACTACTAGAAACAAGTATTGGATACTCGACGGAAGGAGACGCATTACGTCCAGACTACATCAGTGCATTCCCTGCACGAGACATCGACAATCTACAACCCAGCAACTAATGGGAAATTTACCGCGGTGCAGGACGACGATGGCGAAGGCGTTTACACATACTGGAGTTGATTATGCAGGTCCGTTCGACATCAAGTCAGCGAAACATCGAAATGCGAAGATATATAAAGGTTATGTGTGTGTATTCGTTTGCATGTCAACCAAGGCGATACATATCGAATTAGCGTCGGATTTCACATCAGAGGCATTTGTATCTGCATTCAAACGTTTCGTTGCCAGGCGAGGTAAATGCACAGATATGTATTCCGATTGTGGTACAAATTTCATAGGCGGGAAAAAGATCTTAGATAAAGAATTATGTCGAGTTATAAGGGAATCTAGTCCATCTGTTGGAAGATATTTAGCAGACTTATCAATAAATTGGCACTTCAATCCCCCAGCCGCCCCACACTTTGGGGGCTTATGGGAAGCAGGGGTGAAGTCGATCAAGTACCACCTGAAGAGGGCAATGGGAAGTGCCAGCTACACGTTTGAGGAATTCACAACCGTGTTGCACCAAATTGAGGCCTGCCTAAACTCAAGACCACTTTGCTATTTATCCAACAATGCTGATGATCCGTTCGTTCTGACCCCTGGACACTTTCTTATTGGGCAATCTTTATTGGCATTACCAGAACCAGAAGGCGAGACATCGCTCAATGTTCGATGGCAA
Source organism: Thereva unica (assembly GCA_949987705.1). Lineage (NCBI taxonomy): Eukaryota > Metazoa > Arthropoda > Insecta > Diptera > Therevidae > Thereva > Thereva unica. Next base: position 96,779,464 of record OX465283.1, read on the forward strand.
CACACCAAAGGCAGAATGAAGCAATTTTGGGACAAATGGTCGAAGGATTATCTGAATCAACTTCAGCAGAGGTCCAAGTGGCAACGACAACGGCCCAATCTTCAAATAGGACAATTAGTGCTGATGAAAGGGGACTCAACACCGCCAACAGTATGGCCCATTGGTATAATAGAGGAGCTATTCCCAGGGAGCGACGGTTTAACAAGGGTAGTACAAATTCGTACCAACACAGGTCAATTCAAACGACCGATCACAAAGGTATGCCCACTACCAATACACACAAGTACACACAGCCAAGAGTCCAACACGTTCCATACACATACTTTAAATTCAAAGGTTACTAATAATACATTGCAGATGGGTAATCTTACAAACTTACAAAAGCAGGCGACGATTGTATACTTTGCAAAACGTCAAAGTATTTAATACAAATTTACAAGTAGGCGTCGGCCCGGTTTCAGACTATAAAAGGGCGGCCGGAATCAAGAAAAGTCAGTCAACCTTATTCATCCAAACCATCAAGAAGTCAAGTCCCGCTGAAGTTCCAGTTGCTGTTCCTTGAATTGAAGTTTTTCCTGCTGAAGTTCCAGTTGCTGTTCCTTGAATTGAAGTTTTTCCTGCTGAAGTTCCAGTTGCTGTTCCTTGAATTGAAGTTTTTCCTGCTGAAGTTCCAGTTGCTGTTCCTTGAGTTGAAGTTTTTTCGTTCCAGTTGGAGTTCCAGTTACATTCCATTTGCCAGGTTATTGGGTTAAATAAATAAATACATGTTAAAGGTATAATTGGTTTTACTGATTTATTTCACACTGTGGCACAAACATGTCCCACTGGGACATCGTGTCCATACACTAATAAGAGCGGGTTAGACGGGGCATACATGTCAGTTCCTGACAACGCTCCAACTGTCCCGCCCTGATTCAGAACAACACAAACACAACAAATATACAATTTACAGAGTCGAATTGGTTTTGGTAAAGAAATAAAATTCAAATTTGCGCTGTTTATGTTGGGTCGTTGTGCTTCTTGGTGAACACAGTTTGGAGGAGCTATTCAGTGAGGTCGATGCAATACAAATTGCCATTTTTCTCATATCCGCTACACTAGGTCCCGCATTAAACATCCCTACTCTTTGGAAGAATTCGTTCATAATTCCTATTCACAAAAGTGGTAGCAAGAACGAAATATCGATACAGACTAATTGCCAAGCTGTCTGTCATACCAAAACTTTTTGAGTCAATCATTTATTCTGCAATCGTGCCCATCTGCAAAAAATTTATTTCTACAAACCAACATGGTTTTCTTCCAGCTCGTTCCACTACCACCAATCTCTTTGAATTCACTTCCCATGCTGTTGAAGGCTTCGTTTCCGGTTGCCAAACTGATTGTGTTTACACTGATTTCAGTAAGGCATTTGACAAGCTTTCCCACTCCATTATACTTTTCAAACTAAAAAAGTTAGGTTTCCCTGAAGCCCTTCTATTATGGTTCCAGTCCTACTTAGCTGACAGGACCTACCAAGTCCTTTTCCGTGGATCCAAATCCGCGACCATTGAGGCGTCATCCGGTGTCCCTCAAGGCAGTCATCTTGGCCCTATCCTCTTTATTCTTTCTATTGATGATATTGTTACCTTGCTAAGACACTGCAGAATCCAGATTTATGCTGATGACATCAAATTGTACCGTCACGTAAAGAGTATGGAGGACTGTAAACTTTTGCAAGTCGATCTCGACACCTTTTTCTCTTGGTGCGCTAACAACAACCTGGTTCTTAATATTAGTAAATGTGAAGTCATGACTTTTTGTAGGCGACGTGATCCTATAATTTATAACTACTCATTTTCTAGTGAGGGTGTCCCCCGTGCTAATTTTGTCAAAGATCTCGGGATTAGATGTGATACCAAGCTAGACTTTTCTACTCATATCAACTATATGTCTTCCAAGAGCAGCTTAGTCTTGGGTTTTATAAAAAGGTGGTCCAAAGAATTTAACAGCACCCTGATCACTAAACACCTCTACATTTCACTTGTCAGACCTTTACTTGAATATGCGTCCCAGGTTTGGTCTCCTCACTATTCTTCGCATGTTGGAAAAATTGAGTCGGTTCAACGTAGGTTCGTTCGATTCGCATTGAATCACCTTCCTTGGGAAGACCCTTTAATTCTTCCACCATATGAATACCGACTTAAGTTAGTCAACTTAAACACTCTCCACAAGCGTCGTGAGGTGGCCGATGTTGTTTTCGTTCACCAGCTTCTTAATGGACGTATCGACTCAGGTTTTCTAAGGCGCCGTGCGTCGTTTAGAGAGAGCCGATACAATCTGAGAGGACCACCGCTCTTACACATCAACTCCTCTAACACCAATTATGGCCGATTTGAGCCTGTTAATCGCATGTTCATTAATGTAAATAAAAATATTAATGTTTTTAGCGTGAGCACTAACAAAGACCTGCTTAAAAGGAGTCTATTTGTTGTCTCATGACTGTTTATGTGTTTCGCATGCAATTTTTATTGGTACTTAATCTTTTATGTTTGCATGTCTCAGCTGAGCCACGGCAGTGGTAAAGGTAAATATTTCTCAGCCCTGCTGGGACGAAGGCAATTTTAATTCTAAGGAATCCTGTTTTCTCAATTCCTTATTCTCACTTGGCCTTAATCAAATGAGTGGTGTGACTAATGTGTTAGGGAGACAGTTGGATCTTGTATTCTTTACTGACTCAGGAAACATGATTGTTGAACCCAGTCCAATAGTCATGACGTCCGTTGACAATTACCACCCTCCTCTCTTGCTCAATTATTTCTTGAACTCAAAAAACAATCCTTGTTCGGAGTCGGTAACCCATTCCTTCAACTTTAAGAAGGCTAACTTTAATGAACTCTCATCTAAGCTTGCCTTGATTGATTTCAACAGCTTACTTTCCGCAAATGAGTTGGATGTCGATGTGGCACGGTTTTATACCGTAATATATGAAGCTATTGCTTCATGCGTACCTTTTGAGCCCCAAAAATTGCGCAGTTCTACTCCACCGTGGTACAATAATGAGCTGAAGCATTTAAGGAATCAGAAAAATAGACTCTGGAAGACCTATTTAAAAAGGAAGGATTCTCTGATTGCTATAACAGATTTCGTTTACTCTCTTCTGCTCTGTAGGGCGAATATCTCAGCAGCATGAGGGACCAGGTTTATACTGATCCTAGAAACTTCTTCAAATTTGTAAACTCCAAGAAAAAAGTTGATAAATACCCAAATACTATGCAGAACACTAACTGGTCAAGTAGTGAATCTTCCTCGATTTGCAACATGTTTGCTTCGTTCTTTCATCAATCTTTCACCCCTTCTAACTTTCAGCCTAATGACAATTAATTTCGTCACATAACTCCACACCGAGAGGCTACTAGTTTATCTCTCTCAATTTCCATTGACGATATCATGAAACATATTGATGAACTCCCATACGATTTCACTTCCGGCCCTGACGGTATCCCTCCTGCTCTCCTTAAATCCTGTGTGGAGGTTTTCGTCCCCACTTAAAACCCTTTTTAAAAAATCCTTAGATAAAGGGTATTTCCCTACTCTTTGGAAGAATTCGTTCATAATTCCTATTCACAAAAGTGGTAGCAAGAACGAAATATCGATACAGACCAATTGCCAAGCTGTCTGTCATACCAAAACTTTTTGAGTCAATCATTTATTCTGCAATCGTGCCCATCTGCAAAAAACTTATTTCTACAAACCAACATGGTTTTCTTCCAGCTCGTTCCACTACCACCAATCTCCTTGAATTCACTTCCCATGCTGTTGAAGGCTTCGTTTCCGGTTGCCAAACTGATTGTGTTTACACTGATTTCAGTAAGGCATTTGACAAGCTTTCCCACTGCATTATACTTTTCAAACTAAAACGGTTAGGTTTCCCTGAAGCCCTTCTATTATGGTTCCAGTCCTACTTAGCTGACAGGACCTACCAAGTCCTTTTCCGTGGATCCAAATCCGCGACCATTGAGGCGTCATCCGGTGTCCCTCAAGGCAGTCATCTTGGCCCTATCCTCTTTATTCTTTCTATTGATGATATTGTTACCTTGCTAAGACACTGCAGAATCCAGATTTATACTGATGACATCAAATTGTACCGTCACGTAAAGAGTATGGAGGACTGCAAACTTTTGCAAGTCGACCTCGACACCTTTTTCTCTTGGTGCGCTAACAACAACCTGGTTCTTAATATTAGTAAATGCGAAGTCATGACATTTTGTAGGCGACGTGATCCTATAATTTATAACTACTCATTTTCTAGTGAGGATGTCCCCTGTAATGCAATCAGACACAGCACGGGACAAATATGTATTGCAATCTGACGCCGCCGGACGTGTGAAATGCTTTCAAGTTCATGGGTGCGCGCGAAAATAAGAAAATAAGTTTTCAAGTTCATAGCGCGCCGAAAAGAAAAAGAAAAACAAACATTCAAGTACGTTCGACTGACCCGTAACATGAACCCTTTAACGTAGGAAATGTCTCGGTGCCCCAATAATACATAATACAAATTAGTAAATAAATTTTGTTATGTGTACATATTTGGAAATTTTGAGAATTCAGCAGAATTTTGGTTTTGAGGTTTTTGGAGGGGCAAGATCCCTAGCCATTGGACCATGTATGCCTAGAATGTAAAATTTAGATTAAGAACTTGTATAAATATCGGAAACGCAAAAATAAAGACACAGTCAAATCTCAAATCTAAAGCTATTAAATTCTATTTAAAAAACCTTTCCTGAGTTCACTCTGCCTGCGCGGAAGAACTCTTAGAAAGAAGAAAAACTTGCGGACTTTTCTGCAAATAAACAAATTTGAAACAAAAAATTAAATTCTATAAGAACCTACTTTACATGGCGACCCTGCCTCCCGGACAACTGGATCAGCAATTGCATCATCAATTTATAAGAAAGAGAACGTGCCCTCGCCGTATCACAGGAACCAAGAAGGAAGAAAAATTACCAGAAGCAGCAGCCAAAGAAGAAAATATAATCACCCTCCATGGATCTGACAAACCAAAGAAGATACCTGCAAATGAACTCATGAAACAGGAGTTAGAATCAAGTCAGAAAGCAGGCCCTCGACCCATCACCTTAGATGACTACAGAAAACGTCAGGCAGCAAGGTAACAACAGGAACCACCAGTTCAACAAACAATAACGCCGATCAAGAAATCACGTGGAGGAAAACGTGAAAAAATTAGACAACAACGAGCAGAAGCCTTTAGGATAGCAGCATTGGCAGTATCGCATCAAGAAAAATCATTTTTCCTCAACAAGGCGAACTCCCTAAAAATCCAACTGCAAGTTCTAACCAACAATGGAAGCAGCAAAATGAAAGGGGAAATTAGACGTTACCATTAAAAGAAAAAAAAATATTATAATAATAAACCCTTTGAATAGAGAAGATAAGGAACCGAAAATAGCGTACATGTACACGGATTTGAGGGAAGCACTTGGGATCAAGAAATTTTCTCTCTAATTCTCTCCCTCCACTTTAACCACAACAACAAAATACATTCACTTTAACCACAACAACAAAATACATTGTCTATCCCGGACATAGGCGTAGTGAAATTTGTTCAGGTTTTGCGAAGGGTCTGCTTCAAACATTTAGCCAAGTGAAGCGTTCTCACCGAGATGGTTGCTGAGAAACGATATCCCTCCCGGTTTTTGAATAAATATAACAAAGCCACTGTCCGGGATTGACACAAATACGTAAAGAATGCTATTTATTAGTGTTGCCAAAATGCTTCCCCGTGTGTAATAAATTGCACTTCCTCGTCTTCTCTATTCAAAGAATAAACCTACATAAGTCAAAGTACAAAAAAAAATACAAATTTAAAATAATGTTAAAGAGCCATTATAAATAATAAAAATAAAAATATGTTTTAATATCAAATAAGTTATGTCAGTTAATAGAGCCAAGAAAATATTAGAAGAAGCTGATAGAATTCGATCGAATTTTAAGAAAAATCCTACAAGAAAAGAGTCTAGCACCACTTTATTAAGAAAAGAACTTGCTATACATGAGCTAAAAACTGAATTGTCTAAATTAGCACAAGAAATTAATGTGCAGCAATACGAAATACAATTCAAGCGAATATATACAGAAATTAAAGAATTCATAAGAATTAAAGCACCAGAAAATCTAGAAGCCATAAGTGAAGAAACTGAAGAAGATTTTGAAGAAGAAGAAAATAAAATAGCAAGACTAACCAAAATGGCAACACTCGATATCATTACCACGCTAAAACTTGTTCCAACATATGAAGGCGACGCTATGGAACTAACAAAATTTCTAAACATAATAGAATGCATAGCTGAAACACTGTCTAACAGTGATGAAATCCTAAAACTAATAAAAGTTGTGATAAAAGCAAGGATATCAGAAAGAGTAAGAGTTAAACTAGGCTCCACTGAAGCGCTTACTGACATCGAGAAATTCAAAGAACATTTTAAAAAACGATTCCTAGTCAAAAAGAATCCTTTGAAATTACAGAATGATATGGCTAGAATCCAACAAGGGGAACAATCGGTCCAAAATTTCGCAGCACAAATTGAAAATCTCATGATGCAGTTAAATGATGTTCAAATATCTGAAAAAGGAGAAGAAAATAGGATAATTATACAAGAGCTGAACAACCAAACAGCACTTAATGCATTCCAGGCTGGCTTAAGTGAACCGTACAAGACAACAGTATTTGCAGCCATGCCAAAAGCGTTTGATGATGCTGTAAAAATAGCGTCTCAGGTAGAAGCGATTTCAAGGCCGTCACAAAAAATAATGCAGGTTAATGTGCGCAAAGGAAGAAATTTCCGTCCCAATAATTACAGACAAGGATATCAAACCTATAACCGACAACCAAGGTATGCTACCTATACACAAAGGCAGCATGCAACCAATCAAAATAGATGGCAGACGTATAGGAACCCAACATCAAACCAACAACAACAGCCCAGAAATCACCAGCAGTACACACCCACTACGCAGCGATACATAAACAAGCCACAATACAATCGAGAATACAGGAACCGAGGAAGAAGCTACACCAATAGCAGAGCGATAAATTTTCTAGTGTCGGAAAACGAGCAAGCCGTCCCCGAGACCCAGCAATCGAGGGACGAGATCTTCACCTTAGAAAATACGGAATAAAAATTTATGCACTCAATAATGTTCATAAATTAACGAATTATGTGACAGCTGAAATAAACCATGAACCAGATAAACAGATAAGCTTTCTAATAGATTCAGGTGCAGACATCTCAGTCATAAAAAGAAGTACTCTACAAGAAGAAGCCAATATTAAAGAAGAATTTTGTATAATAACAGGAGTCACGGAAAATGAAATCAGAACATTAGGAACAATAACAACCGAATTACTAATAGAGGGACAAAAACTAAAGCAAAAACTACATGTGGTTCCAGACAACTTTGCAATAAGATCTGATGCTATATTGGGGATAGATTTCTTACACACACATAAATGCAAAGTAGATTACGACATATTCACATTAACAATCCCAACAAAGAACGCTGACTTAATTTTGCCTATTCACACCAACGTACCACAGTACGAATACGTAAGGATACCACCAAGATCGCAGATTACCCAAGCAATAACTGAAAAAATCACAGAAGACAGTCTAGTCCTCAACCAAGAAATAGAAGAAGGAGTAGCAAAGGGCGTAGCTCATGTTAAAATTCTCAATGTGAATGAACACGAGATTATACTGAGATTACCAACTTTAAAAATGCATCCTTTAAAAAACTACCATATATTCAACCTCAAAAAACAGCGCAATACTACAAGTCACAATACAACCAAAAGAGCTCAGAAATTATTAGAGGAATTAAATGTTCTAAATCTCGATCCACATGCTAAAGACGCTCTCCTAAAAATTTGTATAGAATATGCGGACGTATTCTACATAACAGGTGACAAACTCACTGCAAATAATTTCTATAAGCAGAAGATAGAAATAAATGATGGAAATCCCGTCTACATAAAAAACTACCGACTACCACAGACACAGTGTGAGGAAATTAATAAACAAGTTGAGAATCTAATGACTGACGGCATAATAGAACCATCTACAAGCCCTTATAACTCACCACTACTCCTTGTACCAAAAAAAACAGAGGATGGAAACAAAAAGTGGAGAATGGTTGTTGATTTCAGGCAACTCAATAAGAGAATAGTAGACGATAAATTTCCGCTCACCTGATTGGAAGATATATTAGACAATCTGGGAAGGGCAAAATACTTTTCCACCCTTGATCTTACAAGCTCATTTCACCAAATCGAGTTACATCATGACTCAAGACCCCTAACGGCCTTTTCAACAAACAAAGGTCACTTTCAATTCTGCAGACTGCCTTTTGGCCTTAAAATCTCCACAAATAGTTTTCAGAGAATGCTCTCTATAGCTCTCGCGGGACTAGACGCAGAGACATTTCTCTACGTCGATGACATAATCATATTCGGATGTAGTCTAGACCATCACAACCGAAATTTAATAAAAACATTCCAAAGACTAAGAGATTATAACTTAAAGCTTAACCCGCAAAAATGTAATTTCCTGCAAACAGAAGTTGTATATCTTGGACATTTAATAACTAAAGATGGCGTTAAAACTGATCCTAAGAAATACGATACAATAGTTAACTATCCAGTACCAAAAACTGCAGATGAAGTGAAGAGATTCACTGCCTTTTGCAATTACTATAGACGCTTCATACCGAACTTTGCATTAATTGCAAAACCACTTAACACACTTTGTAAGAAAAGTGTAGAATTCAAGTGGACAGAAGAATGTCAATCTGCATTTAATGAGCTTAAAAATAAACTAATAAATCCACCCATTCTACAGTACCCTGATTTTGACAAACAGTTCATCCTTACGACAGACGCATCAAACTACGCAGTAGGGGCAATACTATCCCAAGGTGAAATTGGAAAAGATCTACCAATTTCATATGCCAGTCGTACATTAAACAAGCATGAATTAAACAAGCCCATTATAGAAAAGGAGTTATTAGCTATTCATTGGGCAATAAATCACTTTCGACCATACCTCTATGGAAGAAAATTCATAGCAATAACTGACCACCGACCTCTTATAAGCCTGTTCACACATAAAAACCCTTCTTCGAAGATGACAAGAGTCAGAATGGATCTAGCAGATTATAAATTTGACATTGTGTATAAAAAAGGATTGCTCAATACGAATGCGGACGCGTTATCACGGATAAAATTAGACTCAGACATGTTAGTAGCAATGATTCCAACAGAAGCTGAAGTTAGAGTAATCACAAGATCAGCAAGCAAACTAAACCACCAGCAAGACAAAAACATAAGTGCCACACCAAGGAATGTAGAGACAGGCCATCTGTACATTTGGGAATGCACTTCAATCTCCGAAATTAGGAATGTAACAAAACTAAAATTTATATACTCGAGTAAAGATGTAAAAAATGAAATGCCAGTAAGAAAAGAATCGCAAAATAAGAAAATGAACATAACTAAAATAAGCATGCAAAAGAAAGAAATATCAATAGAAATCAGCGATAATCCACGACTAGATTTGGGTCCAGTCCTAGAGAAACTGATACTCTTCGCTAAAGTAAATAATATCAATAAAGTAGCCATGGCAAAGAATGATTTAATATTACAGCGATTCACAAAGAAGAAATTTGAAGAAGAATTCAATAACTTGCAAGGTAAAAAGAGACATGAACTGACAATAATGATATATGAACCAGTAACAAGAATTACTGACAAAATTGAACAAACCCATTTAATAGAAACATTTCACAATACACCACACTTAGGTGGACATTCTGGTGTTAGAAGGACTATTAATAAATTAAAGCTATTGCTGGAAAAACATGAGTAAAATGGTTAAAAGCCACATAAACAACTGCAAAGAATGCTCGAAAAACAAGAAAACAAAATACACAAAAGAAAAGTTGCAGATAACAGACACTCCGCAAAGAAGTTTTCAGATAATCTCAATGGACACAGTAGGACCGCTGAGACAAGCTAAGAATTTCAGATATATACTAACGTTACAATGTGATCTCACGAAATACGTACAGGCAATACCAATTGAAACAAAAGATGCAAAAACTATTGCACGCACACTCGTTGAACATATCATCTTAAGGTTTGGAACATTTGAAACCATCCGGACTGATATGCGTACAGAATTCTTGAATCAAACTTTTGAGAACATTTGCCAAACACTAAACATTCAGCATGTAACATCAACACCATACCACCATGAAACACTAGGTGCAATAGAGCGAAACCATAGAACTCTAAACGAGTACCTACTGTCATTCAGCCAAGGACATGACTGGGACGAGTGGTTACCTTATTTTGTTTTCTGTTATAATATAACACTACACAATGACACAGGCATCTCGCCGCATGAATTGGTCTATGGGAAAATAGCAAGTCTACCTTTAACAATAACAAATCAAGAACCGCAGACGCTGTACAACATTGAAGATTACAATAAGGAGTTAAAGTGGCGCCTGAACCAAGCGCACAAAACGGCTCAAACACTGTTAAATTTTGCAAAAGAAAAACGCAAAGAGAAATGGGATGAAAAAGCAAACCCACTACACGTCTCACCAGGGGACTGGTTCTGGTTACGTGTAGGTAATCAAAAGAAGCACAAAGCACCGTATAATGGACCATATAGAGTCATAGATACAAATAATGTTAACTCTAAGATAATGATAGATAATGTAATAAAGGAAGTACATAATAATAGAATTAAAAAAGATAGAACTAACAAGGTTTTAAGTAAATAAATTAAAATGTAAAATTAGTTAACTAAATATATCAAAATTACACATAAAAACAAAATAGTTAGAATTAAGAATTCAATTAGATATTAGATACCCTAACAAAAACCTCATTCTCAAAAAAAAAAAAAATTTTTTTTTGATCAAACAAAATTTTTTTTTCCAACCCGATGGGGATGTAATGCAATCAGACACAGCACGGGACAAATATGTAAACAAAAACATTAATTAACCGTCGTACACTCAGCGTCAACAGATGTACAGCAAAGTATTGCAATCTGACGCCGCCGGACGTGTGAAATGCTTTCAAGTTCATGGGTGCGCGCGAAAATAAGAAAATAAGTTTTCAAGTTCATAGCGCGCGGAAAAGAAAAAGAAAAACAAAAATTCAAGTACGTTCGACTGACCCGTAACATGAACCCTTTAACGTAGGAAATGTCTCGGTGCCCCAATAATACATAATACAAATTAGTAAATAAATTTTGTTATGTGTACATATTTGGAAATTTTGAGAATTCAGCAGAATTTTGGTTTTGAGGTTTTTGGAGGGGCAAGATCCCTAGCCATTGGACCATGTATGCCTAGAATGTAAAATTTAGATTAAGAACTTGTATAAATATCGGAAACCCAAAAATAAAGACACAGTCAAATCTCAAATCTAAAGCTATTAAATTCTATTTAAAAAACCTTTCCTGAGTTCACTCTGCCTGCGCGGAAGAACTCTTAGAAAGAAGAAAAACTTGCGGACTTTTCTGCAAATAAACAAATTTGAAACAAAAAATTAAATTCTATAAGAACCTACTTTACACCCGTGTTAATTTTGTCAAAGATCTCGGGATTAGATTTGACACCAAGCTAGATTTTTCTACTCATATCAACTATATTTCTTCCAAGAGCAGCTTAGTCTTGGGCTTTATAAAAAGGTGGTCCAAAGAATTTAACAGCACCCTGATCACTAAACACCTCTACATTTCCCTTGTCAGACCTTTACTTGAATATGCGTCCCAGGTTTGGTCTCCTCACTATTCTTCGCATGTTGGAAAAATTGAGTCGGTTCAACGTAGGTTCGTTCGATTCGCATTGAATCACCTTCCTTGGGAAGACCCTTTAATTCTTCCACCATATGAATACCGACTTAAGTTAGTCAACTTAAACACTCTCCACAAGCGTCGTGAGGTGGCCGATGTTGTTTTCGTTCACCAGCTTCTTAATGGACGTGTCGACTCAGGTTTTCTAAGGCGCCGTGCGTCGTTTAGAGAGAGCCGATACAATCTGAGAGGACCACCGCTCTTACACATCAACTCCTCTAACACCAATTATGGCCGATTTGAGCCTGTTAATCGCATGTTCATTAATGTAAATAAAAATATTAATGTTTTTAGCGTGAGCACTAACAAAGACCTGCTTAAAAGGAGTCTATTTGTTGTCTCATGACTGTTTATGTGTTTCGCATGCAATTTTTATTGGTACTTAATCTTTTATGTTTGCATGTCTCAGCTGAGCCACGGCAGTGGTAAATATTCCTCAGCCCTGCTGGGAAGTGCGCCTTCTGTGTTAGAAGGGAAACTCTCTCTCTCTCTCTCTCTCTCTCTCTCTCTCTTTAATAAATCGTTTCGTCAACTGATGAAAGATTGCGAAATAAACCATTATTCCAGCTACAGTACTTTGAAAGCCTCATTTGTAGAAAGATTGAACAGATCGTTGAAAAATATGATGTGGAAAGAATTCAGCATGAATGCCAATTATTACTGGATTAGCATGTTGACCAGTTGACAGACGACTACAATACAACAAAACATCGTACGATCAAGATGAAACCTGTAGATGCTGGACCGCGTAAAGAAAACAGTTTATTATTGCCTGTGTGAAAATACCCTAAAATAAAATTAAAGTCTAAATACAAAGCAGGCGATTTTTTTCGTATAAGTAGACATAAACATGTATTCGAAAAAGGCTATACAAGTTAAACCTGTTTACCCGACACATTCGATAATTTAGAAATAGACTTAGATACAGCAGACCAGCTAGCGAAAAGTGGAAATTTTTACACAAACATCAAAGACCGTGTTCAATGTTACTTTGGTTCTCTGCAGATAAATGCTATGAGTCGTTCATCACACTGTATCTATGCTAATGGGAAAGACGAACCGGACGATTCAAATATCAGCTAGCACCATTTACAGAACAACCTAAATCAAAAACCTTACTTTGTACATTCAACACATTGAAATTTTTAGCTGGTATTGTATTCGTTCTAGCAATTCATTATTATTTCCACGAGCAGCTATGAGGAAGAAAACAAGTTTCCATGAAAACCCACAAGTTAAATATATATGGAGGTTCCCATACAAACAAAATAGGAAAGGACCGTGGGAGCAGTATGTAATGGATACATTTAGGTTTAAAAACAGAATTTCACAACTGAGCGTAATAATAAATCCGGTTTTAGAAAATAAAATACAATTGTTCAACAAGTAGCATATTGTTTTTTTATTATGATCACTCCCTAGTCGTTTTTCATGATTTGGGCTCCTATAGAAGCCCACTTTCGCTTTTTTTCCAAGTGTAAACAAGTATTTAATCTATTACCTAGAATTCATTCATTCATGTAGTTATGTAATAACTCCACAGGTTTTGTTTTTGCTCGATTTTTAAGTCATACAGAGTCCCACGCCGAGTTCCCCGCCGAGTCTCCAGCCGAGTCCCAAGCCACCGACTCTGACCTAGTCCCCTGGCAAGTCCTAAGCCACTTTCACTCACCGAGTCCACCGCCAAGTCTCAAGTGACTTTCTCTACACCAGTTCCGCACTCATTCACCCAAGCGAACCAGTCTCAAGGTCACTGGCCTTGACCTACATTCCAATTAGACACGCCCGTGACCTAGGTCTCAAAAACATAACGCAGGAGGGCCCTAAAAATAACGTGAGCTCTACAAGCAACCCGGTCAAACATCATCAGCCTGAACGGAAATATTCCAGGACATCAAAAACATGTTAAACAAATTGGCAACAGAAAGTAGCTCAGCGGGCTTTAGGCTGGTCGTCCACTGGAAGCGTATTCAAGCGGCTATGCGCTTCGGCTACATGAGTGGCTACACGCGGCTATGCGCGACAGATCCAACATAAAGGATTTCATACAAACATCGTCCACTGCAAGCGACTTCGAGCGGGCGGCTATAGGCGTATTCGAGCGTGCCGCGCGAATCCAAATTATTTTGGATCGGTCGCGCGTAGCCGCTCGAATCAGGAAATAATTTTCTCCAAAGCTTTCTATATTTAAAATAAAATAAATCTACCCCGCGATTTCTTGACGCTATAATTAAGAGAAAAATCGTAGGAATTCAATGAATGTGTTTTGGATAAAATTGATCCAGGGGAGCAGGTGGTAAAATCTTAATAAAAGTAACGAAAACACGTTTATTCGTGTTTTAAGTACGAAAAAAATTTTGTTTTGGAAAACAAAAATTAGTACATAATAGTGCTTAAAAAGACGAAAAATGTGAGTTTTGCACCATTGAAGTCGGTCAACAACTTTTTGCAGAAAAATTCAAAAACTGTTAAAAATGACCATTTTTTTGACATTTACTTATAGGGAGTGTAATTATCGTAGAACCTAGTGTTCAAGGATTAAATTGTGGCTTCTGATGGTGCCTACCTACAGTAAAAATTTCATGAAAAAATAATGGTAACTTTTCGAGTTTCGGTTTTCAAACGAGTTTTTAAGTTGTTAAATCAAACCTATCATACATTTCATGAAAATGGAGTTGTGGAACAAATCCTTGCGAATAAATTAGGCCTACAAAAAAATTCTAGGACCACTGTGGACCTTGTTCAACCTTTTTTCGTGAAACAGGTGTTTTTCATTTTTGAGATTTACTCGAAAATTTACCATTATTTTTTCATGAAATTTTTACTGTAGGTAGGCACCATCAGAAGCCACAATTTAATCCTTGGCACAAGGTTCTACGATAATTACACTCCCTATAATTATCAAATATGTATCTCTCCTGGAATAAAAATTATTATGTCAAATTCACTTCAAACTGAGCAGCATGAAAAGCTTGCAGTGGACGACCCCTGTAGCGTGTAGCCGCGTATCTCAGAGCCGCTTGTAACCGCCTGAAGCCGCTCATGTAGCCGAAGCGCGTAGCCGCTCGAATACGCTTCCAGTGGACGACCAGCCTTAGGCTACATCCGACGAAAATTAAAAAAATGCGAATAAATGCAACACTATACACCGCCCAGTAACCGTGACATGGAACTGGTAGATAAATTCTGTAACCTCAGTAGCAGAATTACCGAAAATGGCCAATCTAGCCCCGAATGGAATCCGCAAGTAATTCTTCCAGCAGGAAGACCTAAAACAACGTGGTGGGAACTGTATTACCAGAGGCCGCATCAACTGAGAGATCCTGGACGGAGCTGATGGATGTCACACAAAACAGAGTGCGTTGGAGAGTAACAGTTTCCGCCCAAGGTCCGATGAGAAGTATAGACACTCTTCCTAACTTATCATGCCCTATTCTTTCAAACTATTACTAGACATCACTACATGACAGATGACAAGTACAATAAATTGTTAGTACAAACTTCTTGAGCTTAGCTTTCTACATAAAAAAATTTGGAAAAACGAGTTTTTAGATTGAAAATAAACTTACCCCCTCTATAAGTTCTTTAAGCATTCCAGAAGATTGGTTTGTTGTTGCATTGAATGATCCATAGTTACCATCTTCCTGTATTTTGAAAGTGTAATTAAATCCAAGCTTTTCAGCGAGGCGTTGAATAAGCTCAATTCCAAATCCTTCATATTGGTCATTACCAGTCAACTTTTCTGCTGTTGTTTTTAGCATTCCGTACGGGGGACTCTAGAACGGGAATAAAATGGTTAAAATTGAGGGTTTTTTATTAATATTTTAGACAAAATGGTTTATATCGGTAAACTTATATCAAATTTAGCATACGTCCAAAATTTTAATAAAAACATATTATAAAACGCTAATAAATGCGGAATATTTTTACAACAACGCCCACATATTAATCTCCTCCTAGAATCACGGACACGTCGTCGCCTCTTAATAAAAAGAGTTCATAGTCCGGGGTAAGAAAAGTGTATAATGAAACAAAGAACAGATCTACAAAACATGATTTTCGGAATAGGTCTTTTCAGTGTTGCCAGATCATTAGTGCGTTTCTCCCCTAATTGCCCTAGAAATAGCTCTATATTGCCCTAAATGGGGGGTCAAATGGTAGCAATGGCCTCAGGAACCTTTGATGGTGCCGGTACATGAAAGAGATAAATCCTGGGTAACGCCACCTGCGATCTAACGTCTTCACGATCTAAAATTTTCCGATATGCTACCGAATCCTACCTCAACCTTCACGAAGATGTAGATTTTACATCGGGTCTCCCCTGGATGCTCTTGTCTACACAAGAGTAACAGACTGAGGAGGGTGAAAGGCGAGTGCTTCGCGCCTAAAAACGAAGCAAATACCGGACTGGTCCTCCAGGTTGCGGGTTGGGCGGCAGGCTGACAACCTTCCACCGTAAAAACCTACCCGTCACGAATCCTGAAGGCAGGCCTCGGACAGGACGGGCTCAACGGCAACGACTCAGGCAACGGAATATGGAATTCGATTTTGGAACCTGGAACGTCAGGACGCTCAACAGAACGAGCGCTGTGCGTTCGCTTTTATTACTTCTCAAAAAATATAACATAAAGATCACAGCCCTTCAAGAAACAAAATGGACCCACAGTGGTATAATGGATCTAAAAACCCACACGATACTCTCCAGCGGATCATCAAATGGAAGAAGAGAGTTCGGAGTAGGATTCATCATAGAGAAGGAAATGAAATCACTGATTCTGGACTTCAAACCAGTCAGCAATAGAATATGCACACTTCGCATTAAAACAAGGCTACATACATAACATCAGTCTTATAAACGTCCACGCGCCCACAGAAGAGAAAACGGATGAGGAGAAAGAGGGATTCTACCAAGAGCTAACAAACACCATTAGGTCAATACCAAACGATATTAAAATGGTGCTTGGAGATATGAATGCCAAAGTAGGAAAAGAAGAGGAGTTCCTAGGAGTCATAGGAAAGCATAGCCTACACAACGTTACCAATGACAATGGTAGTCGATTGATCGATTTCGCAAGCTCAAACGCAATGGTAGTAAGTTCAACAGTGTTCCCGCACAAATATATCCATAAGATGACGTGGCAATCACCAGACGGAGTAACTAATAATCAAATTGACCACGTCCTAATTGAAAGAAGAGGGGCCACGAGTATACTGGACGTAAGAACAATGAGAGGAGCGTGCTGTGGCTCGGACCACTATCTAGTCAAAGTGAAATTGAGAACCCGGATAGCAACTAAAACGCATAGAGTGCAAACTCAACCAAAATACGATATAGATAAGCTAAAACGGGAAGAAATAAGAGATGCCTACCAACATGCTGTCGTACAAAACTTGAGAGAGGTAGATGAGCAGCCCAACATCAACGACAAATGGGAACAGGTCAAAAGCAGCATAAAGGGGGCAGCAGAAGAGGCACTAGGCTGGGCCCCCAGACAGACTAGAATTGATTGGTTTAACCAAGACTGTAGAATCGCAATTGAAGAAAGAAACCAGAGCCACCGAGAGTACTTCGCAAGGCCAACAAGAGCAAGGATGGAAGTCTTCAAGGAAAAAAGAAAAATCGCAGACAAGCTGTGCAAAAAGAAGAAGAGGGAATATCTAAATAGGAAAATCTTACAGATACAGGAAGACTTCAATGAGAAGAGAATTAGACAAGCGTACAAAGGAACTCGCCAGATCACCAATAAGTTCCAGCCAAGAACGGACATCTGCAAGGACATAGATGGGAACTTGTTGGCACATCCTGATAGGATAAAGGAAAGGTGGAGAGAGTATTTTCAGAACCTATTGAATCCTATCTCCATATCAAACGAGAATGCAGAGACAGAGGCATTTATAATTCCCCAAGATAACATCTCAATAGAACCACCAACACTGGATGAGGTGCAGGAAGCTGTAAAAAGGCAGAACAGCAACAAATCGCCTGGCGCCGATGGAATAGCAGCTGAGCTGCTAAAGGAAGGAGGACCCCAACTATTACGAACATTACACGAACTCATATGCACGAGGGTTTGTCGGTTTTTAAAAACCGGTTTTCAAAACCGGTTTTTAAGAGAAAATTATGGTATTCGAAACCCGGTTTTTTTCAAAAAAAATCGCGGTTTTAATGTAAGAAAAATATACTCAGCAAGTTGTACTTTGTGGCGAAAGATGTGGCAGTTCTATTGCCTATTCGAAGGGCAACTCCATGAGTACACGTCAAAGCCTTCTATATTTGCAAGCCATGCTGCATGTGTGTGTTTGTGGTTGTATGAAGTCCCAACCAAAATTCGTGAAGTGTCAAAATCCCATTAAAATCAAAGGGAAAGAAGTTTTCGTGCCGCGGAAAGTGCTGTTGCGAGTGTGGTTTTGCGAAAAATAAAAGTTATTTCATCAAAATCAAAAACGTGAAACAGTGCAAAAATTAAAATAAAATGTGTGTCTTACGTTAATAATTTAAATATACATGTTAAAAATAGGATTTGCGGGTTTTATGTGGGGGAACAACATGTCAAAATCTCGAGGAAAACAAGTGATTTGCGCCGCGGAAAGTCTTTTATTAATGAAAGCGCCGTGATTTTTTGTTAAAAATAACAGTTTTTTTTATAAAAATAACACGTACATAATATCAGTTTGGCGCGATTTTTGTAGTTAAGCGAATTGTTACTTGAAATTGTTCTTTGGGGCCATGGTGTCACATGACGGATCAGCCAGTTTTCGTTGCAGCCAGTTCCAGTTTTAGAGGAATATAAGCAAATGAAGATAAGTTGAAACGAATAGTTTGCTAAATATTGCCAAATATTTATATAAATTTATTTTTAGCGGTAGTTTCCTCCAGGTACGGCTTTTGCTTGGTGTGACGGCTTGACGGCATGATATTTGAAATAATATCCATTAAGGAAGAAAGTCAGGGATGCAATTACACTTATTTTTTACATTATTAACGCAACTTTGTAATATGTAGTAAATAAATGTTGCAATTAATGACTATAATTTTTGTTTTTAATTGGTAAAAGAAGATTAATTGATTCCCAATAAACCAACATAACCGCACTCCACACACTTTGACAGCTAAATTGAAGTCCTATTATGCTTTCATTGTGAGTGTGAGATTTCTTTGTGCATGGCTTGTAAATATAGAAGGCTTTGGTACACGTGATATGCTGACTAGACATTTATGTGTATTGAGGTGGAAACAGAAAAGGCCGAATCGTATATAATGCAGCGCTGCAAACACAGTTGACCATACCAGCGTATAGAACTGTAGTTTCTCTGGCCACGAGTATTATAATCCCTTATAATAGTCCAATTCTATACAATATATACTGGGTGTGGAAAAGGTGTGGGGTTCGATATTTCCTGAAGGGTAGGTTTTCGTGAAAAAAGTTTGTAAAAAAAGTTGCTCAGGTTGGAGGGTAGAATCGTTTGCACACGAAACTCACCCCCACCCACTAACCCCCTCGCAGGGGATGGGGGTAAGTCTGAAATTTCAAATTACAACCCCTATTTTTTCTCACGGATTGTGATTCTCCGAAGAAAAATATGAAACTTTTGTCTAAAACGAATTTTTGGGGGTGGAAAATGTCCGAGAACGGTTCGTTACCCCCACCCCCTGCGAGGGGGTGAGTGGGTGGGGGTGAGTTTCGTGTGCAAACGATTCTACCCTCCAACCTGAGCAACTTTTTTTACAAACTTTTTTCACGAAAACCTACCCTTCAGGAAATATCGAACCGTTCCCACACCTTTTCCACACCCTGTATATATATATATATATATATATATATATATATATACTAGCTGGGACCCGGTACGCCTCGCTGCACCCATAAGCCAATAGTAAACAATAAAACCACCCACTGACTTAGTATTTTTCGAGATATCAATTTTACACAGATGAAGTGTCTCAAAGAACATGGGTCTTGCGACGGTAGCCATGGATCGGTATATTGCGGTTCATTGCTTATTGTATTCTACTTTTCATACCCTTTCATTTGATACCTATGTCGAGTGGGATATCAAAAAGTGGTAATCCGCCCTCTTGAGAAGGCCGCCATGGACTGAGTTTACTTTATTGTTTATTGTATTCTATTATCATAACCTTTCATTTGATACCCATGTCGAGGTGGTTGTGAAGAAAGTGGTAATCCGGCCTCTTGAGAGGCCGCCATGGATCTAACGTATATTGAGTATACCACATTGCTTACTGCGTTCTACTTATCATACCCTTTCATTTGATACCCATGTTGAGGGGGTTGTGAAGGAAGTGGTAATCCGGCCTCTTGAGATGGCCGCCATGGATCTAAAGGTATATTTTGTATACTACATTGCTTACTGTATTCTAGTTACCTTACCCTTTTATTTGATACCCATGTTGAGCGGGTTGTGAAGGAAGTGGTAATCCGGCCTCTTGAGATGGCCGCGATGGATCTAAAGTTATATTTTGTATACTACATTGCTTACTGTATTCTAGTTATCATACCCTTTCATTTGATACCCATGTTGAGCGGGTTGTGAAGGAAGTGGTAACCCAGCCTCTTCAGACGGCCGCCATGGATCTAAAGGTATATTTTGTATAATACATGCAGTAAAAAATTTCAGGTGTTACCTGCAAGGACGCAAATTTACAGTCTACACAGACCACAAACCACTAAAAGGAGTCTTCAATGTGAAAGATCCTACGACTCGCCTCGTACGCTTTCACCATAAGCTTTGGGAGTTCAATTATAAAATCGAGTATAAGCCTGGTAAATATAATACCAACGCCGATGCCCTCAGCCGCATCCTACAGGAGGGTGACAACAAAAACAATCATACTTTCATGGTAGAAGCTGTCGTCCATGCACCCATGGACAACCCAACCCAAAGTCACTTAAACGATCACATGAAATTCAACGCTGTTACACGGAGCCAAGCGAAAAACTCGGAACTCCAGCACTCACAGATTTTAAAGGGGCAACCGAAGAGCCCGATATAACCTACTCTGTTGAGACACAAGGCGACACAAGTGATGTCAGCCCGCAGCCACCAGTCGGCACCACGCCGCAATTAGCCTCACCACAGCCCCAGCCGAACCAAGCTGAAAGGCCACTATCAGAAAACAAGGAAACGGAACCTGCCTCTAAACGCAGGATAGAGGTTATAACTAACCCTGAGGAGATTTCAACGATCCTAAAAGACTATCATGACTCCCCCTTCGGCGGTCATCAAGGCGTTATTAAAACGTACGGAAGGATCCGGAAGAAATACTGGTGGCGAGGCATGCTAGCGGACATTCGAAGGTATATTAAGAAAAGCAAAAAGTGTCAGACAATGAAGTCGACACCACTCATTAAGCTGCCGATGGTGATCACTGACATAGCCGAGAGACCGTTTGACAAGGTGTACCTGGATATTGTAGGACCTTTGGAAACTACGTATACGGGTAATTTGTATATCTTAACATTCCAGGATAACCTGACGAAGTTAATCGCCTGCTACGCTCTGCCGAGTGCAGAGGACGATACCGTAGCCCGAATCGTCTTCGATCAGATAATCACACGCTACGGTATACCGAAAAGCATAGTGACAGACCAAGGCACTAATTTTCTCAGCGACCTATTCAAAGGGCTATGTAAACTACTTAGAATTAAGAAGTTACAAACATCGGCCTACCATCCTCAGTCGAACGGAGCCCTGGAGAGAGCTCATCGACCGCTCGTAGAAAATTTGCGTAGTATTACGGACCAAAATCCCAAATCTTGGGATCAGTACTTACGCACAGCGGCGTTTGTTTACAACACCAGCGTCTATGACGGCACGAAACTTACACCCATGGACTGCCTATACGGATTTTCACCCGACGTCCCTTCCAACCTAGAAAGGGGTCCATATCCAGTGTATAACTACGAAAGCTATTACTATTTATTAAAATACAAGCTACAACGCACCTACTCCATAGCCCGACAGAACTTATTAGCCAGTAAACAAAAATCTAAGTTAGCGTACGACCAAAGAATAAGGCCACATACCTTCCACGTAGGTGATCGAGTCCTAATAAAAAGTGAAAACCGCAAAGGCAAACTGGCCCCCATCTGGAAAGGACCATTCTCGGTAATAGCCATCCCCGGCCCGGTAAACACCACTGTCAAACTCGGGAACAGACAAACTACGGTGCACAATAACCGCTTAAAGCTTTTCTACGAATAAATCGTCTTAGCCTCATAGACACTGTAATACCATTTAAGAGAAATCCACGCCCCCGAGACAACTCACCCACGGCGGCAGTCCGAGCCCCTATACAGAATTAACAACGACATCAATTCTAACAATGCCTCCTTTTCAGCACCTCGTCACTATGAAATTAACAACTCTCCTACTGGCATTATCAGTCGTCGCCGGTCAACCGAACGAAACCCCCTATTTAATTAACCCTCTTAACCAAACAGGTATAGTCTTTGAAGAAATAGGTGAACTATGGCTATACCACCAGTATTGGAACATTTTTACCGAAATCGATTTGAGTGAAATAGACCAAACGAACCTGGCTGAGCATGCAGAATACTTAATAATGAAGTTATGCAAGGAAGAAAATGAGACGCAAGAGATATGCCAAACACAACAGCGGCATATCCATTCGGTAATCGAAACGATTAAAAGGCGGACAGGAGTAAAACGTGACCTAATTAGCCCACATCGTTAAAAGCGGTCTCTCTTCGACGGAATAGCGATGGGGCTGCATTATATATTCGGGACGATGGACCATCAAAATGAGGAAGAAGTATACAGCAGACTAAGTGAGTTGGAGACCAGACAAACAGCACTCCTAGAACTTGAGAAGCAGCTTAGTGTGGTAAATACAATCCTAAGGGAACTGCAAAATCCATTAGCCACACTACTGGACAGACAACAGCAAATTGCATACCAGATCAACGAAATGCAAACCATATCGGAACAAACGAAGAAAATGCATCTGAGACAAGATATAACAGCGAACATTCTCCTACTGGTCATCGAAATATAATCGAGACAACAGACGTTAATGGATGTAATAGTGGCAGCAAAAAATAATCAAGTACACCCACTACTCGTGTCGCCCCGCACCTTAACCGATATCCTCAAGCGATCTACAAATTCATGCGGAAGATGGCTTCCGATAATATATAAAATAGCCAAGACCGATTCACATCTGTTGCAGAACAAATTGGTAATCAGAATTAGTTTGCCCATCTTCAATTTGCCCAAACTACGCTACTACAAAATTTGGTGCTACCCAGTTCACACCCGCTAATGCAAGTGGAATGACGAGTTAACTCGTCATCGATCAACAACGTGTAATGTGAACCTTGCTTTGGTTGCCCTAAGAAGCCAACGTCAGATCCACCTACAAAAAAAAAAACAAAAAAATTTTGGACAACAAAAAAAATTCCCAAACAAGAAAATCAATCCGACTATCAAGGCGGTACCTCAGGCTCTACAGTTGGCTTGCCACGTCGAGGGGGTCGAGGAGTATTGAGGCCCCCGAGGTACCACTTATTTAGGTGCATCACCACTTACTTGCGGGCGTCTTATCAGGGTAGGAGCTGAGAACTTAGTTGGGCCAGAAGGGCACCTGAAAAATTAGAGTTTGGAACGAGATTCATCGTCCGCGGTTTCGCCAGCAGCCTTAGCCGATCAGATGTGTATGGGATTACCATCAAAACAATATTGTATATTTACACTATAACTCACAAAAAACTCAACTTTAACGTGATATTTAATAAACTAGGAACGAGTCTCAGAACTACGAGCGACGAGCCGACCACCCCTCTAAGATATCAAGAAAACACAAAACGCAACCATGACCCACCCTGGTACCAGCGTAGATCGTCGAACAACTCAAATTGTTATGCTCTATAAAAATTAAACCCCATATAGGGGTTAAATGGGGCCAGTTCAAACCAAACTTACCGTGTGGTGTATAGGACGACTCACAAGTTATGTGTTGAGACTTAGATTATAGTATTATAACAAATTAATAAATTAGGAAATATGGCATAAAATACAGTTACACAAATATTTACAGGATTACCTATCGCGGAGAATGCACTCCATAAATTATTATATATATATAACTTTCGCCAAATTAGGTATATCTTGAATAAAATGATGTACGTATACAACGGTTGTAATATGTGTCAAATTTTATTAACTTAAGCAGTATCTAAAGTGATCTAAGTTACGTAAATACATATATCAATTATGTATTAAAGCAGAGGATTAGTAAATCAAATAGAATAAAAATTTCTCAATATATACAAATTTTTTGTTTTAACAACTAAGCATTTATTTATTTATTTTTTTCCCGGATTCCTGGGATTGCACAGTGGGCTAGATTAGGAAAAAAGTGGACAAAAATAAAATGCGCTGTCTTATACATTCGAAATTTTGGTTACATGGGTGTTTCACATCGCTGATCACAGACCCGTTATTAAAACTATCAAAAACAAAATGGCGGATCCAATATGGTGGACGGATTTTACAAAGACTCGCATATTCTGAGAACAAAAGAATTGTAAAAAGCAAATGGTTTATTTTTAATTTTTTTTATTTTTATTTTTAATTAAAATTAATTACTTTAAAATAATCATACATACATTTATAAACTTTACGTATATACATTAAATATAATTCCTTAATCGGAGCCTTCGTCGCTACTAGCGGACTCAGATGGTACGATTGCTTTATTTAAGTCCCTGCTAGTCTCTGTGTCGGATGTATGAAGCAACCTCAAAGCTTCGCCAGACAAACTGTTATTACATTTAGGGTATTTCCGGCACATGCTCGAAATATAAGGGTCGGATGTGACGAGAAGACGATTGAATACATCCTCCATATTTCCTTGTCTAGAAGTTTTTCTAGCAAAATGCTCACGATATCTTTTAAAATCTTTGTTACGCGCCTCCTGGGCGTCTTCAGACATTTCACCAAGCGTTAATTAAATGTAATAAATTAAATTTTCATACATTTTTCCGAAAATTTCACATGGTAACACTACGTACGAGTTTTAACGTTTTTTCACGAAAGCACGCGATTCACGCCGTACAAAATATGAATTGGCAAGTTTTGGCACCCAAATCTTTCGAATTCTCATTATATAAAGAATTTCCTACAAAATCGCGTTAAAACTATGCAGGGCGGTAGTGGGCAATAAACTATTTTTACAATTTAAGGCTAATTATTTAAAAAAAATTTTTTTTTTCGTGGTTATTGATCATTCTCTTACATTAGCATGTATTATTATTTAATAACGGTAAAACACATAAAAATTTTCTACATACCTTCAGGATCACTCTCCATTGAACTTAATTAATATTACACACTCAGATATAAAGTTATTGGGATTTAACGTAGGAAGTGTTTTTCGCGGTGAAGAGGCTGGTTCTTCGACTTTGGGTCTCGAAAACCCAATCAACTTGAATAAAATAAAACTTCGATTACCTTGGTTTCTAAACTTGATCGCTTTAAAGTCCCCCCGGGATCTCCGTAGGCGGAGATAGGTTTTAATACCTCTGATGTTGATATTACAGGCTGGTCCGAGAGTCTTGTAGATGACGGTTGCTTTTTATCCGCCTCATTGAGCTTCCCTTAGGTTATACACAATCACACTTATGATAGCGTCTTCTTATTTTCCGTAAACTCCGGGTACCAATATTGATGCATCCTTCTTTCTGCCCCTCTATTTGATGTCCTTCCTGACCCAGTTCGATCACAATCCTTCCATAAAATTACTCTTCTTTAGCTTCCTTCTTTTGGCTATACCACATGGAATTGTTATACTGGTAGTCGGTAGTTTTTTCACTTTTTTCCCCTACTTAATTTTGCTTTTCTTAATTTTTCTCAAAAAAACTTATTTCTGCAAAAAACTGTTCTTCTTTTCTCACAATCCCAAAAACAACTGCCTCCAAAAACTATATTTTTCCTCGCCTCCTTTTTTTCGCCTTCTCATGTCCCAAATAAAAAACACATTTTTTTATTCTAAAATTTTTACAGTAGATTTTAGTAAATAAACCAGCCGTTACAAACGTTTGCGAATGACAAGACGAGTTAACTCGTCACCGGTCAGGTCAACAAAGTGTTAAAATATCGGTGCCACAGAAATCGTAATTTTGAACCAAACTATTGGGAACCTTAAAACGTCTGCTTCTAAACATTGTATCATAGCGTTACCCACGCAGCTCACCAGAGCTGCAGAATACCAATTCTTGAACTTAGAACTAACATATAAAAATGATTTGTGATTACTTACTATTGCTGTCAAAACAATAAATGTTTTATTAACAAGAGATACGACAGCTTCTTCTTCTATTAAAGGAATTTTGGGGCGTGTACTCTCAAATCCTTTATCAGCATCCCAAATTCCTACTTGCAGCAGACCTGATGGCGTAAGTTCTATTACTTCTAGTGAAAATCCAGTTCGCATTCCAGCAGTGAATTCTATTTTGCCGGTTAAGCCGCTGTGAGAAGCCTATAAAATATTTTGAATATACTCGTATGGAGCAATAAACACTGTCTTACGTTTAACATACATAAGTTAGAAAGTTGCCAATTGTAAAACCATAGTATTCTTCAGTTCTCTGGATATTGCTATGGCGATATCTAGGGCGTAGGGGAGCACTCCCGGCATCATCTGCACAGTCAACTGACGGTATAGGAATTTTTGTGTGTTTCGTTATCTCAGCAAATATTTGAACTGCATCATATAAACACGCCATGCTTGTTGTAATTGGACATGATACTAAAATTAATAATGATTATTGGTGATTATGTTAGCATGTTAACTTTTCACTATTTCTTAAGTTCTCATCTTCAGGATATCCTAATGAGTGGGCCAACTCTTTAAATTCATCATTTTCGGGCGAGACAAGTCTAATACTTGTTACATTTACATCGCTATGTTGATATGACTGCAAATCTAAAGTGTGAAAATCCAAATTTCCAACTATGAAACGATATTCACTTGTTATCATCCCAACCTCTTGCGCCTAAATATTAAAGTTGTTTGTAATAACAAATAAATGTAAAATATATCTTAACCTGTTTTAGAAGCACACGAATGGATTCAATCGAGCCTACGATCACCACTGTATTATCATCCGACTTTCTAACGCCTCTTAATATATTATAATAGTTTTGCTCCAGCCCAAAATCATAGCGGCGAATAGTTATGCCTTGAACGTCATTTCCGAAGCGGTCAGTAAGCTCATCTAAAACTGCTAGCCAGTCACCTATTGCAAAAGGGATCACAAGATATATTATATTAGTATGAAATTTCTATATACCTGATTCATAGAGAAACGTAAAGCTGTAACAGTCGTACGCTACGAGTATATCGTAAAGAGCGTGCCCCAACTCTCTAGGATGCGGATGGAGGTTTAAAATTGTGCTCTCCTCTGCGAAATCTATGTGGGTGTCGATATAAGGAATTTCTTTTGCGTCACAAATGCTTACTAAATGTTTAGCAGATGTACGCGAAGAAGGCCCAAAAATTGCTGTCGCGCCACTCTATACATATTTGAGGAAGTTTAAAATAATTTTATTTAACAAAATTTTTCTTACTAAGAAGATGTTGCATAATTTTCTTGATGTATCGAAAACGTTTCCTGGTACTGTTTCTTCAACGACTGGCTTAAGAGGGATAAGTAAATCTTTATTTGCCTTTTCTATAGTTTTATAAAAAACGTCTTTTGTAATGTCAGCGTTGTCATCGTTATCTAATAAAAGACCTGAACATATTTTAGGAATAAGTATAGTCTTTAGAATTATTATTAAATATAATTTTTGATATTTTAGCATTAAAATTTCGGGTATTTTTTAAACTGGCAGCACACTAACAAAATGGGGACTAACAATTAATTGTTATAGATAGGGAGGCAGGAGCCCGTGGGACTCTTTGCCTATATTCATATATATACCATATACTTTATTAACACCGTAACTTTTCGCCCCACGCTGTTTAACATTTTGAAAGGTAGGTTGTTTCTATATACTTTCTGGAGCAATAAAAACTTTACATTCAAAATTATTTTTTATTTTTTAGTTCATTTTAAAATAATAGCCTTTTTTTTTAGTTTTTTTAAACTTTGGAAGAATTCGTTCATAATTCCTATTCACAAAAGTGGTAGCAAGAACGAAATATCGAATTATAAAGCAGTTGCGAAGTTGTCTGTTATTCCAAAACTTTTCGAATCAATTATCTATTCTGCAGAGACTGGTCTCAACTTATCAACATGGTTTTCTTGCAGCTCGTTCCACTACCACCAATCTTCTTGAGTTCACTTCTCATGCTGCCGACGGCCTCGTTTCTGGTTGTCAAACTGATTGTGTTTATACTGATTTTAGTAAGGCATTTGACAAGCTCTCCCATTTCATTATAATTCTAAAATTAAGTAAGCTTGGCTTTCCGCAAACCCTTCTACTATGGTTCCAGTCCTATTAAGCTGACAGGACCTACCAAGCTCATTTTCGTGGTTCCAAATCAGTAACCATTGCGACATCCGGTGTCCCTCAAGGAAGTCATCTTGGCCCTCTTCTTTTTATCTTGTCAATTGATGTCATTGTTCCCTTGCTAAGACACTGTAGAATATTGATTTATGCTGATGACATCAAATTGTACCGTCACATAAAGAGTATTGAGGAGTGCAAACTTTTGCAAGTTGACTTTGATACCTTTTACTCTTGGTGTGCTAACAACAACCAGGTTCTTACCTATAATTTTTAACTACCCCTTTACTGGTGAGGGTATCCCTCGTTTTAATTTTGTTAAAGATCTCGGGATTAGATTTGATAGTAAGCTGGATTTCTCCACACACATCAACTATATCTCTTGCAGAGGTAGTTTAGTCCTGGGTTTTATTAAAAGGTGGTCCAACGAATTTGACAACCCCTTGATTACTAAACACCTATACATTTCCCTTGTCAGACCAATATTCGAATATGCGTCCCAGGTTTTCTCTCCTCATTACAATGCGAACTATTGAATCGGTTCAACGAAGGTTTGTTCGATTCGCATTGCATCATCTTCCTTGGGAAAACCCAATAGTTCTTCCGTCATATGAACCCGGCTTAAGTTACTCAATTTAAGCTCTCTTCATAAGCGTAGTGAGGTGGCCGATGTTGTATTTGTTCATCAGCTCCTTAATGGAAAGGTCGACTCAGGTTTTCTAGGTCGCCGTGCATCTGACCAAGTATCTATTTTAAAAATATCGCAAACAAATTTAAAATCAAGAGAAATTAGAAGTCATTAAAAAAATACACTGAATGTTCTAGGAAATAGTTAAAATACAAAGCATCAGGGAAATCCTTCAATGTAGCGCTAGACGTAAATGTTTGAAAGATGACAATGCTGCGAGAAACATTCTGTTGTCAGTTCCTTTCCTTGCCCCCCTAAAATTCTAGCTTCCTTATCGACAAACTCACCGCATGTCTTGTGCTGCGGACCATGACCACGTTCGCCTCCTTGTGTAGCTAGAAACTCGAATATGTTGCATGTTGCTAAGGGGGAGGCAATCTCAGAGGCCTGCCGAGGCAAAAAGCGTTCGGGTTTTTTGTTCTAGCTGTCGCATCTTTATACGGAGTATTATGTTATCTCTGGTAGTGGTTTTTTTATTTTTATCGTAACACCCAATTCCTCTAAGCGGAGTTCGAATACACCATGCTCCTTTTCATTACCTTTTTTCTCTTTATTTTCAGCTGTTTTTATGCTAGCCGTTGGATGTGTATAGTTGTCTATTATACTCTTCAAAACAGGATGTTTTCCATTCTTCCTAGGAACTTGACCAAATACATCATCAACAAAATCTTCAATTGATTCATAGTTCTTATATCATATTTTAAAACAATGTTTTCTGAAGTCTTTTTTCCTTGATATATGTGCAATATGTATTCGTCTGGCTCCTGCTTATACTTTATTTCAGGGATAACTTCATTAAAGTGATCATCTTCTAAGCGCTTCCACATTTTCGATTTAACATCATTCAAGTACATGGTATACCATGAAGGTGTAATTGCATTATAAAATGTTAGTAAAAATGCTGAGAGATTTATTTGACCAGATCGGTAACTAGCTTGTTCAAGATTTTCTGGCGTCCATTCAAGTTTTACATTTTCATTTATTTTTATGCTAAGTATTTTAAAATCCTTTTAAAGCTGCTATCTAGCTTCCTTTAACTGGTCGTCTTCACGCTTCATTCTTTGACGCACATTTCCCCCATTTTTCATTTCACGTTTTGTTATTTCAAAATTTGGTAATGAAATTTCAGTTATTCCAACACGCCAGTTTCCATTTAACTCTCATGGTTTAGCAAGTGCATTTGTAAAAGCTGATAGCGTATTTTCCGGGTAAAATTGCATAGAGTTATTACTTAAAAGACATACGTAAAAATCATTTTCTTTTATTTCCATTGGCATTTTTTACAGTCTTTCCCAAGCAATGTCCGACGTACTTGTAGTTCTATCCTTTTTAGTCTTCAGACGCTCACTCTGTCTAACACCGAGCTTACGTAAAGGAAATGAAAGCATATATTGACCAGATTCTAGCGGAGAGGGTATTAATATAGACTGTTTCTGGCCTGCTTTTTGTTCTAATTCTTCTATATGTTCGCTGGCTTCATCGGCAGTCATAGTCGTAGGTACAGTATACTTCGTTACACCATCCTCAGCTGTGATTATTTTATAATCTTTTTCACGTGCAGATGTTGTTCTTAGTAATTTTGGTGGTGGCCTTAGGCTGCGGTTACTGAACACGCTAGTAATGCTAGCACTAGCTAGTACTAGCTAGCGCTAGCAAATATAATACATGTAAACAGTGCGTGGTGGTTATGATCACACTCGAGCGCTAGCGCTAGCTATCACTTTCTAGCGCTAGTCATCTTCTGCAATCGATTGAAACATTGATACTAGCGCGAGTGTTTGAAAAGTAGGTAACTCACATTTTGCTTTGCTAAAGTACTTAGTAAAGATGGATTGCGAAAAATTAATTTTAGAATTGCAAAAGAGACGTCCATTATGGGACATGAAAATTAAAGGTTACAGCGACCGAAATTTGACTGGTAGATTATGGAATGAAGTGGCTGATGAAATGAAAGTCACAAGTAAATAGATATTCAATGTTTTATTTTTACTTCTTATTTCATCATTATATGAAATATTTATCGGTTAAAATAAAGAAAGGAAAAATATATTATTTCTTAGAGACTACGCAGAGTAGTTGCTTGGAAATTTTTTTTTTCTGTATTCATTGCATGTGTTTTCACTTTTCGTTTAAAAAAAGTCTGTTTTAATAATAAACTTTCAGATGCCATCATTTCCTCTGTTAAAGATAAAGCCATGGTGATATTCACAAGTCAACACACAACTACTGAACAACGAGCTTGCTTCAGCTAGCTTTAATAATAACCACACAACTAGAGCGAGCTCGCGCCAGCGATACTAGCGCTTGCTAACGCTGGCATTACTAGCGTGTTCAGTAACCGCAACCTTAGAGCAGGCGCGGATCTAGAATTTTGTTTTGGGGGGGTCACGGAATTAAAAGTAAACCAAGAAAGCGAAACACTAAAAGCATTTGACGATTTACTTGGACAAAATGGAACGCTTTCATTTCACCAACGGAACCAATATCATCAGAGGGTGGTAGAAGCTGAAAAAAGTTTCCTTCAGACTTTTCATAACCCACAGATGCTGGGACAACGGGACTCACAAGTAAAAGAAAGCCGAGATCGATGTTATTATGTAGGGACTAGCTGGATCCCGGTGCGCCTCGCTGCACCTATCAATGTGGTGCATGGTGCTCGTTCAGCCCTTCCCGCAGCATTAGGGCCAGGACACACATATCCGCACCGCGCCACCCCGCTTTCGCACCGTGTCCGCGTAAAAACTAAACTCAAGTAATTTAACGCGGTGCGAACACGGACAGGTGGGGACTGACTGGTAAAATTTCATTTGTTTACTTCCTCTCCGTGTGTTGTCCGAGTGCCGATATGTGTGTGCCGGCCTTTATCCATTGTTAAATATATACTTTGGGCATTTTCGAAATGAATCACCCAATGAACCACAATCGAATGGCAAATGAAAAAAATCATTTAATATTGTGCGATATTTTCGATCGTATTTGCTTTTCGTCACATATTTGCATATGTATTTGATTGATTTGACGGAATGTAAAATTCAGCATTTTTGTGAGAATTGAATGTCGTTGACAATTAAGACGAATTCAGAACGATCCCACCATTGTCAATTTCGAAATCCTAACCATTAGCCTTCAAAGTTATCTATTTGCCATTGACCTCAATAGACGACGATAAAACGGGTAGCCATTGTTTCCGATTATAGTTTCAGAAATCAATGCTCTTGGATATCACTTTAAATATTCCCCATCTATCATGTCTCATGATTCAATCTCCTCCCATTGTGGATTGCTGTAAAAGTTATGAACAAATCTGGGCAACCATATTGACGGACATATGCTCTCAAACACACACAACGCATCTGCGTTTATAGCGATTTCCCAACGTTCGTTTCGAGTTGTACCGAATTTTTTTTGCACCTATCGGCAGGTTTTTGCACCAACTTCCATAATTTTTTGTTCTTTTTCACTTAAACTTCTGTCGAAAACTACTAAATAAAGTCTATTTTAACATAAAAATTGAGTCAAAAAGAGGAGAGGGAAGTGTTGTGACTTGCTTTTTTATAATCCTTCAACAACGCCTTTTTTTTGCACCTATCGGCAGGTTTTTGCACCAACTTCCATAATTTTTTGTTCTTTTTCACTTAAGCTTCTGTCGAAAACTACTAAATAAAGTCTATTTTAACATAGAAATTGAGTCAAAAAGAGGAGAGGGAAGTGTTGTGACTTGCTTTTTTATAATCCTTCAATAACGCCTTTTTGGGAGCATAAAAACGTATTATCCCTCGCAATGACATGCAATGTTAAAAAGAATATGGAACTGGTATGGCAACGGGAGCACTGTAAGCTCCTTTTGGTGCGCTCCAAGATGGCTCTTGGAGCACTCCATTTCCCGCTGGGTTGTTCAATAAAGATTTTTTTGCGTGATTACTAATACATGCACAAATAGTTCCTAGATAAAGAAACAATACGGCATACATTGATATCCCATCTAAGAATAATTAGTTACTCTTGGTGTAGCAATACCCATGTACCTCAGGGGTATAATAACAAACCGGATTACCAAGTGTGAAGTAGTGAACCGTTCACGCCAGCCCAATGAGAGTAACATGTAAACGCACTCCAACGTTATTACTGTTACGTTTTGTTTAATGGATTTATAATTTGACACCACTATCGCTGCTGCAATCCTTTTTCAGGACGATTTAAATTTTTTTTATTTCATTTAATAAAACAAACCGATTTCACATAGAAATCATATCAATTAAATGCGAAGAAAAAAATTTCCAATAGGAATATTGACAATTCTTCTTCAAGCGCCATTACAAAAATACCAACAGACATAATCATGAAAACTATATACATAAACCTTGCTATTGAGGTCTACTAACACAAACAACACTGAATCAGTCATTTCATACAGCCAATTTTTCAATCATCAATTACATACAAAACAATGATTCATTTTTATATATATAGATAATGAACTTCTCTATAATCGTGACACTGACGGAAAAGTAGATATTCTGGTGGCAAATGATAGGAACTTCAGGGCACTCTTCGTTGAATTTGGTGACTTTACTCTTCAGCATCATTTGGAAACCGCAGGTTCAATCGCGACATATGTATATCAGTAAAACCAGAGAAATTCATCGCATTTTGCGATGCATACCAAGCAATTCGTCATCGATCTGTGTGGGAAATTCGACTTGGACCTAAAATATTTGGTTGGAATTAGAACAGATAGTTGCTCGCTAATGGCGTCTGATTTGAAAGGGGTATCTCAGGACTTGACGAAAGCAGCCATTCACGCAAGACGTTGTTCTTGCAGTAATCATTTGTTAACAATTCTTTATTAAAATCTTCCAAAGTTTCAAACTGTCGCAATGCTTCAGGAACAATGAGAGCAGTTTTGGCTTTGGCTAACGGTTTTGCAAACGTTTTTAAAAAACATCTTGGTGGCAAATCACTTAAAGACTTTGCTACACTGGCAGAAACCAACTATACTAGTTGGGTAGAAAATCACGTTGGGCACATGAAGTTTGAGGGTGAATAAAGAAGTGTGACGAACTTAATGAAATTTCGATGTGGGAGGACGCGAAAACTGCAGCTCCTGCGGCAAATCTTCGTCTTGTACTTTTCAGCCTAGAGTTTCCGATTTCATCTGCTTGGTTAAATGACGTTCTAGGCGTGTATAATATTCGTACTCCAAACGTCTTCATTAGATTTAAAAAATAAATGGTTAAAAAAAATTTATTTTAAATAATTCTTTTGATTAACTAAAAAATGTACTGAAAAGTAAAAAATAAAAAATATGTAAAACAAAGCGTGAAATTTCAGTTTTAATGAAAAAGTTAATTAAAAGAATGACGCATTTTTCATCAAAAATTGAAAATATAACTGTAAATCGCGTGAGATTTACAATAACCCTCAATTTTTACTTTATTAATTTCATTATTTTTATATTAAGAAATTTACATTTTTTTTTATAAAATCGTCATTTTTAATTTTGTTTGTTTTTCAATATATTTAAGATTTTATGTATTAATTTATAATGCGTAGTAAAAAAAAATAATTTCAACTTGTTGTTTTGCTCAATTTATTTTGAAGAAAATTCGAACAAAATTTTTTGATGAAAAATGCGCCATTATTTTAATTAACTTTTTCATTAAAATTTAAATTTCACGCTTTGTTTTACATATTTTTTATTTTTTACTTTTCAGTACATTTTTTAGTTAATCAAAAGAATTATTTAAAAAAAATTTTTTTTAACCATTTATTTTATTTTCCACTTTTTAGTTTAATATCTGACCCCAGATTCGTAATCAGCCACCAAAAAAAACCCTTTATACAAGTTTTGGTGAAAATTGATGACGTTTCAACTATATCCAGGGCAAAGAATTCAATAAATATCGTAAAAAATTAAAGATTATAAACAAATACTCATAACTTTCGAAATCCTTAAGGGCCCACCGAAATTTTTGATCGAGGTGTTAGAGTGACTTCTCCCGAACATTTTGACACCAAAAACGTCCATTTTCGAGATGGGGTATTTGAGAAAATGAATTTTAAAGTTTTTTACTATTTTTTGACCTTTTGACCTTGAATTCGAAAATATGTTTATGTTTTTCAGCAAATTTGTTTGTAAACAACCCCTCTGACCTGAAAACATGTAAAACCTATCAAAAACGTTGACCCCAACGAAAGATATAGAGCCAAAATCGAGAAAGAAGGTCAAAATTAATAAAAATCCCTAAAAAAGCATTTAATTTTTATTGTCAATATATTGTCGAAAAAATTCTAAAAAAGTCCCTGAAAATTTTCAGCCAAAACGGAGGGGGGTCGAAAAATTTTGTCCGATTTGACGTGGAATGTCCCATATGTATATACGAGTATATCTATATATATAAAAATGAATCATTGTTTTGTATGTAATTGATGATTGAAAAATTGGCTGTATGAAATGACTGATTCAGTGTTGTTTGTGTTAGAAGACCTCAATAGCAAGGTTTATGTATATAGTTTTCATGATTATGTCTGTTGGTATTTTTGTAATGGCGCTTGAAGAAGAATTGTCAATATTCCTATTGGAAATTTTTTTCTTCGCATTTAATTGATATGATTTCTATGTGAAATCGGTTTGTTTTATTAAATGAAATAAAAAAAATTTAAATCGTCCTGAAAAAGGATTGCAGCAGCGATAGTGGTGTCAAATTATAAATCCATTAAACAAAACGTAACAGTAATAACGTTGGAGTGCGTTTACATGTTACTCTCATTGGGCTGGCGTAAACGGTTCACTACTTCACACTTGGTAATCCGGTTTGTTATTATACCCCTGAGGTACATGGGTATTGCTACACCAAGAGTAACTAATTATTCTTAGATGGGATATCAATGTATGCCGTATTGTTTCTTTATCTAGGAACTATTTGTGCATGTATTAGTAATCACGCAAAAAAATCTTTATTGAACAACCCAGCGGGAAATGGAGTGCTCCAAGAGCCATCTTGGAGCGCACCAAAAGGAGCTTACAGTGCTCCCGTTGCCATACCAGTTCCATATTCTTTTTAACATTGCATGTCATTGCGAGGGATAATACGTTTTTATGCTCCCAAAAAGGCGTTATTGAAGGATTATAAAAAAGCAAGTCACAACACTTCCCTCTCCTCTTTTTGACTCAATTTCTATGTTAAAATAGACTTTATTTAGTAGTTTTCGACAGAAGCTTAAGTGAAAAAGAACAAAAAATTATGGAAGTTGGTGCAAAAACCTGCCGATAGGTGCAAAAAAAAGGCGTTGTTGAAGGATTATAAAAAAGCAAGTCACAACACTTCCCTCTCCTCTTTTTGACTCAATTTTTATGTTAAAATAGACTTTATTTAGTAGTTTTCGACAGAAGTTTAAGTGAAAAAGAACAAAAAATTATGGAAGTTGGTGCAAAAACCTGCCGATAGGTGCAAAAAAAATTCGGTACAACTCGAAACGAACGTTGGGAAATCGCTATAAACGCAGATGCGTTGTGTGTGTTTGAGAGCATATGTCCGTCAATATGGTTGCCCAGATTTGTTCATAACTTTTACAGCAATCCACAATGGGAGGAGATTGAATCATGAGACATGATAGATGGGGAATATTTAAAGTGATATCCAAGAGCATTGATTTCTGAAACTATAATCGGAAACAATGGCTACCCGTTTTATCGTCGTCTATTGAGGTCAATGGCAAATAGATAACTTTGAAGGCTAATGGTTAGGATTTCGAAATTGACAATGGTGGGATCGTTCTGAATTCGTCTTAATTGTCAACGACATTCAATTCTCACAAAAATGCTGAATTTTACATTCCGTCAAATCAATCAAATACATATGCAAATATGTGACGAAAAGCAAATACGATCGAAAATATCGCACAATATTAAATGATTTTTTTCATTTGCCATTCGATTGTGGTTCATTGGGTGATTCATTTCGAAAATGCCCAAAGTATATATTTAACAATGGATAAAGGCCGGCACACACATATCGGCACTCGGACAACACACGGAGAGGAAGTAAACAAATGAAATTTTACCAGTCAGTCCCCACCTGTCCGTGTTCGCACCGCGTTAAATTACTTGAGTTTAGTTTTTACGCGGACACGGTGCGAAAGCGGGGTGGCGCGGTGCGGATATGTGTGTCCTGGCCCTAATGCTGCGGGAAGGGCTGAACGAGCACCATGCACCACATTGATAGGTGCAGCGAGGCGCACCGGGATCCAGCTAGTATATATATATATATATATTTTTTTTTTTTTTTTTTTTTTCCTGGGGGTAAAAAAGCATTCGCTACCGGCATGACTCAAGTGCCCCTTACTGGCCGATCCCGCATGACGGTTATGTTTCACGTAAATCCACACATACACACATATGGACACATAAGTGCACATACGCATATATGGGTCTATGAACATGAGAACTAAAAAAGCCCCTCCGACGTGATCCACCCCCGCGGGACTGGCTAATAAGCATTACATCGCGGGGGTCGTTCAGCTTCATTCAGCTGCTTCTGCTCGCGGCATTTCTGTGCCTTTCTCTATTTC
Source organism: Thereva unica (assembly GCA_949987705.1). NCBI lineage: Eukaryota > Metazoa > Arthropoda > Insecta > Diptera > Therevidae > Thereva > Thereva unica. The sequence goes on from OX465283.1 coordinate 96,817,147, forward strand.
TTACGGCTTCTTCTTGCCTTAGCTTTCTGTGAATGGTCTTGAGGGTTGCTTCCACGTCCCTCCACATTTCCTCAGACCTCATCATATGGTCTAGGATGTTTTCGGGCGTTAGTGGCTCCTCGACCCTTTCTTCTAGTTTCGCCCTTTCCTCGGCGAATCTCGAGCAGGTAAAGAAGACGTGTTCTGCGTCTTCCTCCGTCGCTGGGCATACTGGGCACAACGGTGAATCATCGTGCCCGAAGCGGTGGAGGTATTTCCTATACCCCCCGTGTCCGCTCAGGAACTGCGTGAGGTCGTAACTTACTTCCCCACGCTCCCTCGTAGCCCATATTTCCACGTTAGGGATAAGTCTGTGGGTCCAGCGACCCTTAACAGACTCGTCCCACTTCGCCTGCCATTCCCTTAAAGACTCGCAGCGCGCCATCTGCCGCCGCACCCTTCTTGGCTCCCCTCCACCATATTCTGGGTCATAGAGACGCATGCCCTCCCTCGCCAGAATATCTATGGGAATCATCCCAGCTATCACGCACGCCGCATCGTCGGACGTGGTCCTGTACGCGCAGCAAGCGCGAAGTGCACTTAGCCTATAAGCACCCCTCCATTTTCTGCTATTTGTAGTCCTGTTTAACGCTGCTGCCCACACTGGCGCTGCGTATAACAGGACTGAGCTTACCACCCTCCCCAAGAGGAGGCGGCGACTCGGTCTAGGGCCCCCAACATTGGGCAGCATTCTTGCAAGTGCTGCACAAATCGCAGACGCTTTGTCTGCCGTGCCCTCCAAGTGCGCTTTGAAGTTTAGCCTCCGGTCGATCATCACTCCCAGGTACCTTAGTGCGGGCTGTGAGTGGATGATCTGTTCCCCTACTTTTATCCTTACGGATACTAACTTTCGTCGCTTGCTGATCAGCACTACTTCCGTTTTGTGCTCTGCCAGCTTCAACCCGGCGCGTTCTAGCCACGCTTTTATTTCCCAGATCGCTTCGTTTGCATACAGTTCGATGTCATCTGGGTGTTTTCCTTCGACAACTACCCCGATATCATCTGCAAACCCGATCGCCACTGCTTCCTTTGGAAGACGAAGCCCCAACACATCATTGTACATTGCGATCCATAGGAGAGGGCCCAGGACGGAACCTTGCGGGACACCGCATGTTGTCCCGAACACTTTAGGACCATCATCCGAATCACAATGAAGCGACCTACCCTGGAGGTAGTCGGCCACTACACGCACTAGGTACTTTGGTGTGCCTAGCTTGATCAACGCCTCAACTATTTTGCTCCACCTCGCTGAGTTGAAAGCATTTTTTACGTCGAGGGTTATCAATGCGCAGCAGTGATTTTTCTCTATGGCGGCTCTTGCTATGCCCACCACCATATTGACTGCATCAGTCGTCGACCTTGCCTTTCTGAAGCCGAATTGCTTGTCCGACAGGCCACCTACCCTTTCGACGCTAGGGAGAATCCTGTTACAGATCACCCGCTCGAAAAGTTTGCCTATACAACTAAGGAGGCATATCGGTCTGTAGGACGATGGGTCCCCTAGAGGTTTGTTCGGCTTCGGTAGGAGCACGAGTTTCTGCTGTTTCCATCGCTCCGGGAAGATCCCCTCTCTCAGGCACGCTGTGAAGACTTCAGCGAACCTGTCTGGCGCTATTGAAGCTGCTAGCTTCGCCGCTTTATTTGGTATGCCATCCATGCCAGGGGCCTTATTAATGGCTACCTTTTTTGCAGCCTCCAGAATCTCATCTGCGGTCACCGCAGGTATCTCCTCTGGGTCCACCTGGAGGGTGGGTAGATCGACCGTGCGTACGTTCTGTGGAAACAGGACATACACAATACTCTGGAGCAGCGCGGGGCAGGTGATCGGCGGAGAGCGTTTGCCCTTGACCGCTGACATAACCATTTTATAGGCTCCACCCCAGGGGTCCGAGTCTGCTTCTCTGCACAACCTTTTGAAGTGCTCGGATTTACTTCTAGCGATAGCCTTGTTCAGCATTTTTCTCGCTTCCTTATACCTCTGAAGGAGTTCATCGAAATCCGGACGGTTCCGGCTTCTCTGAGTTCTCCTTCTCGCTTTCAGACAGATCCTTCGGCATTCATCGATCTCTGCGTTCCACCAGAAGTTTGGTGGGAGTCTACGATTGCCGGCGCGCCGTGGCATGGATGCGTCACATGCCCATTTCACTGATTCTTCTGTTTTCTCTGCCCCTTCCCTGGCACCTCCTGCCGACCTCGCATCATGCAGGAATACTTCCTCGAATACCTCTGCGTCGAGTTTCTTAACGGCCCATCCTCTAGCCGTTCCGTACCTAGGATTTCTCTTTTCTATACGCTGACCAACCTCGAAGATGATGGCTTGGTGGTCGCTGTGCGTGTACAGATCGCTCACCCGCCACTGTAGGTCTTTGACCACTGAATCGCTCACATAAGTGATGTCGATTACAGATGTTCTCCCACCCCTTTGGAAGGTGTTTTCGCCTCCAGAGTTGACTAACACTACGTTAAGTCGCGAGAATACTTCTAGAAGTATGCGCCCTCTTGCATTCGTTTGTCGACTGCCCCATTCGACAGCCCAAGCATTAAAATCACCCGCTAGTATTACCGGGTGATGGCGACTCGCGTCGGCGGCTAACCTTTCCAGCATCGACTCGTAATCGTCTAGTGTCAGGCTTGGCGCCGCATAGCAGCTGTAGACGTGTATTCCGCCTACTTTTGCCCGCGTGAAGCCATTCTCTGGGCTTCTCATGGTATCTTCCATGGCTCGGCTCCCACACGTCCATATCGCTGACGTGCCGCTGCTATCGTTTATCCAGACGCCGCTGTGCAGGTTTCTATACTATATATCTTTCTATATATATATATATATATATACTAGCTGGATCCCGGTGCGCCTCGCTGCACCTATCAATGTGGTGCATGGTGCTCGTTCAGCCCTTCCCGCAGCATTAGGGCCAGGACACACATATCCGCACCGCGCCACACCGCATCCGCACCGTGTCCGCGTAAAAACTGAACTCAAGTAATTTAACGAGGTGCGAACACAGACAGGTGGGGACTGACTGGTAAAATTTCATTTGTTTACTTCCTCTCCGTGTGTTGTCCGAGTGCCGATATGTGTGTGCCGGCCTTTATCCATTGTTAAATATATACTTTGGGCATTTTCGAAATGAATCACCCAATGAACCACAATCGAATGGCAAATGAAAAAAAATCATTTAATATTGTGCGATATTTTCGATCGTATTTGCTTTTCGTCACATATTTGCATATGTATTTGATTGATTTGACGGAATGTAAAATTCAGCATTTTTGTGAGAATTGAATGTCGTTGACAATTAAGACGAATTCAGAACGATCCCACCATTGTCAATTTCGAAATCCTAACCATTAGCCTTCAAAGTTATCTATTTGCCATTGACCTCAATAGACGACGATAAAACGGGTAGCCATTGTTTCCGATTATAGTTTCAGAAATCAATGCTCTTGGATATCACTTTAAATATTCCCCATCTATCATGTCTCATGATTCAATCTCCTCCCATTGTGGATTGCTGTAAAAGTTATGAACAAATCTGGGCAACCATATTGACGGACATATGCTCTCAAACACACACAACGCATCTGCGTTTATAGCGATTTCCCAACGTTCGTTTCGAGTTGTACCGAATTTTTTTTGCACCTATCGGCAGGTTTTTGCACCAACTTCCATAATTTTTTGTTCTTTTTCACTTAAACTTCTGTCGAAAACTACTAAATAAAGTCTATTTTAACATAAAAATTGAGTCAAAAAGAGGAGAGGGAAGTGTTGTGACTTGCTTTTTTATAATCCTTCAACAACGCCTTTTTTTGCACCTATCGGCAGGTTTTTGCACCAACTTCCATAATTTTTTGTTCTTTTTCACTTAAGCTTCTGTCGAAAACTACTAAATAAAGTCTATTTTAACATAAAAATTGAGTCAAAAAGAGGAGAGGGAAGTGTTGTGACTTGCTTTTTTATAATCCTTCAACAACGCCTTTTTGGGAGCATAAAAACGTATTACCCCTCGCAATGACATGCAATGTTAAAAAGAATATGGAACTGGTATGGCAACGGGAGCACTGTAAGCTCCTTTTGGTGCGCTCCAAGATGGCTCTTGGAGCACTCCATTTCCCGCTGGGTTGTTCAATAAAGATTTTTTTGCGTGATTACTAATACATGCACAAATAGTTCCTAGATAAAGAAACAATACGGCATACATTGATATCCCATCTAAGAATAATTAGTTACTCTTGGTGTAGCAATACCCATGTACCTCAGGGGTATAATAACAAACCGGATTACCAAGTGTGAAGTAGTGAACCGTTTACGCCAGCCCAATGAGAGTAACATGTAAACGCACTCCAACGTTATTACTGTTACGTTTTGTTTAATGGATTTATAATTTGACACCACTATCGCTGCTGCAATCCTTTTTCAGGACGATTTAAATTTTTTTTATTTCATTTAATAAAACAAACCGATTTCACATAGAAATCATATCAATTAAATGCGAAGAAAAAAATTTCCAATAGGAATATTGACAATTCTTCTTCAAGCGCCATTACAAAAATAATAACAGACATAATCATGAAAACTATATACATAAACCTTGCTATTGAGGTCTTCTAACACAAACAACACTGAATCAGTCATTTCATACAGCCAATTTTTCAATCATCAATTACATACAAAACAATGATTCATTTTTATATATACTCGTATATATATATATATATATATATATATATATATATATATATATATATATATATATATATATATATATATATGTTGTATAGGGTATAGGGTGCGCCTGTACCACCCCGTCATTCCTAAAAACCGTCGTACTTGCTTGGCCGACTTTAGAACTGGGAAGTCCCTGATGGCTGAAACCTTGTCGGGGTCGGTTTTAAGCGTACCATCGCCTATGATAAAACCCAATTATTTAACTTCCCGGACGCAAAACCGGCTTTTGTTCAAATTGTAACAGCATAATGGCGCGGCTATTTATTGGGCGCCACTTATGCGAGGTATTGCCCCCTTAGCCATAAGCCCGGAAAAGCATGACCAAGGAGCCAATACCATACATAAGAAATGAAAAGAAAATCCGGAACTCCTACGCCGGCCACACGGAGTTATCTAGCTCGCCGGAGGGGTCGTGGGGTGTGTGGCCGGGGCTTACCGCGGTTGGTTCACCACTTACCTGTGTCTGTGCAACTTTGACTTCCGTCCATCATTCTCCGGTCATCGCCTGAGCCGCGTCAAACCCTGAAAAGAAATGATCCCCCCTCAACCATTCCACCAAAAAAATTTACCACAGGGACATTCTAATGTTTATAATCATTTAATCAATCTGTAAAACTCAACATAAACATTACATGGAAAGCTTAACAACCACGACACTGATTAGTTGCCCGTGTCAAATATTAACCGTGAACGAATACAATTCAAAAAAAACATACGAGTTACGTGCTTTGAGGGAACATGAGTATGAATGATAACAATAAAGCGCGCAGTATTGGCCAATAATCCTCACTTTGTACAAATGATAGTACAATCAACAGAATCACTTAGAGGAAAAACAAATTTCCCTGAACCAACAAAGAACAAAATGTAATTATTTCCGACAAGGAGCAACACAAATTCACAAATAAGTATGAAGAATATTATCAAGTTAATACTAACTACTATTAAAATTATTATTTTAGTAATAAATTTTTTTTTTAAATTAAAGCAAAAAGAAAGTTTTTTTTGGTTATTTTATTTTGTGTATTATTTTTTTTGTGTTTTTTTTCTCTGATCCACCTGGTGTGGATACACTGTAGGTATTGCTTAATTACCTGACTATCGAACGGTATATCACTTGGTAGTAATGGAATATACAGTTCCTCCTTTATGCTAATGTCTGCTGTTTGATAAATATAAGCTAATCTTCCGGCAACTTTGTTTCTATTTAAACCATATTCGAGTAATGTTGGATAATCCTCGGTCTGTTCTCCATCCCCCCTCGGTCTTCTGATTTCATACCTGTTACTTCGCTCACCAACGCTCCATTGCCTTCCGCCAATTCTCTACACGTTATTCCCGTTTTTGATAAATGCAAACAGTTTGTACAGATTAACACCAATCCGCACCTTCCCCTGCTAAAATTTCAACCACGTAAAACGCTGAAATATGTATATCCTGTTTTATAAACTAAAGGACAAAACGCAATTGTTGTATTGCTGGTATCCTTTTCGGTACTTCCAAATTTCTCCAAATTCTTTTAATTGTTAAATTTTTTCTTATTTGTTCTTGTATTTTCGACTAGCAAAATATGTATTTATAAATGCACTTTTATTATTGAATTAGTAAATGTTTATATTTTTCACATTTATAATCATATCCAACAACCGGTGCGAAAGACTTTTGTGAAATTATCTAGACTGAATCGCCATGTTTGATAATAATCTTTTTTGTTTTTTTTTTTTGCAACTGAACTGAATAATGAAGGTTTTTGTCTTCCAGCCAGTCATATGTGTTCAAAACTGATTTTTTCCTTTTTTTCTTCTTAAATTTTTCCGAACACAAACTTTTGCCGGACAAAAATCCCTCACGTCAAAATTCGAACTCCCATTTTTTTCTTTTTTTCATTTCTCCCCGCCTACCTTTTTGTTCCGAACCCACTACTCGATTTTTCTCCCCACAGTAATTTTTAGTCAAGTAGATATTTAGGCAAAACTGACCGTTACATACCCTCGGGTCCACGAGGCCGACTCGCGAGGCAGTGAGGAGCCGAAAAAAACGGACCGTTTTTTTTCTGTAGTGAGCTTCAGGTAAGATCAACGTGGGTCTCGACTCATCCCCTGAGATTAAGAGGCTCATGCTCTCCAGACTGAGATGCTGGGCTGTTCAGGTTCTCACCAGAGTTGTCTCCATACGGAGTGAAAAGGGAAAAGTTGGGCGTACGGTCACAACCGTATTGTCGGGATGATCAGCCTGAAAAACCTCCCGGAGGAATATCTGAAGGTACAAATATCAGGCGGAAGACAATACCACATTGTCCCCCTACTGACATCTATACGTCTCCAAACATTCTCACACAAACCCAGGGTGCTTTCGCTACATCGGCACAACCTCCAGCAATACCATATTGCCTTCGACTCATCCCGGTGAAACGACAGACACCCAGTTCGCCGAGAGACCTTCTCCAGACTGACCGAAGAGTAAAAGAATACCATGGTGGTCTCTGGTCTGGCAGATCCGGATGATTACTTCATCAAAGCTTGGCCCCAGACGGCCAAGAGAAACAAGGAGGTGTACCATCCGCTAGGGAAGCTACCTAAGCGGACCACGCCGGGTACCCTATCATTAACCGGTGAAGCCGGCGAGATGCCTTCTTAGGGCTACTCAGAGGAGCGCTTGCTTCGATGACACTTCATGGCCGTAAGTCTTTAGCGTGATAAACACCTATTCTGTTACCGCCCAAATCCTCCAGCTCGTACAAGCTAGTTCCAACTTTCTTCCGTATCCGAGCTTTCAAGAACCGGGGTGCCAACTTGGCGCTGAAACGACCCGCTCGGTTACTCACCCAGAAAGTCCTCCGGTAAACCTCATCTCCCGGACGAAAACTGCCCACACGGCACCGTAAATTGTATCGAATTTTATGTCTGGAGTGTGCGGCGGCTAAATTCAGCGCGATCCGCTCTCGAAGCATCTGCATTTTGTCCGTCAATGGCAAGAAAGCTATGTCACCCTCCTGGAAAACGTTCAGTTTCTTCAGGACTGGATATGCTGATCCGTGCAGGATCATGTGGCTGCCAAACAGGGCCTGATACGGGGACATGCCGATCGCACTGGGTACTACGTGGTGGGTACTACGAAGAGCACATTCTATGGACGACAGATGTCTATCCCACTCACGATGATCCTCCTTTAAATACGCCCTAATGGCGGCGAGGACGGATCTATTCACCCGCTCGGAAGCGTTGGGGTGCGGCGAATATACAGCTGTGCGCACATGTTGTACGCCATAATCCTGTAGTAATTTAGCAAACTCCTTGGAGGTGAATTGCCGACCATTGTCGGAGAAGACTGTTTCAGGGACTCCATAGGTATGGAAAATAGTTTGCTCAAGAAACTTGACGGACACCGCCGTGGTCTCAGCGGACACGGGGTGCAGGAAGACAAACTTGGTGAATGCATCCAATACAACAAATACTGCCGTGTGGCCTTTCTTCGACCTGGGATAAGGACCTAAGAAATCGACGTATAAAAATTGGAACGGCCTCGACACATCCATGGGGTTTCCCATAGGTGGTCGAAGTACTGAACTGGGGGCTTTGGTGGTCTTGCAGACCTCACACTTGGCGATGAATTCCCGAACTTGTTTTGCTATACCTGGCCAAAAGTACTTGCATCGCAATCGGGCTAGGGTTTTCCCTACTCCACCATGCGAGGCTTGGGGAGGCGAATGATACGATTCGACGAGCGACGCGGTCAATTCCATCGGAATCCACAACTTCCATGTCAGCTCGTCAACAATCGGGTTTCCAGTACGTGGTGATGTACGCTTGAAAACGTACCCATCTTCAACTCGCAGGTCTGGTAGCTGCGGTGAGGCTTGCCTGAGGCTATCACCCAGACGAAGATATTCCGGGGACTTGAAAGACGGGGCATTTAAGTCCACGTCGAAACACAAGGACAATTCGTCAACGCAATCCATGCGTGACAAGGCATCGGGAACCACATTGTGGGTGCCTTTACGGTGTTCGATTGTAAATTCGAACCCCTGAAGCTTAAGACTCCACCGGGCTAAACGGCCGTTAAGCTCCTTCTGGCCCATGAGCCATTTCAGACTTGCATGGTCAGTAATGACCGTGAAAGTCTGTCCCTCAACATACGCTCTAAACTTCTTTATACTCAGCACGGCTGCGTAGCATTCGAGCTCAGTAATGGTGTAGTTCCGTTGTGCTCCGTTCAATTTCTTGGACATATAAGCAATCGGATGTTCTCCTCCATCCATGTCCTTTTGAAAAAGCACACTACCTACACCAGTCCTGCTGGCATCGCACTGAATATAGAAAGGCTTAGAAAAATCTGGAGTGACTAAAAGAGGAGCTTCCGTCATCAGCTTTTTCAAGGTCTCGAACGCCTGCTGGGCCTCATCAGTCCAACTAAAAGATTTAGACTTCAAACAATCCGTGATTGGAGAAGCCACGCTAGCATAATTGGGTATAAAACGCTGATACCATCCGGTCATTCCCAAGAATCTCCGAGTCTGCTTATGAGACTTCGGAGTTGGGAAGTCCATGATGGCCGTCACCTTATTAGGATCGGTTTTCAGAGTCCCATCACCGATTATGAAGCCGAGATACTTCACTTCAGTCACGCAAAATTTGCTTTTAGATAAATTGATGGTTAACCCCGCACGACGGAGACAGCTGGCCACTTCGTCCAAAAGCTTTAGGTGGGAGTCAAAGTCAGGTGAAACTATGAGCAGGTCGTCCAGATAGACAAAAACGTTTTCACGTAAATGGCCCGGGATGGTTTTATACATCAAGCGACACATGCGCTGTGGGGCGTTGCACAAGCCGAAAGGCATAACTGTGAACTGGTACAGTGGACGACCAGGGACAGTGAAAGCTGTCCGCTCTCGCGACTTCTTCTCTAAAGGAATTTGCCAGAAGGCGTCCTTCAGGTCTAAGCTCGTGATGAACTTGGTGTCTTGAAGACGACCAAGAAGACCATCAATGTGTGGAAGAGGATAGGCGTCTTTGATAGTGACACTGTTCACCTTGCGAGAGTCAAGGCACAGGCGGACCTTACCTGGTTTACGAACCAACACCACTGGAGAATTCCAGGGACTATTTGATGGCTCAATCACCCCCAGCGACAGCATCCTGTCCAACTCACCATACATCAGCTGTTGTACAGCGGGTGAGACGGGATAATGCCTCTGTTTGATAGGAACTGAGTCACCAGTGTCAATAATGTGTTCCTCCAGGTTAGTCTTTCCCAGTCCGAAGACATCAAAAGAGGGAAATCTGGCCTTGACGCGTTCCAACCGTTCGCATTGCGGGGACGTTAAGTCGTGCATTTTTGCAGACACGGATGGAGCGTTTATCTCGCCGACTATTTGGGGAGCTAGGCCGAAAAGATTCCAAAAATCCATCCCTAGGTACAGTCTCTGGCTGAGACTGGGCACCACATAGATGGTTATATCACGGGTCCTTCCTCCAAAGGATATCGGAACTCGAATATAACCGCAAAGTCTCTGCGGAGCCCCGTCAGCAGTATGCACTACAGAGTGCAAAGTGTAGACTGTCACTTCGGGATGATTAGCTAGAAACGCTTCGGCATCTCTTCCCAAACAGCTAACAGTGGCACCACTGTCCAACAAACCAACCACTTCTTCGTTAGCTAACAGGACCTTCGTAAACAGCCGAGGATCTGACGAATCAGAGATGAAGGCAGAAACAATTTTCTGCAAACATTGTCGCTTCTCCTTTGCTCGTACCCTAATTTGGGGAGGGGTATGCTTGGAAATTAGGGAGTCCACAAAAGGTGGCTCCGAAAAGATGCGGGCACGAGTGGAGATATATCTCTTCCAACGGGAAAGGAACGAAAGTTTAACCTCCTCTGAGGGAAAAACAGGAAGAGCATCAGTTGACGTAAAGTCGCTGATGGTAGTCATATCAGGTGTATGTGAAGAATGTGTAGGGAAAACGGGCGAGCTTAGCTCGGGCGCGGACTCCCGTTCGATCTCGCACCCCCGCTCCGGTTTCCCTGACAGGTAGGACACACTGGGGTCACGACTCCTGGCTTGCCACACTTGTAGCAGAACAAGCCACGAGTCTCAGATGGGCAGTCCATAAAAGGATGGCCCGGTTGCTGGCAATTCCAACACCGGAGCGGTCGTGGATTACTCTGGAACGGAAGCGGCGCCGTCATTTCATCTATTTTTTCCGCAGACATGTCCGGAAGGGTTTGGTCCGCCGGATAAGGGGACGAGTATTCAACCTCGTGCACCATTCGCTCGGGCCTACGCTCTAGCTTTTTTAGTTTATGCCAGCGCTCCACTCGAACGCAAGTCTCCCGCAATTGTTGAAGGCTGGTGAAATTATGCCCTATAACCGCTGACCCTAGCGTAAAATTCAGGTTTCGGACCACTAACCCTAATAATCCGTTTTCAGACATTGGATGAGTCATCCTGTTATGCAGCGACAGCAGCTGAGCAGTGAAATCGTCGAAGGAAAGATTGTACTGTTTAGTATCCATCATTTGTAAAATCAGTTCTTCATCGGACTCCCTAGCGCGAAAATGTCTGATGAACTGTGTTTTGATGGTTTCCCAATCAGGGTCCAGATGATGGCGTCGAAACTGCGACCAGTACCAGTCGGTAGCTCGACCTGACAACAGCGAGGAGAAATGCCTGCAAATTTCGGCTGGGCCGACTCCATCATCGCGAGCCTTCAGCTCCACCCGGAACAGAAATTCCTCCGCCGACAACACCTTGTCCTCGCCGGAGAACTTTAGGTTCCAGAAGGAAACCGGAGACTTGCGATGTTGGGTCCCAGACCAAACATCTAGCCTGCCAACCGCAGGTGTGGAAGCCTCCGGGGTGGACTGCTGATCCCTGGGTACACAAGGATTCATCGGAACCTCAGCAGGTCGCTGCTGGGTTAACAAGGTGTCTAGAGCTTGTCGCAACTGGGCGACTTGCTCCTCTAGCGAAGGAGGGTGATCATTCGAAGTCGACGCATTCATTTGCGCAGCTGGAGCTTCGACCGGAAGATCGCTATCATTAGTGGGTGGAAGCAACTTTCCCCTTCGAAGTTCCATACTTTAATTTCAATTCTATAATGAACTCACTAGTTTAGGAATGAACAGAAAACCTTCAAATGAGAAAACTATACTAGAGCTCGAACCAAAATGAAGTATAGTAGAAAGGGATAACGCAGTCTATGAAAAGTATTGACTACAACAAGGTTAAACCTGAAGACAACCTCGCGGATATACGCCCTTATACCTAACCCGCAAAGAAAGCTCGAAAAGAAAAAAATGTTGTGCGAAAATAGATTAAAATAAGTGCTGATAAAATTGTAAGATTGAGTACGTATCACACCAGGAAACCAAAATCAACAGCAATTAGTGTAAGGCCTATTAATAAATCAAATAAATTTTTATATTATGTGAGTGTACCTAGAAAGCAAAATTAACGCCGATTAGTGTGTAGCAACAGAACAATAAAAGGGTATTGGTGTATATATAGGTTAGTGCATATGAGTGAGTATATGATATGCTTTAATTCAATCTAAGTGAGGAATGGTTGAGGCAGACAACAATTCCCCCCAGGGCTCCCGCATGTCGATGTCCTCGATGGCAGTTGGTGAAAACCATGAAGCATAGTCATCACCAAGTGTCATCCAGGTCGCCGACCCAGCTTCAGGTAGGCCCGACCGAAGGGCGGAAACGAAAATTCAAAATCGCATCGCCACGAAAGGGAAACTTCTTCAAAAATAAAACAAATTTGGAAGTAGTCCGCTGTCCAACCACAACCGAGCTACCTTTCGGAAAATCAATCAGTTGGGAGGAACAGACGGAAAAAACTCAGGACATAAACAAAAATAGAATTTAAAGAAGCTGGATGGACCATCAGGAGGGCAAGGGGCGCAGTGGCAGGCGGTAACACGCCTGATACCAGAGACGGTTAAGCCCTTGTACCAACTTCAACGTCCACCAGGAAAATTAAAAGAGGATCCTGTTCACGGACCGACGCAGTGGCAGGCGGTATCACGCCTGATACCAGAGTCGCCGACCCTAGAAACAGGACAGGGATGAACCACTACTACACCTGCACGCATAGCCAAGCGACCACTCGCTTGTTAGCAAGCCGTGCAGGTCAGCATGGCTCGAAGCTACTCCAAAAAGAAGAAGTTACCGCAGAAGAGAACGGGTAGGCCTAAAAGCGAAAACAAAGAAAAATTCACATAGAATTTGGACAAGCGCTGAAAAAAAAATTCGGCAAAACAGACAAAGGCTAAGGCCTCGCGGTACTACCTTAGCCCACGGCGAGCGCTGGGTAAAAGTGGTGAACCATAAACAAAAAAATCAAATGTTGTCCGTGAAGGCACAAGTGGTACTAAACCAAAAAAATTTAAACTTCAAGGTCCGTGTAGGACAGTCAACGGGCTTTAAAAGCTGCGTTGGGCGCCATTTATGTAACAGCATAATGGCGCGGCTATTTATTGGGCGCCACTTATGCGAGGTATTGCCCCCTTAGCCATAAGCCCGGAAAAGCATGACCAAGGAGCCAATACCATACATAAGAAATGAAAAGAAAATCCGGAACTCCTACGCCGGCCACACGGAGTTATCTAGCTCGCCGGAGGGGTCGTGGGGTGTGTGGCCGGGGCTTACCGCGGTTGGTTCACCACTTACCTGTGTCTGTGCAACTTTGACTTCCGTCCATCATTCTCCGGTCATCGCCTGAGCCGCGTCAAACCCTGAAAAGAAATGATCCCCCCTCAACCATTCCACCAAAAAAATTTACCACAGGGACATTCTAATGTTTATAATCATTTAATCAATCTGTAAAACTCAACATAAACATTACATGGAAAGCTTAACAACCACGACACTGATTAGTTGCCCGTGTCAAATATTAACCGTGAACGAATACAATTCAAAAAAAAAACATACGAGTTACGTGCTTTGAGGGAACATGAGTATGAATGATAACAATAAAGCGCGCAGTATTGGCCAATACTCCTCACTTTGTACAAATGATAGTACAATCAACAGAATCACTTAGAGGAAAAACAAATTTCCCTGAACCAACAAAGAACAAAATGTAATTATTTCCGACAAGGAGCAACACAAATTCACAAATAAGTATGAAGAATATTATCAAGTTAATACTAACTACTATTAAAATTATTATTTTAGTAATAAATTTTTTTTTTTAAATTAAAGCAAAAAGAAAGTTTTTTTTGGTTATTTTATTTTGTGTATTATTTTTTTTGTGTTTTTTTTCTCTGATCCACCTGGTGTGGATACACTGTAGGTATTGCTTAATTACCTGACTATCGAACGGTATATCACTTGGTAGTAATGGAATATACAGTTCCTCCTTTATGCTAATGTCTGCTGTTTGATAAATATAAGCTAATCTTCCGGCAACTTTGTTTCTATTTAAACCATATTCGAGTAATGTTGTATAATCCTCGGTCTGTTCTCCATCCCCCCTCGGTCTTCTGATTTCATACCTGTTACTTCGCTCACCAACGCTCCATTGCCTTCCGCCAATTCTCTACTCGTTATTCCCGTTTTTGATAAATGCAAACAGTTTGTACAGATTAACACCAATCCGCACCTTCCCCTGCTAAAATTTCAACCACGTAAAACGCTGAAATATGTATATCCTGTTTTATAAACTAAAGGACAAAACGCAATTGTTGTATTGCTGGTATCCTTTTCGGTACTTCCAAATTTCTCCAAATTCTTTTAATTGTTAAATTTTTTCTTATTTGTTCTTGTATTTTCGACTAGCAAAATATGTATTTATAAATGCACTTTTATTATTGAATTAGTAAATGTTTATATTTTTCACATTTATAATCATATTCAACAACCGGTGCGAAAGACTTTTGTGAAATTATCTAGACTGAATCGCCATGTTTGATAATAATCTTTTTTGTTTTTTTTTTTTTGCAACTGAACTGAATAATGAAGGTTTTTGTCTTCCAGCCAGTCATATGTGTTCAAAACTGATTTTTTCCTTTTTTTCTTCTTAAATTTTTCCGAACACAAACTTTTGCCGGACAAAAATCCCTCACGTCAAAATTCGAACTCCCATTTTTTTCTTTTTTTCATTTCTCCCCGCCTACCTTTTTGTTCCGAACCCACTACTCGATTTTTCTCCCCACAGTAATTTTTAGTCAAGTAGATATTTAGGCAAAACTGACCGTTACAAAATTGACCGTCAAACCTGCATAGCGCAGACAGTTTGCAACCTGCTCCAAAGTCTGGACATGGATCTCAAAACTCGGAGACACCACCAATAAGTCGTCTAGATAGACGAGGACACTCTCTCGAAGGGAGCCTGGAATCACTTTGTCCATGAGGCGACACATGCGTTGCGGGGCGTTACAAAGCCCGAACGGCATCACCTTGAATTGATAAAGCGGTCTTCCAGGGACGGTGAAGGCCGTCTTCTCTCGGGATTTTTCCTCCAAGGGAATTTGCCAGAAGGCATCCTTGAGGTCAATCGCCGAGATGAATCGGGTGTCCTGCAACCGTCCTAGGAGGCCGTCTATGTGAGGCAATGGGTAAGCGTCCTTTACGGTCACCGCGTTTACCTTTCGGGAGTCCAGGCAAAGGCGAACTTTACCAGGCTTTCGGACCAAGACGACGGGCGAGTTCCAAGGGCTATTTGATTCCTCTATCACGCCGAGGCTCAGCATACGGTCGACTTCCTCATACATGAGGGTCTGAATGGCAGGAGAGACCGGGTAATGTCTCTGCTTGATGGGTACCGCCCCGCCAGTATCGATTATATGCTGTTCCAGGTGCGTTCGGCCTAAACCGGTATCAAAAGACGGGAAACGCGCTCGTGCCTGGTCCAGTTGTGCCTGTTGGGCTTCGGTCAGGTGGTGGCTGTTAGGGACTTGTGAAAGGAGTAGATGGAGCTCCCCTATAATATGGGGCGCTAGCCTGAAGGCCCGCCAAAAGTCAACTCCGAGGTAGAGTCTTTGGGCCAAACTAGGGACTATAAAGAGAGTAAGCGTGTGTGTACTGTGTCCATAAGACACGGGGACTGTCACGTAACCTAATATGTCTTTATGAGTTCCATCTGCAACCTGAACAGTGGTGTGTAGGCGATACAGCTGTACTTCTGGATGATCTTTGAGAAGCGACTCTGCCCCTCTTCCCAGGCAACTGAAGCTAGCACCACTGTCCAACAGTCCGACTATGGTCTCACCTAGAAGGCACACTTTGGCGAATGCGGGGGACCTTGCTGGGTGTTGCTACTTCGACCGTGTCCTTAAAAATCCTTTTACGCACCTGGTGATAATTGACGCATCTTCGTATAAAGGAGATCATGGCCTGGGGAGACGGGAAAGCCGGCAAAGGCTCCATTGTCGCCAGGTCAGACTCATCGAGAGGGCTCATACACAAGTCGAGTAAGTCGGAAGGGGCATCCGAGACTAGGTCGGGCGCGGACCCCCAGGAGGTCTCGCACCCGGTCTCGCGTTTCCCGAACAGTTTGGGCAGTGTGGGGTAACGACATCTGGTCGGCCGCACTTGTAGCAGAACAGATTCCTAGTTGATGATAGACAGTCTGGAAAGATGTGACCCGGCTGATGACAATTCCAGCATTTAACCATCTTGCGCGGCGTGACCACAGGGGGTTGTAAAGCCTCTACTTGACCGTCCTGGATGTGGTACGGGTCCGATCCGCACCCTGACGCAGATGGTTGAAGTTGGACCGCATCTATTTCGTGCACACGAGAGACAAACTTTCTTTCTTCTCGCTTCGATTTCTGCCAAGTTTCTACTCTGATGCAAGCTTCGCGCAACTGTCGCATGTTTTTGAAACTTGAGCCAATAATTGCGGAACCCAGGGTGGAATTTAGGTTCTGAGTTACTATTTCAACCAGTTCTGCCGCTGGCAATGGTTGGCTCAGGCGATTGTGCAAAGCGATCATTCGTGCGGCGTACTCGTCATAAGTTAGGTGTTGTTGTTTCACCTCTAGCATAGTCTTTATTATTTGGTAATCTGACTCCCTACCACCGAACTGTTCTATTAGGAGGGCCTTAAAACAGGGCCAAGAGGGATCGGGGTTTTGGCGTGTGAATTGCGTCCAATACCAATCTTCGGCTCTCCCAGACAGCAGCGCACACACATGTCGACTTAACTCGGCTGGGGAGACGTCCTCGAAACGGGCTCTCTGATCTACTCGATACAGAAATTCCTCGGCTGAGAGGTCATTTGGCTGTCCGCTAAACCGTAAGTTCCATCCTATGACTGGAGACTTCCTCCGAGGAAATAGCCTGGAGTTTTCGGGTCGTTCTTGTCGAGTGTCCTGGACGGGAGGCACGGCTGGAGGGGTCTCGGGTAAGGTTGGAGCGCTCGCAAATGTCAGGTGTTGCAAGTTCTTACAAAACTTGAACAATTTCGCTTGCATTTCGGCAGTATCTCGGCGTGCTTGGTCTAGCTCCTTTTCCAATGTTTTCTCGTCCGTCTCGTTTTCAGGACTGCTGGGGCCGGCTGGCGGAGGAGCCGATTCGAAAACATCTCAAGCGCGATCGCCCCTGAAGCGGAAGACGACGAAGATGTTTTCGAATCGGCTCCTCCTAAATGCTGGAATTGTCATCAGCCGGGTCACATCTTTCCAGACTGTCTATCATCAACTAGGAATCTGTTCTGCTACAAGTGCGGCCGACCAGATGTCGTTACCCCACACTGCCCAAACTGTTCGGGAAACGCGAGACCGGGTGCGAGACCTCCTGGGGGTCCGCGCCCGACCTAGTCTCGGATGCCCCTTCCGACTTACTCGACTTGTGTATGAGCCCTCTCGATGAGTCTGACCTGGCGATAATGGAGCCTTTGCCGGCTTTCCCGTCTCCCCAGGCCATGATCTCCTTTATACGAAGATGGGTCAATTATCACCAGGTGCGTAAAAGGATTTTTAAGGACACGGTCGAAGTAGCAACACCCAGCAAGGTCCCCCGCATTCGCCTAAGAGCTAGAGAGAAACGGAAACATACTAAGAACATTATCTCCTCCCTGATTACCGAAGAAGGCGATAACCGCCCCTTCGCCAAAGTGTGCCTTCTAGGTGAGACCATAGTCGGACTGTTGGACAGTGGTGCTAGCTTCAGTTGCCTGGGAAGAGGGGCAGAGTCGCTTCTCAAAGATCATCCAGAAGTGCAGCTGTATCGCCTACACACCACTGTTCAGGTTGCAGATGGAACTCATAAAGACATATTAGGTTACGTGACAGTCCCCGTGTCTTATGGACACAGTACGCACACGCTTACTCTCTTTATAGTCCCTAGTTTGGCCCAAAGACTCTACCTCGGAGTTGACTTTTGGCGGGCCTTCAGGCTAGCGCCCCATATTATAGGGGAGCTCCATCTACTCCTTTCACAAGTCCCTAACAGCCACCACCTGACCGAAGCCCAACAGGCACAACTGGACCAGGCACGAGCGCGTTTCCCGTCTTTTGATACCGGTTTAGGCCGAACGCACCTGGAACAGCATATAATCGATACTGGCGGGGCGGTACCCATCAAGCAGAGACATTACCCGGTCTCTCCTGCCATTCAGACCCTCATGTATGAGGAAGTCGACCGTATGCTGAGCCTCGGCGTGATAGAGGAATCAAATAGCCCTTGGAACTCGCCCGTCGTCTTGGTCCGAAAGCCTGGTAAAGTTCGCCTTTGCCTGGACTCCCGAAAGGTAAACGCGGTGACCGTAAAGGACGCTTACCCATTGCCTCACATAGACGGCCTCCTAGGACGGTTGCAGGACACCCGATTCATCTCGGCGATTGACCTCAAGGATGCCTTCTGGCAAATTCCCTTGGAGGAAAAATCCCGAGAGAAGACGGCCTTCACCGTCCCTGGAAGACCGCTTTATCAATTCAAGGTGATGCCGTTCGGGCTTTGTAACGCCCCGCAACGCATGTGTCGCCTCATGAACAAAGTGATTCCAGGCTCCCTTCGAGAGAGTGTCTTCGTCTATCTAGACGACTTATTGGTGGTGTCTCCGAGTTTTGAGATCCATGTCCAGACTTTGGAGCAGGTTGCAAACTGTCTGCGCTATGCAGGTTTGACGGTCAATTTGAACAAAAGCCGGTTTTGCGTCCGGGAAGTTAAATATTTGGGTTTTATCATAGGCGATGGTACGCTTAAAACTGACCCCGACAAGGTTTCAGCCATCAGGGACTTCCCAGTTCTAAAGTCGGCCAAGCAAGTACGACGGTTTTTAGGAATGACGGGGTGGTACAGGCGCTTCATAGGTAACTATGCAAGCATTGCCTCTCCCATCACCGACTGGCTAAAGAACGGCAAATTTTCTTGGACTGACGAAGCCCAAAAGGCATTCGAGGAACTGAAGAAGTCCATGATGTCTGCACCCTTATTGGTAACCCCAGATTTCACTAGCCCTTTCTTTATACAATGTGACGCCAGTAAGACCGGAATAGGAAGCGTCCTGTTCCAACGACGCGGCGATGAAGAACACCCCATCGCCTATTTCTCGAAGAAGCTGAATAGTGCTCAACGTAACTATTCAATCACTGAGTTAGAGTGCTACGCTGCGGTGCTGAGCGTGAAGAAGTTCCGAGCGTATGTGGAAGGCCACCCCTTCACGATCATCACGGACCATGCCAGCTTGAGGTGGCTCATGAACCAGACTGACTTAAACGGGCGACTAGCTCGTTGGAGCTTGAAATTGCAAGGGTTCCAATTCACAATAGAGCACCGGAAGGGTTGCCAGAACGTGGTGCCTGACGCGCTGTCGCGAATAGATTGTGTGGACGACTTGTTCTACTGCAGCGACGTGGACCTATCGTCCCCCGCCTTTAAAACTGAAGACTATGTCCAGCTCGCTGAGCAAGTGACTACAAAGCCTGAACAATTACCTGACCTTCTGACCTCAGACGGGTACGTATTTCAGCGTACGGCCCCACGCACTGGCGACCCCGAAATGGACGATCTCTGTTGGAAATTGTGGCTTCCTGCAGAACTGACCGCTCAAGCTATTGAGTCCGCCTACGCGCCTCCTCAAGCTGTTCATGGCGGAATAGCAAAGACCTGGGGCCTCGGTAGTCTAGAGGTAAGGCGCCTGACTGCTATCCCCAGAGGTCCCGGGTTCGAATCCCGGTGGTGCCACGGTCCTTCGCCTTTCCCACCTAACTTTCCTTCTTTCTTCTTCCCTCTTTACATTCCTGATTCCCCTGTCATAGCCGTCCCTAGTCCTTCCCCGCTCCACCAAGCGCATGCCATCGGTTGGTTGATGAGATTCAACTCGTTTCAGGAGGCATAACACTCCAGCGAGTTGTTCTCGACGCCCCGATGTCAGAGTCGCGAAATGGTTGTGAGTAGGTGGAATCAAATATCGCGGCTAGGTTGTGACAGTTACTTCCTTCTCTTCTGTCTATCTTTCGGCTAGAGCTGCTGTTCGACATTGCACTCTATACGAATAAAATAGATTGTCGACAGTACAAAGGGACTTTCCCTAAGCCTCTAGTCTGTCACATAAAAAAAAAAAAAAAAAAAAAAAAAGACCCTTGCCCGACTTCGCGAGAAGTATTATTGGCCCGGCATGTCGAGTCAGGTTCGGTCCTTCATCTCCTCTTGCGACACGTGCAAAGCAACTAAGGCCTCCAACACCATCCTAAGACCACCTATGGGTGAGGCCATGGAGGTCCTGCGTCCATTCCAGTTTTTGTACGTGGACTATATGGGTCCGTACCCACGAACGAAGAAAGGGTACACTGCAATCTTTGTAGTCTCAGACGCTTTTACGAAATTTACCTTCCTCCACCCGGTAAATGCAGAAACTTCGAGCTCCGCCGTTAGCTTTCTCGAACAACGTATCTTCCACGACTTTGGCGTCCCGGAAACCATCTTTTCCGACAACGGTAAGCATTTTACATCCAAGGAGTTCGAGAAACTACTAACGGACTACGGCATCCAACACCTGCGAACGGCAGTCTATGCCCCTCACCCCAACGCTTCAGAACGTGTGAATCGCTCGGTTTTGTCAGCTATTCGCTCATATTTGGGCACCGATCACCGAGACTGGGACAAGCACCTGTCGGCTATAGAGTGTGCTTTCCGTAGTGCTCGCCACGAATCCATCGGTACCTCCCCATTCCAGGCCCTGTTCGGATACCCCATGGTCCTGCATGGATCAGCCTATCCGTTGCTGAAGACCCTAGGAGCCCTAAGAGAAGGGAGCATCGTTGTGCTGCCAGCAGTGGACCGCGGGTTATCAATACGCGAACAGGTAGAACACCACTTAACCTCCGCACACGCCAGGCACAAGAAACACTACAACCTGCGTTGTACTAATAGTCGAGAGATTTTTTTATTACTACGACAGAAAAAAATTAAAGGTGCGAAAAAACATGATAACACGACATTTTGCTTCAAAAAATCAAAACTCTTTATTTTTTGATTGTGTGGACTCCCGTACCCGCGTAAAAGCAATGTAAATAGCTCCATCTAACACACAACCTTCAAGATAGTGTACTTCTGTGGTCCCGCATATATTATTTTCAAGATTTATATCATGAAAAACGTTTTTTTTAGATCTGGGGTGTCCCTGCACCCCCAGGTCCAGCTAAGGGTTAACTTAGCACCGTTCGTTGCATGGTATTCCCTATCCCTAAAATTTGCCCTAAATAAATTTTCTGACATTCCCTTGATTCACAACCAATAACCAGAAATTTTTTTTTGTATCAACATCTGTATCCCGTAACGATATATGTACATACAAC
Source organism: Thereva unica (assembly GCA_949987705.1). Lineage (NCBI taxonomy): Eukaryota > Metazoa > Arthropoda > Insecta > Diptera > Therevidae > Thereva > Thereva unica. The sequence continues at coordinate 96,838,663 of OX465283.1, forward strand.
TTATAAAATTTGCTTTCAGCAACCATTTGCAAAACTTTTGATGATACTGAGTTGTTACACTTTAGCCAAAGCCCAAAAACAGATAAGGAATGGCTGTTTATACCGTGGCTAATATGCCTAGCTTGGCTGAAGGGACTTGGGCATGGACGCAGCCAACATACCCATAGCTCTGCGATCAGCGCTGCTACCCAAACAAATTTAACAACTATAAGTACTAAAAGCAAATAATATAGAAAAAAAAAGTTCTAGTATGTGAAACGAGGCGGAAATGGGACAAGTGTGGGAGGGTGGCAACGCTGCCAGCGATCAGGAGGAGATAGATATGCAAGTCAGAAGACGGCAAGAGAAAATTTTGGCCGGGGCGGCAGAGACAGTGAGTGCAGAGATTTGACGAGGAGCAGATCGTCAAACAGTGCGTGACATCTTAGTTTTCTTTTGGAATAATGAAAGTGAAAGTGTAAAAAGATTACGGGTGAAAAGTGAAAAATTGTTAAGTTAGCAGGGAGAAAGGAATCGTCCAACATTTTTTTAAGAAGAAAAAACCCCAAGCTTTGCTTGTAAGTAAACTAGTGGGATGTTGTGCCTAGAGACTAGCCACTAATTACGCTTTTTCATGGTATTCTTTCTGTTGAATAACACTTCAGATTGGATGACAATAGTGGAGATTGATCCGCACTCACTTCCAAGCCGCCGGATCTGGGAATCGAGGCCAATAATTCGAATGTGTCAAATTGAAAAAAAAAGCACGTCGCACATGTAAACACTATAGAAAACGAATCTAAACATTTTTCTTTGGATTGGAGGAAAATCTAATGTGGTGCACTTTGCACAACAGAATTAGGTGTATTATTTTACTTAAACATACATGTCTTATTGTTAAAAATTCGGCTTACCGCACCCTAGTTTGGCCATGGAGATTCATAAGTATCACACTGACCAACGCTATACATATATAATTAATCTTGAAAAGTTTTTGTTAAAAGCTTATGTAGGTTATAAGTTGTGAGACTGCGTAATCTAAAACTTAACAAAGTATTTAACAAACACTACAATATAATCATCATAGCTTAAAAAAAAGGAAATCAAATGTAAACAATAAAATTCTGTGATTCTTCACACACGTCATGGTATATTTCTTTATTCAGTATAAAGAATAGTTTTTGAGCTGCAAATAAAAACTATATGCCATAATTTCGTTATCATCGGTTTTTGTTCTGGAAGCAAATTTAGAGACGCATTCATGTCAAAAACTTGTTTCATATGAAACAAAATCCCCGAAGGAAATTAAAAAAAATTATTATGACGAAAAAAAAGCACCGCGAGCCGAAGGATCGAACTCGCAGCCCCACGGACGAGGGAGTTTCCCTAGCCCTTTATAGTCCATGGAAATGGTACTTTAACATTGCAAAAATGCAGGACAAGGTTTTATTTTTGGGATGTGTAGGGGGGGTCAGGGTGAGCTTAAGTTTGAGTTTTCGGGAATGTAACCCCCCGCCCCCCATTTGGCCACCATCTTGGAAAACGTATGCAAATGGGTGAAATTTTGTGGTAAAATGAATAATTAAGAAGTTATAAGCTTTAGAACACAAAAATTAGTCACAATATTTTCTTTAAAGGCTCTTTTTTGTTGTTTAAATATACTTCTGGTTGAAATTTCCAGACCATTTTCTCAGTTTTTGGTCTTTTGACCAAGAGCTACATTTTGAGATATTTCCCAAGTCTGTATCTGCAGTACTTTCAGAGATGAAAGTAGGCTTCAGACGGACAGACGGACAGAGCCTCTGTATAAGCTTTTTTTTTTTTTTTGAAAAAGCTAAAAAGGAGTTGTGGGTTAAGGCCTCGTGGAAAGAAGGAAAAAGTAAAGAAAAAAGGGAACCCGTTAGCCATGAGGGGCTAACGTGATGAGGTAACCAATAAAGTAACCAAATCTTTTGTCTTTTTTTTTCTTTTAGATATACTTATTTGCAGATACATATAGTAATATAATATATGTATATATTTTAATAATGCGGATTACGGTGATTTAAAACAATAAAAGCGTGAACGGGAAGCGGTTATATAAGTGAATAAAAAAAATTTTCCTTCCAGCGAATCATAATGTGAATTACAGTGTATTATTAAGTTTCTCCTTTTGTATAATACAGTGACGTATTAAAAATTGTTCCGTTTGAGGAAACGGGTAGGAAAAATCGTGAATTGATAAATAACTGAATTTACAGTGTACTGTTAAATTTCTCCTTTTATATAATACAGTGACGTATTAAAAATTGTTCCGTTTGAGGAAACGGTTAGGGGAAATGATTAAATTCTCTTTTTCTTCGAAAAATATGGCGTATTAAAGGTTTTGTCCCGTTTGGCGTAACGGATATATATGAAACAATAAATTTTTTCTCTGTTCTAGCGAATTTTTATGAATTACAGTGTATTATTAAACTCTGCCTTGGTATCATATAGTGAAGTATTGAAAATGTTCCGTTTGAGGAAACGGTTATGGGAAATGAGGAAAATTTCCTTATGATAACGAAAGCGATTTGGGTTTTGTCACGTTTGGGCGAAACGGACATATTAAGACAGAAAATCTTTGTTTCTTTTCCAGCGAATTTTTTTTTGAATTATAGCGTACTATTAATTTTTTCCTCTCGTTTGTACAATGCGTGAATTATTGAAAATTTCCCGTTAGTGTAACGGCTATGTAAAACTAATCATAAATTTTGTTTCAGCGAAATTCTATATATAATAAGTGTATTATTGAAATTTCCCGTTAGTGAAACGGCTATGTAAAACTAATCATAAATTTTGTTTCAGCGAAATTCTATATATAATAAGTGAATTATTGAAATCTCCCGTTAGTGAAACGGCTATGTAAAACTAATCATAAATTTTTTTTTCAGCGAAATTCTATATATAATAAGTGAATTATTGAAATTTCCCGTTGGCTAATCGGCCACGTAAAACTAATCATTTGTTTTTAGCGACTATTTATAGGTAATAGGGTGTAATATTGAACTTTCCCGTTGGCGAAACGGCCATGCAAAACGAAAAAGAACTTTTTTAGGTGTACTATTGGGGATTTTCCGTTGGCAAGACGTTCGTGGAAAATAAATATTATTGAGGTTGGACAATGCCCCTTGGGCGCTGGACTTAATATTAGACGAAAGGAAATCATCTGTGTGGATTGAGGTTAAAGAATGAAGCCGATATAGAGGTAATGAATCTAAATAACCAACTAAAATCGCCCTTTTTACTAGAGGGATAGGTAAGCTAATCATTTGTTATGCGATTATATGAAATATCCATCCATCCATCCAATGGCGCTACAGCCCAAATCGAGCCTTGGCCTCCTCTAGGGCATTTCTCCAAGTTTGACGGTCCCTTGCAGCATGTCTCCAGTTCCGGATGTTGAGCATTGACTCTGCGTCAGCCGTCACAGAGTCTATCCATCTCCTCCTGGGTCTACCTACTGGCCTACTTCCCGAAATTTCTGATGCCATTAGCCGTTTTGGGATGCGATTGTCCTCCATCCTGATCACGTGGCCGGCTAGTCTCAATCTGTTGATTTTTATGAAAGTTGAGAGTTGTGGGTCGTCAAAAATTTCATACAACTCGTTGTTGTATCTTCTTCGCCATATTCCATCCTCTCTGATTGGGCCTATTATGCATCTGAGAATTTTCCTCTCGAACCTGTTGACTCGTTCCTCTATGTCCTGGGTCATAGTCCAAGTCTCGCTACCATAACATAGTACTGGTCGTATTACTGTTTTGTAGAGTGAGAGTTTCGTTTTCCTGTGCACAAATCTTGAGTGTAGGATTTGTTTTTGGGCATAAAAGGCTCTATTAGCCAGTAGTATTCGTCTGGTTATTTCTTCTTTTTCTTCGTTTCTTTTTGTGATAGTAGACCCAAGGTAGACTGTTTTATCGACTACTTCTAGGTTATGTTCATCGATGGTTATATTTCTTCCCATTCTAAATCGTCCTGCTCTGGATTGTTGCATCACCTTCGTTTTTTCTTCGTTTATTTTCAGGCCTATGTCCTTTGCCGCCTCTTTTAATTCAACATAAACTTCTTTTGCTGCCAAAAAGGACCTTCCCACGATGTTTACGTCATCCGCATATCCAAGTAATTGTACCGACTGGGTAGCTATTGATGCACTTCGCTGGACTGACGTTTTCCTTATCACCCATTCTAGGGCTAGGTTGAAAAGCATGGGGGCCAGCCCATCTCCTTGTCTAAGCCCTTGACGTACTTCGAACTCCTCTGTTAAAACATTTTGGATCCTTACTTTCGCTAGTGAGCTGTTTGTGGCGCATTTGATTAGTTGTACCAGCTTTGAGGGGACTCCTATTTCCGATAAGATCTCGTATAGCCTCTCTCTGTTTATTGAGTCATATGCCTGTTGAAAGTCGACAAATATCTGGTATACATCTACATTCCTTTCCCAGGTTTTTTCCAGAATTTGCCTTAAGGTCAGCAGTTGGTCCGATGTTGACCTATATGAAATATAGTACTATATAAATAAAATTTTCTCTGGTTTGGTGATACAGCCAGGCTGCGTAAGTAAATTTGTTTTCAGTAAATATATTTAGTAGAGTAAGTTTTCGAAATGGTTCGGTAGGTCGACCCGAACATGCTCGGTATGCACATATTTCAATGAATAGATGCACTATAATACTTCCCAAATTTTTTTTCTTCTCAAACGTTTAGATGAACTAACTAATTTCTTTCGTGAATATACGAACGGTATTAAGAAGTCGAATTTTCTTATCGGGTGAGACGTGTACGTTAACTAAGTAAAGTATTCTTTGTTTTGGGGATTATATATATAATAGAGGTAAAATAATTGAACTTATAGGGTACTCTTCCACTTGGCGAAACGGTAACCAAAATTTTCTGATTGAGTTTCATTTTATCTCGGTATTTCTGAGTAACATCAAGTATTACGTACGAACGCCTGCCGGTAGGTGGATGAATGGCCCGTGCCATCGTGTCCTGCAGAATATCCCTTCATTGTTTTTTTATAACCACGCGATTTTCATTTACTAATAGTGTCAGGTGATGAAAGAAGTGACAATTTGTTGAAAGTTACCCGACTCTAGTTGGGTTGTCCATTAAATTCTGATGACACACTTACAAATTAGTAAACGAAATTCCTAAATAAATGATGGAGTGAATATTCTCTCGTTAGTGTGGCCTCCGAGGTGTAGGGATGTCTTCTCCCCCCTAGGGCAGTTGACGCCCAGCTAAATTTTCGTTCTCTCGATCCATATGGAGTAGCCCCGTACTATGACCAGTGACCACCTCATTTCTTCTCCCTACACCCCTCTCGTCGGCCCTGTACGGTTTTCGCCACCTCTTATCGCTTTTCGTATTCATATATAGGCACGAGTTTCTTGCAGTGTAACTGTATCCCTACTCTTGCATCCCCGTACCGCGGACCCCACCCCATCTGGCGAGCCAGTTTGTGCAACGCAAGTCATGCCGACAACCGGTGCTGCGGATGCACTACTTTGCGATACCCTCCCGGAGGTCGAACCGTGCAAGTCACCTTCTGTTTGATCCCTTCCCCGTTTTCTTTTGTAATGATGGTCTTTCTTGGCCTTTATGGCTGTTTTCTCTCTTCGTGCCCTGGCACAAGCAACTACCCAGACAGTTACAATGTGTTAATGATGAGCAGGCAGTATGGTATAACTCTTGGTCATCGGGATCTTTGTAGGTAGGTAAAATCACAGAACGAGCATTGGCATAAGTTACTTCTTTCTTATTTTTAGCATTGAATCCTTTTATGTGTGAACAGCAAAAGAAGCAATTGTCGATATGATTTTGTGGTTCCATCCAAATCATTGGAGTCTTCAAACTAAAATAATGTGTTTTTCCGTTTGAAAATTTACTAAGTTGACGAACACAAGTTGAACACATTTTATTAGGCACCCATTTTTTGTCTTGGTTTTTATCTTAATTTTAAAATATCTTTCATACAGCTGTTCGATAGATTTAGAAATAGTTTGTTGTTGTTTCCGTATTACATAATTTCCACATATATAGCAGAAGTTATCTGGAGAATTAACACATTTTCGAGGAGCCATTTGTAACGGTTTTTTTACTTTAACCACACCAAAATCACAAAAATATATTAGCACAGTCGACACACCAATCTCTAAATATACTCACAATCAAGATAGACAACGACTAGTGAGGGTGGATGAATATTTAAATGTTAAAAGTACTATTAAACCATACCGCTAACAAAGGAATTGGACGTTAACTCTAGTAATACTAAGAAATTTTAAAAACCCCTTTTTCTGAGAAAATTGGCGTGATAGAATTTTTTAAATATTTTTTCAGAGTTATCTAACTATTACCAACGGAAATTATTACTCAATTTTTTTAGGGGAAACCATCGCAGGCCTGTGTAATCTGCCTTCCACCCAAAGTCAGCCTACTTCCAGCCAACATGAACAATCAAATAATTCTAATTGGTTGTTACGACAATTTCCAGTTTCTCACCAGAATAACTTCAATAATCTGAGTCAAGAGGAATATTGCACAGATGAGGAAGAATTGGAAAAGGAATTTCTCAATCTAGATAATAATAACAAGAAACGCAGGCGCACAACAACAAAAACGCTACCAAAAAGTACTAATCAAAGTGAGAACATCAACACTGAACAGAAAAACCACAAAATACCATTGCCTCCACCAATAAATGTGAGCAACATCAACAATTTTGAACTCTTTCGACAAAAGGTACTAAAAATTACAAAAGAATCAACCAAATTCAAAGCTCTTTCAAACAGTGATATTAAAATTACCGTACAAAACGAAAATGACTACAGAAATCTCAAAAAATTACTGGAAGAATTAAAAAAAGAACCCAGTCATCAACTAGAAAATATCGAATATCACACCTTTCAGCTGAAGAGTGATAAATTGTATAGATTTGTCATTAGAGGCTTGCCATCAACTATCTGTCACGAAGAAATTAAAGCAGACTTAGAAAAAATGGGACATGAAGTCGCAGGTATTACTGATATATTTAAGATGGTCAAAATTGATGGTGTAAAAGTCAGGAAAACCTTTCCTCTGTTTTACGTCGATTTAAAACAAAAAGATAACAACAAAGAAGTGTACAATATCAAGAATTTAGCACATTATGTGGTTAAAATTGAACCACCTAAAAAGTCAAGGGGCATCCCACAATGGACGAACTGTCAACAACTCGAACATACGAAGAGTTTCTGCCGACGTCAAAGCAAATGCGTTAAGTGTGCCGAAAACCACCACACGAAACAATGCAAAAAAGAGCCAGGCAGCGCACCAACATGCGCTCTTTGTCATCAAAAAGGGCATACTGCAAATTATAAAGGATGTTCAGTATATCAGAATAAAATTAAAAGTCAACACAAGGATAAAACAAATGTTGTACATCGAATAAAAAAATTACCTGAGCCACAAGCAACAACCACACCTTCTACAGTTGGATTATCTTATGCACAAGTCAGCAAAATATCTGATGATAAACCAAACCAAGGCAACAAACACATCAGAATTAATAACGAGCCTAATAACAATAATAATAATAATAATAATAATAATAATAATAATAATAATAATAATAATAATTTATTTAAAATTGTACAAAAGAACATAATTCTTACAAACGTACAAACAAAATATTAATTGGGTGACTGAGACAAAATGAATATAACATACTACAAACTAAAAAACAAATAATATTAACAAAATACAAGAAATAATGTTTAAAAAAAAAGTGAGAAAACGAAGAAAAATGAAAAGAAGTTACAAGATGAAGTTTGAAAAATAATATTAACAAAATATAAAAAATAATGTTTTAATAATAAAATAAAAGAAAAAAAAATGGCAAGAAAAGAAGATAATATTGGGCTCTACAAACACTTGTTGAGAATCATTCCCATACGTACCCAAATCACGAATATTGCGCCATAATTTTTTTGGGGGTAAATTAATGTCGAGCAAATTTTTAGCGTAGGATCGTTTAGCAGATCGTAGAAGAGCAATCGTTTTATTACGGACTTTTTTATACATCTTACGAACTGCTTCACTGCGCGTCCTTTTGTATTGATGGTAAAGAAAATCGCGTTCAGCCAATGAAGAATGTATTTCAGGAGTTAACCAGGGACAGCGCTTGGGATGAATTTTAATTGTACGTAATGGGACAAATTGCTCAAAGAGAGCAGCTATAACTTCATAAAAATTTTGAAGTTTTTCGTCCACAGTATTCGAAGTCAGGACGTTGTCCCACGAAGCCGCAATGCATTCATTACCAAGTAGCTCTAGATTTATACTCTTAAAGTCTCTAAAAGAAATAGAGCGAAACTGGGGAATGGGAAGGAGCTGCATCTTGTAGGAGAGAAAGAGAAGATCATGATCGAAATTACTAGGAGGAGTGAGTTGGTTGTGAAAAACCACTTTCGTAATGTCACCTACCAACAAATAATCAAGTTGTGATGGTACGGTAGCATTAAAAAAGGTGGGCAAGCAATTGACTATTTCTAGGTTGAGGATCTGACAAAGGTAAAACAAGTTGTTTAAAGAGGTACTAGGTTTAAGCGCATTAATATTTAAGTCACCACAAGTAATTATATTGTGATATTTAAAAATAATAGGTGAGAGGGCCATTTTTAATTGGGTGACGTCATCTAAACAGAAGGTGCCACCAGGCGGTCGGTAGATACCAACGATAGCGCATTTTTCAAATCCGGAGTTCACCTCAACAGCCAAAGATTGTGTATTTTCAATACTTGTTGATGAATAAATAATGGAGCATCTCAAGGAGCTGTGAACATAAATTCCAACTCCGCCTCCCCTACGAGATATCCGGTCATTTATAAAGAGGCTATAGTTAGGAATGGACAGAATTCTTGAATTTACATTTTTAGTAAGCCATGTTTCGCTTACCACAAGCACATGTACTTCAGATTTGGAAAAGACATCATAAAAGAATTCAAATTTGTTTCTCAGGCTCCTAGCATTCAAATAGCACACGTTAAGGCCTTTGATGCGTGATGTAAAGATGTTTAAAACAGCTCTTACTCGTTCCAATGGAGATATGTTAACCACCATTATATAGCACAAAGCGCGAAAACTCCAGCCGAGCAAACAACAGAACTTTGAAAACAAGGAACACGAAGGTAACGCACTTTTTGAATTTAAAAATAGAAGAGAAAAAAATAAATAAAAACTTAAGCAAAAACATGATAACTAAAAAAATAGAACTAAATAAAATAAAGACTCAGTTTTTACGCTTTCCAATTCGGAGCGCAATTTAGTAAAATCAGCATTAATATTGTTTATAAAATGGTCGAAGCGCAACATAAAGCGCTCTTCAAATTCAGAAAATTTTTCCATAACCATGAGCGACAAGCTTCTCTCCAATTTCCTCTCCAACAAGTCGAAACTGTCCGTAGAGCAGATGGAGCAGGATCGGGATTTCTTGCTGGAGGCAGCTAAATTGTTGTTGGACTGCTTCGTGGAAGTGGATCTGGTGAGAGTCGGGCTAGATTGCGCCGTTGCTCCGGAAGATGATGCTCCAGACGAAGACTTTTGAGCAGGATTCTTTCCCATGGCGTAATTTAATATTTTTTAACAAATAGTACGATATAAACCGAACGACCGATAGACGTTTGTTAAAAACGAAACACAGGTAAAACAAAAAAAAAACTAAGAAAAACTAGCGGAATAGCACGGTCTAGAAAATTATTGGAACGGACTATATGCAATGACAATGATATCATTAAAATGCTCAGTCAGATTCAACAGACACTTAGTCAGTTAGCAGAAAGAGTGGATAATTTGGAAATCAATTTCAAACCGCCAAGCAAAAAAAGACAGAAAAAACAAAAATGACTAACTCGTTCCTACGTATAGTTACATGGAACGCAAATGGGCTCAACCAAAGAGCCCAGGAACTGGAAATATTTCTCCATACAAACAACATATGTATTGCATTGATTTCTGAAACGCACTTCTCTGACAAAAGTTATATCAAAATAAATGGATTCAAGCGACGGTTACTTCAATTAAATATAATAGTGCAGATCTAAATATTGCGGTAGCATACTGTCCTCCACGAGATACCCCAACGAAATCTCAATTTACCAAAGTCTTCAATAAACTTGGTCCAAGATTTATTATTGGCGGAGACTACAATATAAAGCATACGGCATGGGATTCCAGGCAAATTTCACCCGGAAAAGGAAATGAACTTCTAAGTGCTATTAACGAAAAAAAGTGTGATTATCTGTCTTCACGAGGACCAACGTATTGACCAACGGATGCAGCAAAGATTCCAGATCTTCTTGTTTCTTTATCATAAAAGGTATTTCTTCCTGCTATACTCAAGCAGAAGGGATTCATGACTTAACATCTGATCATACACCCGTTCTGCTGTCAATAAGCGCGACAATCATCAAGAAAAATAAAAAGCAGAATCTCACAAATAAGTAGGTATACAGATTTGGATCTCTTCAGAGAAACTTTGGAAAAGCTGGTCAGCTTAAAAGTGAGGCTTAAAAGTAATGAAGAATTGGAACAACAAACAAATAACTTCATTGAACACATTCGAATGGCAGCCACCATAGCAACTCCTGAATTAGAAGACCAAGAAGAGTGTGAAATCAAATACCCGGCCGAAATCAGAGAACAAATCAAGCAAAGAAGAAAGGCAAGGAGAATATGGCATTTTACCAGAAATCCTGTTGATAAAACAGCGTTCAATAGAGTAAGTAATTATGTCAATAAACTAATTAAAAATTACAAACAGGAATGCTTTGACAACTACCTGAGCGGACTGAGTCCAGAAATGGATAAAGACTACTCATTGTGGAAAGCAACAAGAAAATTTAAACGACCCGTAACTCGAATACCACCGCTAAGAAATGCTCAAGACAGATGTATTCGACAAGCCAATGAAAAACATTCGGGGACTGAATGCGAACTTCCTGGCCGTTACGTGCGAGTTACTCCTCCATACCCCTGCTATTTTCGCACTGAGTGAAACCCAAGTGTTACCAGATCTTGATTTAGATCGATTTCAGGTGACAGGGTATAATTTAGTGCACAACTTTTCCGCCCATAGGGGATTAGCCATATATATTAGGAATGACGTGGCCTTTCAGAAGGTGTACAGTAGTACATCCTCTGATTTTAATCATCTTTGGATTAAAATAATTGTCCATAGCCACGTCATATTTTTCTGTTTTTTATATAGGAGTCCTAATATTAGTAATGAGGCCACCACCGCAGCCTTCGATGCTATTTCTGAACAGATTTCCGGATTTTTATTTTCCCACCCGGAAAGCGAAATCATTGTTGCGGGTGATTTCAACGTTCACAATGTACATTGGCTAAATTACTCAAATGGCACCAGTGTTTCTGGCAAAGACGCCGAGCTCTTTGCGAGCCTCAACAACTTGCACCAAATTGTCAAATGTCCGACGAGAGTCTCTGATATTCCAGGTCAAGGAGCCCATCTCCTTGACCTGTTTCTTACTTCCCATCCGACGCGGTACTCCATCAAGGTTAGCTCACCCCTTGGCAACTCGGACCATAAACTAATTAGCGCTTATTTCCCATATCCATCCTCGACCACAACCACCACAGCTCCTAAAAGAACTGTGTGGCACTATGGGAAAGCCAACTGGTTGGGTCTTATTCGCTTCTTCCAGGCCACTGACTGGGATTTGTGTTTCCGTAATGCCAATGCGAACTATGCGGCCCTCTGTGTCACCAAAATTATTCGACCGGGTATGCGCTTGTTCATCCCTCACTCTACCAAATCTGTGAAGCCTAGGCCGAACAAATGGTTCAATGGGGAATGTATGCACGCAATCAAAGCTAAAGAAGCCGCCTATAGAGCATACAGACGTTCGCCTAATGAGCCACTTCGTCGTGAGTACGTCAAACTTAGAAACTCCTGTTACTCCATCATCAGGAAAGTCAAATCATCATTTGATGATAGATTGAGAAGTAAGATTCTTAACTCCACTACAGGCAGCAAAAACTTCTGGTCCTTGGTAACTGCCATCAAGAAGAATTTTACTTCCTCCTCAACACCTTCTTTTATTCACAACAAGGAAGTGATAACAGAAAGCAAACCCAAGGCCGACCTATTAGCTTCTCTGTTCGCCGCAAATTCTTCTTTACCCGATGCTGCTATGTCACCCCCCCACTCTCGAGAATAGCACCCACTCAATGGAAGGAGTTCACTTCAGGACTCGCGAGGTGTTTAGGTGTCTCAAAGAACTCGACGCCAATAAATCCACTGCTCCCGACAAAATCCCCCCTATGGTACTTAAAAAATGTGCCTTACCTTTGGCTAAACCTCTGCGCAAACTTTTTGCCCTATCTTACTTCTCCGGAGTGTATCCCGACTCTTGGAAACTAGCTCATGTTCAGCCAATCCCAAAAAAAGGTGAAGCCAGCGACCCCTTAAACTACCGCCCAATAGCAATTACTTCTGTTCTCTCCAAAATCATGGAGACAATAATCAATAAAAAGCTGATAAAATATCTAGAATCCAACCAAATTATACACGACAGACAATACGGCTTCAGATCTAGACGGTCTACTGGCGATCTGCTTGTGTGTTTAACCGAGCGTATCAACCAAAGCATTCACAGCTTTGGTGAGTCTAGCCTGGTTGCTCTAGATATATCAAAGGCTTTTGACAGAGTATGGCACCCAGCTCTGTTGAATAAACTCCAAGCTATTGGTATACACTTAGTTCTAAGGAACTGGATTAAGAGCTTTCTTTCATGCCGTTCAATCAAGGTAGTATTGGATGGCGTCGAATCCAACCCCCACGCCATTTCGGCCGGAGTTCCCCAGGGGTCAATTCTCTCACCCGCACTTTTTCTAATCTTCATTAATGATCTGCTCTTAATCCCCTCCAACCCACTTCACTGCTTCGCTGATGACGGAACTCTGAATTTCTCTTACTCCTTCGACAATATAAGACAAGCACGTGCCAGACCTTGTCTTTACCACCGTCAACTGATGTCGGCTTCGATCAACCGGGATATCGAATCGATTCTTCATTGGGGCGAAATGAACCGAGTCGAATTCAATGCCACAAAAACGAAGCACTGTCTGATCTCCAACAAAAATTGTACCGACCTTCCTCCTGTCTCGGTGGATTTATTTATTTATTTATTTATTTATTTGTACATAAGAAAACGGAGGTACACAAGACTTACATCTTTTAGAGTACAGTAATAATTTTAAATGAAACAAGGCAAAAGCAAAAATAACTAACCTAAGCTTACAAACTAAGCATACTAGAGTTATGGCTATTAGAAAGAAGAAGAGGAAAGAGAAAGCTAAGTAGTAAAGGGAAGAGAGAGCTAGAGAGAAGAGGTGGATAGAAGAAGAGAAACTTGTTTCCTGAAAATGGTGACCGTGCTAATTCTTTGTAAAGAAGGGGGAAGATCATTCCAGAGTCTAATCGCGTGCACAAAAAAGGAACGACTACCAATTCGAGACAGATGAGATGGAATAAGGAATTTGAGTGATCTCAAGGTTTGCAAGGGTGTAAGGAAGTCGGAAAGGTAAGAAGGGCTTTTAGCATAAAATACTTTATGTAGAAGAACTAGCGCCATAATATCGATAAAACAAAAGAGGTCACAGCCTATTAGTGAATTCCGAACAGATGATATATGATCTGACCTTCTCAGGTGGAAGATAAAGCGTAAGCAATCATTGAATGCAACATTAAGTCTTTCACGGCAGGACGAATCATACACAATGTAAACTAGAGAGCCATAGAGGAAATGCGGAAGAATGAGAGATTTTACAAGCTTTGAACGTATAGTGGGTGATAGGAGACTGCCATCAAGCCGGAGCTTGCGTAAAGTCCCATAAATCTTGGAGAGCATTAGTGAGACTTGATCACAGCAGGTCAGTTTAGCATTAATAGCAATGCCAAGATTATGGACCCGATCAACAATGGGAAGAGGAATGTTACCCAGACAAATGAGTGGCATTCTGTCGGGCAGTGTAGAAAGACGACTAAGCACAAGTACTTGTGATTTTTTAGGGTTTAATTTAAGGAAATTGAGAGCACTCTACTCATTTATTCGTGAGAGAGTGCTATTCAGGTCAGAAATACAAGAATCAATTTGGCAAGAAGGGCAAGAGCTATACAGTTGGAGATCATCAGCATATAGATGAAAGGAACAGTGGCCGATAGTAAAAGGTAGGTCATTGATATACAATGAAAATAGTAGGGAACCAAGAATTGAACCTTGAGGAACACCAGAAGGCCCTTGTAGAAAAGAGGAGATAACATTATTATGACGAACACACTGAAAACGGTTAGATAGCAAAGAGGAGAAAAGCCGTGTAGCAGACGAAGAGAAATGATAGCGCTCACTTAGTTTGGAAAGTAATATCGCATGCACCACCGAGTCAAAGGCTTTCGAGAAGTCAAGAAGCACTAATATTGCAACGTCGCCTTTATCAAGCGCAGAACGAATGTCAGTTGTTACCTTTAGTATAGTGGTTTCACAACTATGATTTTTACGGAAACCAGATTGATATTTCGAAATAAAGCTATTAGATTCAAGGTAGCACAGGACTTGGATGTAAAGAATTTTCTCAAAGGCTTTTGCAAGGAAAGGAAGAATGCTAATGGGACGGAAATCTGAGATATCTGCAGGAGAAGATTTTTTCGGTAAAGGGATCACTATGGCCTTTTTCCACAACAAGGGAACTTGGGAAGTAGTCAGGCAGTAATTAAAAACATACGTGATGACATCCAAAATTAAAGGGGCGAGGAGCTTAAAAAATCGTGGAGATATTTCATCAAAACCGACGCAGTTGGACGAAATAGAGAGGAGTCTTTTAATAACTTCTGAGGGGTCCACACAGCGAAAGTAAAAGCCATCAGTACTATGTGGAAAAACTGAGAAAGATCGGGAGATAGAGGAAGCAGGAGGGGATTGAATGAATGAGGCATTTAGGAGGTCTACATCGATATCAACAGGGGAAGGTGCAGTAGCATTTATGCCCAGCGAGCGAAGATTGGACCAGAGTTGCTTGGAGTTTAGAGAGGGATCAAGCTTACGCGCATAAAAACTACGTTTTCGTGATTTGACCTTGCTAGTGACGAGGTTGCGAAGCTGTTTATAAACACATATACAGCAACACCACCACCAGTGCGGCCAATACGGTCAACACGATGTAACACGAAATTATGAAGGGAAACAAAAGAGGAGGGAATTACCGGTTTTAACCAAGTCTCACTCACAAGGAGAACTTGTAACTTCGTTTGGTCAAACATCCATCTCAATTCATCCATTTTGTTTTTCAGACTTCTTGCATTTAAAACACAAATATTAAGTCCAGAGGAAGCGGAGCAAAGGATGTTTAGTAGTCTTCCCTGTTTGTGCACTCCATCAGCAGAGTGAAACATAAATGCAAGAAAAGAGCACAATCACGACTTCAGAAACCAGTACGAAACAAGCTAGATTTGTTAAGTAGAAGAAGAAATAATAGACAGGATAAGAAAGAACTAAAAAAGAAGAAGAAGAACAGCCATGAAGAAAGGCAATAACATACAAACAAATTCTATAAAAACTTAAACTTAAAATCAAAACTAAGATTAAAATTGAAACAAAAATCATAACAATAAAATTAACTAAGAATATAAACATACTTTTAAAATCCATATAGCAGCTTGCTCCACAATAAAAATGTACTGCGCCCAAAAATGTACCAGCTATGAAAGAGGAGAGGAGTTAATGGCTTCTTCCAGGTCAAGGGCTGAAGTAAATTTTACTGGCTGTTTATCCCTTTCCAGTTGAACAAACACAAAACCCCGGCGTGTGAAGACTGAAGTAACTAGATTCCTTCTCAGCAGTTTACGAGCTGTTTGAAAGATATCATTGTTTTTCGAAGTAAGACTCTCATTAATATAGACTGGGCTGTCCGCAGCAAAACCCAAATTCAGACTTTTTAAAGTAATAGCCCCATGCCGACGGCTTTTTTTTAAAAACTCCAATTGCTTGTTGGCTGGTGGAAATTTAGCTATAATCAAGGAACTGCTCAACTTGGTGTTTCCATTCGTCGACACAGTGCTTCGCCGCTGCAGTGGACGGAAAACATTCACATACGGTGTTAGCTCATGTCCTATGGTAGATGCAATGGAGTTCAGAATTTGCCTTGAATTGTCGGTTTCGCTAGCGGGAATCCCTCGGATAACCACATCATGAAGCCTAGACTGTCGCCGAAAATCCTCCAGATCACTAGACACAACGGCAAGGTCATGTTGCACAGTCGCTAAGTCGTCCGATAGTTTGCAGGCTTGGCTGTTGAGAGAGTTGCATACTTCTTCAATTTGAGAAGACAAGCGAGTCTCAAGCTGCTTCAGTCGATCCTCAAAGGCAGCAAAGGCAGCAAATTGTTCCTGCATCATGCGGTTGAAGTGCACCAGCAGCCTTTTTTCTAAGAGCTCAAAGCTGTCATCAGGCGCTGCTATCGACGTCGAGCGTGGTGTTCCGCTACTGCTATAGACACACTTGCTGGGCGCATGATCAGGAGTGTTAATTTTGGCGGGAACTGCGCCGGCAGGTTGAATAATGGAGGAGTGAATCTAACGGCTGACTCAACTCTCAACATCCTAGGGGTAACTTTAACGGAGCATCTGCGATGGAACGATCACATATTCCAAATCGCCAAACAAGCCTCCCAATGCCTTGGATTTCTCAAGAGATGCAAGTTCCTCCTCCAGCCAGCCGCATTGGCTACAATCTACAAATCCTACATTCGGCCGCGCCTCGAATACAACTCACATATCTGGGCAGGCGCCCCAAAAACCACCTTGGCCTGTCTCGACAAGGTGCAAAATCGTGCCCTCAAACTCATTGGTGATTGCCCCATTTCGCGCCTCCATAGACACCTTGAGCCACCGTAGGAATGTAGCAGCCCTCTCCATACTTTATCGCTATTACCATGGCGACTGTTCCACCGAAATTCAGGACCTCATGCCTGCACGGCAATACTTTTCCCGCAACACAAGACTAGCCCGCTCGGCTCACCCCCATACCCTACAGCCCCCTCGTTCACTCACAATACGGTTTAGAAGTTCGTTTATGAATAGAACAATTCGACTGTGGAATAATCTCCCGCAGTCGTTATTTCCGAACTCGTACAATACCTTAGAGTTCAAACGTGAGGTCCATCGTCATTTTCTTCTACACCCTCCAGACCCCCTCTAACCTTTCCTATTCTCCTCTATTCTTCAAACCAAGCTTACTACTAGACATTGCACCATGAACTGAACGACATGACGGACTGGTAGTACAAAGGGTTACACCTAAGCTTGGTTTTTTCATATAAAAAAAAAAAGCTGAACTCTTTGCCCAACACCTTGCAACAGTGTTCCAACCTCATAACATACAATCCAATATTGACATAAGACCTACTTATCAACCAAATCAAGTTTTTAAAAGGCTCACGCCAGTGGAGGTTTCCGAAGTGATCGACAGAAATCTTAATCCAAAAAAAGCAGCAGGAGTCGATGGAATATCACTCGGTCTATTCAAGGAACTTCCACGAAAAGCAATCATCATGATCACATACTTATTTAATGCCTGCATACGCTTAAAATATGTGCTCAACTGTTTTAAAACGGCCCAAATAATCATGCTGAAGAAACCAGACAAACCTGATGAAGAAGTAACATCATAGAGACCAATTTCATTGCTTCCCATCATTTCTAAATTGTTTGAAAAATTGTTACTAAAACGTCTGAAACCGTTAGTAAAGATTCCTGACTTTCAATTTGGATTCAGGAATAACCATTCCACAATAGATCAAATCAATCGAATCACTGCTGTCATCGAGCAAGCGTTAGAAGAAAAGAAATATTGCCCTGCCGTATTTCTGGATGTAGCTCAAGCCTTTGACAGGGTTTGGCACGAAGGATTGATATACAAGATGAGCAAACTCCTACCACAAAATTACTGCCAACTGCTTGAGTCATACCACTTTAATCGCAAGTTCAGGGTCATCCATGAAGAAGCATATTCTGACTTTTGTCCGATATTAGCGGGAGTTCCGCAGGGAAACGTATTGGGACCCTTCCTATACCTGCTTTATACTGCGGATATTCCAACAACAGATAACACATTTATCGGAACATTCGCTGATGATACTGTAATTATGTCAACAGACGTATCCCAACCAAAAGCGGTGGAAAAACTCCAACGAGCCTTGAATCATGTTAGCAAATGGACAACAGATTAGAAAATCAAGCTTAATGAGGATAAATCAGTCCATCTGACATTTACGCTGCGTCGCAAAAACAACAGCTTTCACGCGTACCTCAATGGGGTGCAAGTACAAAATATCTTGGTCTACATTTAGACTCAAGACTGAACTGGAAACATCACGTGAGACAAAAAACTGAACAGATTCGATTAAAACAGCGTCAAATGTACTGGCTAATTGGACATCACTCCAAAATGAACCTGTATTGCAAAAGACTAATATACCAGTCTATGTTCAAGCCGATATGGAGCTCTGGGGTTGTACTCATGTGCAGCTCTGGGGTTGTACTCATAAATCTAATCGAGACGTAATTCAACGCAGCCAAAACAAATTTCTTCGAATGATCACCAACGCTTATCGCTATGTGACTAATAAAGAAATACATGATGATTTGGATATAAAATGGATAGAGGAGGTCATCCGCGAATATGCCATTAAACACGAGAAGAGACTTCTGGCCCACACCAACGTTGAGGCTATACAATTATTGGATACCACCATATAAGACGACTCAAAAGAGTAAAACCTCATAAACTGATGCATACATAATTGATGAATACTACATACTACACACATAGAGAACTGGACACTGGTACAGAAATCCCATACAAGTGTATGCTTACTTTAAGACATGCTTAATTTAAGTACTATTGTTACCTATACTAATAAATTAATATTAATTAAGATTGTAGTAACCATACCAATAAAGGTGTTTAAAAAAAAAGTTCAATTAAAACTTTTAATACTCATACATTTTCTATTTTTTATTGACATGTAAATAAATTCGTGTATCTATGGTTTTATACATTCAGTACTTATACAGTGTAAGCGTACGTGATTGTGATTTCCCTAAAGTGTATTTTCAAAGTACGAGGTGTGACAATTAAGTAATGAGACTGATTATATTGCCGCGATTGTGGCAACCCTGCGACCTTGAAATTCCCTTTCCCTTCTCTCGGCATCCTTCCCCTCTCCATTGATATATTTGTCATCGCTCTAGCTTGTTTAGTTCGTGTAATGTATTTCATTGCATTAGTTTTCATTATTATCGAAATAATTGCAAAAAACCCCAAAAAGGGGGTGTTTTTTGCATTTTTAAGGGTGACGCCCATGTTTTAGGACCGCAGGACCCCGATTTTCGTGATCAGCGACCACAAAGACCATTACTGTTCGATTTTCTTAACGTTTTGAATGGACTATTTATCTGTTTTCAGCAAAAGATAAGTTATTTTTATATTTTAAAAATAAAAGTCTTTAAAGACTTTTATAGAAAAACTGGAAAAATAAAAATCTTAAAAAGACTTTGATGCAAGATAGAAAAAAATTAAAGTCTTTTTTAACAGTTATTTTTGATTTTAAAAATAAGTCAATTTTAATTATAATTTCGAACAAAAAAAAGAAAAAATCTTCAATAACAATTTTAAAAGATTTAAAAAAATACTAGTCAAAGATTATAGTTAAAAATAACTTTCAATATTTTTGGTAAAATTTAACTGTTACTGTTGTTTTATATCATATAAGTTTCAGAATAATGATTATTTTCTGATTTTTTCGATATAAGTTAAAACAGTTACGATCCCTGCTTTGAACTCAATTATCTCGAAACGTCAGATTTGTTCGGTGCGACCAAAATTCAAAGCAAACGGTCGGTGCAATTTTCCCTGTAATTGTTCTACTTGTTTGTCTAACATGTCAGAATAATAAACTATTTTTTTTTTTTTTTTTTTTTTCATTTTTTATTCAAAAGTTATAACAAAAATAGTGGTGAAAAAATAACCGAAAAAATCACTTTTTTCTATTGTTCACCATTTTGTTTTTCTTTTTTTTTTTTGGATTTTTGAAAAACTGTTCTATTATTCTGAGCACCATATCATATAATTTAAGAAAATGTTATAATTTTTGTGATCAGGTGACCTGGGTTGCCTACAGTTCGGCCGCGAGCAGGACGTGTTCGCCGAGAACGGGGATCTTTGATGGCATGGAGGGGGGATTTATAATAACTTTAATGATCTGAAAAAATTTCATTGTGTACTAAAAGGATCAATAAAAACTATAAAACAAAGTTGACTTGAATGGCTTTAGTAGATTCGTAGAAAAAAATCCTGAAAAGTGACCATTTTTTTACCCAACTGACCGAAATGTCCCCTTAATATAATTAGCATTGCCAGTATTCTCTTCGATAAAATCCCGTATACGGTATACGGGGAAAATAACCCCTGTTTGAACGTATCCATAGGGTATGGAATGTCATATTAGGCTCAGGCTTATCTCATTTCATTTATCAATTCACGACACTACATCTTCGGTCACTACACAACCCTTAACTATGGAAGACATTACCACAACAGCAAGAGCGGTACGGCTGGCAACGAGTACCCGTAGTCTGAGTCGTGAGAGAATGGTAATTTCACTTACCGCCTTGTGTAACGACACTTCTTCAAATTGAGGTCAAAGAGCCACTCATACAATTGTTTGTTTGTCTGACCAAAACCCATCAACAGTCGGCCGTTTTTTGTCTATTAGAATTATTAATGAAAAAGAATTTTAGTTCATGGATAAGATACTGTAGAAGATTGAATTTGTAGTTTATTGTCAGAATGGCCTGGCCGAATGTAAAGCGGTATAACAAGGAAAAAAAGAAGGAAAATGTCTCATTAGAGACAACCCATATGTAATCTTGAAGTCATTGATTTATCACTGGACTTTTTCTTTTGTCTGCATATTATAGTACTTATAAAATAGTTCACTCTTGTTAATTCGCATACCTATGTTAATTTCATTATTTGCATTAGTCGAAACAGTAGTTGCAAACAATATAACAGTAATAAAACACACGATGACCCGAAACATTTCTGATTTTATCAATTAATTTTTCTCGAAACTTGGATCTCCATTCAGTCACTTATGGCTATTTTTAGGCCCCAGAACTTATTTGTCTTTTGAATATATTTTTGGACGCAGCCCGATGTCTAAAATATAACACGCTCACGACACTAGTTCCGATATTACTAAATATTTTATTCAAATTTCAGAAGCTTCAGGCCCAAATATCTCACTGTAGACTGTACAAACACATTAGAAGATTATAAGCAGTGGAGTGCTTTAGCATTTGTCATGTTTTGATAAGATCTACATATATCCCTGCAAACAAAATCTCGGAGGCTCGAGACCGAGAGGTATAATACGAGAAGAATTCAAAACGCAACATGAAAGCTTTCCTGGTTGATTTGTTTCTCCTCAACAGATTGTTTGGAAAGTTTGGATTTTTGAGTTGACATCCCGCGCATGTTCCCCAGCTAAGCTCTTAAAATTGTTTAAAAGCTCAGACAAAAGCTTCATTTAACTCCTCCTATCAAATCACTTGCTGCCATGTAATCAGTCGCGACTGCGTATTGCCAAGGGTAGGTGTATCTCTCTGGGACTTCAATGATTATTTAAAAAATTTACAAATTATGACTGAAAAACACTCGTTTTTATATATATATTTTTTTTATTTGAAGGTTTTGGTTTTTGCTACAGAAATAATTTGTAGCAATTTCTACTAAAAAATACGAAATTTGTATTTTTATCACTTTAATTACTTGATTGTTGACATTTTCCGCCAGTCGCTGTCGCATACGCGCTTTTGCTTGGGGAGGTTGTGTTGCTTGCGGCTGCGGAGAACTCTCAATTTATGAATGAAAATGCACATATCTTTAAAAGAAAATTGTCCAGCAATTCTTTTAATTTATTTTAAATTAAGGGATGAGAAATATTTAGCATAATTATAGTAAAATTATGCTTATTACGATGGATAAACTGACTTGGCTGAGCAGGGGTTTTACATGTATTTAAAAGCTCTGTTCAGAACATACAAAGATAAATTTACTTGATTCATTCGGCATGCGCGCATCCTTTCCCAAATTATTTTGTTGAGTTTTTCTGCGTTTGTTGCCGTTTTAACTAAAAAGCGGGGAAATGATAGAACAATATTTATATTATAAAATTTGGCAATGAGGTGCGCAGAACTGTTCAAATTTTTTGTGTCACGTAATTTGAAAAAATCTATACTACATGTGGCCAGCTTTATTTTTCTTTTACGCAGTACATTGAGTTGAATACGATTCGTTCTCAGCACGAGAAACGATTCGATATCGATACGAGCATACGACTCGTTATCGGCACGAGAAAGCTCCGCTTTTATTGCCTTCGAATTCGTTAACGAGTCCGATAATGAAGCAAGCTTTCGCTTGGAAATGTTTGCAGCGTATAAATATAATTATACAGCATACACAGCATATTGAAAAAGTGATTGAAGAATTGAAGCCATTAGAAAAATTAGCCGTGTTTCTTTTTCCTAGAGTAACTACACTAGGGGGAAGGGGTAGAGGTTGGAAGTTTTGGTGATTTGTCAGATCTACTTTAGACATGAGATTTTGTTTTTCATACATTTTTTTAATTACGAAGAAAAACATAGAAATCAGGCTTTGGTATCGTCTCAGAATTCAGTTTCGTAACATTAGATTCACAGAAATTTCGTATGCAGACTACAAATCCTAAATTTTTGTTCCAAAAAATCTATTCACAGAGGGCATCTTGGGGATTAGGGATTAAAAATTCCTAAATTTAATTTCTGAGAACATAATAAAGCCCAATTTTCAGTTTGTTATTCACAATAAAAAATTTACACAAAAAACGACGGGGAAAACTTTTAAAATATAAAGGCCAATAACACAAACAGCAGGTGGTGTGGAGAAATTAAATGTATGTGGAATTCTGCCGCATGCCAAACGTGTTCTACATTGTAGAAACAACAGTGCATATTATACTCTTCTGTTTTGCAAGAAATAAATTGACGTAAGTTCTTTTTTTATTAATATATGCATCATGGTTGTAGATATTATAAACCACAAATGTTTCTAAACATTTAATTTAATAAAAAAGTTGCAATCCAATTCTATCAAATTATATTTTATTCTATAAGAATATTCTATGTGGCTTGAAATAGTTAACCATATGCCAATCTGCGAAATATATGTAATTAAATATTCAAATTTTAGAAATATTTCTATAATATTAAAAAAATTGTAAATAATACTTTAGCACTATTAAATGTCCTCTTTAAAAAATATATGTAAAATATGTATTTATAAAATATTAATATAATATTGCTACATTTTCAAAATTTTCAAAAAAATTAAAATTTTGAAATCTTAAAAAAATATTTTTAAAATCCTTACTAATATTATAAATGCGAAAGTAACTCTGTCTGTCTGTCTGTCTGTCTGTCTGTCTGTCTGTCTGTCTGTCTGTCTGTCTGTCTGTCTGTCTGTCTGTCTGTCTGTCTGTCTGTCTGTCTGTCTGTCTGTCTGTCTGTCTGTCTGTCTGTCTGTCTGTCTGTCTGTCTGTCTGTCTGTCTGTCTGTCTGTCTGTCTGTCTGTCTGTCTGTCTGTCTGTCTGTCTGTCTGTCTGTCTGTCTGTCTGTCTGTCTGTCTGTCTGTCTGTCTGTCTGTCTGTCTGTCTGTATGTTACGCTTTCACGCCTAAACCGCTGGACCGATTTTGATGAAATTTGCAACAGACATAGTTTAGACCTTGGAGACGGACATAGGCTACTTTTTATGGAGAACAAAAGGGTTGAAGGGGGTGAAATGGGGTTCAATAAGCTGTAAGGGGATTTTTTTCTATTGTATAAAAAGTAACTGATTGACAAACAACGCACAACCTAAACCGCTAGAGCTATAGGGCTGAAATTTTGACTGTGCATCCCTATAATGGCGTGGACATCCACTAAAAAGCGATTTTCGAAATTCATCCCCTAAGGGGGTGAAATGGGGTTTATCCAAACCGTTGGAGCTATAGGGCTGAAATTTGGACAGTGCATCCCTATAATGGCGTGGACATCCACCATAAAGCGATTTTTCGAAATTCATCCCCTAAGGGGTTGAAATGGCGTTTATCCAAACCGCTGGAGCTATAGGGTTGAAATTTTAACAGTGCATCCCTATAATGACGTTTACCTCCACTAAAGAGCGATTTTTCGAAATTCATCCCCTAAGGGTGTGAAATGGGGTTTTTACAAACCGCTAAAGCTATAGGGCTGAAATTTTGACAGTGCATCCCTATAATGGAGTGGACATCCACTATAAAGCGATTTTTCGAAATTCATCCCCTAAGGGGGTGAAATGGGGTTTATCCAAACCGTTGGAGCTATAGGGCTGAAATTTTGACAGTGCATCCCTATAATGGCGTGGACATCCACTAAGAAGCGATTTTTCAAAATTCATACCCTAAGGGGGTGAAACGGCGTTTATCCAAACCGCTAAAGTTATAGGGCTGAAATTTTAACAGTGCATCCCTATAATGGCGTGGACATCCACCCCTAAGGGGGTGAAATGGGGTTTACCCAAACCGCTGGAGCTATAGGGCTGAAATTTTGACAGTGCATCCCTATAATGGCGTGGACATCCACTAAGAAGCGATTTTTCAAAATTCATACCCTAAGGGGGTGAAACGGCGTTTATCCAAACCGCTAAAGTTATAGGGCTGAAATTTTAACAGTGCATCCCTATAATGGCGTGGACATCCACTATAACGCGATTTTTCGAAATTTATCCCCTAAGGGGGTGAAATGAGGTTTATCCAAACCGTTGGAGCTATAGGGCTGAAATTTGGACAGTGCATCCCTATAATGGCGTGGACATCCACTATAAAGCAATTTTTCGAAATTCATCCCTTAAGGGGGTGAAATGGGGTTTATCCAAACCGCTGGAGCTACAGGGTTGAAATTTTAACAGTGCATCCCTATAATGACGTTTACCTCCACTAAAGAGCGATTTTTCGAAATTCATCCCCTAAGTGTGTGAAATGGGGTTTTTACAAACCGCTAAAGCTATAGGGCTGAAATTTTGACAGTGCATCCCTACAATGGAGTGGACATCCACTATAAAGCGATTTTTCGAAATTCATCCCCTAAGGGGGTGAAATGGGGTTTATCCAAACCGTTGGAGCTATAGGGCTGAAATTTTGACAGTG
The DNA here is from genome assembly GCA_949987705.1 of Thereva unica. Classification (NCBI taxonomy): domain Eukaryota; kingdom Metazoa; phylum Arthropoda; class Insecta; order Diptera; family Therevidae; genus Thereva; species Thereva unica. The sequence goes on from OX465283.1 coordinate 96,863,983, forward strand.
CATCCCTATAATGGCGTGGACATCCACTAAGAAGCGATTTTTCAAAATTCATACCCTAAGGGGGTGAAACGACGTTTATCCAAACCGCTAAAGTTATAGGGCTGAAATTTTAACAGTGCATCCCTATAATGGCGTGGACATCCACTATAAGGCGATTTTTCGAAATTTATCCCCTAAGGGGGTGAAATGGGGTTTACCCAAACCACTGGAGCTATAGGGCTGAAATTTTGACAGTGCATCCCTATAATGGCGTGGACATCCACTAAGAAGCGATTTTTCAAAATTCATACCCTAAGGGGGTGAAACGGCGTTTATCCAAACCGCTAAAGTTATAGGGCTGAAATTTTAACAGTGCATCCCTATAATGGCGTGGACATCCACTATAAGGCGATTTTTCGAAATTTATCCCCTAAGGGGGTGAAATGGGGTTTACCCAAACCGCTGGAGCTATAGGGCTGAAATTTTGACAGTGCATCCCCTTAATGACGTGGACATCCACTAAGAAGTGATTTTTCGAAATTCATCCCCTAATGGGGTGAAATGGGGTTAACCCACACCGCTGAAGCTGGAGGGCTCTAATTTTGACCGTGCATCACTATATTGACGTGGGCATCCACTTAGGGGCGATAGAAATTTATCCCCTAAGGGGGTTAAATGGGGTTAAGCCAAACCGCTGGAGCTAAACGGCTGAAATTTTGACAGTGCATCTCTATAATGACGTGGACATTTACTAAGAAACGATTTTTCGAAATTCATCCCCTAAAGGGGTAAAATTTGGTTTACCAAACTACTGGAGCTACAGGGTTGAAATTTGGACAGTGTATTCTTTGCATCCCTATAATGACATGGGCATCCACTAAGAGGCGATTACTCGAAATTCATCGCCTAAGGGGATGAAATGGGGTTAACCCAAACCTCTGAAGCTGAAGGGCTGAAATTTTGACAGTGCATCCCTATAATCACGTAGAAATGAATGACTCGAAATTCACTTTATTTAATATTCATTTGTGATTGCTTCATAATTTCTTACATCCACGTAAATAGGCGAACAAACTTAACGAACGTTAGTCAAACCCTAAAATGTCACTTTTCTTGATTACATATACATGCCATCTACTTTAAAACTTGCAGATTTGTTGAGCAGAGGTGATATTCGCAGCAATTTGTTTACCATATTTATTAAATAAATGCACTATAATAAACCCTTTTTAGGGATAATAACAACTGACTTTTTTGTTGGTTTTTTTTTAAGGAAAACATTGCACATAATAAACAGTTTTTAAAGGCGTTGCAAGGCACGCGGGTTTTTTGCTAGTAATAAATAAATGTACAAAATAATATATAATTGTACAGTATAATGAATAAATGTACAAAAAATAAAAAAATATTTGTGAAGTATTAAAAATAATGTTTTTAAAATGTTACAAAAATATTTTTATAATATTATATTAATATTTCATAAATATTATTTTAGGCGGACATTTCTATAAGATTAACATAATATTTTATAAATATTTGTTTAGTATTATTTACATATTTTAAAACTGTTTCTATATTGTTATTCGCTGATAGGGAATAATCACCTTATTTTTGCAGAAAGTTAATTTATATAAAGCGGAATTGAACAGTTATCAATTGGCGTTCGTTATCTCCGCTGCGATCAACAAAATGGAAAACCAATAATTTGTGAAGAATTCTTGGGATATGTACCTTTGGAAGAATTAAACTCCAAATATATTGCAGAAACTATTCTCAAATTTCTGGACGATTGTAACTTGGATTTAAATCGACTCGTTGGCATAATGGGTGTGCTGCAATGGCTGGTCATATTAGCGGTGTTCAAAAACAAATTAATGACAAATATCCAATGGCGTTATTCTTCCACTGTGCCAACCATATTTTGAATCTTGTCATTAATGACCTAAATGATGTTTGCGAAGTAATGGTGAATTTACACGAATGACACGCTTGTCATTTTTTTGGTCATTAATTGTCATAATCGTTTACACGATCATAATTTGTGTCATTATTTCTGTCATGAAAAATTGCCAAAATTATTGTCATAAAAAGCTTAAAAAAGCTTAGAAATAACGAAACAAATTATGACCGTGTAAACCATAATGAGAAATTATGAAAAGTTGTGGCACGTCATCATAAAAGAATGAACTTGCTCATTCTTTTATGATAGAGTGTCATTATTTAAATGCAAAATCCAATTTCAACAACAACAACAATTTCAATAATAATCGAAAATAACCCAATGGAATACACTTTTTTCAATATTTATTGGCGAAAGTGGTTGATTTATACCAAATCAAGCCCAATTTTATGATAAGGGATAATCCTAAACAGTTAAAACCACCCCTAAATGGATCGAAAATAAAAAAAATTAGGCTTCAAATTTGATTGAGTGCGTGTATATAGTCAGATACAAATAAATTGTTTTCAACCCTTAAGGAGTAAAAACTACCCCTACAATTTGAAAAATTAACATTAAATAAAAAAAAATAAACTCTTTTCAAGCCAAAACAAAACTACTTTCAACTACCCCTACATTAGGGGGCGTCCCTATAATCAGCAAACAAAAAAATATGTGCGGAAAGAGTTTCAAAAAGTTGCAGCCGGAAGAAATTGGCTGACGCATGTTTGTGGTTTGCTTTTCGATTAATGGGGCCACTCGATCTATGAGGAAATCGAAATCATCGGAAGACATCCTTAAAAAAAATTTAAACAGCTCTGGACCATTTCGCCGGAGTTGCAATCGCAATGTCTCATAAAAACCACTTTCTAAAAACATAGGACGCACCCATTGCGATTTCTGTTTTCTTCTCCTTTTATTGTTCTTTGCATAAAATGTCTCTTCTTCCTCCTCCTCTTCAATCAATAGCACAGCAGCAAAACATGCTGCAACTAATTATTTGTCCGCTTCCATGCTAATTTTTTTTAATTTTTATTTAATTTGACCTGTTCTTCATCCACTACACAATTAAATTCAACTCTGTCATAATTTGTCTTTCATACAATTTCAGCTCTTGCCATTATTTATGGCAATTTGCAATAAATTAATGACATTTTATAATAGAGCTTTTCACATGTCATTATTTGAGTCGTGTGAACAGCAATGCCATTAATTATGACCAGAAATTGTGACCATTGTCATTTTTTGTCATTCGTGTAACCGCCGCATAAGAAATACCTCTGCTGCAGCAAAGGAAATCATCAATTTTTTCAGAGAGAGTACATTATGACGTCACAAGATCCGTAATGTCCCTCTGTTTTGTGAAACACGGTGGTCAGCAAAATACAAAAGCATCAGAGTATTTTCGGAGAACTTTGCAACTATCACAGAAGCTTTGAAAGATCTTTCGGAAAACGCACCCAATTCGAAAACAAAAGTAAAAGGAAAAGCACATCAACTCTACGCGACTGCAACAACTCCAACGTACATATGTCATAACGCTCCTTGTAATCGCTAGTTACTCGGCTAAGCTTGAACCCGTTTGTAATAAACTTCAGGAAGTAAACATGAATATAAAGACAGTACACGATCATATTGATAAATTATCAGAATTGTTCCGTTCTCACCGTAATGACGCCTCGACAGAGTTCTCAGCCATCTTCGCAAAAGCTCAACACATTTGACGAATTAGATGTTGAAATAAAACTCCCTCGAGTTACTGCAAGGCAGAAGCACAGATCAAATCATCCGTCTGAAAGTGTAGAAGACTTCTGCCGCCTGAAGGAAAAACCTTGGTAACTGCTCAATTTGTGAAAATTGAGATTTTTTGAAAAATGAATTGATTTTACCCTAGAATAAATAAAAGTGATGAAAAGAAAGTGTTTTTTTATCGATAATATATAAAACTTATAAACTTTCACTTACGGATTCTGGAAATATTAGTGTTTTCATAAGAAAAAAAACCGTAAACACGCGCGCATAAGAAAAACGCGGCAAAGGTCGGTCAGTTACGGTTTTTTTGCTTATCTAAGTCAGTTACAAAGAAAGACAAAATGTCATTCGTCGATAAAGAAAAAAACAGTAACTGTTGTAGTTACGGCTTTTTTACTTATGATTTGAGACGCCGTAAGCCGTAACACGGTAACTGTAGGCTACGATCGACAGTTACGGTAAAAACGCTTATAAATGTTCAAAATTAAAAAACAGTAACTGATTTTTTATGTATTAAAAATATTTTTTTTACATTTTAAGTATCACCATTAGAAAGAGAAGAAAATTTTACTAAGAGTGACATATCATTGTTGTTTTGAAATGTCAATTAAGAAAAATGGCACGTTTATGAATTTCGAACCATTTTCTCGGCGAAAAATGTTTTGAGCAGTTACCAAGGTTTTTCCTTAAGGCGGCAGACTTCTTCAGACGTTCTATATTTATTCCTTATTTAGACTCTCTTATTTCTTCTTTGCGGGACCGATTCTCTTCTATCCACGAAAATGCATTTTCGCTTATGCAACTTCATCCGGAAGCTATGAAAATGTTGGATAAACCAACAACCAACATTTATCGTCATCGCAGAAAAGATAAATAGCCTTTATGGCCCTATTTTACCAAATTTTATGACCGAGGCTATTGCTTGGTATGAAATGTGGAAATGTGGTCTGTTCCCAAACGAATCCTTGGAATATGCAGATTCGATTTCTAAGGCAACGCCATTTCATCCAGCAGTAGCTGAGGCAATCAAGATTGGTCTTACTCTTCCAGCAACAACATGCAATATCGAACGCTCATTTAGCACGTTACGTCGCGACGCGACGCGTCGCGTAAAACTTTGGAATCGGTCTACGATGGGAAATGCAAGGCTTAGCAGACTGTGCATGCTCAGCGTCCACAAAAAAAGAGTGCAAGAAGATCCTGAATTCATAAACAGCGTTATCAACGAATTTGGACAACAACCAAGACGAATGAGGCTTTTGTTCGAAAGGTGAAGAAAATAACTTTATGGTATCTATAGATTATTAATGACTGAGTATTGTTTTTTAATTAAATTAAAAGGAAAACAAAATATATCAAAATATAGTCAATATATTATTTAAAATAATAATAATTATACATATGTAATAATTATGTTCATTATAAAGTTACATTAACTTCATTAATTCTTTGATTTATTTACTAATGATTTGGCCTCTCATATAATCTTAAATTTGTAGTCTATTTAGGCATTTAGTTTAAAAGCCAGGGGGTGCAAGTGCACCCCCTTGCACCCCCCTCCCGGCGTCCATGTACACTGGTGTTCTTTGAAGTAGTTCTAACTACCCCAGCTCATATATTGGAATAAATGATTATGGTAGTTACGATTTTTTTTTGTTTAAAAAAATAACGCCTTCAAGATGTAAAGGTGATATAATAAATACTACAGATGGAGTGTAAATTGTGATCTTAGATTTCAAGCGTGCAGTCATGAAGACTATACAAGGAGTATAAACTCTTATGGGTAAATCACCACCACCAGCAAACCACTAGTTCATTTTTCGCCTCAGATGTCCGATGTGACCCACATGAAGTTATATGAATTTGACCTGTCGATGATTTGTTCAAAATTATGTTTGTCGAAATGGAGCAATGCAAAAAAAATCATTGGAAATTAATAAGAATTCATTGGAAAATCCAAAAAATTGATTAAATTCGAATAATTGCATTGAAATAAATCAAATTTGGAAGCTTATTTTTCAAATTAGGCGACAAATAAAAATTTAATTTTATGTTAAAATATTATTATTTGAAATTAACGAGCTTTTCAACAGACTAATTTGTCAATGGCCATGAACCGGATGAATACAATCGGAATTGTTTTTTGGGGTGCATTTGACTGCAGCGCCCTCATTCCTCAAACGAAATTGATAACACGGTGTTTATACTCCTTGTATAGTCTTCATTCGTGAAACCATGTGTTTATGACAGCAGTTATTTTATTATATTTTGGAAATCTGAATTTAATCAGAACCCCAAAAAATAAAGTTGAAAATGAAAACTTGAGAAAAAAAAATCGAATCGCGTAACATAAATTTTAATACTAAATTTTATTACATAGCCTTCTTTGCAAAGAGGAAAAATGTTAAACAAGTAAAAACTAAGTGTAACTTTCAAAATAATCAAAGCAATGCAAATATACATATATAGATGCAGAAGGCTGTGAAAATAATTATTGTATGTTCTCTTTGTGAGTGTGGCGTTTAATGTTGCCAGTATTTACTATTTTCAGATTTGAGCACTTCGAAGCGACGAAATCTTGTCCAGTTGTTAATCTACTAGAGCTATGGCACCTTGGCGAGATATTTGAGGCTCCACCCAAATTACTCTAGAGGCCGTATTTTTAAGTTATTGACAAACAAAATTTTTTTTAAATGTTCATCTTGAATTTACCGGATTTTGAGATTTCATTTACAGTGGTGTGAAAAAGTTTTTGGACATCGAGCTTAGTTTGCAAAAAGAGTAACTCAGAGAAGTTTTCCTAAATTTTATTCACTTGTTTCAGTAATGGTTAAATTAATTCAAATGTAACAAACATAATTCAGCTTTAAAACAAACATTTTCTAGGATATTTAGAAAAAAAATAATACTAAAAGGAAACACAGATGTTAAACGGCTGTGAAAAAGTTTTTGGACAGTTACCAATACCACAATTAAAGTAAATAGAAAGTTATTGTTAATCGTACTATTTAGAAACATTTTTTAAATTTTTTTAAATTTTTAATAAAAACCTATTTTTTTACAAAAAAATACTATTTTTTCTATTCAATTTATTTTAACAGGCCGAAAATTTGAGTTATCGTAACCATTTTTTTTTAAATCTTCGTCTTTTTATCAGCTATTAATCTGTCTAGATGAATTTTTGATTTATTTGTTGAAAACTGTTAAAATTACTGTCAAATATCAAATCATTCAGTTTGAAATTTTTTGGTAGAGGTTTACATATCACCCTGAATTGAATAGAAAAAATAGTATTTTTTTTGTAAAAATTAGACTTTTTATTAAAAATTTAAAAAAAAAATAAAAATGAAATCTCAAAATCCGGCTAGAGGGATCGATAGGTAAATTCAAGATGAACATTTAAAAAAAAAACAGTGGGTGTGTGTACTTATGTACAATGCAGCAGTTTGCTCGGCTAATCTACGGCAATCAAAAGGACATCGTCTGTGTCCTCTGTCACAATGAGGAATTCCAGGCGTTGCGTAGACTTATTTTGCCGGTATGCTCTCGTAACTCACCTGTGGGTTCATCGACCTTGGGTAGATTCATTACGTCACTTCCAAATTCTGTTCACTTCCCCAGCTTCTTCTTTTAGTTGTTACTCAATTAAATTGAGTGGGTTAGGGTAAATGAAATATGATACGAAGAGTTTCATACTAAGGACATTAATGAATCGGCAAATACAGCATCAACGCTTCCTAAGTTTGAGTGACAACACTCCGAACCTGTCCAAACACCATCGTTGGACCCTTGACATTGGACATTCGTAGTTCGAGTAGCGGCCACACGATGCGTTCTACCATTAAACGTCCAACGTTGGAAAGTGCTCATAGCATCGTTTAGAGCCGGCTTTAGCTGAAAACTAGGATATGTAATTTATTTCCCTCCATAGCCTCTGGGTAAAAACCTCCTCACCCATGGACATCGTGAACGGGCTTTGGCTACGAATTTTTATATGCCCATATAATAATAAACTTAATAGCTAAAGGATTGGAGTTGCAATGCTTCCCTCCTCTACCCCTTCGCCTATATCGTCCGCAGGCCGTATCAGAACATCAAAATTGGCAGCGTGCAGTAAATTAGGGCATGAGATAAAAATGCAGCACGCTGCAATCAAAAGTATTTCAATTGGCTGAGGCTGGTAAAATGACAAGCAAAGCAGCGTGCTGCATGTTCATATCATGTCTTAAATTTGCAGTACGCTGCATATTTCAGGTTCTAATAGGGCCTCCAGCAAACCCATCGTAGCTACAGGCCTGGAAGCAGCCGGTGCTGATCCTACATTTGCTTGAATGTAGGACTTTTCTCGGGTAATAACATAGTGGAGCCAAGTTTTTTAGTTCATTTTTTCAAATAAAAAGTTGTAAAATATTGTATTTTATCACTTTTTTCTGCACCTGGATTACCAGTGATTAGTGTTTCAGTGATTGAATTAAAACAATTTCAAAAAATTTAGTGAACCAATATGTTTTAATGGTTTAATTGTGAAGGTGGCCAATTTTGTTTACATTCGCTGTGGTTTTGTCGAGTTATTTTAGGGCAAAAATGTTGAATTTGTGTGGTTATTGAGTTAAAAGTGAATTTAAAGTGATTAAAGCTTGATGAAGAATAATTTTTAAAAATATTAAAGCAGAAAAATGTGTAGGAAAAAGTTCGAAATTTTTGTTATTCATGTTGTGTGGTGGTACTTGCACTTATGTTTTAATAACTATTCCGTAATAATTTTTAACTATTTTAAATTCACTTTTAATTTCATTACCACATAAATCCAACATTTTTTCCCTAAATTAACACGAAAAAACCACTATGAATGTAAACAAAACTGGTCACCTTATCAATTTCATTCAATTTATTCACTCGGATCACTAACTAACTTATCACCGATAATGCACGTGCAGTATAAAATGTTAAAATACAATATTTTGCCACTTCTTACAAGTTAAAAACTTGGCGAGTCTATGATATTACACTACGAGTTAGAGAAATTGCCTTCCATCCAGTAAAACCCCTCACCCACAAACAGCACACAGTAAACACTACGAATCTTCCTATGCGCACGAAAAACCAAACATACGCTTAGCTGATGACTCGAACATGAAATTTATTTCCCTCCATAGCCTCAGCATAAAAACCCCCTCACCCATCGACCGCGACATCGTGAACCGGCATCGGCTGCGAGTTTTCATATGCGAATCACGGTATTCAGAAACAAGGTAATGTAAAAGACTGTATACCGTATACGGTGTTTTAGTGCTGATGTCACGTGGGGGACACTTCCCATATAAAATCGAAGCTGTTGTTGTTGTTTCCGCATTAAGGTAGAAACAGATTGGCGCGACAACTTTTGCCGCGCCGCTCGACGGATTTTAGATTCCGCCTTAGCTAACAGATTGGCGCGGCGCGGACAATTTAACGGAATTTAACGGACGATGGAATTTAAATAAATAAATTTGAAATTTTTAATGTAAATATAATTTAATGAATTTTTTTTGTACTTTTTTAATTATTTATCATGTGAAAACACATGATCCTTAATTATAACTGTGCTCTTACCTAGAAATAAAAATTTAAGCTATTTTCAATATTTTCGTATATTGTTTTTTTTTTCAATATTTGAATAAAGCAAAATTTATTTATTTAAGGAAGAATTGAGGTGTTAGATAATATTTTGCCATTTATAGAAAATTACCTGAAATTTAAAAACTAAAGGGTTTTATTTGAATGAGGGTGGCTCCACGACTTGTTTTATGGTACTAAATTAGAAAATTTTACCTTCAAGTAGGAGATGGGCGGTTTGTTTTTTACATTGAACTGCATAATGACATTTTCCCATGTACCTAAAATTACTTAGAATTTAAAAATTAAAGGGCCTGATTTGAAAGAGGTTAGTTCCATGACCTGATTTATGATATTACATTATATATGTTTAATGAGGGTCTAGTGTAGCGGATGAAAGAATGGATTGGCAATTTATATAATATCGTTCGAAATGTAACAGTTCCAAACGTGACCACTACGCGTACCAAGGACCACTATCCAGAGCAAACTCAGAGAAGAAGACGGATTGAGTGGATAATTAAAACTCTGTGTTGGTTAGTAAACTTAGTTTATTGATTATTGGTTATCTAGGTTTATCTATTTATTTATTTAATGACATATTAAAGGAATACAAACAATACAAACAAAATTGCTAGTCTGGCTCTGAAAGAACAATACAACAAAAAGAAACTAGTCTCTTTGGCACGATTTCGGTGACCCGACATGTATGTGCCGCAAATGCTAGCGGTTAAAAAGTGTCTGGTGTGGGCACTATGTCATAAAATGACATGTATGTGCCGAAGTTATAGAACATACCTTCCAACTTATTTAATAGGGAACAATATAATTATAACAAAACGAAACTTCTTGAACTTGACTTGAACTTGACGGTTTAGATGATTGTGATTGACTGGAATTTTGAAGCTCCGGCTCGCCTTTTATATCCGAAATTTCCTTTCGTCGCCTACTCAAGTTCTATTGACATATTACTTTGTCGTTGCAGTTGTCGCCGCCTACTTGTCCCTTTAAGACATATTATAGCAAGTGTCTGAACAATATAAGTTTACCTGTAAGTAAACAATGGGCTGCTTAATGGTATTTTTCCATTCACCGAATATTACCCGAAAAATTAAAATAAAAAGGTGGGTTTGTTCGGAATTGTTTTTCCCATTTATAGGACCTGCCTAAAATCACTTAAATAACTTAGTTTTAAAAATTCCATATCAGTTGATTTTAAAATTTCAAAGGTTGCTAGTTTTTTAAAAATTTTCTGGAAGGAACTTTTCTTGTTAACAAGAGAAAGAAACGGTCATATGTATGTTGTCATTCAGGGAAGTTTTGGATCAAAATTCTTTCGTCTCTTTTCTGGAAACCTATTTTTGCCTATTTAATACCACCTGCTTCACAACTTGAAAGTTTAAACTATGTATATTACATCATTAGAAAGTAATAAAAAATTCTCTTTCCGGGTTTCCGCCTAAAATATCTATCATCAATATTTCCAGCTTGAACCCTCAGCATGTTTTAATTCAAATTTTATCTGACCAAAAACTTTAACTAAAAACTTTCCCAGAAATTAATTTAATACTTTACTTTGGCTCCTGTTTTTCCTCCGGCTCCGGAATTTTATAGTTTTTAATCCTATGTTAAATTCCTCTGGGATAAATATAAACATTTCACTAAAAAATAAACTTGAAGTACCTCCAAAAGCTTAAATTAACCGTCACATTGAGTTGCTAAATAGAGACAAATTTTTTTTATTGTTGACTGTTTTTGTTTGATTTTATTACAATAATTAGTTTTAAATACCTGCCACACAGTCTTTTTTATGCCCCATAATTGGTAAATTTCTTTTTTGCCATTTTATAATAAATTGCATTAAAAAACTAAAAAAACAATCACGAATTAAATTTAAAAATAACCGCCACGAACAAGTTGTCAATTTGCAGGCAGACAGCAGTTCAAAGCAAAAAATGTGTACTAAATCAGCTCGTCATGGTTGGTACCACTGGGCGACCAGCGGCAGAATTCGAAATAGCTCGAATTTGTCCGCGCGACAAGTCGCCTCCGCGCCTTTGTGGTAGCATATATGGTGGTGCGTGTATTTTAATCGATTTTGCCGCCACGGACACCGCCTCCGCGACAAAATTCGCGCCAATCTGTTTGTACCTTTACGGCTGACGTCACCAGGCGCCCATTTTTTACGGTATTCGAAGCTGCCGTCGCTTCTGTATACCGTGCATAATAACGATAATCCCAGTGCGCATGAAGAATGGAAGTTGAAATGCTTGCCCTCCATTGCCTCCAAGCCCTTCGCCTATATCCTCAAGTTGCGTTGCGTTGCGAATTCGTCAAAATTCACTCTCATAATATAACTTCAAAAATTTTGTCAATAACTTAAAAATTACGACATCTAGGGTAATTTGGGTGGAACATCAAATATTTCGCCACAATGCGTCGGTCAGCGGACAAATGGGCCTTGAATTAAGCGCAGCTTTAATTTAACATAACAAGGTTGTCATTTCCTCAAAAGTGAGACGAGTGTCTCCGACAATGCGCCGCAAATGATGCTTCACGGACTTCACCACCGACTCCTAGATTCCCCAAAAATGAGGAGAGTGTGGTGGAATGAAATTCCACTTGGTACCATCGTTGGATAGTAGTTCTGGAACTCGATAAGCATCACAATTTTTTGATAGGACTAGCTTTGTTTTTAATTCTGCATCTGCTCCGATGAAATTAGTACCTCGATCGGAGTACAAGTCAGGGCGTATACCGCGCCAAGAGGTAAATCTTCGAAAGGCTGCTATAAATGACTCCGAAGTCAAGTCTCCCACTAGTTCTAAGTGTTCAGCTTTTGTACTTAGAAAAATAAACAAAAAAATATATCCTTTCTGGGTCTTAAATCCTCTTGCTTTGTGTATCTTGAGAGCGAGATGGCTGCAAAGATCTTACTCTATTAGGTGGCAAGGAACCCATCAGTTGGTCCTTTCAAACAGCTGCCTGTCGAAAGCAGGGTACACATCGGTGAATGTAATGACGTACCTACTGCGTTTCTACCATTAAGTATCCAATAACGTCGTCTTATTTGGCACAAGGTGAGCTGAGTCCCGCCTTGTAATGTGAGCTCATGATAATACTTTATAATCAAGGTACTGAAGTGATCCTTCTTAGGCAAAATTATTGGATGTTTTTCCGAATAAGAGTTTAGAGTTTTTTAGGCGACCGCCAACTCTCAAGAGTGCGAAGCCATCAATAAATGGACGTAAGCGTAGTGTAGGGCTATTAGGATTAATCGGGTTTCCTGATGATAGTTGGTGGATTTCATGAAAAAAAATAGTGATTCTGAACCAATATAATGCATGATAAAGAGTCATGTAATTCGGTGGTGGTTAATATCGCAGTTTGACGATGAGAAGAGAGTAGCCTACAGTTGAAGCTGAATCTGCGAGTGTAGGCCACAATCCGTATCACCTTCGACAGCGAAGAATAGCGCTCAATAATAGAACAATTTTTTGTTATCCTTACATGTAGCACCGTAGTCTTCTTTTCTTATAAATCTTCTGGTTTTGAAAATGTTGGTAAATTAGGCTGCCAATATGTAGCGTCTTGAAGGTCCTTTCCACCACAATGTAAAGTTTGTTAGTTTTCCTGGTCTAAGGCCGCGACTAGCGCAGTCTGCTGGATTATCCTCTGATGACAAGTATCTCCATTGATTTATATTTGTTGATTGTTGTATTTCCGATACTCTATTCGCAACATAGGTCTTCCATTGGGAGAGAGGTGCACGTAACCAACTGAGCACCGTGCTTGAATCGGTCCATGCTACAATTGAATAAGGTGTAGTGAAAGTAGATTGGAGGCTGTTAAGAAGACGTGTAAGCAATACTGCTGCAGCTAGTTCGTTTGAGGAGTGACCTTGCTTTTTGCAGCTACCAGTTGTACAAGTATATTCAGCTTATCAGGTTGAGTTACCCGCGAATATACTACTCCGGCATACGCTATATTAGATGCATAAGCAAATCCGTGTAATTTAAATGAAAGTTGTGAAGATTTGATGTTTAGCCATCGTGGCACTCGAATTTGTTCTAGTAAAGGCAGCTCTTCACGAAAAGTCATCCCCTCATACGATAGTGGCGTAGGTAGTGGATCGTCCCAACCTAGTCCAGTCAGACATAACTTTTGAAGCATTGTTTTAGCCATAATGATGCTTGGAGCTAAGAAGCCTAGGGGATTAAAAAGTCTGGAAATATCTGATAGTAATTTACGTTTTGTAACGACTCCCATATTATGTGGAAGTTAGACCTTAAAACTAAACTGATCTTTGGCTGGCTGCCAAAAAATACCTAATGTCTTTATGGTATTGTCAGCATCACCATCTAAAAATAAGATGGCACTTTCCTCACGATATTCAGGCGGAATTTCGCGTAACAGCTCGGAATTGTTCGAGCCCCACTTTCTAAGGTCTATCAAGCTGGCAAACCCATTACAGCAGAACCAAATGAAAGTTAGATCAAAATTTTTAACTTTTTTTTATTATTTTATTACCTAAGAAAGAATTTTTTACTCTTTTATTTTTTTTTTTAATTCAAGGTTCGGCTAGCTTTATATGAAGCGGGCAAACCCATTACAGCAGAACCAAAAAAAAAGTTAGATCAAAATTTTTAACTCTTTTTTTACTATTTTATTACCCAAGAGAGAATTTTTTACTCCTTTATTTTTTAAAAAAATGCAGGGTGTTGAGGAATCAATCATCATTATACTAACATTTAAATTAATTCATAATACTAATTCATAATTCATATTTGCTTAATCTCTAAAATAAATCCAAAAAAACAAAACCTAATCAAATATCATAAATTCATGCTTTCTCATAGAAGAATTTTATTATCATCCAAAACGTAATCTGATATTTGATTTTTAATGTATCTGGCGCAAATTGCCAGACGTAATAAGACTCCAATTTTAAATGCAACTGGCGTAAATTGCTGCGAGAGCAATTTACGATACCTATGAGAAAGAATGAATTTATGATTCTATGGGAAAATTCTTCCCTCGGAAAACTTCAGATTTAGGAATAAGCAATTATTGTATAAAAGTCCGTTTTTTAAATAAAGTGGTGAGTGGTTTTTCAGCATTAAAACAGCGAGTTACAATCTTTTTTCTTAATATTCAAGTGTACTGTTCTATGAGCCTTTGCACTAAACTACAAGGGTCTAGGTTTATGTGCCTTAGACCAATTTAATTTCAATTACAAAGCGAAATAAAATAATTTCGTACATTTTTGGTGACCCCGAGAATTCGGAAGGAAGTTAGACAATTTTTTATTCAACATTTTCATCATCGGCATCATTATCTGACCGTAATTTATATCAAGGAAAGTTCACGTGCACGAGATCATCATGGATATGGAGCGATTGTCTCAGATGCAAAAGGAGACTGGAGGAGAAATCGAGAGAATCTCCAACAACTACACAAAGACCCCCATTGACCGGAGGACCTCATCGTATATGAACACCAAATTACGAGAGCTAGGAGACTTATGGACGATGTTCGAGGCTACGGACAACGAGATCCGGACAAATCACGCCGATAAAGTTAATCACCCCTACTTTTTTCAAGAGTACTACCGTCAAATACAGAAAGGTTATGAAAAGGTTATTAATGACATCAAGCAGCGTCTTGAATCGCTCAAGACCGTCGGTCAAGCCACAAACCAGCCTGGAGTAGTCATTGAAGAAGAACGCGATAAAGAAGAAGGCGATGAAGAAGAACCTCATAAGACGTCTAGCGCAGCTGGCGCTATTCCAAAGCATCATCGTTATGAAGCGAAGAAAGAACAACTGACTTAACAATTGTATTTGTTAACAAAGACCGCTGACTTAACAATCAATACAAGAAAACTCATTATTCTAAGTACAGCAATGCGGAAAATACTAAAGACTACTGGTGATGCCATCAGTCCTCTGCCAGAGTGTTACTGCATACATACTCATACAGCAATTTGGAGTCAGCTTAGCGAATCATCGCTGGAACATTACAACATCGAGGAGTACTTTAGTCTGGAAGAAGAGGTTCAAACAGCACTCCTACAGCTATATGGTCAATTGAAGACTTCCAAAACAACAGTAGAGTCAACAATTAAGAACTCTTCAGCCGTCAAGCTGCCTAAGGTAACTTTACCAAAGTTCGATGGTGATTACCTGAAGTGGCGCCAGTTTCGAGACCTATTTACGGAACTGATTCACAACCAAAACATTGCAGATTGCCTTAAGATGTGGTATCTAAAGACAAGCCTGCTGGGAGAAGCAGAAAAGCTTATCAGACACTATACAATCTCAGATGCCAACTATATGTCAGCCTGGAAGGTCATCAATGATCGATACGAAAACACCAGATTATTGGCAACAGCATTGATAAGCAAACTTCTGTCGCAACCAAGCCAATCAAATGAAAGTGCAACAACCATTAAGTCGATGCACGACACAACATGGGAATGCTTATTAGGACTTCAAAACCTACAACTTGACACTTCGCATTGGGATCCATTGCTCCTGCATATCCTACAAAGAAAGATGGACAGGAATACACTCACGTTATGGGAGCAGTCACTATCCAATCCGAGAGCACTCCCAACACTCACAGATTTTCTCAAGTTTCTAGAAATCCGGTTCCAGTCGCTAGAGGCACTGAGAGGCAAAGCCAAGTCTATAGAAGAAAGGCCAAAACAGCAAACAACATTAAAAACGTTTTCCACCATGGTGACGACAAGTCATAGTTGTCCTTCATGCAAGGGACAACACGCACTGTATGCGTGTAACAAATTTCTTCAGTCAACACCAGCCGATCGCCTAAAAACAGTAAGGGCAAACAAACTCTGCATCAATTGTTTTAAATCAGGACACAGCTACTACAATTGCACATCTAGAACCTGCACCAAATGCTCACGAAGGCATAGCACTCTCTTGCATCTGGAAGACACAACATCAAACAGCAAAGTTACCAAGATGGACGTCCCAAAGGAACCTACAGCCCAAACAAACAACAAAATTGCGACAGCTCAGCAAGCTTCGGGGGAGGACTTTCAGCTTCTCTGACAGCGAATTCAGTCCAACCAATTAAGGGATATGTTTTATTAGGCCCAGCTCTTGTGAATGTTAGCAATCAAGTAGGCAAGAGCATTCAATGCAGAGCCCTTCTTGACAGTGGGTCCCAGTTGAGTTTCCTAACTGAACATTCAGCCAAGAGTTTAAACCTAAGGATGGAATTCACGCAGACCAACATCGAAATGATTGGCCAGCAAAGCCAAAAGACACATCAACGAGCAACTATCAATTTACACTCCAGAATCAATGGCTTCAACGCTTCCATCGAAGTCCAGATTATACCCAGCATAATTTCTCCACAACCTACCTGTTTGATCGACATTTCTACTTGGTCAATACCTCATAATATAGCTCTCGCTGATCCACATTTCAACGAAACAGGGGAGATTGATCTTCTAATAGGCGCTGAATTATACCATTCTCTCCTTGCAGTAGGACAGATTAAGCTATGTGACACCTTGCCGATTTTGCAGAATACCGTGTTCGGGTGGGTCGTTGGCGGCAAGATACAAGATGCTGTTTCTCAACAAGCGACTTGTGGTATTTGCTCTGAAGATGAACGATTAAGCGAACAAATTGAAAGGTTCTGGCAGCTGGAAGACGTTGACAGCACAGATCGTTCGCTCTCGGTCATAGATCAACAATGCGAAGTTAACTTCAATGAAACATGCACAAGAGATAACTCAGGACGGTCTACAGTGAACCTACCAATGCGAAAGGATCCACAGACGCTTGGCGAGTCCAAGGAGATAGCCTATCGAAGATTTTTAGGTGTAGAACGGAAACTCACTTTGAATCCAGAGCTAAAGGAACAATACTGCGCATTCATGCGCGAGTATGAACAATTAGGACACATGCGAGAAATTGATGTCAACACAATAAGCAAACCTTATTATTTCTTGCCACATCACGCAGTCATAAAGCCCGAAAGTTCCACTACCAAATTACGAGTCGTGTTTGACGCCTCAGCCAAGACGACAACAGGGATTTCGCTAAATGATATTCTTCACATAAGGCCAATAATCCAAGAGGACGTGTACACTATATTATTACGCTTCCGTCTTCCACGATATGTCTTTACCGCCGACATCGAAAAGATGTATAGACAAATAAGAATAGCCGAGGAACAACAAAGATACCAACTGATATGGTGGCGCAGACATCCGCAAGAAAAGATTCGGTGCTTTCAACTGACTACAGTAACATACGGCACCGCCTGCGCACCATATCTAGCGATACGATGTCTCCAGAAACTAGCCGAAGAAGAATCCCACAGCTCAAACAAAATTTCTATGTAGACGATGTACTAGCTGGATCTGACAGCCTGATGGAAGCAGTAGAAAAGAAATCACAACTACAAAAGCTGCTACATCAAGGTGGTTTCAAATTAAGAAAATGGTGTGCCAATCACCCACAGCTTCTGCAAGGAATTGGACCAGAAGACCAGGAATTGCAGTTGGACTTCAGCAGTATGACAGAAGAGCATGTGAAAACTATGGGATTGACATGGTCTCCAAAAACAAATATGTTCCGCGTTAGATTCAATGGCACCCCACATCATCGAATAACTAAACGCCCAGTGGTATCAGACATAGCGCATCTTTTTGACCCGTTGGGCATAGTGGCTCCAATAGTGGTCATTGCAAAACTGTTTTCTCAAAGATTATGGGCACTTAAAATAGACTGGGACGCTGCCCTACCACAAGAGCATCATTCCTACTGGACTAGGTTCAAAGAAGACTTGGCTGTATTAAACGACGTTACAGTTCCTAGACACGTCTTTGCCCAGAGAAGTCCGAAATCATTACAAATCCACATATTCACCGACGCCTCAGAAAGGGCATTTGGGGCGGTTGCTTACATTCGGTCCATCAATAAGGACAACATCATTACCGTACGGCTACTGTGTGCAAAATCAAGAGTTGCACCATTGAAGCAGCATACATTACCCCGTTTAGAACTTTGTGCAGCTAAACTAGGTGCCGAGCTAGGCAACAGAATTCGAGTCGACCTTAATTTCAAGGGAGAATCGATGTACTTTTGGACTGACTCCGAAATTACGTTAGCATGGATCAACACAAGCTCAGCCAAACTTCAAACATTTGTGGCAAACAGAGTGGCAGCAATACAAACACCTACCAGAGCACAGCAGTGGCATCACGTAACCTCCAAGCAAAACCCAGCAGATGTACTGTCCCGAGGCACCACACCACAGAAGCTGATCTCAGACAATTTATGGTTCTACGGCCCCATTTTTATTCACGGCGCAGAATCAAGCTGGCCTCCACCATATGAAAAGGGGAGGCAAGATTTATTGGAACTAAGAAAAGGTGTAGTAACGTCAGCACTCCAGATCACAGATACACATTTCATCGACATTATTAATCATAGAAATTCATTCAAAAGGCTTCAGAGAATAGTAGCTTATGTGCTACGGTTCGCCAAGGGCTTGAGGAAGGATTCAAATCACAGCTGAAGAGATGGGAAGTGCTAAATACACAATCATGAAAGCGATACAGGAATCAGAGCTCAAAGGTGATGTAAATCATCTAAGAAAATATGGAGAAGTGTCAAAGAATAGCTCCTTGGCCGGTCTCACCCCCTTCATTGATCATGATGGTGTCGTAAGGGTTGGCGGAAGACTGGAGGCCGCTGATCTTCCATACGATTCAAAACATCCAATTTTGCTACCTTATGGCCACTCATTGACAAAGACCATCCTGAATGAGATTCATGTGGATAACCTCCATATTGGTCCACAAGGTTTACTGGGGATTACACGGCAGCAGTTCTGGCCAATAAAGGGCAAAACATTAGTAAGGTCGGTCGTGCAACATTGTGTTCACTGTGCTAAAGCTAAGCCGATACTATTGCAACAACTAATGGGAAATCTTCCGCCAGCACGAGTACAGCCAGCAAGACCCTTCATCAATTCTAGAGTTGACCTCTGCGGTCCTGTTTGGACACACTTTAAGATCCGAGATAAACGTCCTGTCAAAGCTTACATCGCAGTTTTCTGCTGTTTTTCGACGAAGGCCGTACATCTAGAGATTGTCAGTGACATGACTACAGAAGGTTTCATTGGCGCATTAAAAAGGTTTACAGCAAGAAGAGGTCACTGCCGCCACATTTTCTGCGACAATGGCACCAATTTCGTGGGTGCAAGAAATCAATTGACCGAATTACAACAACTTATTCAATCTGAAGATTCAATTAACAGAATCGTAACAACGTGCAGCTCCAGAGGTACTGATTTTCACATCATACCCCCACGAGCTCCACACTTTGGTGGCCTGTGGAAAGCTGCCGTTAAGTCAGCGAAGCATTTACTTCAATCAACGTTAGTAGCCGCCTCGCTTACCTACGAGGAGATGGAGACAGTTGTAACAGAGGTGGAGGCCATTCTGAATTCAAGACCTCTTACCCTTCTTCTTCTTCTTTAACGGCTCTACAACCGGGATCCGGTCCTGGCCTCGCGCAACTGTTCTCTCCACCGGTCCCGATTCTGAGCCGATGTCATCCAGTTTGGCATCCCTAAACTCTGAGCGTCCTGGTCCACTCCATCCTTCCAGCGAAGGTTGGGCCTCCCTCGCTGTCGCACCCCATAGGTCTTACCGCAGAGAACTTTACGAGCAGGCTCATCTTCACTCATACGAGCTAGATGCCCTGCCCACCGGAGCCTACCGAGCTTTATTTTCTTCACAACATCTATGTCGCGATAGCGCTCGTAGATCTCGTCATTGTAGAGTCTCCGGAATCGTCCTTCCTCATATACGGGGCCAACAATCCTCCGAAGTATTTTCCTCTCAAACACGCCCAAGAGGTTTGAGTGCTTTTTGCTAAGCACCCACGTTTCGGATGCATATGTGAGAACGGGTAAGACCATCGTCTTATATAGTAAAAGTTTAGACGTTATGGTTAGATATTTGGATTTGAAGAGCCTTGACAGACTATAGTAGGCTTTGTTGGCTTTTAGCAGTCGTGCGCGTATTTCTGGTTCCATGCTATTGTAGGCTGCTACTATTGACCCAAGGTAGGTAAATGATTTTACCACGTCAAACTCGTGTTCCGCTACCTTGATTGTGGGACCAATGTTAGGTGTTCTTCCAGACGAGGCCACCATGTACTTTGTTTTGCTTTCGTTAATGTGCAGTCCCAGATTTCCTGCCGCTTGCTCAATCTGAGTGAAAGCTTCTTGTACAGCTGTTGTTGTTCTTCCAATGATGTCAATGTCGTCTGCGTAAGCCAGTAATTGGGTGGACTTGTGGAGGATTGTACCCCTTGATGTCACGCCCGAATCGCGGATCACTTTCTCCAACGCCAGGTTGAAAAGGAGGCAGGCCAGACCGTCCCCTTGTCGGAGTCCATTATAGATGTTGATTGGTCTGGACAGTGTTCCGGATACCTTTACTTGGCTTGACACATTGATCATGGTCAACCTACATAGTCTTGTCAGTTTGTTGCGGATGCCGAATTCTCTCATGGCTTTGTAGAGTTCTTCCCTGGCTATGCTATCATAGGCGGCTTTAAAGTCTATGAAGAGGTGTTGAATTGAGTTTTGAAACTCTAGACATTTTTCCATAGCCTGCCTCAAGGTGAAAATCTGATCAGTCGTTGATTTGCCTGGGCTGAAGCCACACTGGTAATGGCCTATGATGTTTCTGGCGTATGGGGCCATCCTGTTTTGTAGGATAGCGGAGAATATCTTATACACGGTACTCAACAACGTTATACCGCGATAATTAGTGCACGCTGTGATATCTCCTTTTTTGTGTACCGGACAGAGGATGCCTTTTCTCCAGTCTTCTGGCATCACTTCCTGCTCCCATACTTGCACAATTAGTTCATGAATCGCTTGGTGTAATGTAGGCCCTCCATATTTAACCAGCTCTGCTGCGATGCCGTCTGCACCCGAGGCCTTGTTGTTTTTGAGCCGGCTGATGGCTCTGCTAACTTCTTCTATGCTTGGTGGCGGCAGCATAGCATTGTCATCAGATATTGGTGGAGACTCCGAATCCTCAGTTAGCTCGCCATTTAGCAATTCATGAAAGTGCTCTTCCCATCGCTCCAAGATGCCTTTAGGATCGGTGATCAGATTCCCTTCTTTGTCCTTGCAGTATGTGCAACGTGGTGTGAATTGCGTCATACTGCGGACTCTTTGGTAGAACTCCCGCGCCTGGTGCGGCCGTCGTTCTCTGTACTGTTCTAGCTCACAGACGAGATTTTTTTCCCAGGCTTCCTTTTTCTGTCTGTGAATTCTCTTTTCTTCTTTTCTGAGCTCTTTATAGTTCTCTTCGCGTGCCCGTGTTCTCTGAGACTGCTGCATGGCTCGGTACGCAGCATTCTTACGTTCAGTTGCCAGCTTGCATTCATTATCGAACCAGTCGTTCCGATCTTTACGACTTCTGCCTAAGATGGAATCAGCAGTACTAATGACAGTATTTTTAAGGCGTGTCCAGTTCTCTTCGACGCCCGGCATCTCATCCCCAGGACTTAGGGCGAGTTCTAATGCATGACCGTAGCTGTTTCTGGCCATTTCATTGCGTAGTGCAGCTGTGTTGATTCGAGCCTGATCAGCGGATACAAAGCTTTTCAGCGTTGTAATGCGCTCTCGGAGCACCATACCAACAAGATAGTGATCCGAGTCGAAGTTGGCACCTCGGTACGTTCGTACCGTCATCAGACCCGAAAGGTGGCGGCGGTCTATCAACACATGATCTATTTGGTTGCGAGTGGCTCCATCAGGAGATACCTAGGTGGCTTTATGGATATCTTTACGCGCAAATCTAGTACTTGCAACGACCAAGTTCTTACTTGCTGCCATCTCTACAACTCGTTGTCCATTGTCATTAGTGTTTTTATGCAAGCTGTGGTTGCCGACATATTGCCTGTATATGGGCTCCCGGCCTACTTTAGCGTTCAGATCTCCCAGTATGATTTTTACATCATACCTGGGGCAGGCATTAAGTTCCCGTTCAACTAATTCGAAGAACTCTTCTTTATCATCATCCGGGGACTCTTCTGTAGGTGCGTGAACGTTTATGAGGCTGATGTTCTTAAATTTACCTCGCACACGAAGGGAGCATAGCCTTTCGTTTATTGCTTTAAAGCCGATAATGGTAGGCTTCATTCTTTTGCTGACCATAAAACCTACTCCTAGAACATGGTATTTTTTATGACAGCTGTAATATACGTCATACTCAGGTTTTTGCAAAACACCATTCCCTGTCCACCTCATCTCCTGAATGGCGGTAATGTCAGCTTTATACTTTGACAGGCTATCGGCTAGATGTTTTGAAGCTCGAGTTCTGTACAGAGTTCGAACGTTCCATGAAAAAATGCGTAAATCGTTTTGCCTTTTTCGTTGCCGTGGTCGTCGTCGTTTATTCCAGTATCCGAGGCATGTTGCTCGTTCCGTAATAATTGTTTTTTACGGGTGAGGTTATTAGCCTCACGCCAACCTTACTTGGAAGGGACTAGCCCGATCATATTAGCCTATCCTCTCTCATAGAATAGTTACCAGTGGCCACCGCTAGGAGGTTATGATCGCACTTCCATCAGTCCGAAATAGTTGCGGCACGTGCATGTTATGCTACATGTTATTCCCCCTATTCCGCTGATGACTGACCTCTTACCCTAATGTCTACAAATCCCAATGATTTGATGGCACTCACTCCAGGGCATTTTTTAATAGGGGAGCCCCTAACGTCAACCGTGGATTCTCACGCCAAACCTCCGAACGTAAATCTTCTCACACGGTGGAAACTTGTCACACATCTTAAAAATAAATTCTGGCGCAGATGGCAGAAGGAATACTTAAAAGAGCTTCAATATCGTGCCAAGTGGAGGCAACGGTCACAAAACATCAAACAAGGCGACATGGCCATAATCAAGGAAGACAATACTCCTCTGTTACGCTGGTTACTAGGACGAATATTACAAACTCACGCTGGAAATGACGGTCTCGTCCGTGTTGCTGATGTTAAAACATCTACAGGGGTGCTACGCCGCCCCATCCACAAACTAGCACCTCTACCAATAGAGAATCCTGAAGCAGGGAGCGAGGAAGAATCCAAAGCAAGAGAAGAATCCTCAAAGTTGCATCAGCCATCGGACCCCCTTGGACCCCAGTCAACAACGTCTTCTGAAGAAAACAGACCCAACGAAAAGCACACAACTGAGTCACCGCCAAGGAAGAAAATAAGAGGCTCAATGGGATCTGCCATCATGACATTACTTCTCACTTGTTTAATTCTTCCTACAACTTGGGCTACCCCCTGTTCAGGATCCTAAAAGTAAACAAACTTTATAAAAAAGAATTAATATTATAAAAAAACAATACATACCTGACAACACTAAAAAACTCTAAAGGTTTGCCTCGAACACGGCCCCCCATGTCCCAAGCATCCAAAAAAATTATAAAATATATACAATAAATTAATTTATAATCAAAGACATAAAATAAACACTTACCAGGCTGACATTCTGACAGCCGATGTCAGCGACACGAATACACACAAATAAACTTTATTCACAATGGAGAGTGGGAATGCGAAACTCCCCACCAAGTTCGACTGATCTATTGTGAAATTGCAAATAAATATCGGAGCACTTTGGGCACAAACTCAGATCACAATTTGATCTTCTACGTGCTATGAGCTAGAAGAACCAAGCTGAGGCTAGTGATCTCCATCTAAAAAGGTCGGTTTATGACGCCTTTCGAAAATCCTGTAGGTTTTATGACTCAGGATTTATCTAATAATATCGAAAATCCTGTAGGTTTTATGACGCAGGATTTATCTAATAATATTTCTACATTCCCTATCCCATACCAAAGGTCGGTCTTTGACGCCTTTATCATCCTACATATCCCGAAGGTTCATGACTCGGGATACCGTGATTTCCTTTCAAATTAATAGAAATTTGAATTTGTTATTTTGAATTTTAGTTGACTTCCCAAGCAAGCGGCAGCCATATCGGAGACTTATTTACAAGGAGAAAACAATCGAATTAGATCACAAGCAGAATTGGAACTCGTCAAGATCGAATTGGAAAATATAGTTAAGATCGAATTGGAAAATATCAAGCAGAAATTATTTCGTATTAAAGAAAAAGTGAATTTAGATTTTAAGTTTTGTTAAAGAATTTTATTATTTAAGACGTTGGAAAATTTGTATTTAATAAAATAAATATTAAAGTGAAGTAAAATTTGTTTTTCTGAAATCACACGTTGTAACCATCCACTGAGTTTTACTAATAGGCTTAATTCTAGCCCATACTCCCCCGTTGAAATAACACCTTTCAAAAATCAACCGGGAATCTATTTTGAAAATTTGGGACCATCAAATATTATCTCCAGTGAATGGAATCTAATCGCATTCTACAACATGGAGCCATTTTGGCAAGAGCTTTACACGCTTCAACAATTTATCAGCAAGTTACAAGAAATATGCGGCCAACTAGAACAACATGAGCTTTGTCTTCAAACGATGGCACAGTTTCAACAGCTTATGGGCGACTTGTCAAAAAATAACGAGTTACTCGTCAAGCAGCCTGGCCACAAACGCAAACGGAGAGGCGCACTAAATTTCATTGGAAACATGGCCAATGCGCTGTTCGGAGTTTTAGACTCCGAATACGCTAAAGAAATGTCCATGACTATCCAAAAGGTCGAGAGAAACGAACTTTATCTCTCAGAATTAGTGAAGAATCAAACCTCGCTAATAGATACAACAATAAATGTGATGAGAAATGACCAGGAGTCCATTAGAGCAAAATTGCTGTCCGTAGATGATCACATCAACCAACTGATTACAGGATTAACAACCATCCAACAGGAACTACAACAAGAGCAGCTCTCACAACTCTTCACGACAGTAGCAATTCAAACCATGCTACTCGCGTCCAATTTTCTTTGCATTCAAAATACCATTTTGGATGTACTAGTCGATACGCACCATGGGAGAATAAGCCCTCTACTCATAACAACATCTCAATTCCGCGAGGAGATCAATAAACTCAAAATCCACCTTCCAGCGTCACTCAAACTGCCAGCAGTACCGGAGAATATATTAAGCTTTTACAGCCTCATCACTGTCACTGGAAAAGCAGAACCAAATCACATTACTACCACTGCTGGCGTCGGAAAACTTAGAACTCTTCCATATAGTACCAGTTCCAGTACAAATGAACGATACATTCGTAGCAATCCAACCATCATTCCCATACCTAATAATGAATCTCTACAGGGATAAATATTACCCAGTGACGGATCAAGAGCTTCTTTCATGTATTTTCTTCAACAGAGAAAGATATCTCTGCAAGCAGAATCATCCGTTGTACAGAAGAGGCTCTAATCTTAGTGCCTGCGAAATGAACTTCATCAATGAAGACCAGCAATCGCCGTTATGTCATGTCGTCAAGACCGAAAACAGGGCACATTGGATACAACTACGAGCAACCAACCAATGGATATATTCCTTGAAGGAGAGGACAGCGCTGAATGTAGTATGCGGTGATAAAACAACAAAATTCTATATAGAAAATAGACTGTTAAGGATAATGGCCGATTGCGTTATTAAACAGCAACAGTTAACAATACAGGGACACAAATTGTATCCAACGACGGTGCGACTCTCATTCACCCCATCACAGAATCTAACTGAAAATTTAACAAGCAAACAGCTTCAACCAATAGTACTTCAGACACACGATTATTCACCTCATTTTGAAGAGTTGGCCGAAATAAAGAAGAAACTCTTGGAGGTACATAGTGAACTCCCAGCAACGCTTGATCATCATGAGATTCATCAATACTCTATAGCTTACTTCAGTCTACTCCTCATCATAATTTTAAGCGCATACCTCATATGGAGACACAGAATAGCTTTATGGTCCAGCAGCACTAAGCCCAAGGAGATAATTGAGTCGCCGCAACCTGACGACAACCACTACAATACACCAACCAGAAACAGGGACTTCACCGCCAACTTTGATTCAAAATCCTGTTGAATACATCATTCAACGGGGGAGAATGTTGAGGAATCAATCATCATTATACTAACATTAGAATTAATTCATAATATTAATTCATAATTCATATTTGCTTAATCTCTAAAATAAATCCAAAAAAACAAAACCTAATCAAATATCATAAATTCATGCTTTCTCATAGAAGAATTTTATTATCATCCAAAACGTAATCTGATATTTGATTTTTAATGTATCTGGCGCAAATTGCCAGACGTAATAAGACTCCAATTTTAAATGCAACTGGCGTAAATTGCTGCGAGAGCAATTTACGATACCTATGAGAAAGAATGAATTTATGATTCTATGGGAAAATTCTTCCCTCGGAAAACTTCAGATTTAGGAATAAGCAATTATTGTATAAAAGTCCGTTTTTTAAATAAAGTGGTGAGTTGTTTTTCAGCATTAAAACAGCGAGTTACAATCTTTTTTCTTAATATTCAAGTGTACTGGTCTATGAGCCTTTGCACTAAACTACAAGGGTCTAGGTTTATGTGCCTTAGACCAATTTAATTTCAATTACAAAGCGAAATAAAAGAATTTCGTACACAGGGTTCTGCCTGCTTTATGTCAAGCTAGCAAACCCACTACAGCAAAACCAAACGAAAGTTATATCAAAATTTCAAACTTTTTTTTACTATTTAATTACCCAGGATGGAATTTTTTCTCTTTTATTTTCAAGAAAAAAGCATAATTCTGCCAGCTTTATGTCAAGCTAGTAGAACCATTCTTAATAACTATCACATGCATCCACAAACTTCTTATATTTATTAATCATTTCTTTACTAAGAGTACCTAATATACTACATATTTTTTTACCCAACCGTTAAATAAATTTATTTCTCCATCAAATCAAAAAATAAAATTTCTATTCTGTCTGCAATTTAAGATTACCTGCTTAACTTCATACATTCATTTCCCCTTTATATAACTAGCTGGGACCCGGTATGCCTCGCTGCACCCTTAAGCCATAGTAACCAATTATTAGTATTTTTCGAGATATGAATTTTACACAGATGAAGGGCTCAAAGAACGGGTCAATGTAAAATTAATGCAAATCTTCAACGTGAAACTATTCGTAACTTCAAACGAAATAATTATAATTTCTGTAAAATTTCGAGACATTAGATTCTTCAAAACTCCTTCTTGGAAATCGTGCATTGCTTTTTGGATTCCTGAAAAATATTGAACGAATTAGAAAATGGCTTCCAAAAATTTCTTTAAAAACCTTTTTTTATTCCTGAAAAATGCCACTGTAGTTACTTTTGAGGTGTTTGAGAATGGCAGAATCAATTTAATGACAAATTCACATAGCAGTTATCCATTCCGCAGCTGTCAAATAATAAGTAGGCCATGAAGCTATCATACCTTTCATTTGATACCCATGTCAAGGGGGTTATGATAAAAATGGTAATTCTCCTTCTTGAGACGGCCGCCATGGCTCTAAGGGTATGTTGAGTACACTACATTTCTTATTGTATTCTACTTATCATACTCTTCTGTTTGATGGCGAGGGAGTTCTGAAGAAAGTGGTTGTCTGCCCTTTTGCAACGGCCACCATAGATCTAACGGTGTATTGAGTATACTACATTCCGTATTGTATTCTATTTATCATACC
Organism: Thereva unica; assembly: GCA_949987705.1. Lineage (NCBI taxonomy): Eukaryota > Metazoa > Arthropoda > Insecta > Diptera > Therevidae > Thereva > Thereva unica. Next base: position 96,891,983 of record OX465283.1, read on the forward strand.
CTTCCATTTGATACCCATAATGAGGGAGTTGTAAAGAAAGTGGTAGTCTGCCCTCTTAAGACGTGTGCTATGGATCTAACGGTGTATTGAGTGTACTATATTGCAAATAAAGAAACTGAAAATTTTCCGTTGAAAATTTAACGGTGTTTTTCTATGAACTTGACAATTAAAATTAAATATTTTTCACCCCGCCAACATAATCAGTGCAACATTGAAATTCTCTGTATTTCGGCAACAGCTTCACTTATCTTGACCAAAACTACCCTATCTTTCAATCTGGAACCAACTCTACATATTCCCAAATTTTCATTTAAATCTGTTGAGCGGTTTCGGAGATTAGCGTGAACAAACATCGTGACATCCTTTATCCTTGAGGGTCTCAAAAAGCCAACGAGGGATTTTCTCCAAATTTTTCTATTTTTGGGCTGGCGACTGGCAAATTTTTTAAAGCATACTCTGCCCAAAGCCCATCATATATAAAACAGTTTTAGTCTTTGAAATATTTATAAAATTCCAGCGAAATATATTCCAGTGTAGTTCAGAATTGGCCTGAATGCTTGGAAGGAATGCATACTATTAAAATATAATTTAATTAAAGTTTATAAAATAAAAATAAAGTACAATAACTAGACATATACATTAGGGTGGGTCAAATTATTCACAAAGAATGTATCATGGTCTATTTCAGCGAAAATCTTTGGGTTATATATACTATATATTTTGGATGAAGCATGAAGTGTACCCCCCCCCCCCCCCCCCCTTTCAAAATTAGATTTGTAAGTAAATAAGAATTAAAAAAAAAACTCTTTCAAACAAACCGCTATAACTTCTAAAATAATTGTAGTATATTGGATTAGAAATTTCTTCAGCTATATATTTCGGTCGAACCCTACCCCCACAAATATATTTTATACTAAATTATTATTTCTTTAATAACACTTTTAAACAAATTGCTATAACTTCTATGTAGTACGATATTGATCTTGGGGTTATTGGATCAGGATTTTTTGCAGCCGGCGGAAGGTCATCAACGATTTACAATACTCAATAAAGATTCTCGAATTAAAATTTCATCGTGTCTTTATTTGATACAAATTTTGTTTTGAATAAAAAATATTTAAGTTTCTTGAGTAAAAAATTAAAAAATCTTATTTCGAGAAAGACATACTTGGTTGAAAAGTATAAGAATTGAGCGAAGAAATACAATTGCTTGGCTCAAGAATTTCTAGTGTCTTACTCTGAAACCGCATTCTCGTGTTAAGACTGAAAAATGTTTCTACTCAAGACAACGAAACGAAGGCTATGGAATTTCTGGAATCAAGACAATTTTTCTATCAGTGTACAGGGCCCTTAAAATTTAAGAAAATTTTTTTAATTTATATGGACCACGTTTAACCAAAATTAATGCCAAGTTTACATGCATAAATTTCAAAAATTATGCTATTATTTGAATTTTCATGTTATCTGCGATGTTTTTTCTCATTCGGTGGGGTTTGAATCCCCAAACCCCTCCCTGGCTACGTCCTTGCTTACTGTCAATCTATCGTCAGAGATGAAAACATCCGGAATTATGTTATCATTCCTGGGAGGTTAAAACTCAATATCGCAGCTCGTTTTAAATATATCTTTGCAAATGACCTGCTAGTAAAATGTTTTGAGCAAACATGAAACTTTCTTTTAGGAGGTATTTTGCAAAAAGCAAGGATGTAGCCGAATGTAGAGCAGAGTCTTTCGCAGAAAATTTAAAGAACCTTCGTTCTGCAATTGTTCTCTTCTTTGCTACTATATCGTAGTACAGCGAAAAACATAAATTAACCTCTAAAACAGTTCCTTTCTTATTTCAATTAACATTTATTCAAATAAGTTAATTTATTAGATCTCCCTGGAATAAAATATTTTATAAGAAAACCTGTAAAAAAAGCGCCCACACAAATAGCTCGATTATGCTCATATCCATCACTATAATTTTGCTTCTTCTTTTCTTTTAGGTTAGGTTAGGTTAGATATGGCTGAGCTTTTGGTTCAAGCCCACACACTTAGGCCAGAAGGATAGGCCCATTGTGATGCCATAGTGATCCCACTTTAAACTTGATGTTAAAATGTCGTTTCTTCGTTAAACCATCTCGAGGAAGTAATGAATCTTCTAAGCTGCGGGATCCCAAACTTCGAGATTTCCGCAAGGTTGCTTAGAAAGGGTTCACCAAATGTGGTTAGCCTTATCCTGCTTAGGGCCGGGCAGTGGCAGAGGAGGTGTAGTACACTTTCCGCCTCGTCAAGGTTCTTACAGCTTCTGCAGAAATCGTGGGTCTCAAGACCTAAACGGGTCGCATGCGTCCCTATCAGACAGTGTCCGGTTAAGACGCCCACTATAACTGAGAGTTCTTGTCTCCCAAGGCTCAGTAATAAGGTAGTTCGCCTGAGATCATAGGAGGGCCAGGTTAATTTGGCCAAAGTGCATTTATTAAGATCCCTCCAATGCTTTTTCGCTTGTGTAATTGTGTGTTGCTTGCATCGGAGTTTAAAGGAGGCCCAAGGCATACCAACTCTTTCCTTTTCTGGAAGGAGAGTAGCGGTCGTGCCTCTCCTAGCCAGTTCGTCAGCTTTACAATTTCCCTCTATATTTCGGTGACCGGGCACCCAAACGAGGAGGGTCCTGAACTGCTGAGCCATCTCGTTAAGAGATCTGCGACATTCAGAGGTAGTTCTAGAGCTGTTTGTGCAGGAGCGCAGGGCTTTCAGAGCTGCCTGACTATCTGAGAAGATGTAGACAGTCCGGTTCCCATCGCCTTGCTGGTTAATTTGCAGAACAGCTTCTTGTATGGCTAGAATCTCCGCTTGATATACACTGCAGTGATCGGGAAGTCGGAAGGAGATTTCAATCCCAAGTTCTGGGGAAAATACTCCTCCTCCCACTCGACCCTCGAGCTTAGAGCCATCAGTAAAAACGTTTATGGCATCCTGAAACCTATGTGGTCTATTTATCCATTCACGACGTGAAGGGATGTGGACTCCGTAGTTCCTCGTGAAGGTAATTTCGGGAATGCAGAAGTCGGTTTTTGTGGGAATAGTAACTGAGTTCAGTACCTTCGTGTGTCCTCCCCTGGTTCCAGTCCAGAAACCGGATTCTTTTATTCTAAGGGCTGCGATGGTTGCGCTTTCCCTTGCCACGAGATTTAAAGGAGGGAGGTATAACATAACATTTAAGGCCTCTGTAGGAGTGGAGCGAAGTGCTCCTGTTATGCATAACTCCGCACATCTTTGTACTCTCTGTAATTTGTTTAATACGGTGGATTTACTCAGAGTTGGCCACCACACTAAAACCCCGTAAAGGAGAATTGGGCGGACGATCGCTGTGTAGATCCATCGCACAATGTAAGGGGAGAAGCCCCATTTCTTACCAATGGATTTTTTGCAGGCGAAAAGCGCGATGTTTGCTTTCTTAATGCGCTCTTCTGTGTTTTCATGCCAGAGGAGTTTCTTGTCCAGGATTACTCCCAGATATTTGGCACTGTTGTTAATTTTGAGCCTAACATTGTTAAGCCGGGGGGGTGTTAACGGAGAGGTCTTATACCTCCTTGTGAAGAGGACCAGCTCCGTTTTTACTGGGTTAACGCTGAGTCCGCGGGTAGCAGTCCAGCTTGAGAGGGTTTGTAGCGCTGCCTCCATGAGATCACAGAGGACTTGAGGAAATTTTCCTTTTTTGATGATAACAACATCATCTGCGTACGCCAGGACGTCATGTCCTTCTGCCTGCATGCGTCGCAACAGCTGGTTCATAGTTACGACCCATAGCAGCGGGGAGAGTACTCCTCCTTGCGGAGTGCCTCTATTTACGGCCTTTCGGACCGAGCTATCGCCCAAGATCGAGCTCACCATCCTGCCAGTAAGCATTTGGTGGATAAGAGACACCAACGATGTCTCGATCCCATGTTCTGTCAAGGCCAAGGTAATGGCATTCGGCAAAACATTGTTAAATGCTCCTTCAATATCAAGAAATGCTACTAATGTATATTCCTTAACCTCGAGGGATTTTTCAATGGTTGAGACCAGTGAGTGAAGAGCAGTATCAGTAGATTTGCCCTTTGTATAGGCGTGTTGTGCGCCAGAGAGTTCCGAGGTCAATATGGTCTGCCTCAGATATATTTCGATTAGCCTCTCCAGAGTCTTTAATAGAAAGGATGATAGGCTGATTGGCCTGAAGTCTTTGGGTGTTACGTGGGAGGCTTTTCCTGCCTTGGGTATAAAAACTACTTTAACCTCTTTCCAACTAGAGGGAATGCAGTTATTTTGGAGGCACCCAGTAAACATGGTTTGCAACCAGGGCATAATATAACTAAGAGTGTGCTGCAGTTGTGCCGGCACTATGCCGTCAGGGCCTGGTGATTTGTAGGGCTGGAAGGTGTTTACAGCCCATTTTATTTTTGCTCTACTTATGATAGATCTGATCAGCTGTTGTGAGGCTGAAGAGTTCATCGTGATAGTTGTATCAACTGTAGTACTACTCGGGAAGTGGGTGTCCATAAGTAGTTTCAGGGATTCCCTGCTTGAATCGGTCCAATCGCCGTCTTCCTTGCGTAAATAACTAAGCATTGTTGGCGCTTTAGTTAATATTTTGCGCAGCCTTGAGGTCTCCGATGTGGACTCTATATTACTGCAAAAGGTAGCCCAGGAGGTACGTTTGGCCTTCCTTATTGCCGTTTTGTATCTATTCAGCTTTGACTTATAGCAGCCCCAGGCGGTTTCACTGTTGCTGCGTCTCGCTGAATTAAATTCCTTTCTGCACTCTTTTCGGAGTGTCTCAAGTTCGCGAGACCACCATGGGGGTTTGGAAGCCTCTTTATGTGGCCTGTTCGGACAAGCTTTATTAATGGCGTAAGTGCATTGTTTCGTGAAAATGTCCACAATGCTGTCGAGTTGTTCCCGGTTTTTGGGAATAAAGGGAGGCTTGGGGGCAAGGTTTTTTGCGATAAGCCTAGTATAGTAGCCCCAATTTGTCTTTTGGAGGTTTTTTATTTTGGAAGGGGTGGCTGGGCTCGAGTCCTGCAGTTGGAACTCTATAAATCTATGATCTGAAAAGGAGTGTTTCTTCAAAACCTTCCAGACCACTATTCGGTCGGAGTGGCAGTCCGAGACAAGGGTGATGTCCAGAACTTCCTCTCTGTTCTTGGTAATAAAGGTGGGGTCATTACCTTTGTTACAAATAGCAAGGTTGGTGTTCAGTAGGTAGTTAAAAATAACTTCCCCTCTATCATTGGTGTCCGTGCTGCCCCATTGTGTATGGTGCGCATTTGCATCTCCCCCCATAACCAGAACCGTGGTAGGATGGGTGAATCTTACCAGGTCTTGAAAGGCCATAGGCGGTAAAGGGCCCTCATCATTGTGGGCTAGATAGAAAGATACCATCCTGATTTTCTTCTGTTTCAACTCTAGGTCGACCACAGTAAGGTCTCCGTTGCTAAATTGAGGGAGAAGAAAGGTGCTTATGTTATTTTTGACCAGAATACATGTTCTGGGTTTTCCCTTTCCTTTGGTATAAAAGAGATTAAATTTAGGTGTCCTTAAGCCACAGATGCTGTCACCAGAGATCCATGGCTCTTGGACTAGAGCAACATCGACTTCGCCTGATGCCAGGTGAAGCAGAAGCGAAGCGGATGCTGCTTTACAATGGTGCAGGTTTATCTGTATCACTTGCACCATTTTCAGGGTGATTTGTTTCGACGACAGTCACATCCGCTTCATCGTCGCTGGAGTTGTCTTCGTCGAAGTCCGAACTAAGGATTTGTCGCTCCGTGAAGAGGTTACCGACGGCTCTGCCCAGCTCGGAGTCTGTCGATACATCGCCATCGCTCTGAGCTGCGCCTTCGCCATCGGTTTCCACGTTTTCTGGTTCCTCGCCAGTGGTCTTGGTGCAGGCCGCTTGGTTAACTACGGCTTCTATGTCGGTTTTGTAGACCTTGAGTGCGATCTGTTGGAAGCCGTAGTTCACGGCGTAATTTTCTTTTGCCAGCTGGTTCAGGCATTTTTCATTTAGGAGCAGAATTACATGCATTGTGGCTCTGTTAGTCTGCTCCGTTTTGATAACTTTCCAGTTATCGGTGTAGATGTGAGGGTTGAAGGCCTTCAGCATAGCGATGATTTCCTCAGGCTCCGATGGAGCCACCGGAAACCATGCTCTGGCTCTCGGACGAGATGGTATGTCCGCGGCATTGACTGCCTTGAGTCGGGCGCCTGGGTAAACTTCCCCAACTCTAGCTACCGCAGCTTTATAAAGCTCTGCAGATCTGGTATTATCGCAGGCCGTAAGTTTTATATTGCCTTGATACCAACCGGCATCAAAGCATAAGGGTGGAGGTCCAGGGTTGTCTTTCAGGACCTCCATAGCCACCTTGGCGAGGGCAACTTGAACCCACCGCCATTGGTGTTTGGGGATCTTGCCATTCTCGTGACTTTCGTCCAGGACGCCGATTATTTTGCGATCCTTCGCTATTTCTGCGAAGGATATCGCTTTGGTGCCATGCGTCTTGGACCTTTTCGGAATTGGACTGTGGGTACTTGGTTCCTCCACAGATCGTTGGCGTTTAGAGGCTGGTGCGCTTCTAGACTCCAATGTATAGTCTGGTATGACTTGTCTAGCCCAAGCGATGTCATCTAGGACTTTGGTGAAGTCCTCCTTCGACACTTGGTCTTCCCTGATCGGGTTGGTGGCCAAGCGACGAAGGATGTTGCGGGCTTTGCGGATTTGTTTAGGACCTGATTTTGCCGGGTCTGGTCTTTTCAGGTCTTTGGCCCTTCCGCAGACCATTCGCTCTCCTGATCCCCCCGCAGCGGCCGTGCCCGCAGGTGTACGCTGGGCAGCGACGTAGTCGCAAGGAGGAGCAGGTTTGCTAGTGGTCGCTTCTGGGGCCTTTATTAGAGGGGTGGAGCTTGTGACTCCACCTCCGCTAGGTTTGGGTTGACTCGGGGGTGCCGTAGCCTTGTTATTAACGGGATTTGTGGTCCCTTCTTTAGGACCTGATTTTGCCAGGTCTGGTCTTTTCAGGTCTTTGGCCCTTCCGCAGACCATTCGCTCCCCTGATCCCCCCGCAGCGGCCGTGCCCGCAGGTGTGCGCTGGGCAGCGACGTAGTCGCAAGGAGGAGCAGGTTTGCTAGTGGTCGCTTCTGGGGCCTTTTTTAGAGGGGTGGAGCTTGTGACTCCACTTCCGCTAGGTTTGGGTTGGCTCGGGGGTGCCGTAGCCTTGTTATTAACGGGATTTGTGGTCCCTTCCGGTTTTTGTTTAAGGGAACCGGTCCCCGGTTTTGTTGATTTTTTGGATTTTTCCATAATTACTCCCACGAGTAGCGGAGAAACAAGGTCCACCCGGGCAGAGATCCGCAGTACCCGGGTAAGGCTAGTTAGAACCGGAGGTCGCCAGGTATCCGGAGCACACCGTAAACGACTGAGCTATTTTTTAATCTGGGTCCCCAGCCTAGCTGATCATCGGCACGGTTCGCATTACACCTTGATCCGACCCAGAGGATTGTGGGTTGGGGATGGGTAGCAGGGATTGATAACAAGGAGAGGAACGTAAGGTAGGGAAGACGACTGTCGGCTACGTTCGGTTGAGAACGCATTGCCCAGGATGAACCAGCGTGATGGAGCCGTCACGCATACGTGGAGGTCGTCGTCATGTCATCCTTTCTTTTCTTTTACCGTAGATAAATAATTTCATTCAAGCAAAGTGTGCACTTTTCTGTTCCGAGAACTTTCCCGTTTCCCCATTTCAATTTTCTTCGGACGAACTTTCTTATGAATAATGTCCCGGCTTCATCGACCCTAGTTCAATAATGTTCAGTTCAATCCACATAACTGGCTTCACCGACTAAATTTCAGTTAATCTTCTTTCGTTAGAAGAAATGCAAAAGCCCACTCGAATAGCATTATACTTCAGTTCGAGTCAATTTGGGCGAACTAAGATCTGTTTTATCCTCAGTTGAATAAGTGGAAATTATATGCAACATAAGGTCATTTTATCGTCCGTTTGTAAAAGTTGGAAATATGACATTTTCATAAAATTTCCATGAGAAGAACCTAGCGGTAGCCACAATCAAGCGGACGGAACCTCAAAGAACAGAAAATAACAAACGAGCAGAGCGGATTTGTTCTGTTTGAGCCTTTAGGCTCCCCAGTAAGCCTCACTTTAAAAAAAGCCCCCAATGCTCCCGCCGGGTGTGAAAAGGAGTATTTATTTTTAACAAAATAAGTATATTTCCGTTGGAGCGTGCAGACGTGTTTTTTCTTGAACTCCTTTACTTGTTAATAATGTCTAATAAAGGCAAAAATTCTAAGGAAGATAATTGTAGAAAGTGTAATAAAGTCGTTAGTGCTAAAGATAAAGCGATTCAGTGTGATGGTTTATGCATTATCTGGTATCATATTAAGTGCCAAGGTATAACTGAAGCTGATTATAATCTGCTCCATGGCAAAGATTTTTTATGGATATGGAGTGAGTGTGGAAAATTCTTCGAACTAATTAGATCTTCTAAACTAGGTGAGTTAATTGACATAATTAACACCAAAATGCTTAATATACAAGATAACAGCAAGACAATAGAGGATGTTAATGCCACTATAAAAGAAATGCAAAATAAAATCGCTATGGTGCTGAATCCAACATATGCCGAAACTGTTAAAAACACGGGCAATGACCCCACAAGCATAACAAAATCAGCTGCTCAAGGAATTCTTATACAACCAAACCTGACAGTAAAACTAATCACAACAATCTAAGGCCCGCCCGCAATGCGGTAATTACAGCACCGTATATTTATGCGACATTTACCGCAAGGTGTAATGCTGTAAATATAAGCAAGTTTAACAAAATGAGTTCTAGTGAACAGGAAGTGCCTGTAATTTGTTATTTTTTAAATAAACCTTTTAATTTGTTTTGAGTTTATTTTTGAATTTTTCAATAAACACTTCCAATGAAGTCAAAACTCAAAATCGCAATGCGACACGCCGTAAATATTGCAATGAAGGAAGACGTTTCTGTCTCTTTGCGATATCTCCTTCATGTTGCAATGAAATATTTCGATTGGTCGCATTGATGTGCAGTAGTAACAGCACTCTGCATGTTTTTCAAATGGGATCATGCGATATTTGTTGCATTGCAGTAATTACTGTTCAGTGTATACTTTGAAGTAAATGCATCTGCCTACAACAAATTATGCAACCGATATAGCAACATTGATTGGGGAACACATTATATCAAGGAACACTACGGAATTAGGAGATGTTTGAAATTCCATGATTTCTCTCACTTGTTAAAAGACTGTCCATCTGCGCATGACATATGCGGCAAGTGCGGTGACTCCCATAAAATAAGCGAATGCAATAGCAATGAAAACCAATGTTTTTGGTGTCACAACGGGAAGAATCCCGCTTTATCACTCACACACAGAACTGACGGAGTGCCCCCAATATAAAAATAGAATTAATATTACTGTTAATCGTACCGATTACAACATTAAGCACATCTAGACCGACTTTTGCTTTATATACACTAATGTCATCACTCACTATGAAACTAAAAACGTTTTAAATATCCGAAGTATTCGCAATAAGTTCGATGACCTTCTAATATCCCTAAAAAGACTCGACAATCTAGATATTGTAATACTGAATGAGACATGGCTGTATGATAACGAAACTGAATTCTACAACATTGAAGGGTCCACGTCTGTCTTTATACAGACCAAAATTAAAAAAGAAAAAATACGGGTCCGCTTATTTTGTATAGGGACTGCATAAAAAAAATTTGAAGCAAACCAAAAATGTTGATTAATAAAAATTTCCATATAAACTACCAAACTTTACCCCGTTTTCGGCACGGTAAGACTTAACCAATTCAGCTGAAATTTTTAGAGGATTTTTTTCGGTATAGAGCACCATTCTAGGGGTTAGCATGTGGAAATTTCCGACTTTTTGAAAATAAGGGCCACCCTAGTAGGTAGTATTTAGTATTCTATTTTATTTATTTATTTTCAAGGATAAAACAGAGTTAGTGTAAAATTTAAATAAAAGAAATAACAAAAACAAAAAAAAACAAATGCAGACAGCTTTCGCTGGTATAAGCATTGTGAGCCTAAAGGTACTAATTGCAATTCGTTAGCTATAAAAACTGGTACAATGGTAAAATTTTGATCAAGTTAATATTCTTTAGAGAGTACAAGTTTGATATAAGTTATCTTGAGTTAAGAATTTTTTAAAAGCTTTTATAAATAAAGGAAGCGTACGTTGTTTCTTTATGTCCTCTGGGATAGAGTTCAAGGTCCTGACAGCTTTCGCTATAGTATCCTTGTAGAGTTTGTTGGTTCTGGCGGCTCCCTGTAATATTCTATGCCTATTCCTGGTTTGGTAATTATGATTGTCCCCATTAGGTACTCCTGAATTGGACCTTTTTTTTTGTCAGTTTATTCCTGAGCTATTATCTTTTCTATGGTCAATTGATTGGCCAAATTATATACCTCTATTGTTGGAGTGAGTGCAGGCAACTTCCAGATGGCTTTGATGGCATTAGACATAAGTGTTCTTATTATAGCTTGAGATGTCGCACCACATTGGGACCATATATTAATACCGTATCATATATTTGATAATATGTGAGTGTTATATAAAGTGTTGCCAATGCTGGCAGGCAAGTTTGGGGCACATCTAAGAACTCCTAGTAGTGGTGAAATTTTCTGCACCAACTGATTTAGATGCAACGAAAAATTCAAATTTTCATCAGGTATTTAACTGTTTTTACAGGTGCTATTATTTCATTTTCTATTTCCACGGAGATATTAATGGGGGGAACGTTTTTTTGCTTAAAGACTATATACCTAGTCTTGCCCTTGTTAACTTTGAGTTTATTTCTTATAGCCCACCTTGAGAGGATAGCTAGGTCATCATTAATTAGATTCTGTAACTGGCTTTGAGTCTTGGCAGCCTGAATCAAGACCATCAGCATAAATGCAATAATTTCCATTTAAATGAATTTTGTTGATGTCGGTAGCATACATATAATAAAAATAAAGTTGGGCCAAGAATGGAGCCCTGTGGAGCACCTGACTTAATTGACATTTTGTTGCTTAATGTCGAGTTGACCTTAGTGGTAATGTTATAATGTTATCGACTTTCTTGTTCTTATTTAAAATATTCCTGTTTATTACCGACCAAAGTTTTTTGTTATTATTCGCAGTAGAGGGCATTTTTTGAATGTAGACATTTTTTGCAATCTTTACAATTTTATTCACGTAATTTTTCTTCCTTTTGTATGCATTAGCTAGATTCAGATCACTTTGATTCCTCTTCATTAATTTATACAAGGCTGTTTTCTCTTTAACTTGCATAATAATTTCATCATTTATCCAGTAATTATTTTCCCTTGATCTATATTTTTCGTATTTTGTGGCAGAGGATTTTGCATATTTAATGATTTGGCAAAGAGAATCAAGATTAACAGACGAACGGGAGTCTAACAATTCGGTAATTTTTGATCGAAACAAGATGGTTTTCACGAAACCCCTACATTTATTTAACATCCTCCTTCGCTGTGTGCTAGTTCCTTCTAAAAAACAACAACATCTCACGATGATCGTATATATATATATCATTGTCATAGAGCGAGACATCAACGTTAAAATCATTACACAGATCAGTAATTGCATGGTCGATAATAGACGGAGTGTAGTCCATTCAAAACGCGGGGGGGGGGGGTGTTCCAAAATAACACCGTTAAGAAAATGGAACCCTAAGGGTTTTTGGGGTCGCTGATCACGAAAATCAGGGTCCCGCAGTCCTAAAACATGGGCGTCACCCCTAAAAATGCAAAAAACACCCCTTTTTAGGGTTTTTTCGCGATTATTTCAATAATAATGAAAACTAATGCGATGAAATGCACTTTTTTTAATATTTATTTGCGAAGGTGGTTGATTTGTACTAAATTAAGGCGAACTTTATGATAAGGGGTAGTCCCAAAGGGTTGAAACTACCCCTAAATCGGCCAAAAATGGAAAAAATTGTAAATTTGTTTTTCAAGTTTATGCTTCAAATTCGATTGTGGGCGTGCTGTCAGGCAAAAATACATTATTTTCAACCCTTAAGGGGTTAAAACTACCCCTACTATCATAAAAACAACTTTATACAACTTTTTGCCCTGAGACATTTACACAACCCCCATGACTACCAAACCCTGCCGCACTACTTGGACAGGCTCAAAGTGCTTGATCTCATGCCGTTGTCTAGCAGGAGGAAACTGCTCATATCTTGCGTTGCCTTTGACGTCCTAAGTGGAAAGCTTAAAGTGCAGTTTCTGTCGGACAGAATCAAATTCAATGATGTAGTTCGACACACACGACACACTAAACTACTTAGGGAATATCCACACCGCACCGATTACGCAAGGAACGAGCCCGTCAACAGATGCTGTATGGTTTTTAATAGCCATAGCTCCTCTTTCTCCCCTTCCCTCATCAAGGCATCCTATAAAAAAATACTCAAATCCCTACTAACATAACCCCTTTGACAATAGTAGGTTTTTAGTAGCTATCAGTAGTTATAGCAATATCATATCTATATATATCGTATAAAAATGAATCATTGTTTTGTATGTAATCGATGTTTGAAAAATTGGCTGTATGATATGACTGATTGAGTGTTGTTTGTGTTAGAAGACCTCAATAGCCAGGTTTATGTATATAGTTTTCATGATTTTGTATGTTGGTATTTTTGTAATGTCATTTGAAGAAGAATTGTCGATATCCCTATTGGAAAATTTTATTTTTTTTTGGATTTAATTGATATGCTTTGAATGTGAAATCGGTTTGTTTTATTAAAGGAAATAAAAAAAAAGTTAAATCTTTCTAAAAAAAAGGATTGCAGCAGCGACAGTGGTGTTACATTACAAATGCATTAAACAAAACGTAACAGTAACAACGTTGGAGCGCGTTTACATGTTACTCTCATTGGGCTGGCGTAGACAGTTCACAATCCGGTTTGTTATCATACCCCCGAGGTACATGGGTATTGCTTCACCAAGAGTATCTTATTATTCTTATATCTATGTATATGCCGTAATGTTTCGTTATCTAGGAAGTATCTGTGCATGTGTTCAGTTTTCACGCAAACACATCTTTATTGAACAAGTTACAGCACTTCCCTCTCCTTATGTGAAAAAGAACAAAAAACTATGGAAGTTGAGGCAGACATCACTTTAATAATTTTAGATAGGTGCACAATTTCGATACAACTCGAAACGAATGTTGGGAAATCGCTATAGACGTAGATGCGTTGTGTGTGTTTAAGTCCATATGTCCGTCAATATGGTCGCCCAGATTTGTTCATAACTTTTCCGGCAATCCACAATGGGAGGAGAAACATAAAGTATGATAGATGGGGAATATTTAAAGCGGTATCCAAGAGCATTGATATCTGAAACTATAATCGGAGACAATGGCTACCCGTTTTATCGTCGTCTATTGAGGTCAATGGCAAATTGATAACTTTGAAGGCTAATGATCAGGATTTCGAAGTTGACCATGGTGGGATCGTTCAGAATTCGTCATTATTGTCCACGACATTCAGATCACACATAAATGCTGAATTTTGCATTCCGTCAAAACAATCAAATACCTATGCAAATATGTGACGAAAAGCAAATACGATCGACAAAATAGCACAATATTAAATGATGTTTTTTTTTTCATTTGCCATTCATAAAAGATATTCGACTGTGGTTCAGAAAATGCCCACCGTATATACATATTTAACAATGGATAAAGGCCGGCAAACACACACACACACACATCGGCACTCGGACAACACACGGAGAGAAAGTAAACAAATAAAATTTTACCAGTCAGTCCCCACCTGTCCGTGTCCCCACGGCGTCAAATTACTTGAGTTTAGTTTTTACGGGGATACGGTGCGGATGCGGTGTAGACGCGGTGCGGATATGTGTGTCCTGGCCCCAATGCTGCGGGAAGGGCTGAACAACCACCATCCACCACATTGATAAGTGCAGCGAGGCGCACCGGGATCCAGCTAGTTATATTATAAAAGACTGTACACTATGTTTTTTAATCTAAGTATATGTATACCTAGTTTTAAGTGTGCCTTGTTTGGCGAATTAATAAATAAATAAATAAATAAATAAATAAACTTTTCTTTGGCCATGGAAGCCGACGAAATTAATGCATATAGTTCCCTTTTAATAGATTCCATTTTGACGTGACAACGTCTAATAAAACGGTTAGCCGGGATGCCCAAGCGACAAAGTGTCGCATAACCGTGTGAGTGGGCGTGGCTTACGCTGCATTTGTAGTAGTGGCAATGAGTGCCGCTTATCTATACATATTGTGTTTATATCCCAGCGGGAAAACTAGCAAGTGGTTACCCTGGTAACCCACGAATTCTTCAATGATTTGTGTAAGCGCCTACCTGGTAATCGAAAAATTCTACTGGAAATTTAGGAAAATGGAGGTCTTTACGTTGTAATGAATAGGTAAGCGACTAGGTAATGCCTTGAGAAATACTTTCGTTGGAAATGTGATGTGCTTTTGTCATTCTTTGTCTTTGGCTGGTCAAAGCCTCTCTTCTTGAGTTTATTCCATCCTCATCAATTTTATAAGATTAATTTATACCACTAACAATGAGCAACAAAATCAAAAAGATGTCTTGTTAGAAAAATCCATACCAAATGTAGCAAAAATGGAATGGTACTTTCGGAAAGCATTGTTTTTATTGCTAAAAAGGGTACCCAGTAATTTATTCTGCATGCCTTACATGGTAATCTGTGTATTCACCTAATACATTTCGCCTCTGAAATAAGTCCTCGTCTGTAATGCCTACTGTAAGTACTTACCGCTCTAGGGCATCCCTATGTAAAAGTAACCTATGATTTCATCACAAAGGTAATGTGTCCATCTCATTACCACCTCGCTTACCTACCCATTACATTTCCCGCTGGGATATTACTGTCATTGTTACATTTGAGAACGAATAAAAAAATAAAAATACTGCAAAATTATATGTATATTGTGTTTATTATATATTGCATGTAATGAATAACAGATAACGAGCAACATGGTAGTTGTCACGTAATAATCGCCACAGCGCAAAGCGCCGTGGCCCGGGGCCCGGTTTTTTTTTTATTTCCTTTCAGATTCTAGAAATTTGGAGGGAACTGAAGCTGTCGCTCGTGGCGAGGCCACGCTGAGGTAGTCGGACGTGAGGAGAATTTCTCTTCGACGAAAAGGTAAGTGGTGAACCAGATGTCGTCGGCCCGGCCACACACCGCACGACCCCTTCCGGCGAGCTAGCGTGTGGCCGGCATAACCCCCCTAACAGTTGTTTCGGTAGAGTAGGGAGGGTTTTCAGAATTATTTTTTTATGTACAGGCACCATGGCGTAACTCGTGGGTCGGTGCATAAAATGGCGCCCAACGCGGCTTTTAAAGCCCGTTAATAGTCCTACACGGACCTTGAAGTTTAAATTTTTTCTGGTGTTTATTACCACTTGTGCCTTCACGGACAACTTTTGATTTTTTTGTTTAGGGTTCACCACATTTACCCAGCGCTCGCTGTGGGCTAAGGTAGTACCGCGAGGCCTTAGTCCTTGTCTGTTTTTTCGATTTTTTTTCAGCATCATTGTCCAAATTCTATGTGAATTTTTCTTTGTTTTCACCTTTAGGCCTACCCTTTACCTTCTGCGGTAACTTCTTCTTTTTGGAGTAGCTTCGAACCATGCTGACCTGCCCGGCTTGCTAACAAGCGGTGTTCGCTTGGCTATGCGTGCAGGTGAAGTAGTGGTTCATCCCTGTCCTGTTTCTGGGGTTGGCGACTCTGGTCGGCGGTCTGGGAACAGGATCCTCAATTAATTTTTCCTGGTGGACGTTGAAGTTGGTACAAGGGCTTAACCGTCTTTGGTACCAGGCGTGTTACCGCCTGCCACTGCGCCCCTTGCCCTCCTGATGGTCCATCCAGCTTTTAAAATTCTATTTTTTGCTTATGTTCTGCTTCCATTTTTCTCTGTCTGTTCTTCCCTCCTGATTGATTTTCCGAGAGGTAGCTCAGTTGTGGTTGGACAGCGGAACCAATCCAAATTTTTATTTTTTTGAAGAAGTTTCCCTTTTTACGTGTTGAGAAGTTCTTCGCATGTCTTTTGATATTGGTGTGGACCTGAGGTGCTTCCGGAGTCTTCGATGACACTTGGTGATGGCTGCGACTCATAGCCACCAGCGATTGACCTCGGGGACATCGGCCACCAGGGACCCTGGAGAGTGAACATCGTCTTAGCCATCCTGGAAAAATTTGGAAAAAAACCACCAAACCACAAAACCTCGTTTGCGCATTACTTTTTTTCGACTTTTTGGGAAAATGGAACTTCGGGGTGGGAAAGTTGCCAGTTCCGATCGTAGCGGGAGTGACCTACCAAGCAGATCCCAAGCCGACCTAGACGATTCCCCGAATTCGGAAGAAAACGCTCCCTCTCTCAAGGAGCAACTCCAAGCATTGCGACGGGAACGCGATGCGCTTCTTGCTCAGCAGCGCGTGCGGGAGACTCCGGCGACGCCGGTGCCAGGTCACTACTTTACCCCGACTGAGCCAGTACATACTGAAGGCGGAAGGGACTCGTCGGTCGGAACTTATCGCCGCAAGTCCCCAGTTACATCCTGGAACATCAAGTTCTCCGGTGAGAACCCTGCGCTGTCGGCGGAGGAATTTTTGTTCCGGTTGGAACTGAGGGCGCGCGACGAGTGGGTCAGCCAGTCTGAGGTATGCCGAAATATCTCGGCCTTATTGACAGGCAGAGCCGAAGACTGGTACTGGTCCCAGTTCCGCCGGCAGGTACGTGACCCCGATTGGGAAGGGTTGAAGCTTCACCTCATCAGACAATTTAGGAGTCGCGAGTCTGACTTTGAGCTCATAAAGCGAATGTTGGAACTAAAACAACATACCAGTTCCTATGATGAATACGTCGCAAAAATGTTGTCGCTGTATAATCGGATGTCCAATCCAATGCCAGAGGAGGACCTAGTGGACATAATTGTGCAAAATTTAGATGCACCCTTGGGTTCAGTAGTGATAGGGCAACGTTTTACATCTATGTATGAACTACGAAAAGTCTGCATCCGCGCCGAACGCTGGCAAAAGCAGAAGCGACTGGAACGTAGGTCCGATCGGCAATTACACGAGGTTGAATATTCAGCGACATACCAGACCGCATCTTTTCGGAGCCACCTTTTGTGGGCTCCATAATTTCCAAGCATACCCCTCCCCAAATTAGGGTACGAGCAAAGGAGAAGCGACAAAGTTGGCAGAAAATTGTTTCTGCCTTCATCTCTGATTCGTCAGATCCTAGGCTGTTTACCAAGGTCATATAAGGTAATGAAGAGGTGGTTGGTTTGTTGGACAGTGGTGCCACTGTTAGCTGTTTGGGAAGAGATGCCGAAGCGTTTCTAGTCAATCATCCCGAAGTGACAGTCTACACTTTGCACTCTGTAGTGCATACTGATGACGGGGCTCCGCGGGTTCCGATATCCTTTGGAGGAAGGACCCGTGATATAACCATCTATGTGGTGCCCAGTCTCAACCAGAGACTGTACCTAGGGATGGATTTTTGGAATCTTTTCGGCCTCGCTCCCCAAATAGTCGGCGAGATAAACGCTCCATCCGTGTCTGCAAAAATTCCACGCAATGCGAACGGCTGGAACGCGTCAAGGCCAGATTTCCCTCCTTCAATGTCTTCGGACTGGGAAAAACTAACCTGGAGGAACACATCATTGACACTGGTGACTCAGTTCCTATTAAACAGAGGCATTATCCCGTCTCACCCGCTGTACAACAGCTGATGTATGGTGTGTTGGACAGGATGCTGTCACCGGTTAATAATAGGGTACCCGTCGTGGTCCGCTTAGGTAGCTTCCCTAGCGGATGGTACACCTTCTTGGTTCTCTTGGCAGTCTGGGGCCAAGTGTTAATGAATTATTCATTAGGATCTGCCAGACCAGACCACCAACGAGGCATTATATCCTCGGGTTATTTTTTTTTTCGGTCGATTTGGAAAATTGTTCTCGGCGAACTGTTGACTGTCGTTTCACTGGGGTAGGTCGACCGCAATGTGGTATTACGGGAAATTGAACCTCAGGGAACGAAAGGAAACCTGGTTTGTGCGAAGGTCTCTGGATGTAGTATGGACTCGGAGGGGGACAATGTGGTATTGTCTCCAATCGGGATCTGGTACCTCCAGATATTCCACCGGAAGAATTCTACAGACTGTCCACCACCTAAATTTTTTTGAAGACTTGCTTCGAAATTTTAATTAATTTCGCTTCCACTCCTTTTATAGCCTCACTGCAGGTAGACCATTAAAGTCCGGCTAGCGCAGTGATATAGCATGAGACTCTTATTCTCAGGTCGTGAGTCGAGTCCCACATTGGAGCCAAAAATACTAGATCTTACGGCATAAAAACCGTCCGTTTTTTCGGCTCCTCACTGCCTCGCAAGTCGGCCTTGTGGACCCGAGGGTATGTAACGGTCGGTTGAATCCCCTCGCGGGAATTTGGAAAATTTCTATGAAATCACTTACCTGAGAACAAAAGGAGGTGGGTCAAAATTGCCCCAGGCCCGGCGCAAAAGAAAAGTATCTCAGATTATCGGCTATAATAAGTATTGAATTTCTGTATAGTTGTTATATCCCGTAACTGTGGCTAAGGTGTTAATAATGCTATTTCTGTTTATTCGGGCGAAATGACTAATTAACCCTGTATTTTTGTAACGCCACCACATATCTTCATGAATAAGGTATCAGTGCACGCAGAATACTCCCACCTATCTAAAATTGTAAAAACGACGGTACCACAGTACCAACTTCCAGAGTTATGAGTCGTCAAAGTCAAAATTTTGTTTTTTTTTAACAAAAATGTCACTTTCAACCACCTTTTTCTCCAAAATATTCATAGTCAACTAATGTTTTTTTTCCCAGAATAAGAAAGCTTGGAGTTTTTTCTATGAATAATGTCCAGACAAGTTTTATGCTGCGGCCTTTACTTTCGAAGTTATAAACAATTTAATTGCTAAAACTGGCCTTATTTGCGGAAATTGCAAGCAATTTTGACTTTGACTTTTTTTCACTTAGTTCTTTTCGACATAAGCTTAGGAAAAAGAGTACTAAAAAAGTACGAAATAACGCCAATTTTAGTATTAAAATTGCTTATAACTTCGAAAGTAAAGGCCGCAGCATAAAACTTGTCCGGACATTATTCATAGGAAAAACTCCAAGCTTTCTTATTCTGGGAAAAAAAACATTAGTTGACTATGAATATTTTGGAGAAAAAGGTGGTTGAAAGTGACATTTTTGTTAAAAAAACAAAATTTTGACTTTGACGACTCATAACTCTGGAAGTTGGAACTGTGGTACCGTCGTTTTTACAATTTTAGATAGGTGGGAGTATTCTGCGTGCACTGATACCTTATTCATGAAGATATGTGGTGGCGTTACAAAAATACAGGGTTAATTAGTCATTTCGCCCGAATAAACAGAAATAGCATTATTAACACCTTAGCCACAGTTACGGGATATAACAACTATACAGAAATTCAATACTTATTATAGCCGATAATCTGAGATACTTTTCTTTTGCGCCGGGCCTGGGGTAATTTTGTACGGGCTGTGACCCACCTCCTTTACAAAATTTGTAAATCAAGTAGGGGAGGAAAAAAAATAAAGGAAAAAGGTGAAAAAAATTAGGAAGTGCCGAGGAGAATCGATAGCGAGCGGATAATTCTTTAGAGATTCCATTTTTATTAGTTGGAATTCGTTTTCGCATTTTGATAAAATATTGTGGAATGTTTGTTTCGTGATTGAACTTATTTTATTCTGTCGGGAAGATTAATATTTCATTTTAATTGGAAAATTAAATAAGTTTTAATAGTAGTTAATGATGTGTGGGTGCGATTGCTTCAATCCTGATCCGCCCATCTCGATTTTGTGCCGTCTGTGAAATAATGTTATCTTATGTTCACTTTGCTCTGAGTAAAAGAGTTGATTTGTTTAGAAAAAATCGGTTAATAAAAAGTAAAGAGGAGAATTTGGTGTATATGTGTCTATAAACTCTTTAGAAATATCAATTGCTAATATAAGAAGAGTGGAACTATGGCCGAGGCAAGTAATATCGTCCGGACAAATATGTAATCCGAATGCAGAAGTTGTAAATGGTCAGATTTTCAAAGTGGGGTCACGCTACAAAAATTTGGCTTATATTGGAGAAAGGGGCTTACGGCATGGTCGTATCGTTCAGGTATATTACACCCAAAATTTTCCTACCCTTTTAGGCAGTTCCGGGTGGAGGAAAACTAGTTGAGGATTCCAGGGGCTGGGCGTATTCTGCCCCCGAAGCAGTTTGGGTATCAGAGGTAACCAAGATGTCATCTCGTGTTGTTTTTATTTAGTTATCCTTGATTGTTATTAAATATATATAGATTTCAGGGTTTTTTTGTGGTACAAACATAATTATTTTGATACAGTTATTTATATATTGTCATTTGCTTGAATATATACACAGTCTAGTTGCACACACTTTTTATTTGCTCCTGGTGGGAAGGTATGGTACTCATCGAGGAGTGTTGAATTTTAGTCGGAGTTTTTTCGTGGTATTTGTTTTCATAGTCGGCAGGTTGACGCTGACATTGGTATATTTGACACTACGCTTTGGCCAAATCGTCGTTGTCCTCTAGTCCGCGTGTATTAAGTTTTCTTATTGTGTGTGCGCAGGCACTTTTCACCCGTTTGAGTTCTGTGGTTCCCCCATTACACTGGTTGTCATAGTGTTACACCTCCAATATACATTCTAACACCTTAACTGCCCCGTTGGGAATTCTTTGTAGTTTTTTTTGTAAATCAAATATATGAAAATATATTCTTGTTAAGCCTGGAATCTGATATGGAACTAACCGGTCTTTTAATGATATGCTAAGTTGAGATACTAAATTTTTTCAGGATGGTTGAGGAGGGTTTCCTCTGCTGGGTTCTCTCTGCGGTGTTGATTTTTATTTCCTTTCAGATTCTAGAAATTTGGAGGGAACTGAAGCTGTCGCTCGTGGCGGGGCCACGCTGAGGTAGTCGGACGTGAGGAGAATTTCTCTTCGACGAAAAGGTAAGTGGTGAACCAGATGTCGTCGGCCCGGCCACACACCCCACGACCCCTTCCGGTGAGCTAGCGTTTACCGTGTGGCCGGCATAACCCCCCTACCAGTTGTTTCGGTAGAGTAGGGAGGGTTTTCAGAAATATTTTTTTATGTACAGGCACCAGGCGTAACCCCCGTGGGTCGGTGCAGACCTACCCTGAAGGTAGTCGGCCACCACTCGCACTAGGTATTTTGGTGTGCCTAGCTTTATCAACGCCTCAACTATTTTGCTCCACCTCGCTGAGTTGAAAGCATTTTTTACCTCGAGGGTTATCAGTGCGCAGCAGTGATTTTTCTCTATGGCGGCTCTTGCTATGCCCACCACCATATTGACCGCATCAGTCGTCGTCCTTGCCTTTCTGAAGCCGAATTGCTTGTCCGACAGGCCACCTACCCTTTCGACGCTAGGGAGAATCTTGTTGCAGATCACCCGGTCGAAAAGTTTGCCTATGCAACTAAGGAGGCATATCGGTATGTAGGACGATGGGTCCCCTAAAGGCTTGTTCGGCTTCGGTAGGAGCACAAGTTTCTGTTGTTTCCATCGCTCCGGGAAGATCCCCTCTTTCAGGCACGCTTTGAAGACTTCAGCGAACCTGTCTGGCGCTATTGAAGCTGCTAGCTTCGCCGCTTTATTTGATGTGCCATCCATGCCAGGGCCTTATTGATGGCCTCCAGGATCTCATCTGCTATTAATGCAGGTATCTCTTCTGGGTCCACCTGGAGGGTGGGTATCGACCGTGCGTACGTTCTGTGGAAACAGGACGTACACAATACTCTGGAGAAGCGCGGGGCAGGTGATCGGCGGAGAGGGATTGTCCTTGACCGCTGACATAACCATTTTATAGGCTCCACCCCAGGGGTCCGAGTCTGCTTCTCTGCACAACCTTTTGAAGTGCTCGGATTTACTTCTAGCGATGGCCTTGTTCAGCCTTTTCCTCGCTTCCTTGTATCTCTTAAGGAGTTCTCCTTCTCGCTTTCAGGCAGGCCCTTCGGCATTCGTCGATCTCGGCGTTCCACCAGAAGTTTGGTGAGTGTTGCCGATTGCCGGCGCGCCGAGGCATGGAGGTATCACATGCCCGTTTTAATGAATCTACGATTCGCTCTGCCCCTTCCCTGGCACCTCCTGCCGACCTCGCATCATGCAGGAATACTTCCTCGAACACCTCTGTGTCGAGTTTATTTTACGGCCCATCCTCAATTCGTTCCATAGATAGGATTCCTTTTTCCTATACCCTGACCAATCTGGAAGATGATAGCTTGGTGGTCGCTGTGCGTGTACCCATCGCTCACCCGCCACTGTAGGTCCTTGGCCACTGAATCGCTCACGTAAGTGATGTCGATTACAGACGATCCCTTTTTTTCGCCTCCGGTGTTGACCAACACCACATTTAGTCGCGAGAATACTTCTAGGAGTAGCCCTCTTGCATTCGTTTGTCGGCTGCCCCATTCGACAGCCCAAGCAGTGAAATCACCCGCTATTATTACCGGGTAATGGCGGCTCGTGTCGGCGGCTAACCTTTCCAACATCGACTCGTACTCGTCTAGTGTCAGGCTTGGCGCCGCATAGCAGCTGTACACGTGTATTCCGTCTACTTTTGCCAGCGTGAAACCATTATCTGGGCTTCTCATGGTATCTTCCATGGCTTGGCTCTCGCACGTCCATATTGCTGACGTGCAGCTGCTATCATGTATCCAGACGCCGCTGTGCAGGTTTCTATACTGCTCGCAGACGATTGCGAGGTCGATTTTCTCCTCATAGACTGTCTGTGTCAGCAGATCTTGTGCCGCTTGACAGTGGTTCAGGTTAATCTGTATGAACCTTATTTTCGTCTTCTTTTCAGTGCCTTCTTGTACGCCGGACATCTACTACTTACGGTCACGTGCCCACTATCCCTGCCCTCTACTTCCCTACAAATTAGGCATTTACCTTGTGACCCTCTTTTCCGCAGCCTCGGCACAGCCTTGCTCTATCCTGACTGCTGCTGTCCTCACCTTGCGAAGGATCTCCGCGTACGTTGCTTCCCCTTTGGTCGTGATGATAATCGCATCCGACCGGGTTCTTTGCCTCAACTTGTTGGCCTCTTTCAGCCTTCTTTTCTTTTTCTTCGTCTTTATCCGTTCCACCTTCTTCCAGGCAGAGCTTTCTCGGTCCACACTCAAACTTCTGTTTGAGCCGACGTATCCTTCAGCACTTTCGCCCTCTGCTGTGTAATTATTTCCTCCTTTGCTTTGAGGTAGGTAGACCTAACCGACCTAATTTTCTCCTTTATGGCGAGCTCGACGTTTTTCTTTACGTCGATATACTAGATGAGGTCTCTTATCATAACCCCTAATTTATCAAAAGGGGATGATTGAGCCTCCTCCGCTGTGGTCGCCGGAGTGCTCACCCTCACTTCGCCATTTTTCGCTGACCCAAGGTCCGTGGTACACTTTAATGGCGGTGTTCTAGCCGTTTTGTTGCTCCTAGGAACGGAATTTGGAGCCGCACTTTGTTGCTCAGAACTAGGATGCTCTTGGTCCTTAGCACTCTGTGGTGGTGGTGTTCTCACCGTCTTTCTGCTCCTTTGGATGGGATTTCCATCTTCCGGAGTCGCCCTTTGTTGGACTATAAAAGCCCTAGCTGTGATTAGAGCTTTGGGAGCTGCTCCAACCTCATTGGTTTTGGTGTGTTTCTCTATTTTGAATCCCACGAGTTGCGCGAGAAAGGACAGTCACCCATGGCAGAGCTCCGCATTACCACGGTGTAATGCCCACGCAAATCCCAGCGTCACTTCAAAGATCAATAAGAGAAAGATTAACCAGGTCAAGAAAACGACCAAAACAATGAAATTACTCAAGCACCAGAAGCGCGAAAGAATTGCGATCATATTACATCAAAATTCGCGGCACCAGATGTGAACACGAAACTACGACCGACGCGGTGCACTTGACAAACAAACAAAATGAAAATAGAACACGAATGACATAATTAGCTAACAGGTGTATGAAATAATAAGAATGAATGGTAATTAAAAACAATCAAGTTCATTGCCCAAGAAATGAATGAACTGATGAAATGATGAATCGGCAATTAAGTAAGTTACGGATAAGTTATAGAATTAAATTAAGTAGAGAGGGTAGAATTAAGCTGTATAAATAATGTAAGTGATTTTAAGAAAAGACAGAGAGAGAATTAACAGGTCTTCGGAACCAACACCAAAGAACTGCATAAAGGAGCCCGTTGCTCCGTCGCGCTCACAGTAAAAGTTCCTATTGTTAATTGAATAAATGAAGTAATAAAAGAGAAACATGAGTTTTTCCGAATAAGACCCTCAAACATTACATGGCGACCCTGCAAAAACGGACGAATAGAAGGAAGGAAGAGTAGGACGAATTAGAAGAAAGGAAGATCATCTCTGCAGACACAAGCCAAGTAGGAAGGAAGACCACTCATCCCAGAAGTCCTGACGAAATACGTGCTGAGCTAGAAGAAAAACTACAAGACCCTACAGCTGGACCGAGAAAATTATCCCTTGAAGAGTACAGAAGGCGAAACAAAAAAGGCGCGAGGAAAACTTAACAACACAGGACAAAACCCCGTTGCATAAACCACTTCGTCTGCGTGGAGGCTGGGCGATAAAACTACGCAACCAGAAGAAAGAGGCTTTAAGACTAGCAACAATAGCTACAACCGAGGCCCAGAGAAAATTATTCTTAAAGGAAGCAGAGAGGACATCTTTAGAATTATGGGTTCGACGCCTTCATAGGAGGAAGTAGTAGTAAACAACGCTGACAACGGAGCACTCGTCAATTTGATAACGGAAGAACACATAAAAGACATCAGCTATGTTGGAATAGTAGCACTAGTTGTAATTATAATATATAATTGTATAGTTAGGAAAATTAGAAAACAAATAGTAAAAACTAATAACAGTAGTAACAATAACAATAGCGTAGTGTAAAGATAAATAATGTAATTTAAAATTAAAATAAAAAATAAATAAATAAATTTGAAGAAAATACACACAGAATTATTGATAGGAAGAATCAAAATGCCTCACTCACTCACCTTAGCAGAAGTAATAGCAAGTGTATTGATAGTAATTGGAATCTTGACTGTAATTTTACTAATGGCCGAAAAGGTAGCAAATGAACTACTCAAAATATTTTTAACCATATTAGCAATAGTAGGATTAATGGCATTAATGGCAAGTATAGCATGTTATTTTGCAGTAGAATTTAATAAAATGTTAATTGATAACGATCATCATAGATACAAATATTAGGAGAGGCAGATGATTCAAATGTAATATATATAGGAACAAAGGATAGATTGTAGTTATAGATAGAATATGCAACTGTAAACAATATATCAATATAAAATAATGTCAGAAAGAGAAGCCGAAGAAATAAATGAAGAATTACCAAAAATAAAGATACACTTAAAGAAATTACCATACAAACTACGCACACCGAAAAATCTATTGAAGAAAAAGATTGAAGTAGATGGATTAAGAAAAAGAATAAATGAAATAGCGACAAAGATAAATATAAGTAAGCAAATAACAGCATTTAAAGTACTCAGAGAGGAGATAAATGAAATCATAGAGCAGCAGTTAAGCCAAATACAGGTAGAAGAGACTGAAAGAGAACAAAGCATTGAAAATAACATCAACAAAATGGGAACTCTAGACACATTTCAAGCTCTAAAGCTCATACCTTTATTTTCAAGAGAGGAAAAAGAATTAAATAACTTCCTAAACATAATAGACATCATATCAGACACACTGAAAGATGATGGAGAAAAAAGAAAGTTAGTCAACTTAGTACTAAAAACAAAGATCAGCGAAAAGGTTCGAGTAAGAATAGGATCAAGTTCAGAACCAAAAACGGTAACAGAACTGAGAAAACTAATAGAAAGACATTTCCGAACAAAAATAAACCTGCTGAAAATACAAAACGACCTGGCACGAACAAGGCAAGGAGACCAGACAGTGCAAATATTCGCAACCAAAATTGAAGATTTAATCTCAAAGCTAAATAATGTACAAATAACGGAACGAGGAGAAGAGTGCAAGAACGTCATAACAGCACTGAATGACTAGACAGGATTAAATGCATTCCAAGCTGGGCTAAGTGAGCCCTATAAAACAGCAGTATTCGCAGCAATGCCGGAAACGCTCGAACGAGCAATTAAAATAGCTTCGGAGATAGAAGCGATAAATGATACGCAGAAAAATGTATATCATTTTAGGACTAATAATGATCATAATAACGTCTCGAAATTCAGACAGTATAATAGCAAAAACTTCCGTAGGAACAGGAGTGATATTAGACAGAATAGCAGATATACTCAACAAAGAGACAATAGTAGGAGTTATAGTCAAAACAAGCACAATACAGTAGATAGAAATAGGAACATATATAATAATAAAAGAGGATTCTATAATAATAGTGGAAATATTAATAATTACAATAGCAATAGATTTAATAGCTACAATCACAATAACAAACAAACTAGAAGGGTAAACGTGTTAAATTCGGGAAACGAAGAAACCGTCCCCGAAGCCCATCACTCGAGGGACGAGAAAACGAGAGAATAAATAAAGGTCTTACAGAAAAAATATACTCAATTAATGTATAAAATCTGAAGGACTACATATATAAAAGGAAATATCACGCATTCTAATAAACCAGTAAAATTCTTGATAGACACAGGCGCAGACATATCTATAATAATAGTACAGGAAAAATAGTAAAAATAGCGGAAATGATTGGGTACAGGCTGAAAATTGGCACGGAGCTTCCTTTTAGGGTTCTTAATAAGGGGTTATAAAGTCTACCGATTTTCTACCCCGGGAACCTTTCTTTCTAGGGGGTTTTAGGGTCAAAATATCTGTTTTTTGCAAATGCATCTGAAACCGTAAGTCCTATCATAAAAAAATGTTCACAAAGTTTGTAGCTCATACGATTTTCTACAAAAAATGTTATTATACATTTTCCCGTACGTATTGCCATTCATGAGATATCACCGTTTTAAAGATTTAAAATATTCATATGAACTCATTCACGACTTGTATAGGTTTTCCGACGTTCAAGTTGGACTACTTTTCTAATTTTTTCAGAGGTCATTCCTGGATGTATTTGGAGGAAAAATGTGTTCTAGATAGGGGGCTAACCACTAAGATACAGGGTGTTCGCGAAAAAACAATGTCTTTTTTCGTCATTTATTTAGAGTTGAATAACTCCTAGACCAATTATCGTAAACCAATATACTTAAACTCATCTTTTAGGTCAAAGTGTATTCTTTTATTTGATATAAAGATCAGGAACTTGAGTTGCTCCGTTTAGAAGATATGTAGGTTCAAAGCATGAGCGAAATGTTTAAAAGCCTAATGATATTTTTTATTCAATTTAAAGTATATTTTCTGTTTTTTTTTACCAAATGGTCCAAATTGGAACAATAATACAAAATTAGATGTAATTTTGTATTATTGTTCCAATTTGGACCATTTGGTAAAAAAAACAGAAAATATACTTTAAATTGAATAAAAAATATCATTAGGCTTTTAAACATTTCGCTCATGCTTTGAACCTACATATCTTCTAAACGGAGCAACTCAAGTTCCTGATTTTTATATCAAATAAAAGAATACACTTTGACCTAAAAGATGAGTCTAAGTATATTGGTTTACGATAATTGGTCTAGGAGTTATTCAACTCTAAATAAATGACGAAAAAAGACATTGTTTTTTCGCGAACACCCTGTATCTTAGTGGTTAGCCCCCTATCTAGAACACATTTTTCCTCCAAATACATCCAGGAATGACCCCTGAAAAAATTAGAAAAGTAGTCCAACTTGAACGTCGGAAAACCTATACAAGTCGTGAATGAGTTCATATGAATATTTTAAATCTTTAAAACGGTGATATCTCATGAATGGCAATACGTACGGGAAAATCTATAATAACATTTTTTGTAGAAAATCGTATGAGCTACAAACTTTGTGAACATTTTTTTATGATAGGACTTACGGTTTCAGATGCATTTGCAAAAAACAGATATTTTGACCCTAAAACCCCCTAGAAAGAAAGGTTCCCGGGGTAGAAAATCGGTAGACTTTATAACCCCTTATTAAGAACCCTAAAAGGAAGCTCCGTGCCAATTTTCAGCCTGTACCCAATCATTTCCGCTATTTCGCTTTTTTCGGCTTAATTTGACTGTACTATAAAGCAAAGTATAATAAACGACAGAATAGATGTTACGGCGCACGGCCGTAATATTATAATTTTGATAACTTTTCTTTAATTTTTTTTTTGTCCACAGTCCACAATAGAAGTCCACAATATTTACCTTTTCTTTCTTTTTACCTCAGCTTTCGGAAAATTTCCAAGGTTTCTGAATAAAATGCAAAAGTGGTTTAAAATAATTATATTATCTCCTATAATGCACAATTCTAATTAAATTCTCATTCTCTCTACTTTAATTTCTATTTATTTATCAAAAAAAATTCTAAATAGCTATTAAATCTGCTTCTTGATCTGAAATAATACTTCATTAGTAAATCATTCAAATATTCAGGTCATTTTTTAATCATACTTATTCTTCCTTCATTCAATTTTGCTGAAATTATGTCACTGCAGCGCCGGTTGAATTCCAGTTCCTGCAGCTGACCAATATATTTTTTTTATTTGAATTTTCACTGTAGCCCGACTTAGATCTGTATGACCCCTCGGGGCTCAGTGCACACAGAGGAATTGGCGATTTATTCGCAATCTTTTTCCCCTTTGTCTACAGCCTTTAACTCTTTATGAGTTTATTTAGATTTAATTCTCAACTTGTGTTTTTCTTTATTCTCCAAAACACGGAGTTGCTGGTTAGCGAATTTCGCTCAACCTGGTTAGCTAAGTTTTGTTTTTAACAAAAATCTTGTTTTTAGTCGAGATTCGACTTGAAAGTTTTTACGGTTTAGAACTTGATTAAATAGGAAGTTTATGATTTCTGTTAATCACTAGCTGTGAGTTATCAGAAATCATTTAAAATCCCGATCATACGATTTATAAGGGATTTGTTTAAATTTAATTCCTTAACAGAGATTCCTAAACAGAAATCTCTGATAGAGGATAAAATGGTTATAGTCACTATGGATAACCCGAACACACGAATTTGTGCTGATGAAAATTTATTTAATTTAAATTCCTCAACAGAGATTCCTAAACAGCAAATCTCTGATAGAGGATAAAATATTATACTCGATATTCGACTCAAAGAAAATTCCACCTCTAATGTTAGTAATAATTTGTATTATTATTTTTTTTACACCTAACAAGGAATTGTCGGTAAAAACCCAGTCAATTATATACGCCCTGAAATTGTATTTTATTATGTTAGTTATATCCGCCACCAATATTTATTTATTCTCCGCCACCTATATTTGCTCAACACTTCGATAATTTATACTCCTTCCTAACCTAACAAAAATTGCCGGTAAAAACCCAGACAATATCTACACCCTGATCTAAATATACGCTTCTGCAGTCAGTCCTTCACGCAGGAACTTTTATTCTTCGTCTTCTGTCGAAGTGAAAGATGGCGCTTGGTGGAGCTTTTTCACCTTGGCGCGATCACTTTACAGTGGTTTCAATTTATACCATTTCCATAATTAAAGCTTTCATTAAAGCTTTTTGTTTACATTTACTGGGTGACATAAGGTAAGTGTTTGTTTGTTTCTTATAGTTTTTCTATTTTGATTTATTTTATTTATTTTTAGGGAGGACTTGGGCAGGGATTTCAGAATTGTTAGAGGTAATTTTTTAGGATCATTTTTTATTTATTATTTGCATTTTAGCCTGACTTTATGATTC
This sequence comes from Thereva unica, assembly GCA_949987705.1. Taxonomy (NCBI): domain Eukaryota; kingdom Metazoa; phylum Arthropoda; class Insecta; order Diptera; family Therevidae; genus Thereva; species Thereva unica. The sequence goes on from OX465283.1 coordinate 96,922,030, forward strand.
TTTTGGGCCTGGTCGTGGTAGGCGTCTGTCAGGTTTGTTTTTGTTTTGTATTTGAAATCGTTTTTAATCTTCTTTTATTTTCAGGCTAAAACAATAGATGATGAAAACGAAACGTGTACAATAACAGGCATTACTGAGAACAACCTGTGTACATTAGGGACTATATACCCAGAAATTTTGATTGAAGGGGAAGCGATAAAGCAAAGACTACATGTCGTACCAGACAACATCACGATAGGCACCGATGGAATTTTAGGAAAAGACTTCATACGTAAAAACAACTGTAAGCTTGACTATGAAGTAATGACCTTAACAATCAGAACAGAGGATACTGACATCATCGTACCAATTATGTATAGCGAACCTCACTATGGAACTATTATCATTCCGCCAAGATGTCAAGTTGTTCATGCAATAAATAAGCATATAAAGGAAGACAGTATCATATTGAGTGAAGAGATACAAGATGGAGTTTTTGTTGCAAATTCATTGATTCCGTCGAAAGGAATAGCCCATGTAAAACTTCTCAACGCAAATGAAAAAGAAGTGAGAATTAAGCTACCAAAGTTAAAAATTCTACCTTTACGAAACTACTATGTCGTTGACACCAAGAAAAAGGTAAAAATAGATTCAGAAAGACAAGAAAAACTTTTAAAGGATCTAAACCTGAAAAACACTGATACCACGGCAAAGAATACAGTAACCGAGTTATGTAAGGAATTCGCAGATGTATTCCATATTGATAACGACAAACTAACAGTTAACAATTTCTACCAACAAAAAATCAAAATGAAGGATGAAACCCCAGTATATATAAAAAACTATAGATTGCCACAGGCACAGAATGAAGAAATCAACAAACAGGTGAACAAGCTAATAGAAGATGACATTATAAAGCCATCTGTAAGCCCGTACAATTCACCACTACTGGTCGTACCGAAGAAAAGTGATAGTGGAGACCAAAAATGGAGAATGGTAGATGACTTTAGACAACTCAATAAAAGAGTCATGGACGATAAGTTCCCACTAACGAGGCTAGAAGACATTTTGGACAACCTAGGAAGAGCAAAATATTTTTCAACCCTAGATCTAACAAGCTCTTTCCACCAAATAGAACTACATCCGAAATCCAGATCTATCACGGCATTTTCCACAGGAAAAGGTCATTTTCATTTCAAGAGGTTACCATTTGGTTTAAAGATATCAAACAACAGCTTCCAAAGAATGTGTTCAGATTTAGCAATTTAATTTCTGAATATATATGAAGGTGCCGGAAGGGTGTGATTCAATAAAAGATAAACCTTTCCAAATAACTAACTAATGTTTTATTTTGATTTGATATAATCCTTTCGAATATAATTCTAATATAATTTTGATGTACTTAATTAAATGAATTTACTTGTTAAGATTTAATATTTTATTTGTTTTTGTTGGAAAAATTATTAACGCCACTCTGCAATTAGCTGCCAGGAATGTTGCCTGGTGTACTCAGATGCAATATCTTATAGAAGCTGCCTTTGATAGTTGCTGCCCGCGCACTGTTTTGCTGCACTGCCTCGCTGCTGGTGTGTTATTGTTTCTCAGGGTATCGGGGTCCCTCTCGTGTTCGATAGTTGCTGCAAATCAATTTTTGCGTATTAAGTTTTTGGTGAGAAATCTCACTGTAATTCCCTTTAGAATGCTAACTCAGTACTTTAGCAGATTCTAAGATAGGAAAAAGCTTCAATACTGCTTTTTTGGTTGAAATTGCTTCGAAAACCTCAAGACGATTTTATATCTTCTAGGCCAATTCGCTAGAAAGACTGAATGCAATCTGATTTGACGTTGACTGTGAGTCGGTATTTATTTTCTCTTCGAATAATGGTTGAGGCTATTCTGTAGTAGGGGGCTACGTCTGCGAAGTATATAATTTCGGGTTATGACTGACCCATAGACGTCAAATGGGTTTGTTTTGGTAAGTATGTTTTTTCTTTCGTTGGAGTCATTTATCTAAATTAGTTTATATTTTAGGCCGTTTTTGCGATATGGTGGGGTTTTCTGAAGGAGGAGCTCTACGAGTGTTTTCAGATAAGTATTTTTGTTGGATTTGTTATACTTTGTGGTAATTTTTTCTTTTCTTGTTTTAGGTCTCTTTTGTTTATTTCTCGGATTGACTTGAGATGTCTCTTGTGGTTTCATGGTTGGGTTTATTTGCAAAAAAAGATAAATATTTATACATTTAGTATTTAATTAATTGATTTTATTTCCAGTTGTGATTTCTATATATATTTTTTGATGGTGATCGAACATTCTCCCCGCCTTGAAGTATCTATTCAACGGAAAGATTTTTTTTTTACAGTGGTAAATAAATGATGTTCTAATTTAAAATGCTTTTGGTTTTTTATACATTGCTTGGTGTCTGAAGACGGACAGCAATCTTCAGATTTGATCGTTTTGTGAACCTAAGCGTTCCTTCCTTTATTTGCATTCGGAAAGCCCTTTTTGCTTGCCGTATCTTACCCCATGGGAGTGTAATGTGGCGAATTTTCTTCCATAATTCCTCCGGAATGTCTAGGTCTGGCGGTGGCTGTTGCTTTCGTCGCCGATATTACTCCAAGGTAATGCGCTTTTTGGCTCTGGTGGAGTTAGTCTTCCTCTGGGTTTTGTTGTAGGAATTGGTCGTGGTTGTGCCCGCTTCCTAATTTCAGGGCCACAAGGCAGTGCCTCGAAGGGTCGCTTAATGACCGGTCGTTGTGGGGATGTGATTTTTATTGACTGCTTTAGTGACGTCGTCCTGGATGTTGGTGGAATTTCTGGGACGTCATCTATTGATAAATGATCCATCGCTAAGTTTTTTCCTTTTGACCTGTAATGGCGGTTCTGAAATAATTTTTCCAACTAATTTTTGATAACGGTCGTTTTATCGTCTTTTTATTTTTATTGTTGGCATGATTGTTATGCGTAATTTCATTTATTGGTTGTGGTCTTTGCTATTTCGTAGGCGGAAGTGTATTAACGTTGCTGGTGTGGCCGTGTTTGATGGTAGTAAACATATTTTTGTGATTGGCCGTTTCAGGATATTATTTTTTGTTCGTATTATGACCACTCGGATTAAATTATCCGATCCGGGATGTGTGGCTGTTATTCTGCCTAACAACCATCGAAACGGTGGCAATCGTTCGTCTTTTATGAGAACTAAGTCATTAACTTTCACTTCTGTCTTGGGTTTGAGCCATTTTGGTCTTTGTTGTAGACGACTCAAATATTCCGTGCTCCAGCGTGTCCAGAAATTCTGATAGAGGCGTTGAATCAATTGATACCTGTTTAATCGATTGATGTTTATCTCTAAGAGACTGGGTTCTGGAGGTGCCAGTAGTGGTCCTCCTATCAGGAAGTGTCCTGGAGTTAATGCGGACATGTCTTCGGGATCTTGAGAGAGTTCTGTGAGTGGCCTGGAATTTAATACCGCTTCGATTTGTGTAGGGAGGGTGTTAAATTCTTCATACGTTACTATCGTGTCGCCTATGGTGCGTTTCAGATGATATTTGACGGATTTCACCCCGCTCTCCCATAGCCCTCCAAAATGGGGAGACGCTGGCGGGAGAAAGTGCCAGTTAACTCCTTGATTTCCTAGAGATTCGGCTAGTTCTAATTCCATCCTCTTATTGCTCTCTATCTTGTGATGTGTGAGAAGGTTGTGTGCTCCAATGAAATTGGACCCACAATCGCTGTACATGTCGGAGCATAGTCCTCGCCGCGAGATGAACCTCCGGAAGGATGTGAGGAAACCTTCTGTTGATGCATCGGTGACTACTTCGAGATTAATAGCCTTTGTCACCATGCAAATAAATAAGGCGATATAGCTCTTTTGAGTTCGGCTGTTTCTTAATTTGGAGACCTTTAACTCAAATGGACCACAATAATCTACTCCGGTATGCGCGAAGGACGGATTCTGTATTGGGGAAGATTAGCCATTAGCTGCGTGCGCCCTTCTGCCTTTTGACGAAAACACTGCATGCATTTGTGATTATGAAATCTGACTGCATTTCGCGCATTCAAGATCCAATATTTTTGTCGCAGGGTATTCAACATTAATTGCGTGCCACCGTGTAATGTGATGCGATGAATATTATCTATGATTAATTTGCTCAACGTGTGTTTTTCGGGTAAGATTATCGGATGACTCTGATCGAATGTTATGTCGGCATTTTGGATGCGTCCACCAACTCGTAAAATCCCATTTTGATCGATGAATGGGTTTAACTTTATTAGTTTGCTCTTATTGGGTAATGTTTGCTTGGTTTGTAATGCTTGGATTTCATTTTCAAATTCCATATTTTGAGTGGTTTTTATCCAACAAGTTAAGGCTGCCTGTATCTCCTCTGAAGTGAGATAGGTAGGTTTTGGTTTGGATGACTGTAACCATCGTCGACAGTACGCCATGATTCGAAGCAATTTTGATAATGATGAATATCTCCCCATGATGTCTTGTTTTGAAGTATCTATATCGACATGTAGATTGGTTGTACCTTTTCGTTGTCCCGTCGTGGTCTCCGGAATCTCTTTCTGTATGGGCCAATTTTCCTTTGATTGTGTGAGCCATTTCGGACCGACCCACCATAATTGGTGTTGTTTGAGGTCACTTGGGGTTAATCCTCATGTAGCGCAATCTGCAGGATTCTCTTCTGTGCGGACATGGTTCCAGATACTTTGTTCGACTAGTTAGTGTATCTGTGAAACTCTGTTGGCCACAAATGTTTCCCATGATGATGGATGTTTTCTCAACCAGGCGATGACGATTGTAGAGTCGGTCCATGCGTATGTCGTTGATCGTTCGAATTTCATATCATCTCTAACTTGTGCCAGCAATTTGGCTAGTAAGTGTGCTCCGCATAATTCCAGCCTTGGCAAGGAGACTGTTTTTATAGGCGATACCTTGCTCTTAGCGGCTATTAGATGGCAATCTATGGATCCATCTTCGTTCTGTGTTCGAATGTATACGGCTGCAGCGTAGGCCTTTATGGACGCGTCGCAGAAACCATGTAGTTCAATGCTCTGGCCTTTGCTGTGAGTCTGGATCCATCGGGGAATTTGTATTGTTTGTATTATCGGAAGGGTTGTTCGAAATCCTCTCCATTGCTGTTCAATAGTCTTTGGGACTATTGGGATGAAAATCGACTTTGGTTAACCAGAGACTTTGAATTAGAATTTTGGCGTTGATTGTTATCGGTGTGAGCCATCCAATTGGGTCAAACAATTTTGCGATCTCGGATAGCATTTTCCTTTTCGTGAATTCATCTGGAGCTGCTTCCATTGTAACTTTGTATGACAATATGTCCATCGATGGATTCCATAACAATCCGAGTGCCTTGACGTCTTCCTCATTTAGTGTAAGAGGTAGAGAGACCTCTCGATCGGATTCCGGGACTTCTTTTAGTATGGCTTGATGATTTGCTGCCCACTTCCGCAATTCTAGCCCTCCTGATCGTAGGAGCTGGATTATTTGCTTTTGTTTGTCCTTCGCTTCCCCTATGGTGTCTGCGCCGGTCATTAAGTCGTCGACGTAGAAGTCATTGAGCACTGCGTCTGAACCGAGTGGATAGGTGTCTGACGAGTCTCTCGCCAGTTGATGCATGGTCCTGATTGCCAGGAACGGGGCACTTTTTGTTCCGAATGTCACGGTCCGTAGCCTGTAGTCTTGGATAGGTTGGGTTGGTGATTCTCGCCAGACGATTCGCTGAAACTCGGAGTCGTCAGGATGTACTCGTATTTGACGGTACATTTTCTCGACGTCGGCCATATACGCGATGCGGTAACTTCTCCAACGCATGAGGGTGGACATTAATGTTCCTTGTATCACCGGTCCATTCAGTAACACGCTGTTTAGTGACTTTCGATTGGTAGTGGGCCGGGATGCGTCGAATACTACTCGAAGCTTGGTAGTTGTACTGCTTGGTTTAAGGACAGCATGATGAGGCAAATAACAACATCCATAGGTTATTGTATTGTTGGGACCTTGGACTTGGAACGTTGACTCTGGGATGTTGGTTGCTACCATGTGCCCTAATGTCAAATATTCACGTATGCATTTGGCGTAGTCTGCTTTCAATGCTGGATCTTGTTGAAAGCGTTTTTCCATTTGCAGTAACGTCCGAACAGCTATCTGTCTTGATGCGCCAAGCGATATTTGATTCTGGTGGGCTGCAAATGGGAGTCGAACCTGGTGTCGTCCGTCATTGCATCTGGTGATATTGTTGGCGAAGTGGTTTTCGCATTGTCCACTTGGGTTTTGATGGGATCTCCTCCAACTCCCAGAACCTTTTGAGCTCGTTGTCCGGAGACACCTGCGTGAAGAACGTTATTGGGTTAGTAATTGGTTGTACTGGTGAGGCGATTTCTCCAGTGATAATCCATCCGAATACTGTGCTCTGGGCTGCGGTACAGCCGTTGCTGCTTTTTCTTAGTCCGTTCAAGAGGATCTTGGGGTATATGCCTGCACCCAAGAGGATGTCGATGTGACCTGGCTTGTGGAATGTTGGATCGGCTAGTTCGAGTCCCTTCACAAGAGTCCAATCCTGGATGGCACATTCTTTGTGTGGTAGTGGATTGGTGATTTTGTTGATCACTAGTGTTTGGGCCTGGATGCTTTCTGAGTGCTGATCTCGAGATTTTAGTAGCAGCGTGACCCAGCTTGTTAGTTTGCCAGCTGGCAAGTTACCGATTACTGTTAAGTCTGTGTGAACTGGCTTCTTCTTGAGTTGCAGGCTTTGAACCACTGATTCACGTACGTATGAGGACTGGGAGCCAGGATCGATGAGTACTCTGCAGACTTGCTGTCGTCCCGTTGGAGATATCACTGTTACCAAGGCTGTAGCTAATAATACTTGATGACAATCATAGGATGCTGCCTGAAAAAAGCATACTTGTGTTTGATTAGTTGGCAGCTCATTATTCGAGCTTGTTGACGGAACGATGCTGTTGCTGGTTCGTTCTGTTGACGGTGGTCTATGCAGGGTCGTATGATGCGTTTTTCCGCATTGGAAGCATCTACCTTTGCTGGGACACTGTAATGAGCGATGGCCTGTTCCCAGGCAATTGATGCATAGATCCTTTGATTTGACTTCTTTGTATCTCTCATCGATGCTCAATTGTACATATTTGGGGCATTTCCTCATAACATGCGTGCCCTTGCACAGGATGCATGTGCTGTGATTAGCTACGTGGAAGGTTTGAGTTTTTCTTCTTGGATGATCCCTGGATCTACTCTCGTGATGTTCATGCCTTTTGTTTGCAGAGTTGTTGACGGCTTCTAACGTCCTGAATCTTGTTTCGAGGAAGTTACGCAATTCTGGCCATGTCGGAATGGTTTGCCTCGACTTAGTACTCTGGGATTGCTCCCATTGCTCATGAGTTTCGGTCGTTAGTTTCTGTACAAGCAAATGGATGAGAATAGGATCCCAATTTTGTGTTGGGACCTCCAGATTTTCAATGGCAGTGAGGCATTCATGTGTCCTCGTTTTTAGCTCCTTGATGCCTTGAGCTGTTTCTCGGGTTAGTTTTGGTTGATTGAGCAGCATGTCGAGCTTGTTGTCGTAGTTATCGACGAGAAGTTGCCATGCTGGTTCATAATTGGCGTCACTAATGAGCGTGTTGCTGAGTAGTCGTGCAGCTTCTCCAGAAAGATGAGCCATTAAATATTGGAGTTTTTGTGCTCTGTTAAATATATTTTGTTATGCACAAGGCTGGAAAATAAATCCAGGAAAGATGGCCATGACTCGTAATCCCCTGCAAATGTGGGTATCGAGATCCTTTGTAGTTTCACATTGTTGTTGTGTTGAGTGATGCAGCTGTTGTTTAATTCGGCTGATGACTGCTCCGCTCGTGCGACTGGTTCTGTGACTGACGGCGTTTTGTGATAGTCTTCATCGATTTTGCAGTACATCTCGATGTAGGCGTTTTCTGTATCGGTATACCAGTGCTCTTTGAAGTATAGCTGCTCTTTCTCGTCCTTCTTCGTCTTGATTGATGTGATATGTCGATGATTGTTCTTGAATTCCGTCCAGTCATCGTCGAGCATCTTGAGCCTTTTTTGAAAATACTGCGCTGTCTTCCTAGATGGGCCATCCTTGAGATAGTTTCTGAAAGACCTTTCGAGTCTCTCTCGTGCTTCGCTCTGTTGGATTATTAAAGCACCCATACTTGTATTGCGGCTTGAGTTATCTTATTGAATCACTATCCGGCTCGAAGGACCAATGTTCAGATTTAGCAATTTAATTTTTGAATATATATGAAGGTGCCGGAAGGGTGTGATTCAATAAAAGATAAACCTTTCCAAATAACTAACTAATGTTTTATTTTGATTTGATAATTAATCCTTTCGAATATAATTCTAATATAATTTTGATGTACTTAATTAAATGAATTTACTTGTTAAGATTTAATATTTTATTTGTTTTTGTTGGAAAAATTACTAACGCCACCTGGATGTCGGGTTGTATGGTTTTCGATGGACCTCTGCAATTAGCTGCCCAAGTCCCAGGAATGTTGCCTGTTGTACTCAGATGCAATATCTTATAGAAGCTGCCTTTGATAGTTGCTGCCTGCGCACTGCTTTGCTGCACTGCCTCGCTGCTGGTGTGTTATTGTTTCTCAGGGTATCGGGGTCCCTCTCGTGTTCGATAGTTGCTGCAAATCAATTTTTGCGTATTAAGTTTTTGGTGAGAAATCTCACTGTGATTCCCTTTAGAATGCTAACTCACTACTTTAGCAGATTCTAAGATAGGAAAAAGCTTCAATACTGCTTTTTTGGTTGAAATTGCTTCGAAAACCTCAAGACGATTTTATATCTTCTAGGCATTGATTATCTATAAGTAGATACGTAACCGTGTTTGCGGGCTTTGGACATAGATGGCCTTACTTACACTGATTTCAAAAATCCATGTTAAAACTGAGACTCAAGAGCTTTTGAAATATATAAAAGCTGTCTATTGGTTTCGCTGCTTATGTACATTGAACTTTTGAATTCATGTATATAGCAATCGCATGAATTGGGATACTTGCGATTGCGCCTGCCGTTCTTTGAGACAAAATTTTCGGAATTTTTGTTGTTGTGTTGTTTAAAAACGATTTTTCAGGTTTAGGGAAAAATTTAGTCGTGGAAGATTTTTTTTTTTTATGAAATCATATTTTTTTGTGTGCAGGTGGATACGGTGCCACTTTGAATTTCTGCTTTGTACAGAATATAAAATTTTTTCTATTTTCGACCAAAAGTTGAGCCTGAGAAAATTTCAGTAAAAAGTTTTAAATTACATATGGAAGAGGTATTTATCATATCGAGCCCTTCCCGCCGGCGCCGTTTTATCGTAACCGACAAAAAGTAAATTTTGCAGGAGAAGGGTTTTCTTACTTATTTTTGTATCTGTTATTTGTAATGGGCTGAAATTAGTTAGGCTAATTATTTTATTAGTTAGGCTAGTTTATTATCCGATTAATTTCAAAATTGGTGGTATGTTTCGAAGGTTAAATTAACGTCGTTTGCGGTAAAAAACGAATTTTCGAAAAAATGTCGCTTACGATAAAACGGCGGGAAGGGCTCGATATAGTATCCCAGGCAATGAAGTATTTTGCCTCATCATTAAGATTTGATGTTTAATGATATGGGTGGGTGTTCAACTGGCATCCTAAAATGAAAAAAGAAAATCAAAAACATGAATTTTCAAATAATTACGTAATACCTGGTGCCTGGGTGTTACACAGGCACGGTCCAAAAATAATCTCTGAAATAAAAATTGAATTTGATTAAATTGAAGAGGTAAAATGTCAACAAAAACAACAACAATAACAATGAAATAATTAACATAAATAAACATGAATTTCACATAAAAACATACATAAATGAAGTAAAATGATCACGAACTACAAACAAATAAATTGTTGTTTAGGAATTTTCACGAAAAAGTATTTAATGAATTAAAATTAGGTTTTTAGTGAAACATAACCCCAAATTTAAAAACATAAAAGGTTACATGAAAACAAAAAATAAAACATGCAAAATCACACTAAACACAATCAAACACTATAAACCTGTGTTTCACTCACCTGAATGTGGTAAATTTTGCACTAATAGTTTATTACAGGTGCAACAAACACTCGCGACATGAAACTTCGAACCCGGGCAAACTTTGACGTCTCACGACGTTTGAGGTGTCAAAACGATATGAAATTTTCCGGCGAATTCAGCGGTGATGCCAGAATTAAAGCAAATCACCTGGAAAATTAATTATCAGCGAAAATCTATATTTTCCTTTATGGCAATGTGCGAGAAAGAGAAATTTCTCGCAAAAGGGACAACGATAATATTGCCAATTTTTGGAAATTCATCCCAGTTTTTCCAGGGAAATTGGAATTTCTCTAATGGATGCTTTTTTGCTTATAAAAAGCGGCAGCACCCAGCGATTGGACCTCTTAGTTTGTTTGAGAAATCATAGTGAGTTGGAAGATCTAGTGAAGTGAGTGACCAAAATCAAGGCAGGATCCACGTGAAGAAATAAGAAAATTATAGAAAGGTATCCAAGATTATAAAAGGTAACAATTTGTTGTTTTTTATTTGTGGCATACATGCTATTAATTGGCATCAAGCCCGATATAAATTAACCATTAACGTGGGAGATGTAAACATGCAAATCATTGCATCGCATCAAGCACGTTAATATTGTTTTCAGCCATCAACGCCGGTACATTGAGCGATAGAAAAAGGGAAGAAAATTTCAAGGTGCAAATTTCAAGTGAAGGTGTATTGTAATTTTAAGGAATTTAATATTTAAGGTTATTATGTAAAAATAAAAAAAAAATGAAATTGGAACAATAAATTTTAAAGGTACATTATTGTGGAGATTTGTGTAAATTGAAATTGAAATAATAAATTATAAAAGTACATTTATTGTGGAGACTTGTTTAAATTAAAATTGAAATAATAAATTATAAAAGTGTATTTATTGTGGAGACATTTTTTTTATAAATAAATATCCAGTGGAGTGAGGAATTTTGTCTTTTTACTGAAACTCAGTGTACATTCGAATCTTGTCTTTGAATCACGGAACAAATATAAATTGTCGTGCATTTTTTATACCGCTACACCAGGCCACCTATCGAACAATGGGAAAAGTAAAATCTTTCTTTATGTAAAACCATTCCATTCTAAACTGTCGCACTTTACTCCAAAAGAATATTTTAAAATTTATCCCTAACGTGGAAATATGGGTTTCGAGGGAGCGTGGGGAAGTAAGCTACGACCTCACGCAGTTCCTGAGCGGACATGGGGGGTATAGGAAATATCTCCACCGCTTCGGCCACGATGATTCACCGTTGTGTCCGGTATGCCCAGCGGCGGAAGAAGACGCGGAGCACGTCTTCTTTGCCTGCTCGAGATACGCCGCGGAAAGGGCGGAATTAGAAGAAACGGCCCAGGCGCCACTAACGCCGGAAAACATCGTAGAACATATGATGAGATCCGAAAAAATGTGGAAGAAAGTGGAAGAAACCCTGAAGGCCATTCACAGAAAGTTAAGGCAATAAGAAGCCACAAGAAAGAGAGAAAAGCGAAGAAATGCCGAGAGCAGTAGCAACCCCCATGGGTAAAAACCAGAGGGACACCTAAAGGGTCATGGTGGTGACGCCCGCCCGAAGTAATGCCTCTTCTGAAACTCGGTCTGAGTGCGGGAACCTCAGAAGTGTCGATGGAGAGTCTCACCATCCCTCGTAAAACAAAAAAAAAATATATATATATATATATATCGTCCCCTTCATGTCATATAGACGTATCTCAGTTTTGGCAACTTTTCAGGAGAGCCAAATAACGTAAAGTTTGCGTGGACTTAATAAGTTAAATTAATGAGATACGCCGGGAAAAAATTGTTACATAACTCCTAAAACGTTAAGAATAGAGATACGCCACTTAGAGAGGACTTAAAGGGAGGTAAGACGAGTTCATCGCTGACGTTTCTCAAAAATCAATTTTTGAGATACGTCTTTATGACTTGAAGGGGACGATATATATATATATATATATATATATATATATATATATATATATATATATATATATATTGTTTTGATATAGTGCTAGATAAATGTTCAAACTGTCTCTAAAAATCAGATTTTTATTTAATTTCGTGTTGTAGGCTTTACACTTTTTCGTTATATCACCGGATAAATCACATTCGTACTTCTGGCATGGCATCTTTGTACCATTTTGTATTACAAAACCGTATTAGCGCGAAAGTGAAAAATTTGCACTTTCGAGTCTCCGGCATAAGGGCGACGATATATCCTCACCTTGTATCTACACCTTGTCGCGGTGGTGAGGCTTGTGGCTAACTAAGATAGATACAAGAAATCCCAAGGTGGAAGCGATCGTGCTGAGGGGATGTATGGTACTGCGTCACTGTACCGCTAACGATGGACTCCGAATACCAGGCGACCTTCGGTTTCAATGTAGCCTTCCCGTGGTAATGCGGAGCTCTGCCATGGGTGACTGTCCTTTCTCGCGCAACTCGTGGGATTCAAAATAGAGAAACACACCAAAACCAATGAAGTTGGAGCAACTCCCAAAGCTCCAAACACAGCCAGGGCTTTTATAGTCCAACAAAGGGCGACTCCGGAAGATGGAAATCCCATCCAAAGGAGCAGAAAGACGGTGAGAACACCACCACCAAAGAGTGCTAAGGACCAAGAGCATCCTAGTTCTGAGCAACAAAGTGCGGCTCCTCCAGAAGGAAATCCAAATTCCGTTCCTAGGAGCAACAAAACGGCAAGAACACCGCCATTAAAGTGTACCAAGGACCTTGGGTCAGCGATAAATGGCGTAGTGAGGGTGAGCACTCCGGCGACCACAGCGGAGGAGGCTCAATCATCCCCTTTTGATAAATTAGGGGTTATGATAAGAGACCTCATGGAGTATGTCGACTTAAAGAAAAACGTCGAGCTCGCCATAAAGGAGAAAATTAGGTGGGTTAGGTCTACCTACCTCAAAGCAAAGGAGGAAATAATTACCCAGCAGAGGGCGAAAGTGCTGAAGGATACGTCGGCTCAAACAGAAGTTTGAGTGTGGACCGAGAAAGCTCTGCCTGGAAGAAGGTGGAACGGAAAAAGAGGAAGAAAAAGAAAAGAAGGCTGAAAGAGGCCAAAAAGTTGAGGCAAAGAACCCGGTCGGATGCGATTATCATCACGACCAAAGGGGAAGCAATGTACGCGGAGATCCTTCGCAAAGTGAGGACAGATGCCTCCCTGGCGGAACTGGGAAAGAGCGTAAATAGAGTTAGGAGAACGCAAAAGGGCGATCTCCTGCTAGAGCTAAAGAGGGGAGATGCTAAGACCGGGGACTTAGAACAGAAGGTTAAAGCATCGATTAACGGGGTGGCCGAGGTGAGAGCCAGTACGAATACGGTAGTGATCGAGTGTAGAGATTTGGACGAGATCACAACCAAGGAAGAGGTCTGCGAGGCACTGAGAACCCAGCTAGGTCTGACGGTCGAAGAAAAGGATGTCCTCAGGCTAAGAGAGTCGTGGGGGCACACAGACGGCGTCTATAAGCCTGCCTGTTGAAGCTGCGTAGAACATTTATCTAGCAATATATCAAAACTATATATACAGGGTGTCCCACATAAACTTACAAAGCGGCCGGCTGTGGATAGGTCTTGGATAGACGAACAAAAAATCGTATGGGTGGGAGGGGGGAAATTGTAACAGTTTAGCCGCTAGGGCGTTTTGAATATTTTTTGCTAAAGTTTTACATATCACCCTGTATTTTTGTAACCGTATAACCTATTTTCATGGTTATGATACCAGTGCACGCAGAATTTCTCCACCTATCTACAACGGTAAAAACAATGGTCCTATCTTACCAACTTTTGGAGTAATGAATCGCCAAAGTCAAAATTTTATTATTTTTTCACTAAAATTTCAACTAAAACCACCTTTTTCTCCAAAAAAATACGTAATAAACCAATATTTTTTTTAAAAAAATTGGAAAGCTTGGACAATTTCCTATGAATAATGTAATACAATTTATACGCTACGGCTTCCAGTTTTGAAATTATAAGCATTTTTAATGTTGAAATTGGCTGTATTTCGTCCTTCTTTAGTACTTTTCCATCTGAGGTTTATCGAGCAAGCACCAAATTAGGCAAATTTTAACATTAAAATTGCTTACAACTTCAAAAGTAAAGGCCCTAGCGTAAAAGTTATTATACATTATTCATAGGAAATTGTCCAAACTTTCCAATTTCATTAAAAAAAATATTGGTTTATCACGTATTTTTTGGAGAAAAAGGTGGTTTTAGTTGAAATTTTAGTGAAAAAATAACAAAATTTTGACTTTGGCGATTCATAACTCCAAAAGTTGGTTTGATAGGACCATTGTTTTTACCGTTGTAGATAGGTGGAGGAATTCTGCGTGCACTGGTACCATAACCATGAAAATAGGTTATACGGTTACAAAAATACAGGGTGATATGTAAAACTTTAGCAAAAAAAATTCAAAACGCCCTAGCGGCTAAATCGTTACGATTTCCCCCCCCCCCACCCATACGATTTTTTGTTCGTCTATCCAAGACCTATCCACAGCCGGCCGCTTTGTAAGTTTATGTGGGACACCCTGTATAATCTTTAAAATTATTAATTATCTTTACATAAAAATTACTATTTCGTTCAAACGATTGTGTTCTACAAAAATGATGTCCTAATGATTCCACTAACATTTTTTGTTTAACTTTAATTTTTTAAACAAATAATGCAGTTTTTTACAAACAAATTGAAATTTGGCCAACTTCTGGATGAGCTACAAACTTCTAGTTTTTTGCATGAAACAGCTTAAACATTCCCGAACAATTTCGTGAAAGAATCTGCTTGTGATCGCGGATACAATTAGAGTTACAGTAATTTAAGTAACTTGGTGCGCGCCTAGCCGCGCGGCGTAGACTCGGGCCGCTCGTCGCGGCGCACAGGACCTCGCTCGGTTTGAGTTTCTTATTGGAAAATCTTTTTGTAGAACACAATCGTTTGAACGAAATAGTAATTTTTATGTAAAGATAATTAATAATTTTAGATTATACAGGGTGTCCCACATAAACTTACAAAGCGGCCGGCTGTGGATAGGTCTTGGATAGACGAACAAAAAATCGTATGGGTGGGGGGGGGGGGGAAATCGTAACGGTTTAGCCGCTAGGGCGTTTTGAAGTTTTTTTGCTAGAGTTTTACATATCACCCTGTATTTTTGTAACCGTGCAACCCATTTTCATGATTATGGTACCGGTGTACGCAGAATTCCCCCACCTATCTACGACGGTAAAAATAATGGTCCTATCTTATAAACTTTTGGAGTTATGAGTCGCCAAAGTCAAAATGTTGTATTTTTTTCACTAAAATTTCAACTAAAACCACCTTTTTCTCCAAAAAATACGTGATAAACCTAAACTTTTTTTCCAAAATTAAAAAGTTTGGACAATTTGCTATAAATAATGTGTTAAAAGTTTTATTCTAGGGCCTTTACTTTAGAAGTTATAAGCAATTTTAAAGTTAATATTGGCCTTTTTCGATGCTTATTATTTGGCACTTTTCGACAAAGCTCAGATGGAAAAGTACTAAAAAAGGACGAAATAGAGCCAATTTCAACATTAAAAATGCTTATAACTTCAAAAATAGAGGCTGTGGCGTAAAAGTTTTAACACATTATTTATAGGAAATTGTCCAAACTTTTTAATTTTGGAAAAAAAAGTTTAGGTTTATCACGTATTTTTTGGAGAAAAAGGTGGTTTTAGTTGAAATTTTAGTGAAAAAAATACAAAATTTTGACCTTAGCGACTCATAACTCCAAAAGTTTATAAGATAGGACCATTATTTTTACCGTCGTAGATAGGTGGGGGAATTCTGCGTACACCGGTACCATAATCATGAAAATGGGTAACACGGTAACAAAAATACAGGGTGATATGTAAAACTCTAGCAAAAAAACTTCAAAACGCCCTAGCGGCTAAACCGTTACGATTTCCCCCCCCCCACCCATACGATTTTTTGTTCGTCTATCCAAGACCTATCCACAGCCGGCCGCTTTGTAAGTTTATGTGGGACACCCTGTATAATAAGAAAATTTTATTGCTTACTTATGCTTACAAAAAATAGATTAAACAACAATTCTCTTATGTAAAAGCTCGTGTACGTCTGTTTTCTCGCGTGTTTCCGCGTGTATTTCCCCGTTTATTCCCTCGTGCATTACAATCTCTGTCCACGCGTGTGTTTTCTCGTGTGCTAGCGCCTCTGCTCCCTCTGTTCCCTCGCATGATCGTGACTCTACTCCCTCGGTTCACTTTCGTGCTCGCGCCTCTGATTCCCCGGTTTCCTCGTGTGTTCGCGCCCCTGCACCCCCTGTTCTCTCGTGTGCTTGCGCCTCTGCGGCCCCTGTTACCTCGTGTGCTCGAAGCTTCGCCAGGCAACGTGTCTGTCTTGTACACGGTTCTACTAACAAAACACTCCTCTGCGGAAAAATGTCTACAAGCAAGGGTTTTGTTTTCCATGGGTGTGTAGTGATGAAAAAGTCTGGTGTCTTTGATTGAAATCGCTTGTTCGAAACGTGGCTTTAACAATTCCGCATGCGATTTTTGTTCTTCTTCGGTATAAAAACCGAAAGCGATTTTGGAGGAATAGGTTTTCGCCCATTCATAAAGGTCGCGAGCAGTGTTAATGAAGTTACCATCAACGCGTTGCAAACTTGCTTTCCTGGCATTTCTTTTTATCGTTCCACCTATACCATCGCACGCGCCTTTTCCATGAGAAGTCACATGAAACACCCACTCTGCAACGACTCCAAAGCAGAGTGCCCAATTTGGATGCGGCCAGTAAAACTCAGCATACAACTACATGTAAACGCCCTGTGCGTGAGCCCCCTTGGAAATGCTCCAGCTCATCCCAGTTTCTCAGAATTTTGTCTACTTTTTATGGCCTTAAAATTTTCAATTTGTTTGCCAGGGTTTCTTAGAATTTCTGATAGTTTTTCTAATCGTCGGGATTTACTGAAATTTAAAGAGGACGACTTTTCAATAGTTTTTTAGCATGTCGCAAAATATTTCACTTGATGGTTTCCCGAATATTTTCAGGTTTGGGGAGTTTTCTACCATTTGTGATAAAATTTACATGAATTGCACATTATATTTATTACATTAATTATTAGTCAAAACGAATTATTACTCTGATTATTTACATAAAACTTATATCTAATCTTATTAATAATAATAATAGTGTTACCCTTCTAACACAAAAGGCGCACTTCTATGCTAGGGAAACAAATTTGCGATTTTTCGAAAATTCCAACAGGATTTCTTTTTCAATTGTGTCTTAAGTTTTCTAAATGATAAACCGATCTTACAAGAAATGGCAGCAATGTTAAAAACAAAAGAACATAGTTTATTACTCCAAAAGTAATGAATCAATCTAATTTTTGTACTTTGTCGGGGCTACATAGACACCATCTTAAGAGTGTCAGCCCTCTATGTGCAGTTTTATTCAAGTAAACAAAGAGTGAAAATAACATGATTTGAAAACTTTGGGAGGTTTTTACAAGATCACACTTGCACCTAGGGACTAGGGACCTAGTAGGGTTTATTTTTTAGATAATTTTATAGGGAAGAGCTTCCTCAATGCGCATGGTATACTAAAAGTTAGCAGGAACGGAGATATTGAAAGAAATGTAAAAATTGCATATTTTATTCACAATAAGTTATTCGGCCAACCAAATTGTGGGCAAACTTAGGGTGTTAAACTACATCCTAAAACGCAGCGACTCTAATAATAATCTCGCCAATGGGCCAAAATAGCCATAAAAATGCCTCGCCGACTAGTCTACTAGTAAAGGCTTAAACATAACCAATCCGTTGCGTCCGTTTTTAAAAGTTGGAAATTTGATATTTCCATAAACTTTTCATGAGACGAACGGAGCGGTAGCGACAATCAAGCGGACGCAATGTTAAAAAGAACAAAGGAAAGCCGTGCGGAGCGGACGGAACGGATGGGTCCTGTTTGAGCCTTAAGACTTAAAAATTGATATTTAAATAGTCCAGGAGCGCGTTCAAAAACCTTACTATAGTTAAACACGAGGTAAGCTGTGGTTATGCTACATCACTTCACTTAACCACGAAAGTTTATGTTTAACCATGGAGGTTTTTGAACGCACCGTGGTTAACTACGTGGTAAGGAAAATTTAAAAATTTTTCCCATAAAATAGTGTCGGCTATTTGCTTCAATTATTTCCAATAATTATTTATTTAAAATAATCTCACAAATCCCACTTTGATTTGTTCATTATTAACATTAAAACAAATGTCAATAATTGTTTTTATTCTTCTTCTTCTTAACTATCGCTAACCATGCTCCCGAGCATGGTTAAAATTTAACTACACCATGGTTAACCACGGGAGTTGTTGAACGCCAAAAAGTTATGCTCGCGGTTATGTTGTAGTTAACCACGGAGTACGACAAAAGCTTACCATAGCTAACCATGGTTAACCATAGTAAGGTTTTTGAACGCGCTCCAGGAGGGATAGCGAAAAAGTTCAAATAAATGATTTTTTGACATTATAATTAAGAGAAATATCGTAGTAATTTAATGAATGTGTTTTGGATAAAATTGGTTCAAGGGAACAGGTGGAAACAAGTTTTTTCTCGTTATAGGTACGAATAAATTTTGTTTTGGAAAACAAAAAATAGGACATATGTAATTATGCTAAAGACGAAAAATATGAGTTTTAGAGAATTGAAATCGATCAACAGATTTTATTATTATTATTATTATTAATAAGATTAGATATTAAGTTTTATGTAAATAATCAGAGTAATAATTCGTTGTGACTAATAATTAATGTAATAAATGTAATGTGCAATTCATGTAAATGCAAATTTTATCACAAATGGTAGAAAACTCCCCAAACCTGAAAATATTCGGGAAACCCTCAAGTGAAATATTTTGCGACATGCTAAAAAACTATTGAAAAGGCGTCCTCTTTAAATTTCAGAAAATCCCGACGATTAGAAAAACTATCAGAAATTCTAAGAAACCCTGGCAAACAAATTGAAAATTTTAAGGCCATAAAAAGTAGACAAAATTCTGAGAAACTGGGATGAGCTGGAGCATTTCAAAGGGGGCTCACGCACAGGGCGTTTACATGTAGTTGTATGCTGAGTTTTACTGGCCGCATCCAAATTGGGCACTCTGCTCCAAAGTCACATTTGTGCTCTACTAGATTAATCAAATTGTACCGATTTTTGTACTGAGACCCCGCTCCGTCCGAAACGTACACGATTTTTTTTCACAAAATCTGACCCGAACTTGTTTTTTAAATGATCAATCAGTTTAGAATTAGACAAATGAACAGTGGATGCATCATGTGAAGTGCTGTCGGATATTAACACAAAACTCCCATGCTTTGTTTTTCCGTTTTTTGCATAATAATAAACATAGCAGTGGAGAGACGCTTGATTATTCGACCAATGATGAGCTTGGATCGCGTTTTGGATGTAAAAAGAATAGTTTTCCGAGAAGTCGAGGCTCACAACAAACGTCCCTTCTGCCATGTTGGTCCTAATATCTTCATAAAACTGCGACTGTGAGCGATAGATGAAGTCGTGCTTTATAAGGGGTAGAAGATCTTTGGATAGATTATCGAGAAAAACATCAACTCCTTCAGTAACTTCAGTGATATCACCTCTACAAAAAAGATTTAATGAAAAATATGCAGTTTATTAAGTATGATGTAACTTCGAGTATCTGAATAAAAATAAAAATTTACCTGTCTGTTGTTAGCCACTGCGAAAATCTAACTTTTGTTATGTTATATTTTTCGAATAAGCTTCGCAATTTTTGGACAACAGACTCACAACCTGGGCAACTTTTGCAAGTCAACATGTAGCATGCCGATGTTGGTTCCTCACAAAGCGACTCTTCGATAAAATCGTGATACGTCTCGGAAAACTCAAAACCCTTGATCTTGAGTTGAAGGTGTATCCCTCGGAGTTTGAGGCGTTGTGCGATCCACTTTGGCCGACAGGAATACATTCTGGAGGCCTCAATGTGGTAAATTTTGATACCGACAGTTTTAACTCGGGAAACTTTTTACGAAATTCTGCATGCAGGTCTTTGAGGTTGAAAAGGAGAAGTCGTTTCTGAATCTTAATTTTCTGCTTGTTTAGCTTGATTGTGAGGCAATCTTTCATTCCGGGCAAAATACGACTAGCAAAATCTGACATATAAAATTCCATCACCCCTATTACGATAGATTCTGCAAGTTTCCTTCCTTTCTTTTTCTCAGGTCCTGATCCATGTCCTTCATTTTCTCGCAAAGCCTTAACTAGACGAGCCGTTCGTCGTGATACACCAATTTCTTTTCTCATCTTAGCAAATGACCAGGCTGGTGGCAAAGTAGTTAAAACTTTGATTTTTTCGATTCGCGTAGATTTTTCCGCAAGCGCCTTTTTTATACCCTCTATATAGGCAGAGTCCTCGGTTCCTTGAGATGGTTTGTTGCCGAGAAAGTCGAGTCGACATTGTCGTTTGTCGATAAATAAAAATTGGCATTTGGCGACACGATATCGTCTCTTTACGTGTCGATAAAGACGTTTGACGATTATTAAAAAGCTCAATTTATGCATACAATACACTTTTAATAACTTCTATTTTAATTAAATATACGTGGTTTGCTGCCTTGTAGTAATACCACCCAATTTGATGGTTTTGTATGGCTGCGCTTAGCTGTCGATTTGATCGTGAAACCATATGAAACTTAAAGAAAATCGAGAAGCTTTTTTTGTCGAGTCGATCCATCGTGTCGAGAAACCAAATACGGCCCCTGTTCGAGATCGAATCCCAATTTGCCCGATCTGCCTTTGTCACTTGCGAAAAACGTTTTTTTTACCGGTGGTTGTCCAAACGATTCCAAGACGGAATTAATTTCTTCAATCTGGATAGCTTCATCGACTACTGGACATTTAAATGATGGATCAACGACTTCGTCATCTTTGTCTTCAACCTCGTGAAATTCGTCGGAGCTTGTCGTGCTGCAATCTTTTGTTTTGGTAGGAGGGACATTGAGTTCAAGATTTGGAGAGATCTAGAAAAGTTGGAGAAACTTTTAGGATAGAAGGATAAGATGGTTCTCGAATACAAAAATAATTGATTGTGGTACGAAATAACCACGGACAAAAAAACCACCGAACGATTGTAAAGTGAGTGTGATAGAGAATGTGTAGGTTCTGAAATAATTTTTTACTTACGTGCATCGTTTTGCGACATGCACTGCAAATGTAGAAACCAATAAAAGGTTTGAACTTTTGACTACATTTATCCGTCACTAAATGAAGGCTTTTTCGTACACATTTATGTCTATCTTTATTTAGTGGGTTGCAACAATAATCTGGACAACCCATTGTTTGTGTTAAAAGATAGAAAAGCACTCTCAGAACACTATGCACGGATAATTATGTCATTGCGGCACCAGAAGGAAACGTAAGATTCGCGAAGAACAGGTTCGAACGTGCTAAGTCCAGATCGCCGCGGCGAACGGCGCGACTCTACGCCGCGCGGCAAGTTACTTAACCCTTAACGGCCGAGAGCTTTTTTTTAATACTCGCCCATAAGACGACGGAAAATTAATTGAAATTCTAAAACGTTTATAAGGATGAAAACTTATAAATAAAATTAATTAAAAGTTATAATTCGGTAAATATTTCTTAACAAACCAGGGATGTACTAAGTAGCAAAATTTGTTAAAGAAAACTACAGCGATGATAAATAAATGAAATGAAAACTGATTTCTTTTCATGTCCCCGTAGCGGGGCCTTTCGTTTTCTTTGGCATAAGTACTATGTCCCCGTAGTGGGGCCTTCCGGCCGTTAAGGGTTAAATTACTGTAACTCTAATTATACGCGCGATCACAAGCAGATTCTTTCACGAAATTGTTCGGGAAGGTTTAAGCTGTTTCATGCAAAAAACTAGAAGTTTGTAGCGCATCCAGAAGCTGGCCAAATTTCAATTTGTTTATAAAAAACTGCATTATTTGTTTAGAAAATTAAAGTTAAACAAAAAATGTTAGTGGAATCATGAAGAGCATTCAATTTTACATAAGCGTTGCAAATTTCGTGATATTTGGGTGATTCCTGCAATAGTTATGATTTTTTGTTTAAAACTAGTGGGATGTTGTACCTAGAGACTAGCCACTAATTACGCTTTTTCATGGTATTCTTTCTGTTGAATAACACTTCAGACTGGATGACAATATATTAAGTGGAGATTGATCCGCACTCACTTCCAACTCGCCGGATCTGGGAAACGAGGCCAATAATTCCAATGTGTCAAATTGAAAAAAAAAAAAAAAAAAAAAAACATTACACATGTAAACACTATATAAAACGAATCTACACATTTTTCTTTGGATTGGAGGCAAATCTAATGTGATGCACTTTGCACAACAGAATTAGGTGTATTATTTTACTTAAACATACATGTCTTATTGTTAAAAATTCGGCTTACCGCACCCTTTGTATTAATTTACACTTCAATGTAACTTTTTTTTTATTTTTAAAGAAAAAATCACGCACGCACTTCACTTTTCTTTAAATGTAGAACATCTACTGAAAAACATAGGCACCTGTTTATCCATAGCATATATGCACGTGCACGCACACAAGTACCCCCACCTCGCAATGAGACCAACACCAATAATTACCCGCCAAAAATTTGAAAGAATTGATATATTTTAATTGCACCCCATCTATGACAAAGAATAGTGAACACCAATATTACAATATTACATTACCTTCGTTTTACCTATGATTATCAATTTCCATAAAATATACAAAATACATTTCATAAATAATAGAAAATCTGTTGTCATAATTCAGTTGTTTACTTTCTTCGAAACTTTATATATATCTAGCATTGGAATGTACCTTTTTACGTAAGCATGAATAAATATGTTTATTGCCACATTCCTACAAGTTAGTGTTTGGAGCAATGGGAAGGCGCTAGATTGGGGTACGAAAGGGCCCGGGTTCGATTCTTGATGAATTTGAGTACTCTTTTTTAGCTACGATGATTTATTGTAGTATAATAAACTAAGCGTGCCTTGATGGTAAAATCTCAAAGCGGCGACTAATTAAAACCTTTGGTACATATTCAATTGTGAGCTATAACTCAACTATAATAAGCTAAATAAGCCAAATCCGTTCTTAACTAAAACTTTTATTCCACGTTGCATTGATTTAATTATTGTCAAAATGCTGTATCCTAGTTTGGCCATGGAGATTCATAGGTATCACACTGACCAACGCTATATATAATTAATCTGGAAAGGCTTTTGGTAAAGGCTAACGTAGGTTATAAGTTGTGAGAATGCGTAATCTAAAACTTAACAAAGTATTTAACAAACACTACAATATAATCATCATAGCTTAAAAAAAAGAAATCAAATGTAAACAATAAAATTCTTTGATTCTTCACCCACGTCATGGTATATTTCTTTATTCAATATAAACAATAGTTTTTGAGCAGCAAATAAAAACTATATGCCATAATTTCGTTATCATCGGTTTTTGTTCTGGAAGCAAATTTAGAGACGTATTCATGTCAAAAACTTGTTTCATATGAAACAAAATCCCCGAAGGAAATTAAAAAAAAATATTATGACGAAAAAAAAGCACCGCGAGCCGAAGGATCGAACTCGCAGCCCCACAGACGAGGGACTTTCCCTAGCCCTTTATAATCCATGGAAATGGTACTTTAACATTGCAAAAATGCAGGGCAAGGTTTTATTTTTGGGATGTGTAGGGGGGTCAGTGTGAGCTTAAGTTTGAGTTTTCGGGATTCTAACCCCCCCCCCATTTGGCCGCCATCTTGGAAAACGTATGCAAATGGTTTTTCCACTATATCTCCGAAACGGCACATCTTACCGGAAAGCAAGGACACTTTTTGTTTAGAATTAAATAATCTACAATTTTGTGGTAAAATGAATAAAAAAGTTATAAGCCTTAGAACACAAAAATTAGTCACAATATTTTCTTTAAAGGCTCTTTTTTGTTGTTTAAATATACTTCTAGTTGAAATTTCCAGACCATTTTCTCAGTTTTTGGTCTTTTGACCAAGAGCTACATTTTGAGATATTTTCCAAGTCTGTAGCTGCAGTACTTTCAGAGATAAAAGTAGGCTTCAGACGGACAGACGGACAGAGCCTCTGTATAAGCTTTTTTTTTTGAAAAAGCTAAAAAGGCCTAAAACTTAATTAATACATAACTTTTGAACAAATGGAAATTTTCGAAAACTTTTCTGAGGTTTTGTTTAGGTTACTAAATACTTTCGAAATGTTTAATTGTTTTCAAAATCTATGATAAAAACATATTGAGGGGGCCACTTCACGAATTCGCACCCTATATATATACATATATATCTATAATATAAAAATGAATCGCTAAATGTGTTGCTAAGCGCAAAACTCGAGAACGGCTGGACCTATTGGACTAATTTTTTTTTCGAATATTCGTTGAAGTACGAGGATGGTTCTTACGGAGAGAAAAATTAAAAAAATTGCCTGAAAAAACAAAAAAAAACACTCCTCTATATTCCCATACAAAAGATTCGTAATAATACTTAAAAGTGAATTTGTACTTTAATAGCATAACATAAGATTTAAATGTTAGTGGAGGGGTTCCGTGAAAGCAAAACAATTGAGTGACATTAGTATCGTATAGATATTAGTGGCAATATTTGTCAATATTTATACGATGGTAACATTGAATCATTGTTTTGTGTGTAATCGATGTTTTGGCGGGGTACCACTTTCTTCACAACCCCCTCGACATGGGTATCAAATGAAAAGCTATGATAAGTAGACTACAATAAGCAATGTAGTATACAAAATATACCTTTAGATCCATGGCAGCCATCTTAAGAGGCCGGATTACCACTTCGTTCACAACCCCCTCAACATGGGTATCAAATGAAAGAGTATGATAAGTAGAACGCAATAAGCAATGTGGTATACTCAATATACGTTAGATCCATGGCGGCCTCTTAAGAGGCCGGATTACCACTTTCTTCACAACACCTCGACATGGGTATCAAATGAAAGGGAAGGATAATAGAATACAATAAACAATAAAGTAAACTCAGTCCATGGCGGACATCTCAAGAGGGCGGATTACCACTTTTTTGATATCCCACTCGACATAGGTATCAAATGAAAGGATATGATAAGTAGAATACAATAAGCAATGTATTATACAAAATATACCTTTAGATCCATGGCGGCCGTCTGAAGAGGCTGGGTTACCACTTCCTTCACAACCCGCTCAACATGGGTATCAAATGAAAGGGTATGATAACTAGAATACAGTAAGCAATGTAGTATACAAAATATACCTTTAGATCCATCGCGGCCATCTCAAGAGGCCGGATTACCACTTCCTTCACAACCCCCTCAACTTGGGTATCAAATGAAAGAGTATGATAAGTAGAACGCAATAAGCAATGTGGTATACTCAATATACGTTAGATCCATGGCGGCCTCTCAAGAGGCCGGATTACCACTTTCTTCACAACCACCTCGACATGGGTATCAAATGAAAGGGTATGATAATGGGAATACAATAAACAATAAAGTCAACTCAGTCCATGGCGGCCATCTCAAGAGGGCAAATTACCACTTTTTGATATCCCACTCGACATAGGTATCAAATGAAAGGGTATGATAAGTAGAATACAATAAGCAATGAACCGCAATATACCGATCCATGGCTACCGTCGCAAGACCCATGTTCTTTGAGACACTTCATCTGTGTAAAATTGATATCTCGAAAAATACTAAGTCGGTGGGTGGTTTTATTGTTTACTATTGGCTTATGGTGCAGCGAGGCGTACCGGGTCCCAGCTAGTATATATATATGTATATATATATATATATATATATATATATATATATATATATATATATGTGTGTGTGTGTATATATGTATGCATTTTCGAAATTCATCCCCTAAGGGGGTGAAATAGGTTTTTTCCAAACCGCTAAAGCTATAGGGCTGAAATTTCGACAGTGCATCCCTATAATGAGGCGATTACTCAAAATTCATCCCCTAAGGGGGTGAACTCAAAACCGCTGGAGCTATAAGGCTGAAATTTTGACAGTGCATCCCTTTAATGACGTGGACATCCACTGAGAAGCGATTTTACGAAATTCATCCCCTAAGGGGGTGAAATGGGGTTTACCCAAACCTCTGAAGCTGAAGGGCTGAAATTTTGACAGTGCATCCTTATAATCACGTAGAAATGAATGACTCGAAATTCACTTTATTTAATATTCATTTGTGATTGCTTCATAATTCTTGCACCCACGTAAATAGGCGAACAAAGTTAATGAACGTTCGTCAAAACCTAAAATGTCACTTCTCTTGATGACATAAACATGATGGCAATCTCTGCTTCAAAACTTGCAGATTTGTTCAGCAGAGGTGATATACGCAGCAATTTGTTTACCATATTTATTAA
The DNA here is from genome assembly GCA_949987705.1 of Thereva unica. Taxonomy (NCBI): domain Eukaryota; kingdom Metazoa; phylum Arthropoda; class Insecta; order Diptera; family Therevidae; genus Thereva; species Thereva unica. The sequence continues at coordinate 96,948,584 of OX465283.1, forward strand.
AAAAATGCACTATAATAAACCCTTTTAGGGATAATAACAGCTGACTTTTTTGTTTGTTTTTTTTTTTGAAGGAAAACATTGCACATAATAAACAGTTTTTATTTAAAGGCGTTGCAAGGCACGCGGGTTTTATGCTAGTATATATATATATATATATATATATATATATATATATATCGCACCCTTAGAATGAAAGTGACCTAACTCAAAATTCCTGTAAATTCTGATTTTGCTATAAACTTACCTTAAAAAGCCTGCTCTAAAATCCTATGGCGAAAAAGAGCCCGAATTAAGAGTATAAAAGTGATAACGTATACATCGGTCATTTTTGTTGATCGCACAATTCACCTATGCATGTTATGTGAAAGAGACCGAATCGGTATTACGTCAGAGGTGCTCGCAAGTGGACGTGTATAAAATCGACGGATTTCGTATTGTGCCAGTTTATTGCAAATACGTACAGTCCATACATCTATAGAATTTTATGGTAAAAAATGACTGAAACCATAATGTGCCATCAGCATTCGCTGCATCTTGCTTCTTAAATAGGCTTAACTCATAAAAAGTCCCAGAAATACAGAAATATTTTTGACATAGAGTGACTTAATTTGAATCCATTTCGTATTCAAATTGTCAAAATATATTTAAAATACATTTAAATTTAATATAATGTTACCAATCTGTACATAAAAGATCAATATATAAATACGCAAAAAATGAATCGTTTTCAATGAAACACGGGACAGATACTTTTAAATTTACTCAACACCGCACTTATTTCAAAACTTTCTTGCTCATTTCCCACAAAATGCAATTTTTGAGTTAGGTCACTTTCATTCTAAGGGTGCGATATATATATATATATATATATATATATATATATATATATACCTTTTTCTCCAAAAAATACGTGATAAACCAATATTTTTTTTTACAAAATTGGAAAGTTTGGACAATTTCCTATGAATAATATGGGTGGGGGGGGGGGGAAATCGTAACGGTTTAGCCGCTAGGGCGTTTTGAAGTTTTTTTGCTAGAGTTTTACATATCACCCTATATTTTTGTAACCGCCTAACCTATTGTCAAGGTTTTGGTACCAGTGCACGCAGAATTCCTCCACCTTTCTACAACACAAATTAAAAAGTTTGGACAATTTCCTATAAATAATGTATTACAAGTTTTATTCTAGGGCCTTTACTTTAGAAGTTATAAGCAATTTTAACAACGGTAAAAATAATGGTCCTATCTTATAAACTTTTGGAGTTATGAGTCGCCAAAGTCAAAATTTTGTATTTTTTTCACTAAAATTTCAACTAAAACCACCTTTTTCTCCAAAAAATACGTGATAAACCTAAATTTTTATTTTCAAAATTAAAAAGTTTGGACAATTTCCTATAAATAATGTATTACAACTTTTACGCCGCAGCTTCTATTTTTGAAGTTATAAGCATTTTTAATGTTGAAATTGGCTCTATTTCGTCCTTTTTTAGTACTTTTCCATCTGAACTTTGTCGAAAAGTGCCAAATAAGCATCGAAATTAACTTTAAAATTGCTTATAACTTCTAAAGTAAAGGCCCTAGAATAAAACTTGTAATACATTATTTATAGGAAATTGTCCAAACTTTTTAATTTGTGTTGTAGAAAGGTGGAGGAATTCTGCGTGCACTGGTACCAAAACCTTGACAATAGGTTATACGGTTACAAAAATATAGGGTGATATGTAAAACTCTAGCAAAAAAACTTCAAAACGCCCTAGCGGCTAAACCGTAACGATTTCCCCCCCCCCACCCATACGATTTTTTGTTCGTCTATCCAAGACCTATCTACAGCCGGCCGCTTTGTAAGTTTATGTGGGACACCCTGTATATATATATATATATATATATATATATATATATATATATATATATATGTATATATATATATATATATATATATATATATATATATATATATATATATATATATATGTGTGTGTATATATCTATATCTATAAAAATCTCGTGTCACAGTGTTTGTTACCGTACTCCTCCGAAACGGGTTGACCAATTTGCATGAAATTTTTTGTGTATATTTGGTAGGTCTGAGAATAGCTCGTAGGCTATTTTTTATACCTTTAACCAGAAAAACAGATCCAAAATCCAAAAAAAATGGTAATTTTAGGAATTTTCACTTCATTTTAGTTTCAATAGCTTCATGGCCTACCTATTGTTTGACAAATGTAAAATTGTCATTAAATTGAATCATTACATTTAATGAAAATTTCAAATTTACGAGCTGTCAAACAATAGGTAGGCCATGACGCTATTGAAACTAAAATGATGCATGGCGGCCGTCTCAAGAAGGCGGTGTACCACTTTCTTCACAACCACCTCGACATGGGTATCAAATGAAAGTGTATGATAAGTAGAATACAATAAGCAATGTAGTATACAAAATATATCTTTAGATCCATGGCGGCCGTCTCAAGAGGCCGGATTACCACTTTCTTCACAACCACCTCAACATGGGTATCAAATGAAAGGGTATGTTAAGTACAATACAATAAGTAATGTAGTATACAAAATATATCTTTAGATCCATGGCGGCCGTCTCAAGAGGCGGGGTACCACTTTCTTCACAACCACCTCGACATGGGTATCAAATGAAAGGGTATGATAAGTAGAATACAATAAGTAATGTAGTATACAAAATATATCTTTAGATCCATGGCGGCCGTCTCAAGAGGCCGTATTAACACTTTCTTCACAACCACCTCAACATGAGTATCAAATGAAAGGGTATGTTAAGTACAATACAATAAGCAATGTAGTATACAAAATATATCTTTAGATCCATGGCGGCCGTCTCAAGAGGCCGGGGTACCACTTTCTTCACAACCACCTCGACATGGGTATCAAATGAAAGGGTATGATAAGTAGAATACAATAAGCAATGTAGTATACAAAATATATCTTTAGATCCATGGCGGCCGTCTCAAGAGGCCGGATTACCACTTTCTTCACAACCACCTCAACATGGGTATCAAATGAAAGGGTATGTTAAGTAGAATACAATAAGCAATGTAGTATTCAAGATATACCTTTAGATCCATGGCGGCCGTCTCAAGAGGGCGGGGTACCACTTTCTCCACAACCACCTCGACATGGGTATCAAATGAAAGGGTATGATAAGTAGAATACAATAAGCAATGTAGTATACAAAATATATCTTTAGATCCATGGCGGCCGTCTCAAGAAGCCGGATTACCACTTTCTTCACAACCACCTCGACATGGGTATCAAATGAAAGGGTATGATAAGTAGAATACAATAAGCAATGTAGTATACAAAATATATCTTTAGATCCATGGCGGCCGTCTCAAGAGGCCGGATTACCACTTTCTTCACAACCACCTCAACATGGGTATCAAATGAAAGGGTATGTTAAGTAGAATACAATAAGCAATGTAGTATACAAAATATATCTTTAGATCCATGGCGGCCGTCTCAAGAGGGCGGGGTACCACTTTCTTCACAACCACCTCGACATGGGTATCAAATGAAAGGGAATGATAAGTAGAATACAATAAGCAATGTAGTATACAAAATATATCTTTAGATCCATGGCGGCCGTCTCAAGAGACCGGATTACCACTTTCTTCACAACCACCTCGACATGGGTATCAAATGAAAGGTATGATAAGTAGAATACAATAAGCAATGTAGTATACAAAATATATCTTTAGATCCATGGCGGCCGTCTCAAGAGGCCGGATTACCACTTTCTTCACAACCACCTCAACATGGGTATCAAATGAAAGGGTATGTTAAGTACAATACAATAAGCAATGTAGTATACAAAATATATCTTTAGATCCATGGCGGCCGTCTCAAGAGGGCGGGGTACCACTTTCTTCACAACCACCTCGACGTGGGTATCAAATGAAAGGGTATGATAAGTAGAATACAATAAGCAATGTAGTATACAAAATATATCTTTAGATCCATGGCGGCCGTCTCAAGAGGGCGGGGTACCACTTTCTTCACAACCACCTCGACATGGGTATCAAATGAAAGGGTATGATAAGTAGAATACAATAAGCAATGTAGTATACAAAATATATCTTTAGATCCATGGCGGCCGTCTAAAGAGGCCGGATTACCACTTTCTTCACAATCCCCTCAACATGGGTATCAAATGAAAGGGTATGATAAGTAGAATACAATAAGCAATGTAGTAGACTCAATATACCGATTCATGGCGGCCGACGCAAGACCCATGTTCTTTGAGGCATTTCATCTGTGTAAAATTCATATCTCGAAAAATATTAAGTCAATGGATGGTTTTTATTGTTTACGATTGACTTATGGGTGCAGCGTAGGCGCACCGGGTCCCAGCTAGTATATATATATATATATATATATATATATATATATATATATATATATATATGCTGCTCTCGATGACAGAATGAAGCAGCTTGATTCTCGCCTGTCGGCGCGAATGGATGAGATCTGCAACTTATTTAACAATCAACTTGGTAAATTGCGTGACGACGTCGAGACTGTGCAACATGACCTAGCCACAGTCTCGCAGGAACTGGAGGATCTACGTCGCCAGTCTAGGCTCCAGGACTTAGTCGTGCGGGGTATCCCGTCGACTGATGATGAAAATCCTAAACAGATTTTGAGTGCCGTTGCCTCCACTATCGGGCATGATCTCTCCCCATTCGTAAATGTTTTTCGTCCGCAAAAGAGACATGCCACTCCCCAGCAGCCTGGGACTGCCAAAAACGCGAGTTCATTACTGATCGTTAAATTGCCGTCTGTCAATGAGCAGTTGGAGTTTTTGAAGAAAAGCCGTCAGCATGGAACTTTAACACTGAAGAGGCTCAACTTAGGGTTCGCCTCCGACAGCATTATTCGAGTGACTGAAAGTTTGACGTCCAAAAATAATGATATATTTCAAACGGCACGAAAACTTTTATTGAGGAAGCTCGTGACAGCTGTTTTTACCAGGCGGGGACATGTTTATGTTCAGCTAGACTGTAACCAGAAGCCACGCAGAATCACCTCTGCCCTCGACTTGGATGATGTTGCCGGCTCTTCCCTTTGAGCTCAAATTCTCATAGAATATATGGAACTTCCCGCTTTCTTCGTGGAGCTGAGTGTAGCGTAGAGTAAATGCTTTTATTTTTTTTTTTTATAAATAATTTTGTTTGTTATTAGAGTGAAATTGATTTTTATTTTTTTTTTATTTTATATAACTAATTTTGTTTGTTATGTTAGAATTAAGAATTTCCTCAAATCTTCTTCTTCTATTCTTCTTTCTTCAAATTTCTTCACCTTTTCCTTCACTGTCTCTATTCTCTTTCTGCATGTTGATTCTAGTGATGTGGCTTTGTTGCTCATTAAATATTGATGTATTCCTCTGATAGAGTACACAATGAAGGAAGGCTACTGAATATCCTCTGCTCCTCCTCCTCAGGGCTGAATGTAAGTATAATGAATGCAAGAAGCCTAAGAAATAAAATTGATGAATTGAGATACTTGTTCGATAACACTAAATTGCATGTTATTGTAGTAAATGAGACGTGGCTGAAACCTGAAATCCCATCTTCCTATGCTGCCTTACCTACCTTTCGCATGCACCGGAATGATCGTATGGGTCGTACTGGGGGTGGTGTTGCAATATATGTCACCTCCTCTCTCTGCTCAAAGGTAGTAGGCCACTCCATTGGCTCACTATTTGAATTTATTGCTGTAGAAATAAAGTCGCCATATGACAAGTGTGTTGTTGTTAGTGTCTATTGTCCTCCTAATGTGTTTACTCCTGATGTTGCTAGCAACTTCTTTGATCTTGTATCGAGTCTCTCCCGTCATTACGATAGCATAATTGCAGCTGGCGATTTTAATGTTGACCTGATAAAGGCCAATGAACGTGCGAACACTCTCAAATACTTTCTGGAGTCATTGGATTTGCATATACTAAATCAACTGCCAACATTTTTAAATTGCCATAATCCATCGCTCCTTGATGTTCTCACTGCTACTTCCACAAATTTAGTGTTTAAACATAGCCAAATTTCTCCTCCCAGCTATCTTGACCATGATCTTCTCTTCCTCTCCCTTCGTTTTAATTTTATCTTCCCCCCTCTGCCTAATTTTTATTCGTACCGGGACTTCAACAATATCAATTCTGCTCGCCTTTTTGAAATTACTTCCACTTTACCTTGGGCTGATATCCATAATACAACCTGCGTTGATACTAAGGTTGATCTCTTTAATTCTTTCATACAATCACTATATAATCAATGTGTCCCTCTAACTACAAGAAGACGTTGTAAATCTCCAACTTGCCCCTGGTTTTCTAATGAAATCCGCAAATTGATTGTTGAGCGTGAGTACTTGTACAGACGCTATCGCAGAACAAGGATCCTGAGCTACCTCAGTGAGTACAAAAAAATTCGTAACTTAATCAACAGCAAAGTCAAATCCGCTAAACGTGCATTTTACTCCCGCGAACTTGATCCTTCTTTGTCCACTAAGCAACTTTGGTCTAACCTTCGATCTTTAGGCATCCATACCTCTGAGATTAATTCATTTGATGTTGATGTTAACTCACTCAATGCATCTTTCATTCAATCTCCTCAGTATTCCTCGCTGTCTTTCCCTTCCGATCCTTCTTCTCCCAATTTCACTTACTCTGATGGTTTTAATTTCCGTTGTGTGGATGCACTTGAAGTTCTTCGAATATTGCTTTCTATTTCGTCCAATAGCGTTGGATATGATGGAATCTCCCCTCGCTTTCTTAAGATTCTCTCCCCTCTAATCATTGAAACCATCACACATATTCTTAACTATTGCTTGACAACCTCCCAAGTTCCTTCACTCTGGAAAAAAGCCATTGTGACTCCCATTCCTAAAAAGTCCTCCCCTGCCGATTTATCAGACTTTCGCCCTATAAGTATTCTTCCTTTCCTGGCCAAAGTCCTTGAGAAAATCTTATTTACCCAAATCTCACGGTATCTTGATTCTTGTAACTTCCTTTCTAAATTCCAGTCTGGCTTCCGTAAATCCCACAGTTGCGAAACTACTATATTGAAAGTAACAACTGATCTCCGTTCCGCCCTTGACCGTGGTGATACTGGAATACTAGTTCTTCTTGACTTCTCTAAAGCATTTGATTCGGTAGATCACTCGCTACTGCTCCATAAACTTAGTCAACTATATCGCTTTTCATCTTCTTCTGTTCGGCTTTTCTCCTCTCTTCTCGCAAATAGAGCTCAGTGTGTTCGTCATAATAATGTTACATCCTCTTTTCTAAGTGTGCCTGCAGGTGTGCCTCAGGGTTCGGTCCTCGGTCCTTTGCTTTTTTCCCTCTACATCAATGATCTTCCCTCTGTTATCTGTCGCTGCTTCTTTCATCTATATGCTGATGATCTCCAGCTATATATCTCTTGTCCTCCTGACCAAATTGAACTCTGTGTCTCTGAACTCAATAGCACCTTGTCTCAAATAAACGAATGGAGTTCTAGAAATTTTCTAAAATTAAATCCATCTAAGTCGCAAGTACTTTTCCTTAGTCGTCGCTCGATGCCCTCACATGTTTTCCCACCTCTGTTACTTAATAATGTTCCTCTTCCAATAGTCGACTCTGCCAAAAGCCTGGGTATTGTAGTGAATTCCAAACTCTCCTGCTGCAATCATGTCTCCTTGATGCTCTCTAAGATATATGGTACTCTTCGCAAACTGTGGCTACATGGCAATCTGTTATCCTCACATATTCGAGCCAAACTTATAAAATCTCTTGTTGTTCCTCATTTCCTTTACGGCTCGCTGGTGTATATTTCTTTCGATTCATCCTGCCGTTGTCGTCTCAAAGTAGCATTTAATGATTGCCTCAGGTTTATTTTTCATATGAGAAGATCTGAACATGTGTCGGGTGTCCAAAATTCTTTACTGGGTTGTGACCTTTTTCAGTTCCTTGATCTCATGGCCTTGCTTCTCTTACATAAAGTTTTTTATACCAAAAGTCCCTGCTATCTTTCTGATTTCCTCTTTCCTTTGCAATCCCTGAGATCCATCAAATTTCTGATTCCTGCTCATATTTCCCTAATTGGTAGCCGGTCCTTCTTTGTGTATACCCTGAGAATCTGGAATAGTCTTCCAAATCATATACAGCGAATGAGCACAGCCACAACTTTTAGAAAACATGCATATCTTTTTCTATCTTCTTCCTCCTTTTCTCACTAGCTTTCTCTATCTCTCTCCCATTTCTGTCTCATTTTTAATTTTTTAATTCTTTAATTCTATTTTAGTATTTTAATTTCCATTTTAATTGTAATTTTTAATTTTAAGCTTATGTTTGCTTTTTATATTTATTTTTTTCTTTCTTTTATATCCACCTTATTATGTACTCTAAAAGATGTAAATCTTGTGTACTTTCATTGAAATATAATTATTATTATTATTATTATTATATATATATATATATATATATATATATATATATATATATATATATATATATATATATATATTGTATTTTTGCGGAGAAGCTCTTTTGCTTCTTCGCCTGATTGTAGGTTTAGGTGTTACACCTAGACCTCTGTTGATTTGCGCTATAGGGGTGATGCACCTAAGCACAGTAAATATTAGTTAGAATCTCAAGGTTCGATTCCGTTGGAATGAAGGAATTTATTTACAGATAGTACAGATATTTATACCTATGACTACAATTACAAAAATTTACAAATTAAATATAATAATAAATCAATACATAAACAAAATAGCATAAACTTAACATATTCAATTTGGATTGCTGCGTAAACAATTATTGTCCAGGTAACATACAAAATTGCTACCTAAGCAGAATTATTTCCATAAAATCGAAATATTTTTGATCCATCGCGGCTGGAACGGAAGAGTCGTCAAATTACATGTGCGCGTGTTTTGATCGTTGTTTGTTGGTTGACGATAATTTTTTGCATTTCTTAACATCTTCCCCCGCCTTGACCAGCTTCTGGGCAATTGATGAGTTCCGGGTCGATTGCAAACCGACTGCCAAATGAAGATCTTGGGGCTGGAATTGGTCTGTCTCTGGAAGTCACCTTCTTTTTGTAGCACTTGATGATCAATATGGTAGACGTTGTTAATACAGCAATTACAAGGGCTGTGTATCCCAATGCAAGTTGGTGTGTGTTGTTTACATCTATTTTATGAGGAAGAACTTCCTTCCCTTTCAGGCCTTGGATTTGTTGCTGTAAATTCTTAACCCTAGGACCCTACACTGGGGTTCTTCAAACCCCACAAAGTTTTACCGGCCCTGGCGTTTCGGCTGTATTAGTGGTAGGGCCAAGCGATTTTTACCATTAGGAGGGGGACCAGTATAGAGAAGAGTGCTGCAGAGAAAATCTTTAGTTTTATTTTAGAAGTGACACAGTGAATATTTGTTTAAAAGTTGGGGTTAGCGTAACCCCACTATTATTGCTATACTTGATTTCTTGATAATATTCATCGCTTGCAAAAATTCTGATATCCTTCGAATTTTCGATTCATACATTTTTTACGTGTTATTTATACCTCTTTCTTTAGTACTCAAGCCTAAAGTTATTTAAAAAAAGCACGAAAAAAATTTAATAATTTTTTCCTTAAATTTTAATAAAAATTGCAAAAATAATTTTGTTCATGTTTTTAATTGCACTCTTTTCGGCCAAAATTTTATCTAATGCTATTTTGCCATATGCCACGCGATTCTGCACCTTCTGCTGATTAAAATTTAACAAAAATGCCTATCTACAATGAAAACTCACTTAACGGTATCGAGTTAAAATACTGGAGTGCACGTAACCCCTATGTAGGAGATTTGTTATATTTGAATAGTGTAGGGTCCTAGGGTTAATATCCTCAACATTACGATGAGTGATAGGTGCCGTGAATTTGAGGAGAGGCTCCTGGATTTCCAAATGCAACAAATCTGTGAGATTTTGTGTAGGATTGAACGAAGACTTCATTAAGTTTGGATAAACGTTGTGGGACTGCAATGTCAGATGATCTTGCCTAAGTTCGCAATTCATTCCCATACTCAAGATTCCTGTTCCTTGAAGAGCTTGTTGAGCAGTGGTATCGCCACAAATGATTGTGACAACCGTGGTTTTACGCACAGAGTAAATCCATTTGTTGGGATTGTATAGCTAAATCCATTTAGGGAGCTCTTCGGCGTTGATTATTTCATAACTGTTGGTTGGCTCGAGGTAAGTGATGAGATTGAGTTCGCAGGAGCTGACGTTTGCACCTTTTCGATAAATTGGGTGTTGTTGAATACACATATGATCAGATTCGCCGATGGTCTCACATAGCGCGAATTCCTGCTTGTTGAGTGGATAGTATTTGTCCTTGTGTAGATTGATCACTAGGAATTCGGCTGATGGCATAATAGCCATAAATGTTCCGTTGACTATGACGGGTACAGGCAAAGTCTAGAAATTAACAAGTCTTTCATCTTCATATGGTTAATGAGTGTATAACGGCACGCTATTTTTTTTAATGTAAATACACCCTGTAGCTACTATAAAATTTGAAAATAATTTTATGAAATTGAAAAGCGGGAGGCGAGAAAGAAAAACAAGGGAAAAAGACTGAAAATTTGGGGCAGTTTTTGATAGGAGTGCGGCACGAAAATGGGTGCAAAAAGTTTTTTCCGGTTTTTAAATTTTCCTGTATCAACAGTTATGTATGTTTAAAAAAAAACAGATAAATAATATAGTTAGAAAAATTTAGTATTGAAAGTTCCGTTCAACAAGAAAAGTACGAACAAAAAATTTATCGAGACGGAAAAAAAGCCTAAAAGAAGAACAGGAAATTTGTAAACCAGGAAGCGTGCTTCATTGCAAGAGGATGGTTTTTCCCAACCAATGGAAGAAGAGAGATACAGTTCATGGAAGACTCCAGAGGAAACTCGATGTTCATATTCCTATGAAACAGAAAGAACCTGAAACTTAACATTTTGGGATCAAATAAGTACAATTAGACCTTAGATTTATAAATTTGATATTGCATGGCGTGGAATGGCGGCTCTAGTCTGTCGCATTAATTGATTTGAAAAGAAGCAGCAAGATATAAACCATAATTGCCTATGATAAGAAGATATTTATGAATAAGAACCAACGCTATCCTATCCATATTGGAGGGTAACTGACAACCGAAGGAACCCAGAGGAAGCTCGACAAACTTATCTAGTTATCCCTATTCTAGGATATTATCCCGCTTGACAGAACCTGAATTTTTTTATATAAATAAATATACATATATATACTAGATTTACTTTAATATTTTTAGATTTTCATAAGTTTTGTTGATATATGATAATATTTAAATTTTTGCATTTTTGTCTCTTTTCTAATTTATTTATGGAATAGATAATTTTTTTGTTGTTTACTTGAATTATGCTCAATTTCGTTCTCTGATTGTTTACTTATACCTACTTATATTTGATGTGACGCAATGACAATGAGTAATGGTGGTTGGTAGTTAAATTTTCAATTAAAAAAATATATAAAAATATATACTACATACATATATAAGGCGGACTGGTACCAGGGCGTTTTATTGGGGTTAAGTATTTTTCATGTCATGTGAGTGTATTGGTATAATTTATCTGTACGGAATACATTACGATTTTGTCATTCGGTTATCTGATTTTGTTCATTTTGAATTGATGTTGTTGTGTTCGGAGGTATAGCCTGTAGTACCGCTAGATTGGAGGTTAAGAAATATGTATGTTTTTATAGCGTGGCATCCTGTGTTTTAATTGTTGTTTTTGTTTGGTGTCAAAAGAAGTTATACGAATGTTTGTAGTGGAAACCAGTAAGGATTATTCGAAATAAATATATGTATTGTTTATACGTATCTTTGATGTTTTGGGTAGTAAATGAATATTTCAGGATGATGGGTTAACTCCCTAATGAAATGGCATAGCGGCGGGCGAGTCCTCTCGCTTGGAAACTTTGAAGGTTTTTTTCACACTCCCTTCCCTCTTCTCTCCTGCAGGGTACTCCGCGTCCGTCCTGACTCATGTAATAAGTAGTGGTGCATTCATTACGGTGGTGCCTCCGGAGTCTCACCACTCCACGACCCCCTCCCGGCGAGCAAGCCCCATTCTTGTGGCCCGGGGTACCGCCAGGTTTATTTTTAGGTGGATTTGGTTTTTAAATTTTTTTTGGTATCAAAATTTTTTTTTGAGTTTTGTGCGAGAATCCGAGGTTGGCCTCTTCGGGCAACCAACCCAGGGTTCCTGTAACAAATGGCGCCCAACGCAGGCTTTTAGGCCCGCTTAAGTCCTGCACGGACAATATTTTAATTTAAATGTATAGAAATTTTTTTCGGTAGGTTCGGCTTATCAAGATGGCCTTCACGGCTTGATTTTTTTTTGGATTTTGTACTGGTTTGAAGTGCATCACCCTTACTACGTATTGCTCGCTAGGGCTTAAGGTAGTACCGCGAGTCCTTAGTCCATTTCTGTTTTTAGTTAGCTCTGCGCTTGTCCAAAATTCTATGTGAATTTTTCTTTGTTTTCGCCTTTAGGCCTACCCTTTATCTTCTGCGGTAGCTTCTTCTGTCTTTTTGGTAATGATTTCGAACCCGGCTTGCCTTCACGTCTTGCTAACAAGCGTGTGATCATTTGGCTATGCGTGAAGGTGGAGTCAGGGGGACCTCTTGTCTTGTTTCTTGAGTCGGCGGCTTCGGTATCAGGCGTGATACCGCCTGCCACTGCGTCGATCCAGGAGCAGGATCCTCAATTTTTTTGTTTTCTGCGGGTGGATTGTCGAGTTGTTACACGGGCTTAACCGTCTTTGCTAACAGGCGTGATATCGCCTGGCACTGCGCCCCGTGAACATCTTTATAATTCATTCGGTCCATTAATTTTTCTTTCTTTCGCTATGTGGGTCGAAATTTAGGGAAGGTAGTATGTTTGGGGTTTGTCGAGGTGCTCCTCTGGGATGTAGCACGGGCTCCGTCTGGCTAACAAGCTTTGCGCTTGGCACTGCGCCCCGTGGATATTCTTGAGGGTCATGCCGCCTTTCTCCTCCTGCCTTGCTTTTAGATTATGTTTCTTCGCTCTCCTGTCTGTCCCTCACGGCTGATTGATTTTTCGTGGTGTAGCTCAGCTGTGGTTGGACAGCGGCTAGAGTGAATAGATTTCCGAAATTTTTTTATTTTTTTGACAGAAGTTTCCCTATTATTTCCGGAGTGTTTCCTTTCGGGTGACGTGGAGTACTGGTCCTAGGATGGTGCTAGTTCTTCTGGCCCCATCCCCCTCAATGAGCCCTTGTTCAGAAGATGAACTTTGCTTCATCTATGAGGTAGAGGTAACCTGAGGTACATCCGGGGTCATCGATGGCACTCTTGATGGTGGCTTTAGATTTTTTTCTGGTAGTCGTTCATTTAGTGTCTGGTCTGTGAGTCGTTGAGCCAGTTCGGAGTTTGAGTTCAATATTTACATAAGTTTTGATAGTAGGAAATAGAGCCACCACTGACTGCCATCGTTGACTTCGGCCGCCAATATTTTTCGGGGCGAGAGAGATCCGTCCGCCGCTGCCATTTTAGTTTGTTGGATTTGCACAGATAGAAGCCTAGTAGTGTTGTCTTAGTTGGGATTAGCTTTTGCGACCTAAGTTGTAAGGAGTATATTTTAGTAAAGATAGTTACTTTTTAACGTTCGTGTAATTAGATTAGAGCAATTAGTATCGTGTTGCTCAAGTTTTTGATAAAATTCGCATTTTTCTGCAAATTGGTATAAAAATTGGTAAGGTTCTACCCACTAGCGGGTGAGATCAGCTAAGATGCCGACATTGAGAGATGGAAAGAATACCGCTCCGGATAAATCCGGAAGCGACCAGGAGAGACCGGCTCCAGCCTCCACTGAAGATGGGGTCAGGAATCAGGAAGAGCCCGTCCCATCAGTGATGGATCAGTTAAATCAACTACGTTTGGAAGTCGAGAGGCTTAGGACTCAGCAAATCGCTGCGGAGAGCCCCAGGCCGACGTGCACGAATTTGGATCATCCTCAGGTCGAACCCGAAACCCCAGTTGGGTGTATGGAGGTGTCCACTTTCACTACCAAGAGGAGGTCCCCTGTTCCAACCTGGAACATAAGGTTTTCCGGGGACAACAGTGAGTTGTCGGCGGAGGAATTTTTGTTCCGGGTGGAACAGAGGGCGCGCGATGAGTGGGTTAGCCAGTCGGAAGTATGCCGCAATGTGTCCTCATTATTAAAGGGCGGGGCCGAAGACTGGTATTGGTCCCAGTTTCGTCGTCAAGTGCCGGACCCCGAGTGGAATGATGTGAAAAAACATTTAATTCAACAATTTAGAAGCCGGGAATCGGATTTTCATTTGATCAAGTTAATGCTTGAACTGAAACAACAACACCACTCCTACGACGAATATGTCGCAAAGATGGTAGCGATATATAACCGGATGTCAAATCCTATGGCGGAGTCGGACTTGGTCGAAATAGTGGTTCAAAATTTGAATGCTTCCCTAGGCTCGGTCATTATCGGACAGCACTTCTCGCATATGCACCAGTTACGCGAAGTATGCTTGCGAGCGGAGAGGTGGCAGACGCAAAAAAGACAAGAACGTAGACTGGTTCCGAAACTGCACGAAGTTGATTTTAGCGATAGCTATTGCAGCGCCCCTAGGCCCATGCAAGAGTTACAACCAGACACAGTGGATGAAGTCCAATGTTCAAATCCGAGTCCCAGCCGGCGGGCGTTACTCTGCTGGAATTGCCAGCAACAGGGTCATCGTTTCATAGACTGCCCTTCGGCGTCGCGCAGCCTGTTTTGCTTCCGGTGTGGTAGACCAGGAGTAGTTACCCCCAGATGCCCTATGTGTCAAGGAAACCGGCCCCAGGATGCGAGGCCAAACGGGAGCCCGCCCCCGCCCTAGGCTCGCCCGTAACCCCCCCTGACATACCCCCGCCTGATACGTCTTCAATAGTAGCTGACTTCACGTCTACTCTTCCGTTTTTTCCCTCCGAGGCTAAAATTTCCTTTTTTTCCCGTTGGAAGAGATATGTCTCCGCTCGTAACCGCATCTTTTCGGAGCCTCCTCAGGTGGACTCCATTCAAACCCTTCCCAACATTAGGTTGCGAGCAAAGGAGAAGCGACACCTTTCGCAGAAAGTTGTTTCTGCAATCATCTCTGACTTTTCAGATAACCGTTATTTTGCAAAAGTCATATTATGTAACGAAGAGGTGAAAGGTTTATTGGACAGTGGTGCCAACGTTAGCTGTCTGGGAAGGGATGCCGAATCCTTTCTGTTAGGCCATCCCGAAGTTACATTCTACTCGTTGCAAACTTGTGTGCAAACTGCTGACGGGGCTTCACAGAGAATCGTCGGTTATATCAAGGCTCCAGTCTCCTTCGGAGGACAGACCCACGAAATAACCATCTATGTGGTGCCTAGTCTCAGCCAGAGGCAGCACCTGAAAATAAACAAAAAAAGAACCACAAAGAATACATTCAACTATATATAATTTAAAAAAAACGTATCTAACAAAAAAACCACCGGCGACATCTAAAATAATTCCACCAGCCAAATAGCTCCACTCCCGAAACCAAGAAAATCTAGAAGGTAAACAAATTATAAACCATAATTAAACAACACAAATTACCTACCTGGTAATCCCAAAACCAAGATAAATAAGCAGTCGATATCGCTCCGCCCACTAAAAACTCCTGAAAATACATAAAATTACATTAATTATAAGTAAAATCATAAAATAAATATTCTCTTACCTGTTTTCATACGCCATCAGAAAAATGTGTCAAAATAAGACAGCTGATATAAATATAAGAAGGGGCACGCACACAAAGAAGTGAATCCAATTCCAATGCCCCACCAAATTGCTTTCCAAAATTGCCCATGGCCATGTTCACAATAAATATCGCAGCACTTGGGCGAAAAGACTCAGATCACTTCGATCTTTCCCAGGAGAACTGAGCCTAGGAAAACTATAGTGATCTCACCCAATCAGGAGAATTGAGCCTGATAATCTATAATTCCCAATCCAAAATCAGTTGACGGAGTATTGTACCGTCAACATCCTAAGCTGTAGAATTGAGACAGCATCCCTATATAACCCCCTTACGCTAATCAAATCATAGTTATATCCAGCAACACGTAAACCAGCACACCAGTGATAGAAAACATCCAAATCAACCAAGCAGGGCGGAATTAAGCAGCAACCAAGGCCGAAACCACCATTTTTCTACAAAGTCCGCGCCATCTACTCAGAGAAATTGTGAATCGAGAGTAACCCAGTAATCTGATCCAGCCAAGGAAAGCATCCAGACAACGATAAAACGCAACTAGTATTTTCAAGGCAATTTTTTTTGGCAATATCCATATAAGTTAAGTTTTTGTTGAATAAATAAATGAAATTATTAGAAAACCATCAATTATATTATATGAATTATATGAAATTTTAAAGTTGAATTTGTATGAATTATAGATTTAAGAAACTAATTGTATAAAAGTTAGAAATTTCAATAAAGTTAGAATTATAAAAAGGGTGATTTTTTAAGGGGTGACAATTAGGTGATCACGACACATTTTGGTCCTTCGAGCCGGATTGCGAAAGGAAAACGTACATCTAGCCTGATCACGTCACCTCAAGGGGAAATCGTAGCAGCCAGTGACCTAAACTAACTAAACTAAATCAATATGGAAACAGCAATTAAACTACAATTCGCGCAAAAGGAGCTTCTGGAGAAGTTTATCACAAATTATCGGAAGGATGGAGCCGCCAGACGAACCACTTCCTACTATAAAAAACGACTTCAGGATTTTGAAAAACTATTCCAGAACATACAGAAAACCCACACGGAGATTCTTATGGCCAGGAATGAGGAACCTGCGGATTCCGACCTATTAAAAAATAACTACTTCACGAGGAATATATACGAAGAAATGGAGGAATACTTCTATACAAATTACGGCGCGATTGAATCTCGTTTTGAAACTGAGTATCCCACATCAAGAGATGGTAGTCCATCTCCCACTGTAGAAGAACCCAAGGTGATACCAAACCCAAACAAAGAACATCTAATCAAACTACCCAAAATATCCTTAGACAAGTTCTCCGGAGATTACCGAAAATGGACTACTTTCCACGATCTCTACACGAGCTTAATTCACGAGAATCACAGCTTATCTAACGCGCAAAAACTTCAGTACTTGAAACTACACCTATGTGGAGAAGCTGAGGGCCTTTTACGTCAAGTCCAGGTCAACAACGACAATTACGAGCCAGCTTGGAAACTCCTAAAGGCAAGGTACGATAACAAAAGAGTGTTGGTCAACGCCCAGTTGAAACTTCTATTCAACCAACCCACTTTGTCCGCTGAGTCTGCACAAGGGATTGGGAGCTTGATGGACGTAACCACCGAATGCCTGCAAGCACTATTCAACCTAGGCATCGAAGTCGAGAGCTGGGACGCAGTGATAATTTACACAATCGTACAAAAATTCCCGCCCGAAACTCACCAATTATGGGAACAGAGTGTAAGCAAGAGCACTGATATACCAACCTGGGACACACTAGGCGAGTTTCTGGAAGGACGTTTTAGAACGCTAGAGGCCATTGGAAGGAAGGTAACAACAACAAGTAGGACCTATCGGAACTTCTCAGCAAGACCAAGGATTACATCCCAGGCATTCCATGTGACCACCACCCCAACCTGCAGTTATTGTCGAAACAACCATAGCGTTCGGCAATGCCACCAATTTTCCAAGTTAGCAGAGACAGAAAGAATGGAGTTCGTGAGATCTAAGAAACTGTGTATAAATTGCTTAGGATATGGTCATTTGACAGCACAGTGTCCGAGTAAACACACTTGTAGGATTTGTAGTCAACGTCACCACTCATTATTGCATCACCAACCCGAAGGAAGACGTATGATTTCTCAGACATCCAACTATCCCAATCAGCCAGTTCAAGTTCCCAATAAAGATAGAATCCAGTCAACGGTTGCAATGGTAACATCTGGTATACAAACAGAATCAGCAACATCTTCCCCAAACCAGAACTCTTCACATATGGGCAACCTTAATTCCCTTATGGTGAACTACGATGATCAACCACATCAAGTGTTGTTAGCAACCGCAATTGTGAGGCTCCAATACAACTCAGGACATGAAACCAAAGTGAGAGCAGTAATAGATCGAGGATCCCAAGTTTCCCTGATAACAGAATCCGTCGTGCAAAAACTACGTCTGAAAAGAAAATCCATCCGGGCAGATATATTCGGAGCTGGAGAAATCAATATCGGCAATCTCAACACTCAAGTCCATCTAACGCTAAAATCCCAATAAAACAAGGATTTCGCAGTAAGGATGAGTGCGCTGGTAACAAAGAAGGTTACTAGTTTCCTACCATCAAGAAAGGTCTACAATCAAGAGTGGCATCACATAAACCAGCTCAATCTAGCAGATCCCTGGTATTACAGTCCGGCCAAGATAGATATATTGTTGGGTGCTGATATTTACGGCCAAATTATCAGAAAAGGGACCATCATACCTGATAACACTGAAATTCCCCTCGCCCAAGAAACATCGTTGGGATGGATCTTATCTGGAAGAGTTAATGACGTTACACCAACTATCAAGGTAAACAGTTTCCACATTACAGCTGATTTACAACAGCAGTTAACACAATTTTGGGAATTGGAAGAAATCACCGCAGAGAAGCCCTTAACTATGGAAGAACAACGGTGTGAAGAAATTTTCCAAAAAACACACGAGCGACTCTCCAATGGACAGTACGAGGTTCAACTACCATTTGCTGAAGACAACATACGCCTAGGAACATCAGTCTCGTGCTTATACCGATCGGAAACTCGGTTAAGTAAGAATCCAGACCAGAAAAAACTCTACGACGATTGCCTAAAGGAATATCTTACACTCAATCACATGGAGCCGCTAACTCCCACAGAGGCCAACAACTGCTATCCACCGGATCCAAACTTCTATCTACCGCATCATTCGATCATAAAAGAAGATAGTACTACAACAAAGCTACGTGTAGTCTTCAATGCTTCAGCACCATCAAGTACTGGTACATCACTCAACGACATATTGCTAAATGGACCTCCTCAGCAAGACGATCTATTTTCGATCCTCCTTAGATGGCGCCGCAATCACATTGCATTTACAGCGGATATTACAAAAATGTATAGGCAGATTCGAATAGCAAAACATCATGCTGATTACCAGAGAATTGTATGGCGTGAGTCAGTACAAGCTCCTGTTCAGGACTTTCGATTACTCACCGTCACGTTTGGAACAAAAAGCGCCCCACCAGAATCATAAAACAGTTAGCCATCGATGAACAAACAAATTATCTAATTGGATCAGCTGCTGCCAAAACCGATTTCTACGTCGACGACCTAATGTCAGGGGCACCCTCTATTGAAGAGGCTATCATCAAACAACAACAACTGCAAAACCTCATGACATCTGGCGGGTTTCAACTAAGGAAATGGGTTTCGAACTCTCCACAACTCCTAGAAACTATACCAACAGAATTAAAAGAAATAGAATTGTCCTTCAATATAAACACACAAGACAAGGTGAAGACCCTTGGCATCTATTGGAATCCGAGAAGTGATACATTGTCCTACACTTTGAAGGAAGAACTACGAGTAGAACCTATGACCAAACGAACAATGTTATCGGCAATCTCAAAATTATTTGATCCACTAGGATGGGCATCACCAATAATTATACCGGCAAAAATTATGATTCAACGGCTATCGTTGGCTAAAATAGACTGGGATGATGTTCCACCACTAGATTTACAATCAGATTGGATCAAGTATCACCAAGAGCTTCGCAAGATAGACCAAATCCAGATTCCAAGATGGCTAAACACGTTAGACACACATACCAATATAGAAATCCATGGATTTAGCGACGCATCCACACAAGCATATGCTGCGGTCGTCTACTACTGCACGATTCAAAACGGAATTAGAAAAACCAGCATCCTTACCGCCAAAGCCAAAGTGGCACCAATAAAGGTAGTCTCACTCCCACGTTTAGAGTTATGTGGAGCGGCACTACTTGCAAAATTAATCAGCTGTATAAAGAAAGCGCTAAAAACCACGGATACAACACCTACTTTCGCTTGGACAGATTCGGAAATAACACTAGCATGGCTAAATGGACATCCATCCAAGTGGAAATCGTTCATCGCCAACCGAGTATCACTCATCCATGAATTGCTAAAGGAAGTGAAATGGGGACACGTCTCCTCCAAACAAAACCCAGCCGACTGTGCCACCAGAGGGCTATCACCAGAAGAATTGAAGAATCACACACCATGGTGGAAGGGCCCTGAATGGCTACAAAAACCAAAAGCTGAATGGCCAATCACGAAGATAACACAATCAACCAATCTGGAATCCCGAAAACAGCCACCCTGTTGTTTAACCGCAGTTAAAGCAGACGACATTACTACAAGATTTTCTTCACTTACCAAGCTGCTAAGAGTAGTTGCATATTGTAAAAGATTTAAAAACAACTGTCAAAGGAGGACAATAGAAAAATCCAAGGGCTATGTCACCAACACTGAGATCCGAAATTCCCTACTCACATTATTAAAAATCGTCCAGCAACGACATTTCCCTGAAGAGTTTAAATCACTATCCAAAAATCAAGGTGTAAACAAAAAAAGTGCATTAAGGAAATTGACACCATTCATTGATCAGGACGGACTCTTAAGAGTAGGCGGACGATTACGACATTCAACATTACGCTATGATGAAAAACATCCAGTAATCTTGCCAGACAAAGTCCCATTCACCAAATTATTAATAGATAGATACCACAAGGAAACTTTACATGGAGGACCTCAGTTAATGTTAAACGTCATTCTAAATAAATACTGGATATTAAATGCTAGAAACACCATTCGCCATCAAATTCACAGATGCATCACTTGTTACAGACAGAAGGCTAAAGGACAGGAACAATTGATGGGCGAACTACCATATCAAAGGGTAAGGACCTCAAGACCCTTCAGTCATACTGGCATTGACTATTGTGGGCCCTTTGATCTAAAAAATCATAAAGGCAGAGGATCAAAAACATATAAGGGGTACATCGCAATATTTATATGTATGGCCACCAAAGCGTTACATATTGAGATAGTAACTGACCTCAGCACACAAGGTTTCATTGCAGCGTATCGTCGATTCATCTCAAGAAGAGGCATGGCTAGTGACATCTACTGCGACAATGGATCCAATTTTGTAGGAGCAAATCGCATACTCACAAGGCAAACATCACAAATGATCAATGGCATAAACATGGAAATTGCATCTCTACTAGAAACCGAAGGGGTACAGTTCCATTTTAACCCTCCATCAGCACCTCACTTCGGAGGCCTATGGGAATCAGGCGTACGGTCAACTAAATACCACATGAAGCGAATTTTGGGAAACTCAATACTTACATATGAGGAATTCAGCACGGTTCTAACCCAAATCGAAGCTTCTCTAAACTCCAGACCATTATGCGAATTAAGCAGTGATCCGGAAGATTTCACACCATTAACGCCAGCACACTTTCTCATTGGAGATACACTAATGACACCTCCCGAGCCATCAGTACTAGAGTCCAATGAACATCGCTTAGACCGGTGGCAGTTTGTGCAACACCTATACCAATCTTTCTGGAAACGATGGAACACTGAATATCTTTCTCGCCTCCAACAACGACCCAAATGGATAAAAATTCACGACAACCTACGAGTTGGCCAATTAGTCCTACTAAAGGAGGATAATCTACCACCTTCACGATGGTTACTAGGGCGCATAACTGAAATCCACCCTGGTTCCGATAATTTAGTTCGAGTGGTTACAATCAAAACCAAAAATTCGGTACTAAAACGACCTACCTCAAAAATATGTTTATTACCGATCGAAATGGAGTCAAGCAACCAAGATCCTAAAGTTAAAAATCCTGCATAATAATAATTAATTTAGACTCCTAATGAGACACTTCCGCCCAGTAATTATTATTGACACAAACCAGCCAAAGTTACAAATTACCAACTGCGAAACAACCAAAAACGTTAAAAACCGTTGTAAAATTAGTCACTAAAATCCAGGCGGGAAACGAATAAGTTAGTCAAGGAACTACCAGACAACTACAAAGTACAAGTGAACAAATTTTATATTTTTTTTCAATGGATTTTATCTATGGATAGATGACGTGCCAAGGCTGACCACACCGCCAAAGGAAGTATCGACCGTGAAATTTTTAAAAACAAAAATTAAATCTCCAGAAAAGCCAAGGACAAAAAACCCTTTGAAGCTCTCCCGGCCGGCCCAGAAGTCAGAAAATTAACCCAGCCAAGACGAATTCCTACATCAAGGCACCACCCTCCAGCACACGAAGCAAACCCTCATCTCCAGCATCCACGAAAAAGGATAACGTTGGAGGAATACAGAGCGCGGAGGGCTCAGCCACCACCTGACCTCATAATTAGTCAAAAAATATGGACACAAATTAAGGACCTGCCACTACCCTGGGAAACATTCGTAGTGCAAAGAAATCTTACCGCACCAGGGTAGATGGAAGAATCATCCGCTTTCAGAAAACGGCGGACAATAAGCTGAAGGTCAAAATTCAGCAAAACCAATTATCAAAAGAAGAAAATAATAACAAACCCTAACAAACAAAAAAAGAAATAAAGGAAATTTGAAATAAAAAACCATAAAAATTTAAACATGAATACTTTTATTTAAAAAAAAAAGGAGCAACAACAACAAAACTAAAAAACAATTTCTTCCAAACAGAACCACAGGCACCTTCACTCCAAGTATTGAAAATTGTTGACATCGCAGCGATGTCAAGGCGGGGAGTATGTGGCGGCAGCACCTGAAAATAAACAAAAAAAGAACCACAAAGAATACGTTCAACTATATATAATTAAAAAAAAACGTATCTAACAAAAAAACCACCGGCGACATCTAAAATAATTCCACCAGCCAAATAGCTCCACTCCCGAATCCAATAAAATCGAGAAGGTAAACAAATTATAAACCATAATTAAACAACACAAATTACCTACCTGGTAATCCCAAAACCAAGATACATAAGCAGTCGATATCGCTCCGCCCACTAAAAACTCCTGAAAATACATAAAAATACATTAATTATAAGTAAAATCATAAAATAAATATTCTCTTACCTGTTTTCATACGCCATCAGAAAAATGTGTCAAAATAAGACAGCTGATATAAATATAAGAAGGGGCACGCACACAAAGAAGTGAATCCAATTCCAATGCCCCACCAAATTGCTTTCCAAAATTGCCCATGGCCATGTTCACAATAAATATCGCAGCACTTGGGCGAAAAGACTCAGATCACTTCGATCTTTCCCAGGAGAACTGAGCCTAGGAAAACTATAGTGATCTCACTCAATCAGAAGAATTGAGCCTGATAATCTATAATTCCCAATCCAAAATCAGTTGACGGAGTATTGTACCGTCAACATCCTAAGCTGTAGAATTGAGACAGCATCCCTATATAACCCCCTTACGCTAATCAAATCATAGTTATATCCAGCAACACGTAAACCAGCACACCAGTGATAGAAAACATCCAAATCAACCAAGCAGGGCGGAATTAAGCAGCAACCAAGGCCGAAACCACAATTTTTCTACAAAGTCCGCGCCATCTACTCAGAGAAATTGTGAATCGAGAGTAACCCAGTAATCTGATCCAGCCAAGGAAAGCATCCAGACAACGATAAAACGCAACTAGTATTTTCAAGGCAATTTTTTTTGGCAATATCCATATAAGTTAAGTTTTTGTTGAATAAATAAATGAAATTATTAGAAAACCGTCAATTATATTATATGAATTATATGAAATTTTAAAGTTGAATTTGTATGAATTATAGATTTAAGAAACTAATTGTATAAAAGTTAGAAATTTCAATAAAGTTAGAATTATAAAAAGGGTGATTTTTTAAGGGGTGACAATTAGGTGATCACGACACATTTTGGTCCTTCGAGCCGGATTGCGAAAGGAAAACGTACATCTAGCCTGATCACGTCACCTCAAGGGGAAATCGTAGCAGCCAGCGACCTAAACTAACTAAACTAAATCAATGTGGAAACAGCAATTAAACTACAATTCGCGCAAAAGGAGCTTCTGGAGAAGTTTATCACAAATTATCGGAAGGATGGAGCCGCCAGACGAACCACTTCCTACTATAAAAAACGACTTCAGGCTTTTGAAAAACTGTTCCAGAGCATACAGAAAACCCACACGGAGATTCTTATGGCCAGGAATGACGAACCTGCGGATTCCGACCTATTAAAAAATAACTACTTCACGAGGAATATATACGAAGAAATGGAGGAATACTTCTATACAAATTACGGCGCGATTGAATCTCGTTTTGAAACTGAGTATCCCACATCAAGAGATGGTAGTCCATCTCCCACTGTAGAAGAACCCAAGGTGATACCAAACCCAAACAAAGAACATCTAATCAAACTACCCAAAATATCCTTAGACAAGTTCTCCGGAGATTACCGAAAATGGATTACTTTCCACGATCTCTACACGAGCTTAATTCACGAGAATCACAGCTTATCTAACGCGCAAAAACTTCAGTACTTGAAACTACACCTATGTGGAGAAGCTGAGGGCCTTTTACGTCAAGTCCAGGTCAACAACGACAATTACGAGCCAGCTTGGAAACTCCTAAAGGCAAGGTACGATAACAAAAGAGTGTTGGTCAACGCCCAGTTGAAACTTCTATTCAACCAACCCACTTTGTCCGCTGAGTCTGCACAAGGGATTGGGAGCTTGATGGACGTAACCACCGAATGCTTGCAAGCACTATTCAACCTAGGCATCGAAGTCGAGAGCTGGGACGCAGTGATAATTTACACAATCGTACAAAAATTCCCGCCCGAAACTCACCAATTATGGGAACAGAGTGTAAGCAAGAGCACTGATGTACCAACCTGGGACACACTAGGCGAGTTTCTGGAAGGACATTTTAGAACGCTAGAGGCCATTGGAAGGAAGGTAACAACAACAAGTAGGACCTATCGGAACTTCTCAGCAAGACCAAGGATTACATCCCAGGCATTCCATGTGACCACCACCTCAACCTGCAGTTATTGTCGAAACAACCATAGCGTTCGGCAATGCCACCAATTTTCCAAGTTAGCAGAGACAGAAAGAATGGAGTTCGTGAGATCTAAAAAACTGTGTATAAATTGCTTAGGATGTGGTCATTTGACAGCACAGTGTCCGAGTAAACACACTTGTAGGATTTGTAGTCAACGTCATCACTCATTATTGCATCACCAACCCGAAGGAAGACGTATGATTTCTCAGACATCCAACTATCCCAATCAGCCAGTTCAAGTTCCCAATAAAGATAGTGTAATATACTTGTTCAATCGAAAACTGTATACATAGATATATATATATATATATATATATATATATATATATATATACAGGGTGTCCCACATAAACTTACAAAGCGGCCGGCTGTGGATAGGTCTTGGATAGACGAACAAAAAATCGTATGGGTGGGGGGGGGGAAATCGTAACGGTTTAGCCGCTAGGGCGTTTTGAAGTTTTTTTGCTAGAGTTTTACATATCACCCTATATTTTTGTAACCGTATAACCTATTGTCAAGGTTTTGGTACCAGTGCACGCAGAATTCCTCCACCTTTCTACAACGGTAAAAATAATGGTCCTATCTTATAAACTTTTGGAGTTATGAGTCGCCAAAGTCAAAATTTTGTATTTTTTTCACTAAAATTTCAACTAAAACCACATTTTTCTCCAAAAAATACGTGATAAACCTAAATTTTTTTTTCCAAAATTAAAAAGCTTGGACAATTTCCTATAAATAATGTATTACAAGTTTTATTCTAGGGCCTTTACTTTAGAAGTTATAAGCAATTTTAAAGTTAATTTCGATGCTTATTTGGCACTTTTCGACAAAGTTCAGATGGAAAAGTACTAAAAAAGGACGAAATAGAGCCAATTTCAACATTAAAAATGCTTATAACTTCAAAAATAGAAGCTGCGGCGTAAAAGTTGTAATACATTATTTATAGGAAATTGTCCAAACTTTTTAATTTTGGAAAAAAAAATTTAGGTTTATCACGTATTTTTTGGAGAAAAAGGTGGTTTTAGTTGAAATTTTAGTGAAAAAAATACAAAATTTTGACTTTGGCGACTCATAACTCCAAAAGTTTATAAGATAGGACCATTATTTTTACCGTTGTAGAAAGGTGGAGGAATTCTGCGTGCACTGGTACCAAAACCTTGACAATAGGTTAGACGGTTACAAAAATATAGGGTGATATGTAAAACTCTAGCAAAAAAACTTCAAAACGCCCTAGCGGCTAAACCGTTACGATTTCCCCCCCCACCCATACGATTTTTTGTTCGTCTATCCAAGACCTAACCGCAGCCGGCCGCTTTGTAAGTTTATGTGGGACACCCTGTATATATATATATATATATATATATATATATATATATATATATATATATATATATATATAATATAAAAATGAATCGCAAAATGTGTTGCTTAGCGCAAAACTCGAGAACGGCTGGACCTATTGGACTAATTTTTTTTTTCGAATATTCGTTGAAGTACGAGCATGGTTCTTACGGAGAGAAAAATTAAAAAAATTGCCTGAAAAAACAAATAAATGGTAATTTTAGGAATTTTCACTTCATTTTAGTTTCAATAGCTTCATGGCCTACCTATTGTTTGACAAATGTAAAATTGTCATTAAATTGAATCATTACATTTAATGAAAATTTCAAATTTACGCAGCTGTCAAACAATAGGTAGGCCATGACGCTATTGAAACTAAAATGATCCATGGCGGCCGTCTCAAGAGGGCGGTGTACCACTTTCTTCACAACCACCTCGACATGGGTATCAAATGAAAGGGTATGTTAAGTAGAATACAATAAGCAATGTAGTATACAAAATATATCTTTAGATCCATGGCGGCCATCTCAAGAGGCCGGATTACCACTTCCTTCACAACCCCCTCAACATGGGTATCAAATGAAAGGGTATGATAAGTAGAACGCAATAAGGAATGTGGTATACTCAATATACGTTAGATCCATGGCGGCCTCTCAAGAGGCCGGATTACCACTTTCTTCACAACCACCTCGACATGGGTATCAAATGAAAGGGTATGTTAAGTAGAATACAATAAGCAATGTAGTATACAAAATATATCTTTAGATCCATGGCGGCCATCTCAAGAGGCCGGATTACCACTTCCTTCACAACCCCCTCAACATGGGTATCAAAAGAAAGGGTATGATAAGTAGAACGCAATAAGGAATGTGGTATACTCAATATACGTTAGATCCATGGCGGCCTCTCAAGAGGCCGGATTACCACTTTCTTCACAACCACCTCGACATGGGTATCAAATGAAAGGGTATGATAATAGAATACAATAAACAATAAAGTCAACTCAGTCCATGGCGGCCATCTCAAGAGGGCGGATTACCACTTTTTGATATCCCACTCGACATAGGTATCAAATGAAAGGGTATGATAAGTAGAATACAATAAGCAATGAACCGCAATATACCGATCCATGGCTACCGTCGCAAGACCCATGTTCTTTGAGACACTTCATCTGTGTAAAATTGATATCTCGAAAAATACTAAGTCGGTGGGTGGTTTTATTGTTTTCTATTGGCTAATGGGTGCAGCGAGGCATACCGGGTCCCAGCTAGTATATATATATATATATATATATATACGACGGTAAAAATAATGGTCCTATCTTATAAACTTTTGGAGTTATGAGTCGCCAAAGTCAAAATTTTGTATTTTTTCCACTAAAATTTCAACTAAAACCACCTTTTTCTCCAAAAAATACGTGATAAACCTAAACTTTTTTTTCCAAAATTAAAAAGTTTGGACAATTTCCTATAAATAATGTATTACAACTTTTACGCCGCAGCCTCTATTTTAGAAGTTATAAGCATTTTTAATGTTGAAATTGGCTCTATTTCGTCCTTTTTTAGTACTTTTCCATCTGAGCTTTGTCGAAAAGTGCCAAATAAGCATCGAAAAAGGCCAATATTAACTTTAAAATTGCTTATAACTTCTAAAGTAAAGGCCCTAGAATAAAACTTGTAATACATTATTTATAGGAAATTGTCCAAACTTTTTAATTTTGGAAAAAAAAGTTTAGGTTTATCACGTATTTTTTGGAGAAAAAGGTGGTTTTAGTTGAAATTTTAGTGAAAAAAATACAAAATTTTGACTTTGGCGACTCATAACTCCAAAAGTTTATAAGATAGGACCATTATTTTTACCGTCGTAGATAGGTGGGGGAATTCTGCGTACACCGGTACCATAATCATGAAAATGGGTTACACGGTTACAAAAATACAGGGTGATATGTAAAACTCTAGCAAAAAAACTTCAAAACGCCCTAGCGGCTAAACCGTTACGATTTCCCCCCCCCCACCCATACGATTTTTTGTTCGTCTATCCAAGACCTATCCACAGCCGGCCGCTTTGTAAGTTTATGTGGGACACCCTGTATATATATATATATATATATATATATATATATACTAGCTGGGACCCGGTGACCTTGACAATAGGTTAGACGGTTACAAAAATATAGGGTGATATGTAAAACTCTAGCAAAAAAACTTCAAAACGCCCTAGCGGCTAAACCGTTACGATTTCCCCCCCCCCCACCCATACGATTTTTTGTTCGTCTATCCAAGACCTAACCGCAGCCGGCCGCTTTGTAAGTTTATGTGGGACACCCTGTATATATATATATATATATATATATATATATATATATATATATATATATATATATAATATAAAAATGAATCGCAAAATGTGTTGCTTAGCGCAAAACTCGAGAACGGCTGGACCTATTGGACTAATTTTTTTTTTCGAATATTCGTTGAAGTACGAGCATGGTTCTTACGGAGAGAAAAATTAAAAAAATTGCCTGAAAAAACAAATAAATGGTAATTTTAGGAATTTTCACTTCATTTTAGTTTCAATAGCTTCATGGCCTACCTATTGTTTGACAAATGTAAAATTGTCATTAAATTGAATCATTACATTTAATGAAAATTTCAAATTTACGCAGCTGTCAAACAATAGGTAGGCCATGACGCTATTGAAACTAAAATGATCCATGGCGGCCGTCTCAAGAGGGCGGTGTACCACTTTCTTCACAACCACCTCGACATGGGTATCAAATGAAAGGGTATGTTAAGTAGAATACAATAAGCAATGTAGTATACAAAATATATCTTTAGATCCATGGCGGCCATCTCAAGAGGCCGGATTACCACTTCCTTCACAACCCCCTCAACATGGGTATCAAATGAAAGGGTATGATAAGTAGAACGCAATAAGGAATGTGGTATACTCAATATACGTTAGATCCATGGCGGCCTCTCAAGAGGCCGGATTACCACTTTCTTCACAACCACCTCGACATGGGTATCAAATGAAAGGGTATGTTAAGTAGAATACAATAAGCAATGTAGTATACAAAATATATCTTTAGATCCATGGCGGCCATCTCAAGAGGCCGGATTACCACTTCCTTCACAACCCCCTCAACATGGGTATCAAAAGAAAGGGTATGATAAGTAGAACGCAATAAGGAATGTGGTATACTCAATATACGTTAGATCCATGGCGGCCTCTCAAGAGGCCGGATTACCACTTTCTTCACAACCACCTCGACATGGGTATCAAATGAAAGGGTATGATAATAGAATACAATAAACAATAAAGTCAACTCAGTCCATGGCGGCCATCTCAAGAGGGCGGATTACCACTTTTTGATATCCCACTCGACATAGGTATCAAATGAAAGGGTATGATAAGTAGAATACAATAAGCAATGAACCGCAATATACCGATCCATGGCTACCGTCGCAAGACCCATGTTCTTTGAGACACTTCATCTGTGTAAAATTGATATCTCGAAAAATACTAAGTCGGTGGGTGGTTTTATTGTTTTCTATTGGCTAATGGGTGCAGCGAGGCATACCGGGTCCCAGCTAGTATATATATATATATATATATATATATATATACGACGGTAAAAATAATGGTCCTATCTTATAAACTTTTGGAGTTATGAGTCGCCAAAGTCAAAATTTTGTATTTTTTCCACTAAAATTTCAACTAAAACCACCTTTTTCTCCAAAAAATACGTGATAAACCTAAACTTTTTTTCCAAAATTAAAAAGTTTGGACAATTTCCTATAAATAATGTATTACAACTTTTACGCCGCAGCCTCTATTTTAGAAGTTATAAGCATTTTTAATGTTGAAATTGGCTCTATTTCGTCCTTTTTTAGTACTTTTCCATCTGAGCTTTGTCGAAAAGTGCCAAATAAGCATCGAAAAAGGCCAATATTAACTTTAAAATTGCTTATAACTTCTAAAGTAAAGGCCCTAGAATAAAACTTGTAATACATTATTTATAGGAAATTGTCCAAACTTTTTAATTTTGGAAAAAAAAGTTTAGGTTTATCACGTATTTTTTGGAGAAAAAGGTGGTTTTAGTTGAAATTTTAGTGAAAAAAATACAAAATTTTGACTTTGGCGACTCATAACTCCAAAAGTTTATAAGATAGGACCATTATTTTTACCGTCGTAGATAGGTGGGGGAATTCTGCGTACACCGGTACCATAATCATGAAAATGGGTTACACGGTTACAAAAATACAGGGTGATATGTAAAACTCTAGCAAAAAAACTTCAAAACGCCCTAGCGGCTAAACCGTTACGATTTCCCCCCCCC
The DNA here is from genome assembly GCA_949987705.1 of Thereva unica. Taxonomy (NCBI): domain Eukaryota; kingdom Metazoa; phylum Arthropoda; class Insecta; order Diptera; family Therevidae; genus Thereva; species Thereva unica. Next base: position 96,979,482 of record OX465283.1, read on the forward strand.
ACCCATACGATTTTTTGTTCGTCTATCCAAGACCTATCCACAGCCGGCCGCTTTGTAAGTTTATGTGGGACACCCTGTATATATATATATATATATATATATATATATATATATATATATATATATATATATATATATATATATATATACTAGCTGGGACCCGGTGCGCCTACGCTGCACCCATAAGTCAATAGTAAACAATAACAACCATCCATTGACTTAATATTTTTCGAGATATGAATTTTACACAGATGAAATGCCTCAAAGAACATGGGTCTTGCGTCGGCCGCCATGAATCGGTATATTGAGTCTACTACATTGCTTATTGTATTCTACTTATCATACCCTTTTATTTGATACCCATGTCGAGGTGGTTGTGAAGAAAGTGGTAATTCGGCCTCTTGAGACGGCCGCCATGGATCTAAAGATATATTTTGTATACTACATTGCTTATTGTATTCTACTTATCATACCCTTTCATTTGATACCCATGTCGAGGTGGTTGTGAAGAAAGTGGTACCCCGCCCTCTTGAGACGGCCGCCATGGATCTAAAGATATATTTTGTATCCTACATTGCTTATTGTATTCTACTTATCATACCCTTTCATTTGATACCCATGTTGAGGTGGTTGTGAAGAATGTGGTAATCCGGCCTCTTGAGACGGCCGCCATAGATCTAAAGATATATTTTGTATACTACATTGCTTATTGTATTCTATGTACTTATCATACCCTTTCATTTGATACCCATGTCGAGGTGGTTGTGAAGAAAGTGGTACCCCGCCCTCTTGAGACGGCCGCCATGGATCTAAAGATATATTTTGTATACTACATTGCTTATTATATTATACTTAACATACCCTTTCATTTGATACCCATGTTGAGGTGGTTGTGAAGAAAGTGGTAATCCGGCCTCTTGAGACGGCCGCCATGGATCTAAAGATATATTTTGTATACTACATTGCTTACTGTATTCTACTTATCATACCCTTTCATTTGATACCCATGTCGAGGTGGTTGTGAAGAAAGTGGTACACCGCCCTCTTGAAACAGCCGCCATGGATCATTTTAGTTTCAATAGGGTCATGGCCTACCTATTGTTTGACAGCTGCGTAAATTTGAAATTTTCATTAAATGTAATACCATGTTCGCACTGAGCCGAAATTATTGGTGTTTTCGGAAAGTGATTTTGAAATTATGTAGAACCGTTCGCACTGGATTGAAGTGATTTCGTTCGACAGTTTTTCCTGGCACTACTCATGTCTTCGTTTTTTTCTGCCCGAATTTCAATAGCAATTCCTCTTATAACAAAGCCCATATCTTATTTATTTAATATATCTTGGGTTTTTGTATTTTGAAGAATGTTAAAATCTGCAAAATCAAAATTGTGTTATTAAATAATGTCAAACTGACAAGTTCACCATCAAGAGAGACGTGCTGAATTGAGCTGAATTCGATTTTTAGGTTTGAGTATTGGCTTCGACATGATTTCGTTCGTAATTTTGCCAAAATTACGAGGTTTGAGATCATTTCGAAATCACAAGAATACATGGGAAATCACATGATTTTGAACGTGATTTGAGCGAAATCACCAAAATAGCCGAAATCACGTAATTTCGGCTCAGTGCGAACATGGTATAATGATTCAATTTAATGACAATTTTACATTTGTCAAACAATAGGTAGGCCATGAAGGTATTGAAACTAAAATGAAGTGAAAATTCCTAAAATTACCATTTTTGTTTGGATTTTGCAGCTGTTTTTTTGGTTAAAGGTATAAAAAATAGCCTACGACCTATTCTCAGACCTACCAAATATACACAAAATATTTCATGCAAATTGGTCAACCCGTTTCGGAGGAGTACGGTAACAAACACTGTGACACGAGATTTTTATAGATATAGATATATATACTAGCTGGGACCCGGTGCGCCTACGCTGCACCCATAAGTCAATAGTAAACAATAAAAACCATCCATTGACTTAATATTTTTCGAGATATGAATTTTACACAGATGAAATGCCTCAAAGAACATGGGTCTTGCGTCGGCCGCTATGAATCGGTATATTTAGTCTACTACATTGCTTATTGTATTCTACTTATCATACCCTTTCATTTGATACCCATGTTAAGGGGATTGTGAAGAAAGTGGTAATCCGGCCTCTTTAGACGGCCGCCATGGATCTAAAGATATATTTTGTATACTACATTGCTTATTGTATTCTACTTATCATACCCTTTCATTTGATACCCATGTCGAGGTGGTGGTGAAGAAAGTGGAAATTCGACCTCTTGAGACGGCCGCCATGGATCTAAAGATATATTTTGTATACTACATTGCTTATTGTATTCTACTTATCATACTCTTTCATTTGATACCCATGTCGAGGTGGTTGTGAAGAAAGTGGTACCCCGCCCTCTTGAGACGGCCGCCATGGATCTAAAGATATATTTTGTATACTAAATTGCTTATTGTATTCTCCTTAACATACCCTTTCATTTGATACCCATGTTGAGGTGGTTGTGAAGAAAGTGGTAATCCGGCCTCTTGAGACGGCCGCCATGGATCTAAAGATATATTTTGTATACTACATTGCTTATTGTATTCTACTTATCATACCCTTTCATTTGATACCCATGTCGAGGTGGTTGTGAAGAAAGTGGTACCCCGCCCTCTTGAGACGGCCGCCATGGATCTAAAGACATATTTTGTATACTACATTGCTTATTATATTCTACTTAACATACCCTTTCATTTGATACCCATGTTGAGGTGGTTGTGAAGAAAGTGGTAATCCGGCCTCTTGAGACGCCGCCATGGATCTAAAGATATATTTTGTATACTACATTGCTTATTGTATTCTACTTATCATACCCTTTCATTTGATACCCATGTCGAGGTGGTTGTGAAGAAAGTGGTACCCCGCCCTCTTGAGACGGCCGCCATGGATCTAAAGATATATTTTGTATACTACATTGCTTATTGTATTCTACTTATCATACCCTTTCATTTGATACCCATGTCGAGGTGGTTGTGAAGAAAGTGGTGCCCCGCCCTCTTGAGACGGCCGCCATGGATCTACAGATATATTTTGTATACTACATTGCTTATTGTATTCTACTTAACATACCCTTTTATTTGATACCCATGTTGAGGTGGTTGTGAAGAAAGTGGTAATCCGGCCCCTTGAGACGGCCGCCTTGGATCTAAAGATATATTTTGTATACTACATTGCTTATTGTATTCTATTTATCATACCCTTTCATTTGATACCCATGTCGAGGTGGTTGTGAAGAAAGTGGTACCCCGCCCTCTTGAGACGGCCGCCATGGATCTAAAGATATATTTTGTATACTACATTGCTTATTGTATTCTACTTAACATACCCTTTCATTTGATACCCATGTTGAGGTGGTTGTGAAGAAAGTGGTAATCCGGCCTCTTGAGATGGCCGCCATGGATCTAAAGATATATTTTGTATACTACATTGCTTATTGTATTCTACTTATCATACCCTTTCATTTGATACCCATGTCGAGGTGGTTGTGAAGAAAGTGGTACCCCGCCCTCTTGAGACGGCCGCCATGGATCTAAAGATATATTTTGTGTACTACATTGCTTATTGTATTGTACTTAACATACCCTTTCATTTGATACCCATGTTGAGGTGGTTGTGAAGAAAGTGGTAATCCGGCCTCTTGAGACGGCCGCCATGGATCTGAAGATATATTTTGTATACTACATTGCTTATTGTATTCTACTTATCATACCCTTTCATTTGATACCCAGGTCGAGGTGGTTGTGAAGAAAGTGGTACCCCGCCCTCTTGAGACGGCCGCCATGGATCTAAAGATATATTTTGTATACTACATTGCTTATTGTATTGTACTTAACATACCCTTTCATTTGATAGCCATTTTGAGGTGGTTGTGAAGAAAGTGGTAATCCGGCCTCTTGAGACGGCCGCCATGGATCTAAAGATATATTTTGTATACTACATTGCTTATTGTATTTTACTTATCATACCCTTTCATTTGATACCCATGTCGAGGTGGTTGTGAAGAAAGTGGTACACCGCCCTGTTGAGACGGCCGCCATGGATCATTTTAGTTTCAATATCGTCATGGCCTACCTATTGTTTGACAGCTGCGTAAATTTGAAATTTTCATTACATGTAATGATTCAATTAAATGACAATTTTACATTTGTCGAACAATAGGTAGGCCATGAAGCTATTGAAACTACAATGAAGTGAAAATTCCTAAAATTACCATTTTTTTGGATTTTGCAGCTGTTTTTTTGGTTAAAGGTATAAAAAATAGCGTACGACCTATTCTCAGACTTACCAAATATACACAAAAAATTTCATGCAAATTGGTCAACACGTTTCGGAGGAGTACGGTAACAAACACTGTGACACGAGATTTTTATAGATATAGATATATATATATATATATATATATATATATATATATATATATATATATATATATATATTGTGATGATTATGCGCCATCTGTTTGTCGAGAGGATGAATCAACGATTCTCGGTTGTTGTCTGAATTAAGAATTTATGTACTAAACTAACGAGCTATAAGCGAAGACAACTTCAAGCTGGTCGAAACTAAAAGAAACATAGAACATACCACAAGGAACCAGAAAACGAAGGTTCCACAAAGTAGACAAAGGTGGAGCTGCCTATATAAGAGCGCCTGGCAGCCGCTATCGAGTCAGTTTTGATTATAAAGGCGATACAAGTGTTCTAAAGTGAAAAGTGGTGATTTATAGTGAAATAAAAAGCGATAATTAGAATTGAATAGTGCGAAATATTAAATTTGCTAGTGATTATAGTGAACTCTAAGAATTGTGTTTATTTTTAAATTGTGTTTGGTAATAAATAAGTTTTGTTTGGATAATTAAAAAGTGTATTCCTTAATTAATCCTACGAATCCGTTAAGCCGTAAATTCGTAACAATTGGTGTCAGAAGTGGGATTAATTAAGAGATAAGTGAAATAAGTGAACTTGAACAATAATTGTGATTGGAATTAAATTTTATGCGTGAGAAATAAGGACTTCTTAATAAAAATGGGTCGAAAGCTAGTGGATTTGCGCACTGTAGAGTTAAAAAGAGAATTAAGTAAACGCTCGTTGTCAACGGTGGGGGTTAAAAATTCCCTAACCGCCCTGCTTCGAGAAGCTATGGTGAACGAAGGTAAGGATCCTGAAACCTACATGTTTGAAGGCGAGGTAGAAGCAGAGCCAGAAGAAGCGACAGTGAGTATGGCAGAACTTCTTAAAACATTGATGGTGATGAAAGAAGCGCAAGAACGGTCATCAACAGAGTTGAAAGAAGCCCAAGAACGATCATCCGCAGCGCAAGAACGTGCATCAGCGGAGATGAAGGAAGTGCAAGAACGTTCAACTATAGAAATCAAGGCGGAAGTGTTGGCGTTAAAGGATGAACAGAAATTGTTAGCAGTAGCTCATGAACGCTCGTTAGCAGAACTCAAAGAGTCTATGGAAGAGCAGAAAAACCAACTGGAGCAGAAAATCGAATCATTCTCCCTTTCTGTCGACAACAAGCTAGATAACATGAAAGAAAATGTAAGGAATGATCTGGAAAATCTCGAATCTTCCATCAAGGCAAATGTGAGGAATGATCTGGAAAATCTCGAATCTTCTATTAAAGCAAATGTAGAGAATGATCTGGAAAAGCTCGAAAATTCCATGAGGGTAAATGATGAAAAGTTGAAGATTGAGCTAGAATCGGTCAGGGCCGAGCTAGAAAGGGTAAAGTTTCAACACCCAGCGACGGCATCTCACGAAGTCATCGGAGTTAGAAAATTGCAGCCTCCAACTTTCGACGGGCAAAGCCCATGGTCTACTTATAAGCTCCAATTCGAAGCAGCAGCAACAGGCAATTTCTGGACTGAGGAGGAGAAAGCAACCGCCTTAACGTTGTCACTAAGGGGCACAGCAGCAGAAATATTGCAGTCAATACCAGCAGAACATCGCAACAGCTACGGGTTCTTAGTTCAAGCGCTGGAAATGCGTTACGGTGATCAACACATGCAAGAGGTTTATCGACTTCAACTTCGCAATCGACTTCAAAAGCCAGGAGAAACTTTACAACAACTATGCGCCGATATCGAGAGGTTAGTGCATCTGGCTTATCCTAGCTTCGGCCAAGACTACATCAACGAAGTAGCAAGAGAGGCTTTCCTTAACTCATTTGCTGACCGGGATCTACAACAGGCAGCCAGATTGGCCGGAAAGAAGAATACCGCAGAAGTTTTGGCATATGCTCTGGCATACGAGGCAGCGAGGCAAGCATCAAGAAGTGCAGTCCGCCTCAGAGAGATCCACACAACAGAGGATAGTTGCAACAGAATGAATGCAACGGAAGTACGCGGTCGACTCCGATGCTGGAACTGTAGTGAACCGGGTCATTTGCAAAGGAATTGCAGAAAGCGAAGGAGAGCAGAGTCTCCCGAAAATAGGAGTGGCGGAACTTGCTGTGAAAAATGCGGACATCGGAAGAAAGGTGACCAGAGGGAGGCCGAAAACAATGACTCCGTGTCTCCCCGCGGACAGCAGCAGGGAAACGAATAAAGACTAACTCCATGGGGCGGGAGTTAGTCGGGGAAATCGAAGCCCCCGGTGTCATCATCACCACTATCAAACAACTGCAGCGCAGTGGCAACAGCCTGGTCATCGAAGGAAAGATTGGAGCTGAAAAATGCACAATAACTGTAGACACTGGTGCTTCAAAATCTGTTATCCGGGCTGACATGGTCGGCAATAAATGGCTGAAAGACGCACGTCAATACAGACTGAAAACTGCAAACGACAAGAAGGAGGTATTCGTGAGAGTGCTAAATACTAACGAACGAGAAGTACGATTGAAGAAGGATACGGTTTTGGGGAAAGGAGAACCGGCAGAACAGATTACATTAGTGGAGTGCGCTAACAACGAAACGGTTCCAAAACCAAAGCCAAAGGCCACGAAATTAGTAAACGCAGTGCTCTCAACTAGTTGTCTTGAACAAAAACAGTATCTCCAGGCAAGGAAATTAGTAGAGGATTTCAGTGATATCTTCGCCATGTGAGATGATGACTTCGGGAAAACGGACATGGTTCAACACAGGATCGACACCAAAGATGCCCAGCCAATTAAACAACCGCCGAGAAGACTACCACTAGCCAAGCGGGAAGAGGCAGCCGGTATGATTGAAGATATGAGAAGACAAGGCCTTATAGAGGAGTCGAAAAGCCCTTGGATGTCTCCCGTGGTTCTAGTCAGAAAGAAAGATGGCAGTACAAGATTTTGCGTGGATTATCGGCGGTTAAACGACATCACTAAAAAGGACAGCTACCCATTACCTCGTATCGATGATACACTGGATACTCTCTCTGGAGCTAAATGGTTTTCTACCTTGGATCTTAAGAGCGGCTACTGGCAAGTCGAAATTCACCCAGAGGACCGAGAAAAGACAGCCTTCTCTGTAGGAAACGGCCTGTGGCAGTTTACAGTCATGCCGTTTGGACTGTGTAATGCTCCAGCTATATTCGAACGACTGATGGAATGCGTCTTGCGAGGACTGACATGGAAGACTTGTCTTGTTTATTTGGACGATATCATCGTCGTTGGAAAAAGTTTCGAGGAACATCTGGGCAATCTACGAGAGGTTTTCCAAAAGTTGAGAACAGCCCAACTGAAACTCAGCCCTAAAAAGTGCGTACTGTTCAGAGACCAAGTCAGCTATCTCGGACATGTGGTTTCATCCAATGGAGTTCAAACAGATCCTGAGAAAATAACCGCGGTTAAAAATTGGCCCACACCGAAGGATAAACATGAACTTCGAAGCTTTTTGGGACTTGCCACCTATTATAGGCGTTTCGTCAGGAATTTTGCCGACAAGGCTAAGGAATTACATAAACTGACAGAAAAAGGAAAACCATTTATCTGGACAGAAAAGTGCGAGGAAAGTTTCAACACACTGAAACGAGGACTTTGCCAAACACCAATACTCACATACCCGAAGCCAGGCGAAAGATTCATATTGGACACAGACGCGAGTAATGTCGGGATTGGTGCAGTGCTATCACAAAACTTCGACGGACAGGAAAAGGTCATAGCTTATTACAGTAGAGCGCTGTCAAAATCGGAGCGGAATTACTGTGTCACAAGACGGGAACTATTGGCAATCGTGGACTCAACTAAACACTTCCACAAGTATCTCTATGGGCAAAACTTCATCCTTCGAACGGATCATGCAGCATTAAAATGGCTGATGCAATTCAAAAACCCTGAAGGACAAGTGGCAAGATGGATAGAGAGACTTCAGTCCTACGACTTCAATATAGACCACAGAAAGGGAAGAAACCATGGAAATGCAGATGCACTCTCCCGGCGACCATGCATACCAGACTGCAAACATTGTGGACGTATCGAAGAAAAGTGTCAAAGGACGACAGTTGAGCCAACGACAGGATGGGATGACCAGGGACTCCGAGACGCCCAACGCGACTACCCGGATATTTCTTCAATTCTGACATGGAAGGAATACGAGGAAAAGCCTGAATGGAAGGACATTGCTGAGAGGAGCGAGACCCTGAAGAGCTATTGGGCCCAATGGGATTCGTTGTACATTGAGCGAGGAGTATTAAAGCGCAAATGGGAAACCGCTGACGGTACCTCTCATCGAATGCAGGTATTAGTCCCTCGCGTTAGAATAAGGGATATTCTCGAGGAGTGTCATAATGGCGCATCAGGAGGACATCTGGGAGTCAATAAAACTTTGGCAAAAATAAGAGATAGATTCTATTGGCTTCACATGCGAGACGATGTTGCAGACTGGTGCCGTAAATGCACAACTTGTGCCAGCAGCAAGGGCCCTCGGGTAAGAACAAAAGGAGAAATGCAGCAATACAACGTGGGAGCCCCATTTGAAAGAATCGCAATCGATGTGGCGGGAACTTTTCCAGCATCAGACCGAGGGAATCGGTACATTTTGGTGGTTATGGACTACTTCAGTAAGTGGCCCGAAGCATATGCCATTCCAAATCAGGAAACAATCACTGTTGCAGAGGAATTAGTGAACAATTGGATCTGCAGATTTGGTGTTCCTCATGAGCTTCATTCTGACCAAGGGAGAAATTTCGAATCTCAAGTTTTTCAAGAAGTATGTAAGATACTCGGAATGAAGAAGACCAGGACGACGCCCCTTCATCCCCAATCTGATGGAATGGTAGAACGATTCAACAGGACAATGCTAGAGCACTTAAGGAAAGTCGTTAGCGAGCACCAGCGCGATTGGGACAGTTATATCCCTATTTTTCTAATGGCATATCGGACAGCAGTTCATAATTCCACAGGACAAACCCCTTCTAGTGTGATTTTTGGAAGACAAATCCGGCTGCCAAGCGACTTGAAATTTGGGACACCTGTGGAAAGCAACGAATCTACTGGCGGTTATACAGGTGAACTTCGTGATAGACTTGCCGATATCCACCAGCTCGCAAGGAGGAATCTCAAGATAGCCAGTGACAGGATGAAAACAAGGTACGACCTCCGAGCAAACTGTAGCGGATTCCAGGAAGGTGACCTCGTTTGGCTATTCAACCCTCGAAGACGGAAAGGCAAGTCTCCGAAACTTCAGCGTCAGTGGGAGGGGCCCTATAAAATCCTAACACGGATCAACGATTCGGTCTACAGGATTCAACAAGGACCCAAAGCAAAGAAGAAGATTGTGCACATAGACAGGCTGTGCCCATATCATCAGCCGGATCCAGGATGGACAACTGTTCGGGACGAACAGTCCTAAGAAGGGGGCAATGTGATGATTATGCGCCATCTGTTTGTCGAGAGGATGAATCAACGATTCTCGGTTGTTGTCTGAATTAAGAATTTATGTACTAAACTAACGAGCTATAAGCGAAGACAACTTCAAGCTGGTCGAAACTAAAAGAAACATAGAACATACCACAAGGAACCAGAAAACGAAGGTTCCAGAAAGTAGACAAAGGTGGAGCTGCCTATATAAGAGCGCCTGGCAGCCGCTATCGAGTCAGTTTTGATTATAAAGGCGATACAAGTGTTCTAAAGTGAAAAGTGGTGATTTATAGTGAAATAAAAAGCGATAATTAGAATTGAATAGTGCGAAATATTAAATTTGCTAGTGATTATAGTGAACTCTAAGAATTGTGTTTATTTTTAAATTGTGTTTGGTAATAAATAAGTTTTGTTTGGATAATTAAAAAGTGTATTCCTTAATTAATCCTACGAATCCGTTAAGCCGTAAATTCGTAACAATATATATATATATATATATATATATATATATATATATATATATATATATATATATATATATATATATATATATATATATACAGTAAAGCGTCAATAATCCGGATTCGATTCTAGTGGAAAAAAATTCGAGTGAAGACATTTTTTTATGTGGCACGGCCAAGCTCAGGAATTACCTAGTTCATATTAATAATTGGTTTTATTTATCTGCTCAATTATTTAACCACAAAAGGGAATTATTAACGGTTTTAGCAAGTTTTCTCTTTGTTATGAACTCAAACGACCTTTTTTGGTCCTGTTCGAAAATCCGGACATTTTGATAATCCGGACAGGGTCCGGTCACAATTAATCCGGATTATCGACGCTCTACTGTATATCTATATCTATAAAAATCTCGTGTCACAGTGTTTGTTACCGAACTCCTCCGAAACGGGTTGGCCGATTTTTATGAAATTTTTTGTATATATTTTGTAGGTCTGAGAATAGGTCGTAGGCTATTTTTTATACCTTTAACCAAAAGAAACAGGTGAAAAATCTAAAAAATTGGTAACTTTAGGAATTTTCACTTTATTTTAGTTTGTATAGCTTCATGGCCTACCTATTGTTTGACAGCTTCGTAAATGTAAAATTGTCATTAAATTGAATCATTGTATTTAATGAAAATTTCAAATTTCCGCAACTGTCAAACAATAGGTAGGCCATGACGCTATTAAAACTAAACTGAAATACAATAAGCAATATAGTATACTCAATATACGTGGCGGCCGTCTCAAGAGGATGGAATACCACTTTCTTCACAACCTCCTCGACATGGGTCTCAAATGAAAGGGTATGATAAGTAGAATACAATAAGTAATATAGTATACTCAATATACCGTTAGATCCATGGCGGCTGTCTCCAGAGGGCGGATTACCACTTTCTTCACAACCCCCTCGACATGGGTATCAAATGAAAGAGTATGATAAGTAGAATCTAATAAGCAATATAGTATACTCAATAGACGGGTTTAGATTCTTAATTTGAACTGATACCTGAACGGCTGGTCTGATTTTTGCAAGCTTATGAACTTCGTCCCTGTGAGAGATCTTGCGATCGGATTACCTTTTTCTTTACAATCTTCTGACATTGCTTTCAAATGAAAGAGTGTGACGAGTAGAATTCAGTAAGCTATGTAGCGTTATTTTAAATCCAATATAGCGGCTCCACAAAATGGCGCATTACCTTTTTCTGTGCCTCCTGGATATGGGTGTCATTATTTTCAGTTGAACGTCGGTTCGGTATTTATCATCCTGCGAAACATCAATCTACCAAAACTTTGCAATGGCACCAGATTGCCTGTGGAAAAGGTTATGAATAATGTGATCGAAGCTACCATTATCAAGGGAAAGTACCAAGGGAAGATGTTTTTATTCTGAGAATTTCAATGAGTACGAATGATTGGACGCACAAGCCGAGTCGGCTGCAACATGAAAATGCCGTCGCTTGAATGATCGATATTGACCCGAAATTTTGATGGCGGATGAAGCTCATTTTACACTCTCTGTGGGTGTCAATAACCAAAACTGTCAAATTTGGGAAACAGAGACTGCATGGACCGGAGTGAGCTCAAAAACCACCATCGGACCATTTTTCTTGAAAGTTCGAGAAATCCCGAGGCGGCGCACGCTATCGTTGGATGTTGGTGCGTCCGAAAACGCATGAAAAAGGTCTGGCGAACCTATTTTCAACAAGACGGCGCCAATTTACATATTTTATTGGGGAAGCCCAAGAGTTTGTTTTTGTGACAGGGTGCCGCAGTATCATGAAGTGACCCATGCAGAAGACGGCAAAACTAAAAACGGCATTGCAATGAACTCAAAACATTTCAAAAATTTAATTCATAATGCTATTACCATTACCATTGAACTGTAAATAGCTGAAATTAATAATTTTGCTCCAAATTGATATCTCCTTTGTTGTTTTGTTGTATTTTTTAGTCAGTTAATTAATTTCGGGCAGAACTAAGTCTGCCGGGTCAACTAGTATATATATATATATTGTTTCGGTAGCTCATTGTGTTGCCTCGATTTCTTTTTCTTTGTTTTCTGAAAAGAAATTATTCTCCAAAAAAAAAATATGAAAGCGAAAAGATTAAATACAAATTATCATCCACACGTAAGGGATTCGAAACCAAGTGCCGACCAGTGAATTTCCCTACCCGCCAGCCAGATTCACGGTAAGAATGTGGCTTGGATATAATCTAACTAAAGACGGCGTTAATGTTCAATTTTTGGCACCACTGTGATAATTTCAAAGGTAATTTTCCAAGAAAATAAAAATCACACTTCAAACAAACTTTATAATTTTATTTGCGTATTATTGCAATTATTGTTTCTTAATATCACTTATGAGTACATATATATATATATAGATATTTTTCAAGGTTTTTAAAAATTTGTTACCAATTTAATTAATTCTGGATTGATGCTTCTATCTTCGGTCCAACGGCTACGAGTTTCAAGTAGAGAGAGCCCTGTTACCTCGGATGAATCTTTATATTAATTCGTAGCGGTTTCCCTGTGCCTTAGTTGGGGGAAGGTTTTCCCGCTCTTCTACAGGTCATCGCCCTGTCCATGCTGATGTAAATGGGTCGGTCATTGACCCTCTATCCAACTGCTAAAACTCTCCCCTTCTGGTTTTGGTCTTTGCTAATATCAATGGCTTCCCCGAGACTCGAATAATGATGTTGTGGTTTTGTGCCTTCTCTGTTGTCACCTTGTCGAATTTTGATAGTTTCGTGTGTTTTTATATTCAGTGGTGATATTTTGATTATGGTGCGTGCGCGAATTTATTATTTTGAAATACTCCCTCCGGTAAGTCCACAATTGCGATGCGTACTCTAGTTTTTGTTTTTTTTAGAAGGTGCTGTATCCTCAACATACTCGCCCCCTTGGCATCGCTGCAAGCGATGTCAACATAGAAAGTTGTAGCTGCGTAGTTAGGTTAGCTCCATCTGAACGCCTTGAGGAGCTGGAAGAAAAATTAAGGGTTGATGATGGATAGGGGTATAGCGCCCTGCCTCGCTCTCTGGATTAAGGATTGGGAATAACGAATTACGGGGAACAAGTAATTCTCAGGTGAGCGTGGAAAATATAATTCAATTAGTTAGTTGAAATTGGTAATGTTTTTTTTTTTTTTGTTTGTTTTGGTGTTTATGTTTTAATGTTTCTCTGTTGGGTGATCGTTATCCCTTTGAAAGGGCAACCTACAAATTTTTGTTATTGGACGTTTCAGGATAGTGTTTTTAATTTTTATAGAGACAACTCGGACTAAACCGTCTGTCCCTGGGTAGACCTCTGTGATTCGTCCCAATGCCCATTGACATGGCGGAAGATTGTCTTCTTTTACAAGAACTAATTCTCCAGGTTTCATGTTGCGTTCAAGCTTTAGCCATTTTGGTCGTTGCTGTAAACGACTCAAGTATTCTGCCTTCCATCTCTTCCAAAAATGTTGGACTAATCGCTGAGTTAGTTGCCATCTATTCAGATGGTTGAGTTTGACATCCAACAATGACGGTTCTGGAATGGCTAGAAGTGATCCTCCTGTTAAAAAGTGTGCAGGCGTTAAGGGCGTAAGATCTTCGGAGTCAGTGCTCATTTCGGTAAGCGGTCTCGAGTTCAAGCATGCTTCTATTTGGGTTAACGTTGTGGTGAATTCCTCATATGTTAGTGACGTGTTTCCTATAACTCTTCTAATGTGGTATTTCGTTGATTTAACTCCTGCTTCCCAGAGCCCCCCAAAGTGAGGTGAAGACGGTGGAATGAAGTCAAAGCTGACTCCGTCATTTTCTAAAATAGCGCCTATTTCATTGTTTATTTGGTTTGCCAATTGTTGATTTTGTTTCTTAAGTAGTCGGTTCGCTCCAACGAAATTTGTACCATTATCGCAATACAATTTGTTGCACAATCCTCTCCTTGCTGTAAATCTTCGAAATGCGGCGATAAATCCTTCAGCGCTTAGGTCTGTCACCAGTTCCAGATGTAATGCTTTAATTGTCATGCATACGAATAAAGCGATGTATGCCTTATACTTCTTTGGATTGCGACCCTTGTGGGTTTTTAGCTCGAATGGTCCACAGTAGTCCACTCCTGTGTGGGTAAATGGTCGTGACATCTGCGTTCTTACTGCCGGTAGATGACCCATTAGTTGAGTTTGCGTGATGGCCCGTTGTCTATAGCAGATGAGACACTTATGTATTTGTTGTCGGATGGTGCTCCGTGCGTTTAAGATCCAGTATCTTTGTGCAAGGGTTTGCATTGTCAGCTGTTTTCCTCCATGCATGGTGTCTCTATGGGCTTTATTGATTATTAGGATTGTGAGGTGGCATTTATCTGGCAGTATTATGGGAAATTTCTCTTGATATGATAACTCGGAATGGAACAGTCTTCCTCCAACTCGTAAAATCCCCTTTTCATCGAGGAACGGGTTTAGTTTCTTCAGACGACTTTGATTGGGTAGAAGCCTTTGTTGACGGATAGCCTTGATGTCATCGTTGAACTCTCTTTGCTGAATTCGATGTAGCCAATATTGTAAGGCGTCGTTAAGCTCGTCACTCTTGAGGTAGGCGCCCTTACGCTCTGAGATGGGTCGTCGAATGTTAAAAGCAAATCTTTTGCAGTATGCGGTTATCCTTAGCAGCCTCGTGAGGGATGAATATTTCAACTCGAGATCATCCTCGTCAATGTTGACTTGTAAGCTGGTAATTTTTCGTTGTTCTAGGTCGGTGTCCCAGGTACGTTTTGACTTTGGCCAATGCTCTTCCGGTAACTGCAGCCAGGTAGGTCCGTTCCACCAGAGTTCATGTTTGATCAAATCTGACGGATTCATTCCTCGGGATGCACAGTCTGCAGGGTTTTGCTTCGAAGGCACATGATTCCATATGTTTCGTCCTAAAGTCTCGTGGATGTGCGAGACACGGTTAGCGATGAATGTTTTCCACTTGTAAGGCTGACTGTTGAGCCACGCTATCACAATCTCTGAGTCCGTCCACGCGTGTGTTGTATGGGAAACCTCCAGCTTCAGTGCCTTTGTTACATAGCGCATTAGCTTCGCGAGTAGTGATGCTGCACATAGTTCCAGCCGTGGCAATGTCACTGTTTTTAGAGGCGCCACCTTTGTCTTGGCAGCGATTAAGGTCGTATGTCGATTGCCTTGTTCGTCGACTACGCAGAGATAAACAACAGCTGCATACGCCTTCATGGATGCGTCCGAAAATCCATGAAGTTCCGTTTTCTGGTTTGTGTTTTTGTAATGTGTCCACCTGCAAACTTTAACATTATCAATGTCTGACAAACCCTTTTTATATTTTAGCCACTCAAACGTAAGATTTTCCGGGATTTCCTCGTCCCAGCCAAGACCCTTGAGCCACAACGTCTGGATAAAAAGTTTGCCCTCAATAATTATGGGTGATAAGAGACCAAGCGGATCAAAAAGTTTGGATATCTCCGACAAAATTGTTCTTTTTGTCCATCTTGATGGGTCTGGACTGGTAGTGTAGGCATACGTCAATATGTCTGATGCGGGCTTCCAGAAGATACCTAATGCCCGGATGCTGTCGTCGAGGGATATTTCACAGGACAGGTTAGTTTCACGATATTCTGGAGGTAACGCCTTTAACATTTCTTTGCAGTTTGATGACCACTTTCGAAGCGAAAATCCTCCAGCGTTCATTAGTTGTAGCAATTGTTGTTGCACTAATAAGGCTTCGTCGATAGTGTGAGATCCCGACAGTAAATCATCAACATAAAAATCATTTACTGCAACATCGTAAGCCTTAGAATAGTTCTCCTTTTCGTCGTGAGCCAGTTGTTTAATCGTTCGGGTTGCTAAGTACGGTGCACTTTTAGTCCCAAAAGTTACCGTCAATAGTTTGTATTCTTCTATGGGATGGTTCGTTGAATCTCGCCACACAATCCTTTGGTAGTCTGCATCTGTATTTCGCACTCGGATTTGTCGGTACATTTTTTCTAAGTCCGCAGTAAATGCCACACAATGTTTTCTCCAACGAATTAATAGCGTAATTAAGTCATCTTGCACCACGGGTCCCTTGAGCATCATATCATTTAATGAAACTCCGCTGTCGGTAGATCTTGAAGCATCGAAAACGACTCGCAGTTTAGTTGTTGTACTCGTTTCCTTAATCACTCCATGATGGGGTAGATAACTGCACGTATAGTTGGCTGTTCCGTTTAAAATTTGACGATGTTCTTCTTCGGATGTGCTGACCCTGGTCATGTGGCCCAGTTCCAAATATTCACGAACACATTTGGAATACTCTTGTTTCAGCTTTGGGTCTTTGATGAATCTTCTTTCCATTTGCAATAATCGTGATATTGCAATACTCCTCGATTTTCCTAAATGCAGGTGTTCACTTGCCGCTTTGAGTGGTAGTTGGACCTCGTATCGCCCATCTGCTGACCGCCTTGTAGTCCTTGCGAATAGTGCTTCGCACTCATCTTCCTCTTCAGTATGTAGGGGCCTTTCTTTAATCTCTTCGAGTTCCCAAAATCGTTTGAGCCATTCATCGACGTCTGTGCGCACATGGAAATTCCGAAGTTGTATGGAGGTTTGACTTTGATTTTGGATTTCTCCCGATAAGATCCATCCTAGACGCGTTTTTTGTGCTACAGGACTCCCGTCAATGCTGTTTACCAATCCCTCCATTATGATTTTTCCATATACGTCGGCTCCCAAGAGTAACTCCACTCTCCCTGGTTGATGGTATTCTGGATCCGCTAATTCAAGTTGCTTTAAATGAGTCCAGTGATGCTGATTAATCGTCTGTGTAGGCATGATGTCCGTCACCTTCCGCAATACTAATCCAGTCACTTCAATGTGGCAATTGTTGTTCTTCAAAGATTTGATGATGAACCTTGTTTTGAACCTCGCACAGCTTAAATTTTTATCCTCTACGGAGTAAATGTTAGCATTGATCGCTTCCCCTTTCAACTGCAAATCCTGCTTCACGCTTTCTGTGATGAATGACGCTTGTGATCCCTGGTCAATCAGGGCCCGAACTATTCTCTCCTTACCATTGTGAGACACCACTCTAACTAGCGCTGTAGCCAAAAGCACTTGATTGGGTTGATTTCGATTCACCATGAAGACACCAAGATTGTTTGAGTTAGTACGTTCCCGATGTTGAGTTGATTCTGTGACGTGAGCATTCGTTTGATTGGCATCTGGAGTCGATGTTGGAGCTCTCGCATTGCCACTTTGGTTTGTTTGGGCTTCAATTGGCGTGTTGTGATGAAGAAGAGTGTGATGATGTCTGTTGCACTGCCGGCATTTTCGCGCACTGGGGCAGTTTGCCGAGATGTGTCCCGATCCCAAACAGTTTATGCACAGTCCTGATTTTCTCACTACTTCCATTCTCTTAGATGTGGCACAAGATAGAAATTTGGAGCACTGTCTTATATTGTGGGGTTGTAAACAGAAGACACATGAAGCTTGGGTTGCGACATGAAATGTGTTGGTTTGGAATCTAGACGGATGGGGTTTTGGAACTTCCCTGATCGCAGTTGGTTTCCTAGTAGATGATATTGCTTCTAATGTCCTAAAACGATTCTTCAGAAACTCTTGTAGTTCCTTCCAGGTTGGTAACTCACTTCTTCCGCTTATAGATTGCTCCCAAAGCTGATGAGTCGAAGAAGGGAGTCGCTTCACCACTAAGTACACGATGAGTGGATCCCAGCTTGACACATCGAGTTTTAAATTTTCTAACGCCAAAAGACATTCGGTTGTAATGTCCAACAATTTTCTGATTCCTTGCGCTGTCTCTGTTGACCAGATGGGTTGACTAAACAATGTATCCAATTGGAACCAGACTAAAACTCGCTTGTTGTCATAGCGTTCCTTAAGAAGCGCCCAAGTTGGTTCATAATTGTCATCAGTAATTTGCAGATGTCGGATGAGGTTTTCTGGCTCTCCTTCCAACAACAACTTTAAGTACTGTAACTTTTGAACTGGCGCGTAGCTTGTGTTTTCATGAATCATCGTTCTAAATAAGTCATGAAATGTTGTCCACTTCTTATAGTCTCCATTAAATTTTTCGATTGCTAATTTAGGTAGTTTTAATGAAGTACCGTGGGTGCCTTGATAGGTTGCATTCGCGATTGTGGTGTTTGCTTGAGTGTTGGGTTCTGGCGGAGTTGTTTTAATTATGGCATCTTCCAGTAATACCACGTTTAACATGAAATGTTCTTCGACCTGGTCGTAGACGTTAGCAGCGAAGTATTCACATTTGTTGATATCGAACTTATCATCGGAATATTGGAGTACAAGGAGTTCCTTGTGTCGTTGCTGAAATCCAGCCCATAGATCTTCGAATTGCTTCAGTCTCCTTTCATAATATGACTTATTTCGTCGTTCCCTGGATTCCTTTTTTGTGTTGATTATGCATTTTTGTAAAAGCTCACGCTGAGCTTTCTGTTGTATTATCAATCCTTCCATTGTTGTTTTCAGGATTCAAATAATATACGTTGTTGGCGACGAATGTTAATGCAGATACAGTTGGTAAGTTTATGAAATAATTGTTAACGTTTTCAACTACTGATGCCTCTTTATTTTAGTTTACTTAACAACAATGACGATAAATATAACTTCGTATGTATGTATTGTATATGTATATTGATAAATATTATTTAGTACGTAGATGCAAATGTTAGTTAGATGTTAAATTTCATTTATTTATCAATAAAGAGACTTAAAACCATTCGAATAAAACTTTCAGTTGTTTATATTTGTTTTTAGTTATTGTTCCAAATAAATAATTTTGAATATGTACTCACAGTTTATTCAGCTACTTCTTTTGTGGGTGCTACCTGATTTTTCTCATCGTCAACTGAAGAACAGCTTAAACTTATTGGCTGAGTGGAAGTCTTGATGGCTGTATAGTTGAAAACCTTTTGTCTTGATGGCTGTAGTTGCAAACCCTTTGTCTTGATGGCTGTAGTTGAAAACGTGTCGAGTTTTGTATACCTGCACTGCAATTTGGGGGTTTTGTTTTTTACCGATTTGTTTAAAAAATGTTTAATTTGATCGGCACAAGAGTATTAATGTTACTTGTAATTAATTATTCGTTTAAACTGCACCCGTATTGATACCGTTAAACCGGTCACCTTTTCCGTTTAGAACCGTTATGACTGTACCGTTGATACCGCTTTTCGCGACCGTTAGAAATTCGATTTTTGACGTGGAAATTCACTGATTTAACTTTCAAAATTTCCCGAGAGTTCCTTTCACTTTCACTATGCTTTCAATTTCGCTTTCACAATATTTTAGGTTTCGATTTCACGGATTTAGTTTTGGAATTCACTTTGGTCTCCTTAATATTCACTTTGATTTCACAAGTTTTTATTTTTAGATTTCACAAATAGTTCTTTAATATTCACCTTGATTTCACAAATTTTTAGAGCTCACCTTAGATTTCCAAACATTTAGCTCTTAGAGTTCACATTAGATTTCAAAAAAAAAATTTAGTTTTTAGAGTTCACATTAGATTTCACAAAAAATTTAGTTTTTAGAGTTCACATTAGATTTCACAAAAAAATTTAGTTTTTAGAGTTCACATTAGATTTCACAAAAAAAATTTAGTTTTTAGAGTTCACATTAGATTTCACAAAAAATTTAGTTTTTAGAGTTCACATTAGATTTCACAAAAAAATTTAGTTTTTAGAGTTCACATTAGATTTCACAAAAAAATTTATTCTTACAATAGTTGCTGCTGTTTCTCTTTATCCGGCTCGAAGGACCATGTTTCGGTAGCTCATTGTGTTGCCTCGATTTCTTTTTCTTTGTTTTCTGAAAAGAAATTATTCTCCAAAAAAAAATATGAAAGCGAAAAGATTAAATACAAATTATCATCCACACGTAAGGGATTCGAAACCAAGTGCCGACCAGTGAATTTCCCTACCCGCCAGCCAGATTCACGGTAAGAATGTGGCTTGGATATAATCTAACTAAAGACGGCGTTAATGTTCAATTTTTGGCACCACTGTGATAATTTCAAAGGTAATTTTCCAAGAAAATAAAAATCACACTTCAAACAAACTTTATAATTTTATTTGCGTATTATTGCAATTATTGTTTCTTAATATCACTTATGAGTACATATATATATATAGATATTTTTCAAGGTTTTTAAAAATTTGTTACCAATTTAATTAATTCTGGATTGATGCTTCTATCTTCGGTCCAACGGCTACGAGTTTCAAGTAGAGAGAGCCCTGTTACCTCGGATGAATCTTTATATTAATTCGTAGCGGTTTCCCTGTGCCTTAGTTGGGGGAAGGTTTTCCCGCTCTTCTACAGGTCATCGCCCTGTCCATGCTGATGTAAATGGGTCGGTCATTGACCCTCTATCCAACTGCTAAAACTCTCCCCTTCTGGTTTTGGTCTTTGCTAATATCAATGGCTTCCCCGAGACTCGAATAATGATGTTGTGGTTTTGTGCCTTCTCTGTTGTCACCTTGTCGAATTTTGACAGTTTCGTGTGTTTTTATATTCAGTGGTGATATTTTGATTATGGTGCGTGCGCGAATTTATTATTTTGAAATACTCCCTCCGGTAAGTCCACAATTGCGATGCGTACTCTAGTTTTTGTTTTTTTTAGAAGGTGCTGTATCCTCAACATATATATATATATATATATATATATATATATATATATATATATATATATATATAGGAACTAAAGCTTGCAAAATGTAATGAAAAAGAAGAAGAAGAGATGTGTCTCCCGAGGAAGCATAACAATGTGGTCATTAAGAATTTAGTAGTTGTTGAGAAATAAAAGTGTTTACAAAAGTAATAGTCCGAGTATTAATAAATACACAACAGATAGAATCCAGTCAACGGTTGCAATGGTAACATCTGGTATACAAACAGAATCAGCAACATCTTCCCCAAACCAGAACTCTTCACATATGGGCAACCTTAATTCCCTTATGGTGAACTACGATGATCAACCACATCAAGTGTTGTTAGCAACCGCAATTGTGAGGCTCCAATCCAACTCAGGACATGAAACCAAAGTGAGAGCAGTAATAGATCCAGGATCCCAAGTTTCCCTGATAACAGAATCCGTCGTGCAAAAACTACGTCTGAAAAGAAAATCCATCCGGGCTGATATATTCGGAGCTGGAGAAATCAATATCGGCAATCTCAACACTCAAGTCCATCTAACGCTAAAATCCCAATAAAACAAGGATTTCGCAGTAAGGATGAGTGCGCTGGTAACAAAGAAGGTTACTAGTTTCCTACCATCAAGAAAGGTCTACAATCAAGAGTGGCATCACATAAACCAGCTCAATCTAGCAGATCCCTGGTATTACAGTCCGGCCAAGATAGATATATTGTTGGGTGCTGATATTTACGGCCAAATTATCAGAAAAGGGACCATCATACCTGATAACACTGAAATTCCCCTCGCCCAAGAAACATCGTTGGGATGGATCTTATCTGGAAGAGTTAATGACGTTACACCAACTATCAAGGTAAACAGTTTCCACATTACAGCTGATTTACAACAGCAGTTAACACAATTTTGGGAATTGGAAGAAATCACCGCAGAGAAGCCCTTAACTATGGAAGAACAACGGTGTGAAGAAATTTTCCAAAAAACACACAAGCGACTCTCCAATGGACAGTACGAGGTTCAACTACCATTTGCTGAAGACAACATACACCTAGGAACATCAGTCTCGTGCTTATACCGATCGGAAACTCGGTTAAGTAAGAATCCAGACCAGAAAAAACTCTACGACGATTGCCTAAAGGAATATCTTACACTCAATCACATGGAGCCGCTAACTCCCACAGAGGACAACAACTGCTATCCACAGGATCCAAACTTCTATCTACCGCATCATTCGGTCATAAAAGAAGATAGTACTACAACAAAGCTACGTGTAGTCTTCAATGCTTCAGCACCATCAAGTACTGGTACATCACTCAACGACATATTGCTAAATGGACCTCCTCAGCAAGACGATCTATTTTCGATCCTCCTTAGATGGCGCCTCAATCACATTGCATTTACAGCGGATATTACAAAAATGTATAGGCAGATTCGAATAGCAAAACATCATGCTGATTACCAGAGAATTGTATGGCGTGAGTCAGTACAAGCTCCTGTTCAGGACTTTCGATTACTCACCGTCACGTTTGGAACAAAAAGCGCCCCATATCTAGCCACCAGAATCATAAAACAGTTAGCCATCGATGAACAAACAAATTATCCAATTGGATCAGCTGCTGCCAAAACCGATTTCTACGTCGACGACCTAATGTCAGGGGCACCCTCTATTGAAGAGGCTATCATCAAACAACAACAACTGCAAAACCTCATGACATCTGGCGGGTTTCAACTAAGGAAATGGGTTTCGAACTCTCCACAACTCCTAGAAACTATACCAACAGAATTAAAAGAAATAGAATTGTCCTTCAATATAAACACACAAGACAAGGTGAAGACCCTTGGCATCTCTTGGAATCCGAGAAGTGATACATTGTCCTACACTTTGAAGGAAGAACTACGAGTAGAACCTATGACCAAACGAACAATGTTATCGGCAATCTCAAAATTATTTGATCCACTAGGATGGGCATCACCAATAATTATACCGGCAAAAATTATGATTCAACGGTTATGGTTGGCTAAAATAGACTGGGATGATGTTCCACCACTAGATTTACAATCAGATTGGATCAAGTATCACCAAGAGCTTCGCAAGATAGACCAAATCCAGATTCCAAGATGGCTAAACACGTTAGACACACATACCAATATAGAAATCCATGGATTTAGCGACGCATCCACACAAGCATATGCTGCGGTCGTCTACTACTGCACGATTCAAAACGGAATTAGAAAAACCAGCATCCTTACCGCCAAAGCCAAAGTGGCACCAATAAAGGTAGTCTCACTCCCACGTTTAGAGTTATGTGGAGCGGCACTACTTGCAAAATTAATCAGCTGTATAAAGAAAGCGCTAAAAACCACGGATACAACACCTACTTTCGCTTGGACAGATTCGGAAATAACACTAGCATGGCTAAATGGACATCCATCCAAGTGGAAATCGTTCATCGCCAACCGAGTATCACTCATCCATGAATTGCTAAAGGAAGTGAAATGGGGACACGTCTCCTCCAAACAAAACCCAGCCGACTGTGCCACCAGAGGGCTATCACCAGAAGAATTGAAGAATCACACACCATGGTGGAAGGGCCCTGAATGGCTACAAAAACCAAAAGCTGAATGGCCAATCACGAAGATAACACAATCAACCAATCTGGAATCCCGAAAACAGCCACCCTGTTGTTTAACCGCAGTTAAAGCAGACGACATTACTACAAGATTTTCTTCACTTACCAAGCTGCTAAGAGTAGTTGCATATTGTAAAAGATTTAAAAACAACTGTCAAAGGAGGACAATAGAAAAATCCAAGGGCTATCTCACCAACACTGAGATCCGAAATTCCCTACTCACATTATTAAAAATCGTCCAGCAACGACATTTCCCTGAAGAGTTTAAATCACTATCCAAAAATCAAGGTGTAAACAAAAAAAGTGCATTAAGGAAATTGACACCATTCATTGATCAGGACGGACTCTTAAGAGTAGGCGGACGATTACGACATTCAACATTACGCTATGATGAAAAACATCCAGTAATCTTGCCAGACAAAGACCCATGCACCAAATTATTAATAGATAGATACCACAAGGAAACTTTACATGGCGGACCTCAGTTAATGTTAAGCGTCATTCTAAATAAATACTGGATATTAAATGCTAGAAACACCATTCGCCATCAAATTCACAGATGCATCACTTGTTACAGACAGAAGGCTAAAGGACAGGAACAATTGATGGGCGAACTACCATATCAAAGGGTAAGGACCTCAAGACCCTTCAGTCATACTGGCATTGACTATTGTGGGCCCTTTGATCTAAAAAATCATAAAGGCAGAGGATCAAAAACATATAAGGGGTACATCGCAATATTTATATGTATGGCCACCAAAGCGTTACATATTGAGATAGTAACTGACCTCAGCACACAAGGTTTCATTGCAGCGTATCGTCAATTCATCTCAAGAAGAGGCATGGCTAGTGACATCTACTGCGACAATGGATCCAATTTTGTAGGAGCAAATCGCATACTCACAAGGCAAACATCACAAATGATCAATGGCATAAACATGGAAATTGCATCTCTACTAGAAACCGAAGGGGTACAGTTCCATTTTAACCCTCCATCAGCACCTCACTTCGGAGGCCTATGGGAATCAGGCGTACGGTCAACTAAATACCACATGAAGCGAATTTTGGGAAACTCAATACTTACATATGAGGAATTCAGCACGGTTCTAACCCAAATCGAGGCTTGTCTAAACTCCAGACCATTATGCGAATTAAGCAGTGATCCGGAAGATTTCACACCATTAACGCCAGCACACTTTCTCATTGGAGATACACTAATGACACCTCCCGAGCCATCAGTACTAGAATCCAATGAACATCGCTTAGACCGGTGGCAGTTTGTGCAACACCTATACCAATCTTTCTGGAAACGATGGAACACTGAATATCTTTCTCGCCTCCAACAACGACCCAAATGGATAAAAATTCACGACAACCTACGAGTTGGCCAATTAGTCCTACTAAAGGAGGATAATCTACCACCTTCACGATGGTTACTAGGGCGCATAACTGAAATCCACCCTGGTTCCGATAATTTAGTTCGAGTGGTTACAATCAAAACCAAAAATTCGGTACTAAAACGACCTACCTCAAAAATATGTTTATTACCGATCGAAATGGAGTCAAGCAACCAAGATCCTAAAGTTAAAAATCCTGCATAATAATAATTAATTTAGACTCCTAATGAGACACTTCCGCCCAGTAATTATCATTGACACAAACCAGACAAAGTTACAAATTACCAACTGCGAAACAACCAAAAACGTTAAAAACCGTTGTAAAATTAGTCACTAAAATCCAGGCGGGAAACGAATAAGTTTAGTTAAGTCAAGGAACTACCAGACAACTACAAAGTACAAGTGAACAAATTTTATATTTTTTTTCAATGGATTATCTATGGATAGATGACGTGCCAAGGCTGACCACACCGCCAAAGGAAGTATCGACCGTGAAATTTTTAAAAACAAAAATTAAATCTCCAGAAAAGCCAAGGACAAAAAACCCTTTGAAGCTCTCCCGGCCGGCCCAGAAGTCAAAAAATTAACCCAGCCAAGACGAATTCCTACATCAAGGCACCACCCTCCAGCACACGAAGCAAAACCCCATCTCCAGCCTCCAAGAAAAAGGATAACGTTGGAGGAATACAGAGCGCGGAGGGCTCAGCCACCACCTGACCTCATAATTAGTCAAAAAATATGGACACAAATTAAGGACCTGCCACTACCCTGGGAAAACATTCGTAGTGCAAAGAAATCTTACCGCACCAGGGTAGATGGAAGAATCATCCGCTTTCAGAAAACGGCGGACAATAAGCTGAAGGTCAAAATTCAGCAAAACCAATTATCAAAAGAAGAAAATAATAACAAACCCTAACAAACAAAAAAAGAAATAAAGGAAATTTGAAATAAAAAACCATAAAAATTTAAACATGAATACTTTTATTTAAAAAAAAAAGGAGCAACAACAACAAAACTAAAAAACAATTTCTTCCAAACAGAACCACAGGCACCTTCACTCCAAGTATTGAAAATTGTTGACATCGCAGCGATGTCAAGGCGTATTTGGCGGCAGCACCTGAAAATAAACAAAAAAAGAACCACAAAGAATACGTTCAACTATATATAATTTTAAAAAAAACGTATCTAACAAAAAAACCACCGGCGACATCTAAAATAATTCCACCAGCCAAAGCTCCACTCCCGAATCCAAGAAAATCTAGAAGGTAAACAAATTATAAACCATAATTAAACAACACAAATTACCTACCTGGTAATCCCAAAACCAAGATACATAAGCAGTCGATATCGCTCCGCCCACTAAAAACTCCTGAAAATGACATAAAAATACATTAATTATAAGTAAAATCATAAAATAAATATTCTCTTTCCTGTTTTCATACGCCATCAGAAAAATGTGTCAAAATAAGACAGCTGATATAAATATAAGAAGGGGCACGCACACAAAGAAGTGAATCCAATTCCAATGCCCCACCAAATTGCTTTCCAAAATTGCCCATGGCCATGTTCACAATAAATATCGCAGCACTTGGGCGAAAAGACTCAGATCACTTCGATCTTTCCCAGGAGAACTGAGCCTAGGAAAACTATAGTGATCTCACTCAATCAGAAGAATTGAGCCTGATAATCTATAATTCCCAATCCAAAATCAGTTGACGGAGTATTGTACCGTCAACATCCTAAGCTGTAGAATTGAGACAGCATCCCTATATAACCCCCTTACGCTAATCAAATCATAGTTATATCCAGCAACACGTAAACCAGCACACCAGTGATAGAAAACATCTAAATCAACCAAGCAGGGCGGAATTAAGCAGTAACCAAGGCCGAAACCATCATTTTTCTACAAAGTCCGCGCCATCTACTCAGAGAAATTGTGAATCAAGTGTAACCCAGTACATCTGATCCAGCCAAGGAAAGCATCCAGACAACGATAAAACGCAACTAGTATTTTCAAGGCAATTTTTGTGGCAATATCCATATAAGTTAAGTTTTTGTTGAATAAATAAATGAAATTATTAGAAAACCATCAATTATATTATATGAATTATATGAAATTTTAAAGTTGAATTTGTATGAATTATAGATTTAAGAAATTAATTGTATAAAAGTTAGAAATTTCAATAAAGTTAGAATTATAAAAAGGGTGATTTTTTAAGGGGTGACAATTAGGAGATCACGGCACATCTCGGAATGGATTTTTGGAACCTTTTCGGTATTGCTCCTCAGTTAGTCTGCGAGATAAAGGCTCCATCCGGACCTGCTAGAATGCACGACTTAACGTCAACGCAACGCGAACGGTTGGAGCGGGTTAAGGCCAGGTTCCCCTCTTTCGAAGTCTTAGGACTGGGAAAGACTAAAGCCTAGTATGGAGTTCGAACGGAATTCCGTTCCCCATATAAAATACATGTAAAAAGATGCACGGAATTTCGTTCACCCGATTTTTCCGTGTACTTTTTGTTTTGTGAGTACGGACTTCGAACGGAATTTTGTTGGTAATATATCACTTGTGAAACTTTCTAACAGATGGCTCTGCAGGGGAATTGGAGACTTTTTTCCGTTCACGTTAGAACGGAATAAATAGCTAGACAATTATTCCGTATTGCTGCTGTTGGTAATTTTGACAGAACAAAAAAAAAACAGCTGTTGCGGCCAAATGCGTGTGTAATATGTGATTTTTATCAGTCAGCTGTTAACTTTTTCTCACCTTGTGACTTTTTCTTCACAGTACTCTACACGGAATTTTTCCGTGTAGAAATATATGCCAAAAATGCTGAACGGAATTCCGTTTGAACTCCATACTAGGCTTAACCTGGAGGAACACATCATTGACACTGGTGACTCAGTTCCCATTAAACAGAGGCATTATCCGGTTTCACCCTCTGTACAACAGCTGATGTATGGGGAGTTGGACAAGATGTTGGCTCTGGGGGTGATTGAGCCATCAAACAGTCCCTGGAATTCTCCAGTGGTCCCTGGAATTCTCCAGAATTCTCTAGTGTCACTGTTAAGGACGCCTACCCTCTTCCACACATTGATGGGCTTCTTGGTCGTCTGCAAGACACCAAGTTCATCACTAGTTTGGATCTAAAGGACGCTTTCTGGCAAATCCCTCTTGAGATGAAGTCGCGAGAGAGGACAGCTTTCACTGTCCCAGGTCGTCCTCTGTACCAGTTCACAGTCATGCCTTTCGGCTTATGCAATGCCCCACAGCGCATGTGTCGCTTGATGGACAAAACCATCCCGGGCCATTTACGTGAGAACGTCTTTGTTTATCTGGACGACCTTCTCATAGTTTCACCTGACTTTGACTCCCACCTGCGACTTCTGGACGAAGTCGCCAGCTGTCTCCGTCGTGCGGGACTAACACTCAATTTGGCTAAAAGCAAATTTTGCGTGACCTCAAGTATCTCGGCTTCATAATTGGTGATGGGACTCTGAAAACAGATCCTAACAAGGTGACGGCCATCACGGAATTCCCGACTCCGAAGTCTCATAAGCAGACCCGAAGGTTCTTGGGTATGACCGGATGGTATCAGTGTTTCATACCCAATTATGCTAGCGTGGCTTCTCCAATCACGGATTGTTTGAAGACTAAAACTTTTAGTTGGAATGATGAGGCCCAGCAGTCGTTCGAGACCTTAAAAGAGCTGATGACTAAAGCTCCTGTGTTAGTCACTCCAGATTTCTCTAGGCCTTTCTACATTCAATGCGATGCCAGCAGAACTGGTGTAGGTAGTGTGCTCTTTCAAAAGGACATGGATGGAGGAGAACATCCGATTGCTTATATGTCCAAGAAGTTGAATGGGGCACAACGGAACTACACCATTACTGAGCTTGAACGCTACGCAGCCGTACTGAGTGTGAAGAAGTTTAGAGCTTATGTGGAGGGTCAGGCTTTCACGATCATTACTGATCATGCAAGCTTGAAGTGGCTAATGAGCCAGAAGGAGCTCAACGGCCGGTTAGCAAGGTGGAGTTTGAAGCTTCAGGGGTTCGATTTCAAAGTCGAACACCGCAAAGGCAGCCAAAATGTGGTTCCTGATGCCTTGTCGCGCCTGCACGGCGTCGATGAATTGTCTTTCTGTCGAGACGTGGACCTAGACTCCTCGTCCTTCAAATCCCAAGATTATTTGCAACTGGGGGAACAGATCCTGCAAGCCTCACGGCAGTTACCGGATCTTCGCGTAGCGGAGGGGTATGTTTTTCAGCGTACATCACCACGTACAGGAGACCCTGTTGCTGACGATTTAACATGGAAGCTGGGGGTCCTTTCTGAGTTAACCCCGTCTCTCATTGAGTCAGCTCACTCGCCTCCGCAATCCGCACATGGCGGTGTGGCAAAGACATTGGACAGGCTATGGGTAAAGTACTATTGGCCGGGAATGGCTCGGCAGGTTAGAACCTTCGTGTCACAGTGTGACATTTGCAAAGCCACTAAGGCGCCCAATTCGATATTGCGACCACCAATGGGGCAGCCCATGGAGGTTACCAATCCTTTTCAATTCTTATACGTAGATTTCATGGGTCCGTATCCCCGGACCAAGAAGGGTCATACCGCGGTCTTCGTAGTCTTGGATGGATTCAGCAAATTCGTGTTTCTTCATCCAGTAACGGCGGAAACCTCGGCGAGTGCCATACATTTTCTAGAGAAAACTGTGTTTCACACTTTTGGAGTGCCGGAAACCGTTTTCTCAGACAATGGTCGGCAGTTCACCTCCCGGGAGTTTACTAAGTTGCTGGATGATTATGGCGTGAAACATGTGCGCACAGGTATATATTCCCCGCATCCAAATGCCGCAGAGAGGATAAATAGATCCGTTCTCGCTGCTATTAGGGCATATCTGAATGAGGACCAAAGTGAGTGGGATAAAAATCTTACCTCTATTGAATGTGCTCTCCGGGGTACTCTTCATGAGGCAATCGGTATGTCCCCTTATCAGGCCCTCTTCGGGCGTCACATGATTTTTCATGGATCGGCTTATCCGGTTCTGAAAAAGTTAAACGTCTTTCGAGACGGGGACATATCGCATTTGCCAGTATCAGATCGCCTACAATTGCTTCGAGAGCGGATCGAACTTAGCCTCGCTGCAGCGCATTCCAGACACGAAAAACGCTACAACTTGCGTTGTCGAGGGGTTGAATTTCACCCGGGACAAGAAGTGTTTCGGAGAACCTTTCTAGTCAGCAAGCGGGCAGACCATTTTAATGCCAAGTTGGCTGATAAATTCGTGAAATCGCGTATAAGGAAACGAATTGGGAATAGTCTGTACGAATTGGAGGACTTGAGTGGTAAGCTTCTGGGCACGTATCATGCCAAAGACCTGCGACCTTAGTATCACGACGAAGCAAGCTCGTCTCTGAGTAGCCCTAATAAGGCATCTCGCCGGCTTCACCGGTTAACTGACAGGGTTCATTAAGCCGCTTAGGTAGCTTCCCTAGCGGTGGTACACCTCTTCGTCTTTCTTGGTTGTCTGGGGCCAAGTTTCATGTCTTATAGTAGCAGGGGCTGCCAGACCAGTTACCTACTGAGGCAGGGTCCCCTCAGTCAATTTCAAGTGTCTCGGGAAGTCTTGTAAATCTCTACCGGCGGAATATCTCCTTGCGATTCACCGGACGAAGTCGAAGGCAATGTGGCATTGCTGGAGATTTAATCCGGTGAGTCGGGAGGTGATGTTATGCAAGTGGTAGGGTTGAGGTTTATAGGGCCTGTGAAGGGGACAATATGGTATTGTTTCTGGCCAGATCCTTGTTCCTCAACACTGCCCTTCGGGAGATCCACCAGCAACTGCTGAGGACACCAAGTGGGCCACTCCAACTTCTTTTGGAAAACCTTTTTCCTCCACTCAGTCAATATTTTTTATGGAGTCCGGCTAGCTCAGTCCATAGAGCATGAGAATCTCAGGGTCATGGGGCGAGCCACACGTTAGCCTTACCAACTGATGAAAGAATGCCGTTTGAGTTTTTTTCGGCTCCACACTTCCTTGCGAGTCGGTCCTGTAGAGCCGCGGTTGTAACGGCACGCTATTTTTTTTTTAATGTAAATACACACTGTAGCTACTATAAAATTTGAAAATAATTTTATGAAATTGAAAAGCGGGAGGCGAGAAAGAAAAACAAGGGAAAAAGACTGAAAATTTGGGGCCGTTTTTGATTGGAGTGCGGCACGAAAATGGGTGCAAAAAGTTTTTTCCGGTTTTTAAATTTTCCTGTATCAACAGTTATGTATGTTTAAAAAAAACAGATAAATAATATAGTTAGAAAAATTTAGTATTGAAAGTTCCGTTCAACAAGAAAAGTACGAACAAAAAATTTATCGAGACGGAAAAAAAGCCTAAAAGAAGAACAGGAAATTTGTAAACCAGGAAGCGTGCTTCATTGCAAGAGGATGGTTTTTCCCAAGCAATGGAAGAAGAGAGATACAGTTCATGGAAGACTCCAGAGGAAACTCGATGTTCATATTCCTATGAAACAGAAAGAACCTGAAACTTAACATTTTGGGATCAGATAAGTACAATTAGACCTTAGATTTATAAATTTGATATTGCTTGGCGTGGAATGGCGGCTCTAGTCTGTCGCATTAATTGATTTGAAAAGAAGCAGCAAGATATAAACCATAATTACCTATGATAAGAAGATATTTATGAATAAGAACCAACGCTATCCTATCCATATTGGAGGGTAACTGACAACCGAAGGAACCCAGAGGAAGCTCGACAAACGTATCTAGTTATCCCTATTCTAGGATATTATCCCGCTTGACAGAACCTGAATTTTTTTATATAAATAAATATACATATACAGGGTGTCCCACATAAACTTACAAAGCGGCCGGCTGTGGATAGGTCTTGGATAGACGAACAAAAAATTGTATGGGTGGGGGGGGGGGGGGGGAATCGTAACGGTTTAGCCGCTAGGGCGTTTTGAAGTTTTTTTTCTACAGTTTTACATATCACCCTGTATTTTTGTAACCGTATAACCTATTTTCATGGTTATGGTACCAGTGCACGCAGAATTCCTCCACCTATCTACATCGGTAAAAACAATGGCCCTATCTTACCAACTTTTGGAGTTATGAATCGCCAAAGTCAAAATTTTGTTATTTTCTCACTAAAATTTCAACTAAAACCACCTTTTTCTCCAAAAAATACGTGATAAACCAATATTTTAGGTTGGCCTCTTCGGGCAACCAACCCAGGGTTCCCGTAACAAGTGAAAGGCAAACAGCTGCATGCACAAGTTTTTCAAATGACGATGTCAGGCTATCAGAGAGAGAATGCAACATTTTTATACGCGGTGGAATACAACCATAAGTCGGAAAATTTTATGAGTTTATATGGGGATGTATTGGTGCATATTTGCTCGTTTGTTTTGATTTATGAAATAAAAAAATTGATTCAATTTTCTTTCCTTTTCTGTTCTTCATACTTAATCGTAAAGAGAGAATCTGGCTTTGTCTGGCCGAGTTCACGAAGTATGCGTTGAGTTTTGCTCAGCAGTGATGTTCATATATGCACGCACACAATCAACGGTCGGAAATTTTTGTATGAAGATGAAAGACTTGTTATTACTAGACTTTGGGTACAGGTATTAGATGATACAGTTCGAATTCTTCAAATGCAAACAGTGGAAGTCTTATTTGAAAGATAACACAAGTCAACAAAAAAATTTTTTTTTGAGTCTGTTATTTAATGAATATTTTCTGACTGTCTACATCGAAAAGCAACCAGAGATACCATTCATAACCAATAAAGTTTGCTTTTGTACATTATACAATGAAAAATAAATATATAAGGTTTTGGCAGATTTTTTGATGGGTAACGGCTTTTAACACGCAGGAGTTGCGCTGAGAGGCGGTTGCGGGTGTGTAGCGGGAAGTGGCAAGTAGTTATGTTGTGTTCATACGCGCTTTTCAGAGGAGCAACGTATTTTGAGTGTCACAAGGTCTAGAAATGTCTTCAAAAAAGTGTAAAAATGCCGTCGACCCTTTTTGCTACATTTGCGGCGAATTCATTAAAATAAGAGCCAAAAAATTCAGTTTATCATCAAATATAAAACTCTGTGAAGCCTATGAAGCTTATTTTAACCTTCCCATTCGAAGTCAAGATAAAATATGGACACCTCATTTCTCATGTGGTAATTGTAAAAACACTCTAGAAGGTAAGAGAACACATTATAATTTTGAAGGAAAATTCACATATGTATGTACATTATATACTTATGCAAAAATGTACGTTTTGTTAATGAATGATGTATATGATTAATTTTTTTCCCAGCCTGGTACCGAGGAGAAAAAAGAAGTATGAAGTTTGCAGTGCCAAGAATATGGCGGCAGCCCACTGATCATGACACTGATTGCTACTTTTGTGTAGTTAATCCACGTAAGCGTCGGGCTGGCGAAAATGCCAAAAAGAATCAGTACCCAGATCTACCATCAACGACCGCTCCAGTACCCCACAGTGAACATTTTCCTGTGCCTTATCATCCAAAGCTGAAGGAACAGCAACCGCTATCACAAATATCTAGTAATAGCGAAGGCAGCGAGTTCTCGATTGAATCCACGTCTGTTGAACCACATCTCATTAATTCCAAAGAGTTTAACGACTTAGTAAGAGATTTAAACCTACCTAAAATTAAAGCGGAAATATTAGCTTCACGACTGAAACAGTGGAATTTGCTTCAGAAGGATGTTAAAGTTAAGCTGGGGACAGAATTTCGCTCAAACGCGGTGCGGACATTGGCTTCGCGGTGTGCGCGGATTTTTCACTGACACAAAGTCGCCGTGCTGGTGTCGCGTTCCGACTTTGACACAACCTAAAAATCAAAGTGACAAGTGAACGTAACACGAAATAAATTGAAAAAGCTGTATGATTTGCGTATTAATTTTCTATCCTACAGGACTTGTATTTGTTCTAGGTACTAATTTCATCACCACAATTTCGAAATAATTATGAAATTCAACAAATTTCTTATCCCCTTCACCAGCACACGATTCAAAACATAAACAAAATGCCCACCAACACCAAAACACGACTCAAAACATAACACACAAACAACTTTTTTACACTGGACCGCGCGGCAACGCGCCAGAAGTAGAAAGTAAAGCAACTTACGCGGTGTGTGCGTAGTGCTCAAGCCACATTTCGTTAGTTCGCATTGCAATACACATACTTTATTCTATCTGTCAATGTCCGCACCGCGTTTGAGCGAAATTCTGTCACCAGCTTTAGTGATCAAAGAAAACGTCATGAAATATTTTCTGGCTTTTTTACGAAGGAAGACGGACTTTGCTATTATAATGATGTCAAAGGTTTGTTTGATGCAATCGAAATCCCTTGCATTCCTTCTGAATGGCGCCTTTTTATAGACAGCTCTACAAAAACCTTAAAAGCAGTCCCCCTTCATAATGGAAATAAATTTCCATCTCTTCGCTTCTGTAATGCTCAAAGAAAATTACGAAAGTGTTAAAATGGTACTTCAAAATTTAAAGTATGAAGAGTATAGGTAGCCAGTGATAGGGGATTTCAAGATGTTTGGTTTTCTGGTAGGAATGCAAGGCGGATACACTAAATGTCCGTGCTACATTTGCTTATGGGACAGTAGAGCCGACGCACTTCACTACCAGAAGCATTCTTGGCCTAAGCGGACCGAGTTTCAGATAGGAAAACATAATGTCAAAAATAAACCAATTGTGGAGCCCGATCATGTTTTGATGCCTCCGTTGCATACAAAATTAGGTCTCATGAAGCAATTCGTAAAGGCTCTTCGCCAAGACTCGGAAGCTTTTCAATATTTAAAGATTTTTTCCCTAAATTGTCAGAGGCTAAAATTAAAGCTGGTATTTTCGTCGGTCCACAAATAAAGAAAATAATGGCCAGTGAAGAATTCCTGCAATAAAAAAGGCTTCCGGCTTCCTTGGCAATAAAAAAGCTAAAAATTACAAAGAGCTAATTTCTAATATGCTTAATAGATTCAAAATCATGGGTTAATGTAGAATGTCCCTTAAAGTACACATGCCACATGATCATTTGGATCAATTTAAAGATAACTTGGGGGCATATTCAGAAGAGCAAGGGGAACGCTTTCACCAAATGTGATGAGCTTTGAACAACGTTATCAAGGACAATATAATGAAAACATGATGGGTGACTACATTTGGGGCTGATACGGGAAAGTTCGTACTTACACAGAAGAAATACCAAAAATATTTTTTTTTTGTATCTGCAGTTTTATTTTTATTGTGTTTTCTAAATAAAAGTGGTGTAAATATATAAATCAAGGATTATTTTCCTTTTATATATAATTTAAATTAAAAAATGAGATTTTACTTAAAATTTGAAATTTTGTTCTGGTAGCTGCAAAAGCAAACTTTATAAGATAAAAATATTTTTTCTCTCATTAGTTAGGCATAGGAAATCAAAATCAGATATAAGAACTCTGACTTAAAATTCGTGTTGACTTGTGTAATATATTTGCTTGTAGCTCGACCCTGTATTTTCATAAGCCTGTATAGCTGAAGCAAGTTGTCTGGTCTTGCAGGTAGTCTCAGTGTTGATGGTAGATAGTCTTTTATGGTAGATAGTTGTTCCCTTACTCGCTTGGGAGACAGGAGCTGAGGGTTTACCTTTCCATGATGGGTGTCAATTAGCACCGTTGTAATTGCCATCTGAGACCGTTGATAGTTCATTGTCATTAAAGTCAGTTGTACTGCCAACATGGAAAATGCTTCTGCCACCCTTTGTTGATAAAGTTCGTCTGAGGTTTTATTGACTTGATCGTCAATAAGTCTTAGGTGCTTATAAATAGCTTCTAGCTGCATCTCTGTTTCCTGATGATCCTGTTTGAATACGTTCAGGGTGGAATCTATGAGAGATGTCTGATTTTTGATCAGATCTAAAAGATGGTTTTCATTGCTCCGTATGTTGTCTATTGTGGCTGATAGTTTTTCGGCATATTCCGAATTGAGGACCCCAAATAGTGCTCCAGCAATATTTCCAACGATGTTGAGTGGGGCTCGCTTCAATCTTTTGGGCGCGATGGGTTGCAGTAATTCGTTGTTGCTGGTGAGTTCTTGTGATATCCGAACAAATTGATTGATGACGACAGAGCAGTGATCCGTGTCTTTGTGTGAATTGCAAAGCTTGCACAACTTGTCAATACCAACGGTTATTGCAGCACCCTCCTTCCAGTAACCTTCCATATTATAGTAGACAATGAGTGACCACTCGTTCCTGATTAAATTTGCTGTGCCGAGGTTTTCGAAGTACATTCCTGATTGTGAGGTAAATGGCGTAACTTCAACTGCAGAGTGTCCCAGGATTGGTAGGATGAGGCAAGTTAGGAGAAATGTGCTGATAGCTGAACTGGTTGATGGCCGCATTCGTTTAGCCCTGTGTTGTGTCTCGTTATCTATGGCTGCTCTTGCGTTAATGTTGCCTTTGAGGGATTCAGTTGACTCTTCTGTTGTGCACCTTTCCTCCGTTTCAATTGGCAATGGAGCTAGTTTGTGGATTGGTTGTCTCAGAGTTCCTGAAGTGGTCTTGACGTCAGCAACTCGCGCCAATCCGTCATCTCCTTGGATGGTTCGCTCGATTCGTCTAATTTGCCATTTCAATGGTGGTAGATTGTCTTCCTTTATTAACACCATCATGCCTGGCTTGGCATTTTGACCTTGTTGTCTCCACTTTTGTCTTTGTTGAAGTTCACACAGGTATTCATGAGACCATCGCCGCCAAAACTCGTGTTTGATATGTGATACCAGCTTCCATTTTCTGATAAGATTGACATTTTGTGGAACAGCATTTGGGTCCACAATTGTGGTGAGTGGTTCCCCAATTAAGAAATGGTCAGGGGTTAGAGCTGCCAAGTCGTTGGAATTAGCAGTTAATGGCGTTAAAGGCCTTGAATTTAAGATAGCTTCAATTTCTGCGGTTACGGTTGATAGTTTTTCAAAAGTATGTGCTGCGGAGGCTACTGATCTTCGTAATAATGTCTTGGCTGACTTTACCGCAGCCTCCCATAGACCTCCAAAATGAGGTGCTCGAGGAGGCTCATGTGGAAATCTACTCCTTTTGTTTGGCAAAACGAGACAATTTTTTGCTGTGAGACAGAAGAGTATATAGAGTCCTGGAGCTCCATAAGCTGGTTTTTGGCACCAACAAAATTTGTTGCGTTGTCACAGTGGAGGTTTCGGCAATTCC
Organism: Thereva unica; assembly: GCA_949987705.1. Lineage (NCBI taxonomy): Eukaryota > Metazoa > Arthropoda > Insecta > Diptera > Therevidae > Thereva > Thereva unica. Next base: position 97,016,763 of record OX465283.1, read on the forward strand.
CTCTTCTGGCTATGAATCGTTTGAGTGTTCCTATGAAGGCCTCTGTAGTTAGGTCACTTGCGACCTCTAGGTGAACTGCCTTTGTTGCAAAACAACAGTAGACGGAGATGTATGCTTTCTGAGGTCGCTTTCCTCTTAGCTTGAAGTGTGTCTCTATCGGGCCGCAGAAATCTACCCCAGCATTTACGAAAGGTCTGGCAGGTTGAACTCTCATTGTGGGTAGATTTCCCATCATTTGTGTCATAAGTTTAGGCTTCACCTTGTTACATCGGACACAGAGTTGCACGATCGCTCGGGCCATGTTTTTGCCTTTGCTAGGCCAATAGCGTTGCCTTGTCATTCCCAGAAGACCCTGTGGCCCAACATGTAGATTACGAATATGGATGTCTGTCATTATCATGGTAGCCAATGGGTGAGCGTAAGGAAGCAACATTTGATGCTTAGCATCATATGGTAGCTCTGCGTTTGCTAGTCTGCCTCCGACACGGATAAGATTTTCCTCATCGATGAAAGGACACAAGCTGTTCAATGGACTGTTGTTGTTGACGCATTTGTGCTGACGAAGCTGATGGAGCTCGTCTTTAAATCCTTCCTGTTGTATCTGGGAAATGATCACTTGGTGCGCCTTGTTTAATTCACTGACGGTTAGCTGCCGAGTCTTTTGCTTCTCTGACTGTTGTGTTGGTCTTCGAACAAAACGTAAAACATAGGCCACAATTCTCAGGAGTCTTTGAAATGAGTTGCCATGATTGATGTCACTGATCCATGAGATTTGATTGGTTGATGTTAATGCCACTCTCCCTTGAGTTTTTCTTTCTATATCGGTGTTCGTTGTTGGTGGTTGTACTGGCCAAATCGTCTCTGGACCGTGTAGATATTGTAGTCCATAAAACCATAGATTGCATTTAATCAGTTTAGCTGGTGTCATTCCTCGTGAAACAATGTCAGCAGGATTGTCTTTAGATCCAACGTGCCTCCATTGATCTGGATTGGTCAACCGCTGAATTGCTGCAACGCGATTGGCCACAAACGTGTGGTAGGATGACGAATCTGATCGGATCCAGGCCAGAACTATTTCCGGATCTGTCCAAAAATGCACCTTCACGTTGGGCAGATTCACTTCCTTTTTTACTCTTTGCACCAGCTGGGCTGCCAGTTTTGCAGCACAGAGTTCGAGTCTTGGTAGTGTCGTGGTTTTTACTGGGGCTACCTTTGATTTAGCACACAGCAAATGAACAGTGATGATGCCAGCCTGGTGTGTCGTCCTCACATATATAGCAGCTCCATAAGCCGCCTCAGATGCATCTGCAAAGGTATGAAATTGTATTGTTTTATACCTTTTCCCAGATGCTATATGTCTTGGAATTCGTATGTCGTTGAGTACTCTTAACTCCTCTCGGAATCTACTCCAGCTAGTGTGCATGTCCATTGGTAAGGCGGCATCCCAGTCCAGTTTCAATGTCCAGATCTTGCGGATGAACATTTTGGCGATTATTGTGACAGGGTTCATGAATCCAAGTGGGTCGAAGATGTGTAATATGTCGGAGAGAGCTGTTCGTTTGGTAATCCTTCTTGTGTCATTCCAGTTGGTTTTTATTTGAAAGGTGTCAGCGCTTGGCTGCCAAGTCAGCCCAAGTCTTTTGATGGATTCGTCCGTAGGCTTGTCAAAGTTTACTTCAAGCTCAATGTCTTCTCTTGGGATGTTTTTCAGTAGCTGTGGATGATTTCCGCACCATTTGCGAAGATTGAATCCGGCAGAAGACAGTAGATTTTTAAGTTGTCTTTGAATTTCTACTATTTCGGGTAAGCTGTCTGATCCTGACATGACATCGTCCACATAAAAATCGCGCTTGAGAACCTGAGCTGCCAATGGATGTGTCAGGGTACCTTGGGTAGCAAGCATATCCAAACATTTAGTAGCTAGAAATGGAGCTGGTGTTAATCCATATGTGACAGTGCAGAGTTTGAAATATTTCAATGGTTCTTGTGGACGCTGGTCCTCTTCGGCAATCTTTACTTGTCGGTACATCTTCTCAATGTCCGCGGTAAATACAAATTTAGGAAACCTGAAGCGTATCAAGATTGAGAGTAGTTCATTCTGAATGGTTGGGCCCTTGCAGAGTAAGTCGTTTAGTGATAGATTTGAAGCGGTCTTTGCTGACGCATCAAAGTCCACTCGTAGTTTTGTCGTGCTACTATCTAACTTAGTAACGCAGTGGTGTGGCAGGAAGTAATGAGGACCCTTGATTGAAGATGTATCTGTTTCCTTCATATGTCCTAATGCTTCATACTCCCGCATGAAATTGATATATTGTTGCTGTAGCTCCCTCCTTGTCTCTTTTTACATGTTGATTGAAGTTGTCCACGCACCTTTGTTCTACTCTGGCCAATGTACTGATTTCGTCTGATGACTCGACTTCTTCCAGTTTCCAGAATTTGCTGAGCTGGTTCTCGAGTTTCTCATCTTCACTGCAAATGCCGCAAACAGTGTAGGATGTGCTCTCATGGTGAACTGGTCCAGCTATTATCCAACCAAATACTGTATTCTGGAGTCTTGGCAATCCCTCACCGAGCTTGATCTGTCCGACTAATAGTAAGTCGAGGAATATTTCTGCTCCGATTAACAGGTCGATGTTGCCAGGTATGTGAAATTCTGGATCCGCCAAGTGTACGTTATCTGGAATGGGCCATGTTGCCCTTTCGATCTTGTGGCCTGGTTGCCTTTGTGTGATGTCGCGAATCACGAAAACTTCTAGTTGTGTAACGTAGTTATTAATTGTGGAATGCACCTGTACATTGGCCCTATGGTTTAATTTTTGTCGGTCCTTTCCTATGCCGTTGATATACATTGTTTCAGGCATACGGAGAGCTCGTAGTCGCCTTGCCAAATCCTCAGTGATAAAGCTGATTTGGGATCCACAATCAAGGACTGCTCGACATCGCACTCGTTGTCCCTGTCCACAGCTGACTTCTACGACAACTGTGCTTAGCATCACATATCTACGCACATTATTTCTAGCATTGGTTGTTAATGCCGTTGGATTCGGCGCAGTTGTATCAATAGGTAAAGCTGGTGGTTGAGGTTGCCTTGAACTTCCTTGATTGAAGTATGAGTTAGGAACTGGTGTTGAAGTTGAAGGCTGAGGTTTGGTGTTCCCTTGCTTAACGTGGACTGATTTGGGGACAGCGTCAAAGTGTAGTAAGGAGTTGTGCCTTTCAGAACACTTGGGACAGCTCCTGGATTTACATTCTACTGCTTATGTCCATCGTTCAAACAATTCATGCATAAATTGTGCTGCCTGATGGTTTGTCGGCGGCTTGCAATTGGTAGTGTTAGGAATTCTCGGAATGCGTACAGTGGATGATTCTTGTGTTTGCATAAGATGCACTGGCTTGATTTGTTTGTAGACATCAGTGAGGAGCGTGAGTGACTCTTTCCTTGTCTCGAGGATCCTTGGTCTCGCCCTGGAGAATGGCCTACTGATTCTTTACCAAGAGCTTCTAAGGTCTGGAATCTTTTCTCTAAGAAATTTAGCAGGTCTCTTATGGTGGGAGTGGTTCTTGGGGAGTCCAATGAAGCTTCTTATCCAACTTTTTGAGAAGAAGATTTATTAACATTGGATCCCAGTTTGTGGTGGAAACCTTTATGTTCTCTAAAGCGAGTAAGCACTCACTGGTTACATCATGGAGATGTTTGATTGCATTTGCTGACTGACCCTGCGTGCATGGTTGGTCCCAGAGTTTGTTGAGCAATGCCGTACAAAGCAACCTTTGGTTGTTATATCTTTTGTTTAACGTTGTAACGGCGGGCTTATAAATAAACCCGATAGGCACTTCCTAATTGTAAATTTTATAGTAAAATTAAAAAAGTACTGCGTCTTATAGGAAATTTTTTTTTGGAAAAAGGGAAGCCTATGAAAAAGGGAGCGACTGGGGAATGAAAAAGGGGGAGGCCGTTTTTTATTGGGAATCAGTTCAGTTGGGAGTATTAGGCCTGTGAAGCAGGCAGAAATAATAAAAACAAAATATTTCTTGAAAAAATAATTGATTTTTTTTGTTCGCGGTCGGAAAATCTTTGAATTTTATTAAATGTAATATCCGTCCGGAATAATTTTTGTAAAGTTTTGTCGATTTGAATAAGCATATCCACCGGGCGGTATAAAGCCGGGGATTGCCAAGGAATAATTCTGGAATTATAAAAACACAAAAAAAAACTGAAATTTTTTTGGAAAATCGCCGGGACCTTCCCTGAATAAATTCACCACCAGGGGGACAGGAGACTGCTGGAAGGCGAATTTGGAAAATTTAGCTGTAATCAGGGCCAACCCCGGAAACGAGAGAATGGACTAAATGAAGAAAGAATAAATGTGCTGTTTCGCGGACTGGGCCAAGAGGAGGTCAGGCCTTCAGCCCCAGAACTGTAAGGGGGAAATAAACTGTAAGTAATTTGTTAATTTGTTGGTGAGCGACGGAGCCTTCGCTTCGACTTCCGAAGTGTATGCCCAACTGAAGAGGGCCTTTGAAAACCTATCATTTTGTTCTGGTGACCGGCGAGGCGATTGTTGGAGTGAGGCTGGGTTACAGAAGAAAACTCTGAAGACGGACCAGTAAATTTACGGAGCAGTAAATTTTTGTTGTGTGGTGTCTTAACGGGGGACCAGGATTTTTTTTCTGTTTTTAATTATATTAATTTTGAGTTCTTTTTAAATATATTGCAACGAATTATTCATGTAGAATTAAGATGTGAATTTTGATGTTTTTCCCTTCCTTGTTATATTCCCTTAAGCTCATTTTTGGTTACGAGCCACCAGAGATAAGTTGAGTTTTTCTTGTGTGTTATAGTCATTTTTTTTCGCTCACGGGTGAGGAATCTCCACAACCATTGGTGTATGAATATATGTTGAATAACGGTTAGAGTACCATAGTTTGTGCGAGTCCTCATATGTACAAACCCGCGGTGAGGTATCCTAGTGGCCTGTAAATTGTGTTGTCAAAAGGCAAGCTGATCAGCCTACCTTCCCAGAGTTGTTCGTTTCCGATGTGAAGTAATGTATTCAATTAAAAGTACGTTGTCATTTTTTTGCGTTCCCCTGAGTGTTTGTATATATGTTGTTATTAATTAAACTATTCTTTGTACCTAACAAATTTTTTTCTTTTGATTTTACATATTGATCGTATTTTGATTCACCATTGGTTTCAGCGTTGGGTTCAGGTTTTTTTAGGATTATTTCTAGTTCATCATAATGGAATAGGTGCAACAGTGGCATAGCAGCGGGCGATACTCCTCGCCTTGAATTCCGGATGGCAGGCACCTTGATCCCCCCGAACAGTGGACTGTGCTAATCTGATGACGGTAGGCGTACAGTAAGTGGTGATGCATCAACGCATGTGGTATCCCCGGGGTCTCCCCACCACGACCCGCCGACGAGCAGCTTTTTTCACGGGAGACCCAGGATGCTGCATTTAGGGGGGAATTATTTTGTCGCCCCGATGAAATTTCTAGTTTTTGGGTGATAGTCGGAAGTTGGTCACGTCTGGGCCCCCAACCGAAGCTTTCATCACAACGTCTCCCATGCTGTGGTGTAGTTCGCATCTGATATAGGGAGATGGTTCAGTAGTGCCTTTGCTTCACCGCTTAAATTGGTTGTAAGGTAGAACATCTTTTCCGTCTTGCTGATTGGTTTTGACTCTATCATTTGTACAAACATGTCATGAAATTGAGTCCATTTTGTATAGTCTCCATCAAAGACTGGCAATGTGACACGTGGTAGATTGATTTGGAGCGGCTGCCCATTTGGCGTGGTGGCTTCCTTGACTTCTAGTTTCTCGTGTATGTGTACTAGGGTTTCTTGTACCCAATCGTAGAGACTGTCATATATTTCTCTAGTGTAATCTAGTGGCGCATCCACCACTTCCTCCCAAATTTGCTGATCCAGTTCAGTTATTGCGTCGAACGTTTTATGGATGGTTTGGAGGTTGATTTCGTAGAACACCCTTGACTGTGTACTACTTGACTTGGCTGTTATATCATTTAGAGTGCGCGTTAATATTGCCATGGCACGTTGTTGTCGCCTAATCTTTTTCTGTATGTCATCTTGCAATTGTTCTGATGATGCGGGGCTGAGTGGTTCTTCAAACCTTTACTCTCGGCTGGGCTTCTCTGGTTGGTTCAGACTGGTTGTCTGCTGCAATTTTCGCTGAAACCTTTTGGCTGGTTTCACGTGTTTTTTTGCTGGAACCCTGCTGGTTTTCGAAATTAAGCAACTGGTGCTTATATTGATTGTATAATCCTTCGATCGTGCTGAAATAATTTCTGGTGAAGTACTCATTGTCTGCACTGCTGGCTTCGAAGTCGGTGGAGTTGAAGATGGTTCGCCTGAAATTCCTCCCATTTCTCTTCAAGAGAGTTTAGTCGGGTTGTTAAGTACTCTCTTGTTTTCCTGTTGGCGGAGTCTTTTCTGAAGTTCCGGTAACTGGTCTGGATCTCTTCGCCTAAACGTGATTGTAAATCCAAAAGTCCATCCATCCTCGCGGAGTTGTGTTTTGTCTGGAAATTGTATTGAAACAATGGCGTTGGTACTGGTTGTATAGATGCTGCCTCCTAATTGATGGCTGATGGAATCGTTGACTTCTCTACTGATGGTTGTGGTATGGTGGGACCTGCTGGATGCACCTGGTATTACTCCAATTTGGACCTCTGGATGAGTTCTAGAGTCTCAAACTGCGAGATGATGATTGATGGCTGCACCTGGTTTTGCTCCAATTTGTACCTCTGGATGAGTTCTAGAGTCTCAAATTGCGAGATGATGAGTGGTGGATGATTGCGGCGTCTCAATGGCGACATGATGAGTGCAGGTTTGTTAACGTGATTCAACTGATGGTTGTGATCTTGCCACAAGTGATTCACTTGTGATCACGTCGGGGTCACGAATGTATTTTGTTATGCGGAAAAGCTCTTTTGCTTCTTCGCCTGATTGTAGGTTTAGGTGTTACACCTAGACCTCTGTTGATTTGCGCTATAGGTGATGCACCTAAGCACAGTAAATATTAGTTAAAAGGTGTTAATAACACGCTCAAGCTTCGATTCCGTTGGAATGAATGAATTTATTTACAGATAGTACAGATATTTATACCTATGACTACAATTACAAAAATTTACAAATTAAATATAATAATAAATCAATACATAAACAAAATAGCATAAACTTAACATATTCAATTTGGATTGCTGCGTAAACAATTATTGTCCAGGTAACATACAAAATTGCTACCTAAGCAGAATTATTTCCATAAAATCGAAATATTTTTGATCCATCGCGGCTGGAACGGAAGAGTCGTCAAATTACATGTGCGCGTGTTTTGATCGTTGTTTGTTGGTTGACGATAATTTTTTGCATTTCTTAACATCTTCCCCCGCCTGGACCAGCTTCTGGGCAATTGATGAGTTCCGGGTCGATTGCAAACCGACTGCCAAATGAAGATCTTGGGGCTGGAATTGGTCTGTATATAAAGCTCCAAACACAGCCAGGGCTTTTATAGCCCAACAAAGGGCGACTCCGGAAGATGGAAATCCCATCCAAAGGAGCAGAAAGACGGTGAGAACACTACCACCAAAGAGTGCTAAGGACCAGGAGCATCCCGGTTCTGAGCAACAAAGTGCGGCTGCTCAAGAAGGAAACCCAAATCCCGTTCCTAGGAGCAACAAAACGGCTAGAACACCGCCATTAAAGTGCATCAAGGACCCTGGGTCAGCAAAAAATGGCGAAGTGAGGGTGAGCACTCCGGCGACCACAGCGGAGGAGGCTCAATCATCCCCTTTTGATAAATTAGGGGTTATGATAAGAGACCTCATGGAGTATGTCGACGCAAAGAAAAACGTCGAGCTCGCCATAACGGAGAAAATTAGGTGGGTTAGGTCTACCTACCTCAAAGCAAAGGCGGAAATAACTACCCAGCAGAGGGCGAAAGAGTTGAAAGATGCGTCGGCTCAAACAGAAGTTTCGCCGCACAAACAAGAGAGCCGTTCAACCGGGGATGCTATAGAGAAACGGCACCAAGAAATGAGCAAAGAGCCGCGGTCGCGCAAACGCCGTAGAGAGCTCAACGAGGAGGTGCAGCTGCAGCAGCACACTCCCAAGAGAAAAAAGGGAAAGACTCCCGACGCAGTGGCCGAGCCAGCCCCGCTACAGGCGGCACGCCCGGTCGAAAGCGAGAGTGGGGACCGAGAAAGCTCTGCCTGGAATAAGGTGGAACGGAAAAAGAGGAAGAAAAAGAAAAGAAGTTGAGGCAAAGGACCCGGTCGGATGCGATTATCATCACGACCAAAGGGGAAGCAACGTACGCGGAGATCCTTCGCAAGGTGAGGACAGATGCCTCCCTGGCGGAACTGGGAAACAGCGTAAATAGAGTTAGGAGAACGCAAAAGGGCGATCTCCTGTTAGAGCTAAAGAAGGGAGATGCTAAGACCGGGGACTTAGAACAGAAGGTTAAAGCAACGATTAACGGGGTGGCCGAAGTGAGAGCCAGTACAAATACGGTAGTGATCGAGTGTAGAGACTTGGACGAGATCACAACCAAGGAAGAGGTGTGCGAAGCACTGAGGACCCAGCTAGGTCTGACGGTCGAGGTAAAGGATGTCCTCAGGCTAAGAGAGTCGTGGGGGGGCACTCAGACGGCGTTTATAAGCCTGCCTGTTGAAGCTGCGAAGAAGGCTATCGCAGTAGGTAAAGTTCGAGTCGGCTGGGTGGTATGCCGAATGCGGGAGCGGGTATCGCTTAAACCGTGCTTCAAATGCATGAAGTTCGGTCACATAGCGAGAAACTGCAGCAGCAGCCAGGATAGAGGAAGGCTGTGCCGAGGCTGCGGAAAAGAGGGTCACAAAGTAAGGGAGTGTGACCAAGCTGCCAAATGCCTAATTTGTAGGGAGGGAGAGGGCAGGGATAGCGGGCACGTGACCGGAGGTAGTAGATGTCCGGCGTACAAGGAGGCACTGAAAAGAAGACGAAGATAAGGTTCTTACAGATTAACCTGAACCACTGTCAAGCGGCACAAGATCTGCTGGCATAGACAGTCTATGAGGAGAAAATCGACGTCGCAATCGTCTGCGAGCAGTATAGAAACCTGCACAGCGGCGTCTGGATAAATGATAGCAGCGGCACGTCAGCGATATGGACGTGCGGGAGCCGAGCCATGGAAGATACCATGAGAAGCCCAGAGAATGGCTTCACGCGGGCAAAAGTAGGCGGAATACACGTCTACAGCTGCTATGCGGCGCCAAGCCTGACACTAGACGAGTACGAGTCGATGTTGGAAAGGTTAGCCGCCGACGCGAGTCGCCATCACCCGGTAATATTAGCGGGTGATTTCAATGCTTGGGCTGTCGAATGGGGCAGTCGACAAACGAATGCAAGAGGGCGCATACTCCTAGAAGTATTCTCGCGACTAAATGTGGTGTTGGTCAACACCGGAGGCGAAAACACCTTCCAAAGGGGTGGGAGAGCGTCTGTAATCGACATCACTTACGTGAGCGATTCAGTGGCCAAGGACCTACAATGGCGGGTGAGCGATTTGTACACGCACAGCGACCACCTAGCCATCATCTTCGAGATTGGCCAGGGTATAGGAAAAAGGAATCCTATCAATGGAACGAATAGAGGATGGGCCGTAAATAAACTCGACACAGAGGTGTTCGAGGAAGTATTCCTGCATAATGCGAGGTCGGCAGGAGGTGCCAGGGAAGGGGCAGAGCGAATCGTAGATTCACTAACACGGGCATGTGATGCATCCATGCCTCGGCGCGCCGGCAATCGGCAACACCCACCAAACTTCTGGTGGAACGCCGAGATCGACGATTGCCGAAGGGCCTGCCTGAAAGCGAGAAGGAGAACTCAGAGAAATCGGAACCGTCCGGATTTCGATGAACTCCTTCAGAGATATAAGGAAGCGAGGAAAAGGCTGAACAGGGCCATCGCTAGAAGTAAATCCGAGCACTTCAAAAGATTGTGCAGAGAAGCAGACTCGGACCCCTGGGGTGGAGCCTATAAAATGGTTATGTCAGCGGTCAAGGGCAAACGCTCTCCGCCGATCACCTGCCCCGCGCTGCTCCAGAGCATTGTGTACGTCCTGTTTCCGCAGAACGTACGCACCGTCGAACTACCCACCCTTCAGGTGGACCCAGAAGAGGCACCTGCGGTGACCGCAGATGAGATTCTGGAGGCTGCAAAAAAGGTAGCCATCAACAAAGCCCCTGGCATGGATGGCATACCAAATAAAGCGGCGAAGCTAGCAGCTTCAATAGCGCCAGACAGGTTCGCTGAAGTCTTCACAGCGTGCCTGAGAGAGGGGATCTTCCCGGAGCGATGGAAACAGCAGAAACTCGTGCTCCTACCGAAGCCGAATAAGCCTTTAGGGGACCCATCGTCCTACAGACCGATATGCCTCCTTAGTTGCATAGGCAAACTTTTCGAGCGGGTGATCTGTAACAGGATTCTCCCTAGCGTCGAAAGGGCAGGTGGCCTGTCGGACAAGCAATTCGGCTTCAGAAAGGCAAGGACGACAACTGATGCAGTCAATATGGTGGTGGGCATAGCAAGAGCCGCCACAGAGAAAAATCACTGCTGCGCATTGATAACCTTCGACGTAAAAAATGCTTTCAACTCAGCGAGGTGGAGCAAAATAGTTGAGGCGTTGATCAAGCTAGGCACACCAAAGTACCTAGTGCGTGTAGTGGCCGACTACCTCCAGGGTAGGTCGCTTCATTGTGATTCGGATGATGGTCCTAAAGTGTTCGGGACAACATGCGGTGTCCCGCAAGGTTCCGTCCTGGGCCCTCTCCTATGGATCGCAATGTACAATGATGTGTTGGGGCTTCGTCTTCCAAAGGAAGCAGTGGCGATCGGGTTCGCAGATGATATCGGGGTAGTTGTCGAAGGAAAACACCCAGAGGACATCGAACTGTATGCGAACGAAGCGATCTGGGAAATAAAGGCGTGGTTAGAACGCGCTGGGTTGAAGCTTGCTGAGCACAAAACTGAAGCAGTGCTGATCAGCAAACGGCGAAAGCCAGTATCCGTGAGGATCAAGGTAGGGGAACAGATCATCCACTCACAGCCCGCTCTAAGGTACCTGGGAGTGATGATCGATCGGAGGCTAAATTTCAAAGCGCACTTGGAGGGCACGGCAGACAAAGCTTCTGCGATTTGTGCAGCACTCGCAAGAATGCTGCCCAATGTTGGGGGCCCTAGACTGAGTCGCCGCCTCCTCCTGGGGAGGGTGGTCAGCTCAGTCCTGTTATACGCAGCGCCAGTGTGGGCAGCAGCGTTAAACAGGACTGCTAATAGCAGAAAATGGAGGGGTGCATATAGGCTAAGTGCACTTCGCGCTTGCTGCGCGTACAGGACCACGTCCGACGATGCGGCGTGCGTGATAGCGGGGATGATTCCCGTAGACATTCTGGCGAGGGAGGGCATGCGTCTCTATGACCCAGAATACGGTAGAGGACAGCCAAGAAGGGTACGGCGGCAGACTGCGCGCTGTGAGTCCTTAAGGGAATGGCAGGGGAAGTGGGACGAGTCTGTTAAGGGTCGTTGGACCCACAGACATATCCCTAACGTGGGAATATGGGTTTCGAGGGAGCGTGGGGAAGTAAGTTACGACCTCACGCAGTTCCTGAGCGGACATGGGGGGTATAGGAAATATCTCCACCGCTTCGAGCACGACGATTCACCGATGTGTCCGGTATGCCCAGCGACGGAAGAAGACGCAGAGCACGTCTTCTTTGCCTGCTCGAGATACGCCAAGGAAAGGGCGAAATTAGAAGAAACGGCCCAGGCGCCACTAACGCCGGAAAACATCGTAGAGCATATGATGAGATCCGAGGAAATGTGGAAGAAAGTGGAAGAAACCCTGAAGGCCATTCACAGAAAGTTAAGGCAAGAAGAGGCCACAAGAAACAGAGAAAGGCGAAGAAATGCCGAGAGCAGTAGCAACCCCCATGGGTAAGGACCAGAGGGACACCTAAAGGGTCATGGTGGTGACGCCCGCCCGAAGTAATGCCTCGCGGCGGTCCCGGGCGGGGTAAGCGTCACACAAGGGGGTGGTGAGTTTAGTCAGTAGAAATCTGACACTACCGTCTGAGTGCGGATCCTCAGCGGTGTCTTTTGAAGATTCTCACCATCCCTCGTAAAACAGAAATATATATATATATATATATATATATATATATATACATATATATATATATATATATATATATATATATAGTGCACGAAATTAATTTGAAGACACACTTTTCCCAACTTTGAAGTTCCGTTATGTAAAAACTAAGGATTTCTATGAGTTACCAAAAATATCAAAATTTAGGGATTTTTGTGTAGATTCGTCTTCGTTTAAAAAATATTCCGTTTTTTCATGAAATAGAGAAATAGAGGAGTGTCTTTAAATTAATTTCGCATAATTTCGCATTTCCAAGGCATAATTTTAGAAGTTTGCTCAAATTTATCGCGAAATTAATTTAAAGACACTCCTCTATTTCTCTATTTCATGAAAAAACGGAATATTTTGTAAACGAAGACGAATCTACACAAAAATCCCTAAATTTTGATATTTTTGGTAACTCATAGAAATCCTTAGTTTTTACATAACGGAACTTCAAAGTTGGGAAAAGGTGTCTTCAAATTAATTTCGTGCACTGTATATATATAACGTTTTTTATGACTTATTTATTCCCGCCGATTACAGCGCCATCTAAGGCGAATCACAAAAAATGATAAGAATAAAATCTTCATATTTTTTCATGAAGAATCTAAATCTGCAATAAAAATTAGGGGTTTTCAAGTTAATAATCAAAATGGCTCTCTACCCCCAAGATTTTGGAGGGGAAGGGATGCAGAATTGAAAACAAAATAAAAACCCCTATTTTTTATTACAGATTTAGATTCTTCATGAAAAAATATGAAGATTTTATTCTTATCATTTTTTGTGATTCGCCTTAGATGGCGCTGTAATCGGCGGGAATAAATAAGTCATAACAAACGTTTTCCTCCGATTACAGCGCCATCTATGGCGAATCGTAAAAAATGTTTGGAACAAAATCTTCATATTTTTTTATGAAGATTCCGAATCTGCCAAAAAAATGGGGGGTCCCATTTAAATTTCCAAAGTTGCCCCCCACCCCCCAAAGAGGGGGTTGTTTGGGGGGTCCATTCTTGTATGGTCGGATAGAGTTTCAAAAAATATTGAACACGTGTTTTTTGTTTTTCTATTTCAATCCCAAATTTCAGAGATATTTGGGTGGTACGGGTGGTTTGGAACACCCTGTATATATATACAGTCTTGCAGATAAGTTTAAGACCACTTAGATATTTAGAACATCGACGAACTTTGGATGCGAATAACTTTCATGCATCGCACTTGACAAAAACCAAATTAGGCAAATAAAAAGTCTGAAAGATTTGTAACGAATTGATACATTTCACTCTCCATTAACTTTACAAGAAATTATAATATAAACTTAAACAGTATTTTTGTGCCGCAGAAAAGTTTAAGACCACTTTATATGTGCACCATATACCCATACACAAAGCCATTCTGATATTGTGACTGCTGCAAATATCTTTAATTAAAGTTTAAGGGTTGTTTTTTTTTTCAAATATTAGCGTAATGGGCAAATTACAGGTAGATAACAGCATTCTTTGGCAGGTAAGCTTTGTTTTTCAGTAGTTTATACTGAAAACGATAGAAGGTTGCCAGCAAGGTTAGAAGGTTACCAGAAAACGATAGAAGCTTGCCAGATTGTAGCTCTGCATCGAGAACGGAAATCTCAGCGTGAAATTGGGTTAATTTTAGGAGTTAGTAAAACTTGCGTACAACATACCATAAAGAGATACCAAGAAACTGGATCTGTGGAGCACAAACCAAGGTCAGGACGTCCGTCAATTTCAGATAAATATGCTAAGAAGGAGTTGATCAAAATCGTAAAGGGTAACAGATTCGCCTCAAGTCGAGAAATCGCAAATGAACTTGAAAAGAATTTACTTCATTTCAAAGAAAAAATAATAACGCCTGGTTATGTTCGACAAGTTTTGTGCGATTTGAATTACAGAAGTCGCCCAGCTGTGAAAAAACCGCTTATAAGCCAAAGAAATGCCAACAAACGAAAGCAGTGGTGCAGAGATCATCGTTACTGGACAATAGATCAGTGGAAACGAGTTGTTTGGTCAGATGAAAGCACTTTCCAATTGGTGCCTAACTCGAGGAAATGCGTTCGTCGATTACCAAGCGAAAGTTATTCGCATCCAAAGTTCGTCGATGTTCTAAATATCCAAGTGGTCTTAAACTTATCTGCAAGACGTATATATATATATATATATATATATATATATATATATATATATATATATATATATATATACATATATATATATATATATATATATATATATATATATATATATATATATTTTTTTTTTAACGGGGGATGGTGAGACTCTACATAGACACTTCTGAGGTTCCCGCACTCAGACCGAGTTTCAGACTCCTACTGAATAAACTCACCACCCCTTTGTGTGACGCTTACCCCGCCCGGAACCGCCGCGAGGCATTACTTCGGGCGGGCGTCACCACCATGACCATTTAGGTGTCCCTCTCGTCCTTACCCATGGGGGTTGCTACTGCTCTCGGCATTTCTTCGCCTTTCTCTGTTTCTTGTGGCTTCTTCTTGCCTTAACTTTCTGTGAATGGCCTTCAGGGTTTCTTCCACTTTCTTCCACATTTCCTCGGATCTCATCATATGCTCTACGATGTTTTCCGGCGTTAGTGGCGCCTGGGCCGTTTCTTCTAATTCCGCCCTTTCCTCGGCGTATCTCGAGCAGGCAAAGAAGACGTGCTCTGCGTCTTCTTCCGTCTCTGGGCATACCGGACACAACGGTGAATCATCGTGGCCGAATCGGTGGAGGTATTTCCTATACCCCCCATGTCCGCTCAGGAACTGCGTGAGGTCGTAACTTACTTCCCCACGCTCCCTCAAAACCATACTTCCACATTAGGGATAAGTCTGTGGGTCCAACGACCCTTAACAGACTCGTCCCATTTCCCCTGCCATTCCCTTAAGGACTCACAGCGCGCAATCTGCCGCCGTACCCTTCTTGGCTGTCCTCTACCATATTCTGGGTCATAGAGACGCATGCCCTCCATCGCCAGAATATCTACGGGAATCATCCCCGCTATCACGCACGCCGCATCGTCGGACGTGGTCCTGTACGCGCAGCAAGCGCGAAGTGCACTTAGCCTATAGGCACCCCTCCATTTTCTACTGTTTGCAGTCCTGTTTAACGCTGCTGCCCACACTGGCGCTGCGTATAACAGGACTGAGCTGACCACCCTCCCCAAGAGGAGGCGGCGACTCGGTCTAGGGCCCTCAACATTGGGCAGCATTCTTGCGAGTGCTGCACAAATCGCAGAAGCTTTGTCTGCCGTGCCCTCCAAGTGCGCTTTGAAATTTAGCCTCCGATCGATCATCACTCCCAGGTACCTTATAGCGGGCTGTGAGTGGATGATCTGTTCCCCTACCTTGATCCTCACGGATACTGGCTTTCGCCGTTTGCTGATCAGCACTGCTTCAGTTTTGTGCTCAGCAAGCTTCAACCCAGCGCGTTCAAGCCACGCTTTTATTTCCCAGATCGCTTCGTTCGCATACAGTTCGATGTCATCTGGGTGTTTTCCTTCGACAACTACCCCGATATCATCTGCGAACCCGATCGCCACTGCTTCCTTTGGAAGACGAAGCCCCAACACATCATTGTACATTGCGATCCATAGGAGAGGGCCCAGGACGGAACCTTGCGGGACACCGCATGTTGTCCCGAACACTTTAGGACCATCATCCGAATCACAATGAAGCGACCTACCCTGGAGGTAGTCGGCCACTACACGCACTAGGTACTTTGGTGTGCCTAGCTTGATCAACGCTTCAACTATTTTGCTCCACCTCGCTGAGTTGAAAGCATTTTTAACGTCGAGGGTTATCAATGCGCAGCAGTGATTTTTCTCTATGGCGGCTCTTGCTATGCCCACCACCATATTGATTGCATCAGTAGTCGTCCTTGCCTTTCTGAAGCCGAATTGCTTGTCTGACAGGCCACCTACCCTTTCGACGCTAGGGAGAATCCTGTTACAGATCACCCGCTCGAAAAGTTTGCTTATGCAACTAAGGAGGCATATCGGTCTGTAGGACGATGGGTCCCCTAAAGGCTTGTTCGGCTTCGGTAGGAGCACGAGTTTCTGCTGTTTCCATCGCTCCGGGAAGATCCCCTCTCTCAGGCACGCTGTGAAGACTTCAGCGAACCTGTCTGGCGCTATTGAAGCTGCTAGCTTCGCCGCTTTATTTGGTATGCCATCCATGCCAGGGGCTTTGTTGATGGCTACCTTTTTTGCAGCCTCCAGAATCTCATCTGCGGTCACCGCAGGTACCTCTTCTGGGTCCACCTGAAGGGTGGGTAGTTCGACGGGGCGTACGTTCTGTGGAAACAGGACGTACACAATGCTCTGGAGCAGCGCGGGGCAGGTGATCGGCGGAGAGCGTTTGCCCTTGACCGCTGACATAACCATTTTATAGGCTCCACCCCAGGGGTCCGAGTCTGCTTCTCTGCACAATCTTTTGAAGTGCTCGGATTTACTTCTAGCGATGGCCTTGTTCAGCCTTTTCCTCGCTTCCTTATATCTCTGAAGGAGTTCATCGAAATCAGGACGGTTCCGATTTCTCTGAGTTCTCCTTCTCGCTTTCAGGCAGGCCCTTCGGCAATCGTCGATCTCGGCGTTCCACCAGAAGTTTGGTGGGTGTTGCCGATTGCCGGCGCGCCGAGGCATGGATGCATCACATGCCCGTTTTAATGAATCTACGATTTGCTCTGCCCCTTCCCTGGCACCCCCTGCCGACCTCGCATCATGCAGGAATACTTCCTCGAACACCTCTGTGTCGAGTTTATTTACGGCCCATCCTCTATTCATTCCATAGATAGGATTCCTTTTTCCTATACCCTGGCCAATCTCGAAGATGATGGCTAGGTGGTCGCTGTGCGTGTACAAATCGCTCACCCGCCATTGTAGGTCCTTTGCCACTGAATCACTCACGTAAGTGATGTCGATTACAGACGATCTCCCACCCCTTTGGAAGGTGTTTTCGCCTCCGGTGTTGACCAACGCCACATTTAGTCGCGAGAATACTTCTAGGAGTATGCGCCCTCTTGCATTCGTTTGTCGACTGCCCCATTCGACAGCCCAAGCATTGAAATCACCCGCTAATATTATCGGGTGATGGCGACTCGCATCGGCGGCTAACCTTTCCAACATCGACTCGTACTCATCTAGTGTCAGGCTTGGCGCCGCATAGCAGCTGTAGACGTGTATTCCGCCTACTTTTGCCCGCGTGAAGCCATTCTCTGGGCTTCTCATGGTATCTTCCATGGCTCGGCTCCCGCACGTCCATATCGCTGACGTGCCGCTGCTATCATTTATCCAGACGCCGCTGTGCAGGTTTCTATACTGCTCGCAGACGATTGCGACGTCGATTTTCTCCTCATAAACTGTCTGTGCCAGTAGATCTTGTGCCGCTTGACAGTGGTTCAGGTTAATCTGTAGGAACCTTATCTTCGCCTGCTTTTTAGAGCCTCCTTGTACGCCGGACATCTACTACCTCCGGTCACGTGCCCACTATCCCTGCCCTCTACCTCCCTACAAATTAGGCATTTGGCAGCTTGGTCACACTCCTTTACCTTGTGACCCTCTTTCCCGCAGCCTCGACACAGCCTTCCTCTATCCTGGCTGCTGCTGCAGTTTTTCGCTATGTGGCCGAACTTCATACATTTGAAGCACGGTTTTAGCGATACCCGCTCCCGCATTCGGCATACAACCCAGCCGACCCGAATCTTACCTGCTGCGATAGCCTTCTTCGCAGCTTCAACAGGCAGGCTTATTAACGCCGTCTGTGTGCCCCCCCACGACTCTCTTAGCCTGAGGACATCCTTTTCTTCGACCGTCAGACCTAGCTGGGTCCTCAGTGCTTCGCAGACCTCTTCCTTGTTTGTGATCTCATCCAAGTCTCTGCACTCGATCACCACCGTATTTGTGCTGGCTCTCACCTCAGCCACCCCGCTTATCGATGCTTTTACCTTCTGCTCTAAGTCCCCGGTCTTAGCATCTCCCCTCTTGAGTTCAAGCAGGAGATCGCCCTTTTGCGTTCTCCTGACCCTTTTTACGCTACTTCCGACCTCTGCGAGGGAGGAATCTGTCCTCACCTTGCGAAGGATCTCCGCGTAAGTCGCTTCCCCTTTGGTCGTGATGATGATGGCATCCGACCTGGTCTTTTGCTTCAGCTTGCTTCCCTCTTTCAACCTTCTTTTCTTCAGTTTCCTCTTTTTTCGCTCCACCGTCGTCCAGGCAGAGCCTTCCGGGTTCCTGCTCTCGTTTTCGATGGGGCGTGCCGCCTGCAGTGGGGCTGGCTCGGCCACTGCTTCGGGAGTCTTTCCCTTTTCCCTCTTGGGGGTGTGCTGCTGTAGCTGCACCTCCTCATTGAGCTCTCTACGGCGCTTGCGCGGCCGCGGCTCTTTGCTCTTCTCTTGGGGCCGTTTCTCTCCAGCATCCCCGGTTGAACGGCCCTCTTTATGTTGCGGCAATTCTTCTGTTTGTGCCGATGAATCCACCAGCTCTTTCGCCCTCTGCTGGGTCATTTTTTCCTCCTTCGCTTTGAGGTAGGTTGACCTAACCCACCTAATCTTCTCTTTTATGGCGAGCTCGACGTTTTTCTTAGCGTCGACGTATTCCATGAGGTCTTTTATCATATCCCCTAATTTCTCAAAAGGGGATGATTGAGCCTCCTCCGCTGTGGTCGCCGGAGTACTCACCCTCACTTCACCATTTTTCACTGACCCAGGGTCCTTGATGCACTTTAATGGCGGTGTTCTAGCCGTTTTGTTGCTCCTAGGAACGGGATTTGGGTTTCCTTCTTGAGCAGCCGCACTTTGTTGCTCAGAACCGGGATGCTCCTGGTCCTTAGCACTCTTTGGTGGTGGTGTTCGCACCGTCTTTCTGCTCCTTTGGATGGAATTTCCATCCTCCGGAGTCGCCCTTTGTTGGGCTATAAAAGCCCTAGCTGTATTTGGAGCTTTGGGAGGTGCTCCAGCCTCATTGGTTTTTTTTGAATTCTCTATTTTGAATCCCACGAGTTGCGCAAGAAAGGACAGTCACCCATGGCAGAGCTCCGCATTACCACGGGAAGGCTACATTGAAACCGAAGGTCGCCTGGTATTCGGAGTCCATCGTTAGCGGTACACTGACGCAGTACCATACATCCCCTCAGCACGATAGTTTCCACCTTGGGATTTCGTGTATCTATCTTAGTTAGCCACAAGCCTAAGCCTCACCACCGCGACAAGGTGTAGATACAAGGTGAGGATATATATATATATATATATATATATATATATATATATATATATATATATATATATATATATATATATCGTCGCTTATCCAGAATAGTGTCGCAACTCAAAAACAATGAATTTTACAGGGGAGCCATTTGAAAATTTTTAGTTTCATACAAGCCCATGTTATGATCTTGGATTCCAGCGGGTTTCCAGCGGTCATTTTTAGAAGTATTAATATGGATTTTTGCTACATAAAAATATGCATATTTAGCTATACATTCTTAAAATAAACTCGAAATTGGAAATTTTTGAGTTGTACCACTATTCTGGATAAGCGACGATATATATATATATATATATATATATATATATATATATATATATATATATATATATACAGGGTGTCCCACATAAACTTACAAAGCGGCCGGCTGTGCATAGGTCTTGGATAGACGAACAAAAAATCGTATGGGTGGGGGGTGGAAATCGTAACGGTTTAGCCGCTAGGGCGTTTTGAAGTTTTTTTGCTACAGTTTTACATATCACCCTGTATTTTTGTAACCGTATAACCTATAATATCCTCCACCTATCTACAACGGTAAAAACAATGGTCCTATCTTACCAACTTTTGGAGTTATGAATCGCCAAAGTCAAAATTTTGTTATTTTTTCACTAAAATTTCAACTAAAACCACCTTTTTCTCCAAAAAATACGTGATAAACCAATATTTTTTTTTTAAAAAATGGAAAGTTTGGACAATTTCCTATGAATAATGTATTATAACTTTTACGCTCACAATTCTGCGTGCACTGGTACCAAAACCATGAAAATAGGTTATACGGTTACAAAAATACAGGGTGATATGTAAAACTGTAGCAAAAAACTTCAAAACGCCCTAGCGGCTAAACCGTTACGATTTCCCCCCCCCCCCACCCATACGATTTTTTGTTCGTCTATCCAAGACCTATCCACAGCCGGCCGCTTTGTAAGTTTATGTGGGACACCCTGTATATATCCCAAGCATTTTTTTCTATCATTTATTTTTACTCCGGAAACTTTGATTGAAATAGTCATTAAGCCGTCTCTTTCAGCCAGAAATATTCGCGGCAGTGCGGCAAGAATTCGAAGATTGGTTATTCCATTGTTTGAGCGTCAATGGCTAACATTTTGAGCACCTTCTATCTTAGAAAATTAATAAATAAAAGTTGTTTAATATCCAAAAGATGTTTATTTTCATGCCAGGAATCTGAAAATAGGGGCTGCCATTTGAGAAAAAAGCTACCCCCACCCCAGGTCAGGGGGTGGAAGAGAGGGGGTGCGCACTATACCCAATCGATGTCCCCCTCCATATCACACATCTTTTGTATCAGAGGTTTCCCTCTGTCACCCCTAATTTGTTCAAGAATTACGTGTCAAGTTTTAAAAAAAATCCGTGTCAAGTTTTAAAAAAACACACCCGGTATATATTATATATATAAATACATATATGTCATCAAGAGAAGTGACATTTTAGGGTTTGACGAACGTTCGTTAAGTTTGTTCACCTATTTACGTGGGTGCAAGAAATTATGAAGCAATCACAAATGAATATTAAATAAAGTGAATTTCGAGTCATTCATTTCTTCGTGATTATAGGGATGCACTGTCAAAATGTCAGCCCTATAGCTTTAGCGGTTTGGATAAACCTCATTTCACCCCCTTAGGGGATGCATTTAGAAAAATCGCTTTTTAGTGGATGTCCACGTCATTATAAGGATGTACTGTCAAAATTTCAGCCCTATAGCTCCAGCGGTTTGGGTAAACCCCATTTCACCCCCTTAGGAGATGAATTTCGAAAAATCGCCTTATAGTGGATGTCCACGCCATTATAGGGATGCACTGTCAAAATTTCAGCCCTATAGCCTTAGCGGTTTGGATAAACCCCATTTCACCACCTTAGGGGATGAATTTCGAAAAATCGCTTCATTGTGGATGTCCATATCATTATAGGAATGCACTGTCAAAATTTCAGCCGTTTAGCTCTAGCGGTTTAGGTGGTGCGTTGTCTGTCAGTCAGTTACTTTTTATACAATAGAAAAAAAGTAAAGAAAAAAATCCCCTTACAACTTATTGAACCCCATTTCACCCCCTTCAACCCTTTTTTATCCATAAAAAGTAGCCTATGTCCGTCTCCAAGGTATAAACTATGTCTGTAGCAAATTTCATCAAAATCGGTCCAGTGGCTTAGGCGTGAAAGCATAACAGACAGACAGACAGAGTTACTTTCGCATTTATAATATTAGTAAGGATATTGAATGGAGAAAGTTGATAAAATAAATTCAATTTTAGAAATGCTTAGCTGGCCGCATAAACATGGGCCGCACGCATAAGCGTGTTACTCATCCCTGGTCTAAAACATCTTTCTTTGAGGTTTAGAGTTGACATCGTTGAAAAGTTTTTCGGCAGAATCTCTTGGCGATCTATTAGGTGTAATCAGCCCCAGTTCCAACTGCCACTATCACCTGCATGTCAGAAACAGCAATATTTTGTAATGAGTTTTTCAAATTATTTTATTTGTGGGTGCACGTAACTTTTTTACTTACTCACTTAATTCTTACTTCTTATCAAAAAAACTTTTTCTTTTTAAAACTATCCTCTCGCGATACCCGCATGGTTTTATGACCGCTTAACAACAAGTCTTTCCTATCCAATTGATTTTGTTACGGCGTTTGTGTATCTAGCTAACCGTTAATCCCTGTTAACTTTTAAGCTAAGGGTCGATTGCGACCTAGAATTCGTGCGCCACATATGTACCTAAAAGGCACATATTTCGGGTTTGTTGGTTTTCAAAGTATGCTCTTCAGACTGTGCGCAAACAAATGTATCATGTGCTGTACCGCCATAACTTGTATTAATTGCACGGATCCGCATTTTGGGATCACAGATCTGCAACATGATAATTCATTAATTATTACTGCAACTAAACATTTACCGAGTTTATAGCAGAAAAATTAAATCGACTTAACTCAAAATTACGCCAAAATTTCAAATTAGCGTATAAACGGGTAGAAATACGTTCTTATAACTATGGCTTAAACCGAAAAAGCCGGTTTATAGGGTAAACAATTTTGGATGATCCATAATTCGAATTATTTTTGGAGTAGCTATAAACTAGGTAATTGGTAGATAGCGTTCAAACTGTGTTTCTGTTTCCTGTTAAGATAAATGTGGCTTTAATAAGTGCAAAATTTTTTTTTTATTTGACACACTAGAGACTTAGGGAAGGCCCCTTTGTACTGTCGACCATGTATTTATTTTTGAAATGTCGAACAGCAGCTCTAGTCGGAAGATAGAGAGAGAAGTGAAGGAAAGAACTGTCACAACCTAGATGCGGTATTTTTATTTCACCTACTCCCAACCATTTCGCGACTCTGACATCGGGGCATCGAGAACAACTCGCTGGATTGTTATGCCTCCTGAAACGAGTTGAATCTCATCAACCAACCGATGACATGCGCTTGGGTGGAGCGGGGAAGACAACTAGTGAAGGCTATGACAGGAGGAATCAGGAATGCAAAGAGGGAAGAAGAAAGAAGGAAAGTTATGTAGGCGGGAAATTGGGAAAGGCTAGGACCGTGGCACCGCCGGGAATCGAACCCGGGACCTCTGGGGATAGTAGTCAGGCGCCTTACCCCTAGACTACCGAGGCCAAAATGTGTACCGTCTATGCAACCTATAACTAAATTATTGTTTAATATAATGTAAAATGCTGTCTACTAAAACATACCTCCAAGGATACGATATTACTCGAAAAGCCACAGCTTAACTTCTTTCAGCTTGTCTTCTTTTGGAAATTTAATCCACAAAGAACATAATTTATTTTCCATGGCAAGAAGTACTTCATTCACACACTGTGAAATGACGCTTTTTGCTATGGGACATATAAAATTGCTGCCTATCGTGCTTTGGTACCCTCCTGAACTTAAAAGCATTAAAGTTGCTGCTAGCCTTTGCACTGGAGGAATAAACGTCCTGTAAAGAGGGTTTAAGGACGATAGTTTAACGTGACAACGTCATGAGAAAACATTGATGAAATGATTGCATACTTTTATGAATAAAATTGAATCATTTATATTAAATTATCATTATTTTGTATGGATACAAAAAGAAGTGAAATGAAATATTCATTTTGATTGATAAATTAGCTTTTATTTGCACTAATGAATTCAAATATGTTTATTACTTTAATGAACAGATTATTTACAAGTAACAATGTGTAGTAACAAATTCATTTACAGCTTTTATACATGTCTGATATTTAACTTCTTGCAATCTGTGTTATTCTGTTAAGGATAGGTCGATGATAGGAAAAGTATGAAATGAATGGGAGTGTTTCAAGTGTAATGTGCCTTGAAAAAGTCAAATCGAGGGTTGTTCCTCTCAGCGTTGTTGACTTAGTAACATCTGATGTGCATTTGAGATTGTACATATCCTTCATGAATTTGAGGAATGTATCATCATTTTTCACGTTTGTGTTGAAGTCGCCACAAAGAAGAATTGGTACATTGGTATCAACTTGCATACTCGGATGCACTGCCTGTTATGCACGCACGGAAAGACAATTTTAAACGTTGTATCAGCAGTGAAGCATGTAATTTCAGCCAAGCAGACCTCGCCTGTGTTTCTGATGAGACGAGTTGTGTCCGACAAATCAACGTGGAGAACTTTGGCCGTGGATGTTGATGTTATTTTCGATAGATTGCCACTCCGCCAGCTGCGTTTGTATCAGAATCCGATCGATTATTCTGCCTGGTTATACATTCATAATTATTGATTGGAACTGGATCAAAATTGTCACGCATCCACGTTTCAGTCAATACCAAATAATCCGATCTTGGTATCACGGGATCCGTTTCAATATCGGCGAAGTGCGCAGACAAACTCTGAACATTAAGGTTTGTCACTACAGTTTGCCCAGCGTTGTTACCGTCATCACAAAATTTCACTGCTTTCGAAGTGATTGTTTGAAGGGCGTGTCCACAGCGTCGAATGTATTCGTTACGGACATCTCGCGTAGTCTGTGAGTCGTTCCCATCCCGTCCGTGTTTGAAGATAAAAGGCGCATCTTTTTCCGTACACCAACTGTTGTGGTTGCTCTGAGGAGTATTTATAAACAATAACAGTAAACGTCCCACCTTGCGACTTGTGAATGGTAATAGCACAAGCAGGAACGCAAGGAAACTGTTTTCGTTTGCATTTCACAGTTTTCGTCAGTGTAATCTATAATATAGAAATAAGTAGGGTTTTCCTTCCTGACGCTATAATTCCAGAGCGCACGATCCGATTTCCATGGTTTTGCATTCGTTGGAAAGGTCTCGGGCTCCGTGAGGTTTATAGCAAAAAAATTTCAACAGAAAAGCAGGCGTTTGGTCCATAGCAGCCATCTCAAGAGGGCGGATTACCATTTTCTTTACAACCCCTCGACATGGATATCAAATGAAAGGTTATGGTAAGTAGAACACCAAAAGCAATATAGTATACTCAATATATCGTTTGGTCCATGGCAGTCATCACAAGAGAGCAGATGACCATTTTCTTCACAACCCATTCGAAATGGGTATCCAATGAAAGAGTATGATAAGTAGAACAATATAAGCAATATAGTATACTCAATATGTAGCTTGGTCCATAGCGGCCACCTCAAGAATGCGGATTACCATTTTCTTCACAACACCTTCGACATGGATATCGAATGAAAGAGTATGATAAGTAGAACACCATAGGCAATATAGTATACTCAATATATCGTTTGGTCCATGGCGATCATCTCAAGCGGGCGGATTACCATTTTCTTCACAACCCCTTCGAGATGGGTATCAAATGAGAGAGTATGATAAGTAGAACACATAAGCAATATAGTATACTCAATATATATCGTTTGGTCCATAGCGGCCATCTCCAGAGGTTGGATTACCATTATCTTCACACCTCTCGATATGGATTTCAAATGAAAGGGTATGATAAGTAGAACACCATAAGCATTATAGTATACTCAATATATCGTTTGGTCCATGGCGGTCATCTCAAGAGGGAGGATGATCATTTTCTTCACTACCCCTTCGACATTGGTATCAAATGAAAGGGCATTATAAGAAGAATGCCATAGACTATGTCTTTAGATTCATGGCGGCCATCTCAAGAGGGCGGATTGCCATTTTCTTCACAACACCCGAGACATGAGTATCAAATGAAAGGCTGTGAAAAGTAGAACACCATAAGCAATATAGTATACTCAATTTATAATTTGGTCCATGGCGGCCATCTCAAAAGGGCGGTTTACCATTTTCTTCACAACTCCTTCTAGATGGGTATCAAATGAAAGAGTATGATAAGTAGAACAATATAAGCAATATAGTATACTCAATATATCGTTTGGTCCATAGCGGCCATCTCAAGAGGGCGGATTACCATTTTCTTCACAACCCCTTCGAGATGGGTATCAAATGAGAGAGTATGATAAGTAGAACACCATATGCAATATAGTATACTCAATATATCGTTTGGTCCATAGCGGCCATCTCAAGAGTGCGGATTAATATTTTCTTCACAACCCCTTCGACATGGGTATCAAATGAAAGAGTATGATAAGTAGAACACCATAGGCAATATAGTATACTCAATATATCATTTGGTCCATGGCGGTCATCTCCCGAAATCAATTTTCCCAGATTTGTTCTTTTTTCACTATAGCTTTTTCCTATCGCAGACTGTGTCCTCATAATCTTATTTTATTGAAAGGCGTTGCAACGCACGCGGGTTTTTGCTAGTGTTCACTATTTTCTTATACACCGGCACCCAGTTAGGAGACAGAGTGTTTGGCTTGCTTTGCTTATTGTTGACAATTTGACAAATTTAATCTAATTAAATATTGACAATTTTAATCAAATTTCTATGATTACTACAATCAAATTTTTAAAATTACTACGGGACATAACGGCACAATGAGTCATCATTTTTCGTGCATGCAGCCGGCGTTCATCGTCAAAAATTAAAATGTAAATAATTCTAAATATCCGCAACTTTTGGAAATACACTTATATACATACATGTGATTTGGTAATGTCAGTGGATTTGAAGTATCTCGTATGTTACGCTGCATTATTCTTACGTTAACTTCTTCATCCACTCTCTCTCTGGACGTCGGACTGTACAGACGCCTGTAGTTTTTCTGAAATTCTTTTTTAGTGTTTAAATAAATTGTGATAACTTTTACTGTTAAATTATAGTCAA
Organism: Thereva unica; assembly: GCA_949987705.1. Taxonomy (NCBI): domain Eukaryota; kingdom Metazoa; phylum Arthropoda; class Insecta; order Diptera; family Therevidae; genus Thereva; species Thereva unica. The sequence continues at coordinate 97,043,453 of OX465283.1, forward strand.
TCAATTTTTTATTAGCTTTTCTTTGTGTAAATATTTTAAATGTGTTTTAAGCTCTATGTGATATTGCTTTAATATTCCATAACCATAAGTACCTTTATGCATAAGGTTCAATGTGTTACGTATTTTGCAGTTTTAAATTTTTTCCTTATGCCTTTGTTTCGCTACTTTACGGTAAAGTACACATGGTGCTCAGTTAACTTTTTCTTTTAGTTTTTTTGTCCGAGACATGTGCTTAAATTTTCTTTAGAGACATCCCGTTAGTTTCCTTAAACTGTAAATTTTTTTGTTTTTTGTATTCTTAATTTTAAATTTCAATTCTACTTCTCTTAATCTTTTTTATTTTAATTTATTTTATTTATTATTTTATTTTATTCAATTTATTTTATTTTAATTTATTTAATTTAATGTTATTATATGAATTTCTCCTTAACTATTACTGTAGTTATAGTGTAAAATTGTAGCTGGCAAACTGGCAAATTGTAGCTGGAAAGTTTGGTGGGCATCTTTCTTCGTTTCTATTCTGTTAACTTTCGATCATTTATTACTCGCGACTAAACAGGCTCTTCGCACCTTGCTTGTGCTGCTTTAACATACCCCCCTGTTACCTGATTCTACTCACTCATTTCGTCAAGGAATCAGAATGGAAAGTTCGACGAGAGCCTCTGTTCGACTCATGGGGAAAAGGTTAACATCAACGACACAAACAGAAGCTGGTCTTGTCAAAGTGAAGGATCCATTGTCCAAAGCCAAAGATCCAAGTATTAAAAATTGTTCTACAAAAATCTTTCCGGCTCCCACTAAAAAGGTAAGAAAATCTGTTCAAAGCATCCCCTCCGATTCTCCTAAACCCAGCACAAGCTCGTCAGCTATTAAAGAACAAAAGGTGATCGAAACTCCAATAGAGAAACCTACTGAAGACACTGCTAGCCTAAAACTTACACCTACGGGATATATTGAACAAGATGCTGGACCTTTCATAGTCATCGTTCAAAAACCAAACCCCCTAGACTGGGAGACAAAAGATCTGAATCAACTTTACTTAGGCAACTGCCTAATAAGGTCCGACACGAGAGGAGTTAAAACTGTTGCAAAAATAGGACCCCTGAGAAGATTAATCTATATTATTCTACATTTATAGTAAACAAATTCGTACACACCCCAATGAGATGCTTTAGATGCCAACGTTTTGGTCACTTGAGTCGTTTTTGTAAATCAAAGTGGGAACGTTGCGGTAGATGCGGAGAGAGAAATTGCAAGAAGGGAAATCAGTGCAGTAAAGTGCCCAATTGTGCCAACTGCAATGGAAACCACAGTGCTTTTGACAAGGCATGTCCGATTTGGTTTAGAGAAAAAGAAATGGTTAATATAATGAGACGAGGTAACTACTCAAGGAAAGATGCTTGGAGGATTTTCAAAGCAAAAAACAGAATCCCAGTAGACCAAAACATCAATGAAAAAATTGATCTACGAAGTAACGTCTCTCAAACGATAAACAAAAATTCAGACGAAACAAAACGAAACCAGAACTGTTTGTCAACAAAAGTGAAATCAAACCGACCCAAGTCAACTAATCAAAAAGGAAAGAAGAATAGAGATAAGGGAACCTCCAATCTGTCAAACCCTACCAATAAACCCAAAACCAGCAGGACTCCCATTGAGTCAGAGAGTAGGTGGCAGCATTCAGCAGATGACACATTCCTTAATCTAGTCTAGACCATACGGATTCCCCTCAAAATGAATTTTTAATCAACGCACTCAGTAAGGAGATCTCTCTCACAGGGCGGGTCAGCAGTGGACCAAATCCCCATGACACGTAGAATAACTACTGGAAAGATGAGTACCATATCAATCTAGATCTCCAAACATTGTATTCGTGAAAACTATCTGGTTTAAATCTATAAAGACCTGTATACAGGTTCGCAGCGTAGATCAGTAACAGGGGATGATTCCTCTAATTCCTCGTTTTTCTTAGACCTCTGATCGAAATTCCCGATTCAAAGCCTCTTAGTTCTCATATTTTTGAGAAATTTAGATCTATGACAATAACAATATTTTTAATTGTTAACTTTTGAATTATATCATTAATTATTTGATCAATGACAATAACTAATTTCAAATTTGTTAGCTTATGAACTTATAAAGTAGGCCTTAGTGCCTTCTAAACGTCTGACGAACTTTACTTAAACTAATTGAAGACCATCCCCCTACTGATCTGGCCCATAAGTCTGGGATTGACGATTACAGAGAGTTTTTTCTTCATCACAAGAAAATAACTAAGTCCAATTAAAAAGTTGTACATCAAAGACTCATGGTCAATATAGCGTCAAGCTCGATCACTAAGGGACCCGCTGGGGTACACTAGCTTTGGCTAGTTAAAAGAAAAAAGAAAAAAAAACTTCTTCATCCTCATGTCCCTCCAAAATATACAGAGTTCTCCACATTCTCAAATAGCACAAGCACAAGATTGTAAAAAAAAGTTCAATTCAAAAAATGTATTTACAACAATGTTTTTATTTTATTTTATTCTATCAACACAACACAAAACAAGAGTTACCAAAGGTTTATTTTTTGTTTATCAACTCAATAAATGTACTCTTCACGGAAATGTTTTTGACGTGACGTCTATTAAAACGATGAACGTCGGCTGCATGCACGAAAAATGATGACTCATTGTCCCGTTATGTCCCGTAATAATTTTAAAAATTTGATCGTAGTAATCTTAAAAATTTGATTAAAATTGTCAATATTTAATTTAATTAAATTTGTCAAATTGTCAACAATAAGCAAAGCAAGCCAAACACTCTGTCTCCTAACTGGGTGCCGGTGTATAAGAAAATAGTGAACATTACACTGACGAAAACTGTGAAATGCAAACGAAAACAGTTTCCTTGCGTTCCTGCTTGTGCTATTACCATTCACAAGTCGCAAGGTGGGACGTTTAATGTTATTGTTTATAAATACTCCTCGGAGCAACCACAACAGTTGGTGGACGTGGCGCTGAGTCGGGTAACGAATATAGACGGCTTGAACATCATCACGGAAAAAGATGCGCCTTTTATCTTCAAACACGGACGGGATGGGAACGACTAAACAGTCACCCAATTCATCACAGGGCGCCTATAAGTTTTCATCAACAGATGCCTACGTCGTACCCCAAAAATTCGCAGACAAGAAGGAAAGACGCGAACACGAGAATCGAGCCAAACAGGCCCTTGACTGGAATCCACAAAGATCCTGTCGAGTCGGAAAACCTAGAACAACGTGGAGGAGAACGTAGCGGAGGCCGCAACTACTGGGAGATCCCTGGGTCGGAGTTGAGAGCTGTCGCACAAAACTGAATCCGCTAGAAGGCAACTGTCCCCGCCCTATGCCCCGAGGGATTAAAGGGGAATAAGTAAATAAGTAAGTAAATCCACATCTTACATACATTTCATGAAAATTGGGTAGTAGAGCAACTTCAAATTGTTCAAATTTTATCCGGAAACTGATGTTTCTACATTTTTGCGATTTACCCGAAAATTTAATATTATATTTTCATGAAATTTTTACTGTAGATAGGCCCCAACAGAAGATAGATAACTCTCGATAGATACGCAAATAAGGTTCTACGATAATTACATTACTGTCAAAACTGTTAACCGATTACAATTGTCCAAAACTCATTTTTACATTCCCAGTATAGAAAGTTATTGTAATCGGTACGAAAATCGAAATTTTCGACGTATTTTCATCTTTCAAGGTCCCAGGAGCATTTTAAGCAAATAATTGGCAGGAAGTATGTGTGTGTGCGCGCGTACGTGTGTGGTCATTTTTTCCTGCACGATATCGCGCGAACCAAAAAAGATATGGACTTTGTTGAGGTGTCGTTCGAAGCGTATTAACCGAAATATGATCTGAAAAGATTTTCATAAAATTCGGTCGAGCCGTTTTTTTGTTTAAGCGGCGTAAGTGATTTTTGTACCTGCACGATATCGCCGGAACTACGAAACATATTGACTTACTTGAGGTGCCGTTCGAAGCGTATTAGCAACCGTATTGGTATTAGTAATCTGAAAAGATTTTTATAATATTCGGACGAGCGGTTTTTTGGTTTAAGTGACATAAGTAATTTTTGTACCTGCACAACATCGCGCACACTACAAAAGATATCGACTTAGTTGACGTGCCGTTCGAAGAGTATTAACCAAAATATGATCTGAAGATTTTCATAAAATTCGGTCGAATCGCTTTTTTTTTGTTTAAACGACGTTTATCATTTTTGTACCTGCACGATACCGCCCAAACTAAAAACTATATCGACTTCATTGAGGTACCGAAAAAAGAACATTAACGAAGAAATTCTCTGAAAAAAATTTCATAATATTCGGTCGGACCTTTTTTGTTTAAATAGAAAAACTTCGGCTAATTGTCAGAAAGACCTTAAATTGACAAGTTTTGCTAATATCTAATAAACTCAATGGAATGACACCTAATGGAATGAGACCCGTTCTAAACGAAGTGATTTTTTTTGGGCTCTGCACAGCGATAGCCTTCGAACAAAACATCACTTGTCAAAATCAGACAACCTTTCAAAATCGTGCAACCTTTCAAAATCGTGGAAAAGTTTCGTTTACAAACTGCGCGAATTTTTCAAACCTTGGATTAGCGCTTTTTGACGGAGAATTGTTTTCTGCTCGTGATACAGTTTCAGAAAATTGCGGTTTATCCCGGGATTTCCAGTAGTTACCGCAAAATTTATTTTTTATTTTTTTTGGTTAAGTCTGACAAGTACTTAACAGTTACAGGTTTGCTAATATCTTTGGAAAGCTTCGGAATTTACAAATGAAATCGTTCGCTTCTTAGTTTGTCAATGGCGCTTCAGCCCGCTCAATACGAATTTGAACACCCGCTTTAGTACAGCGAACGAAATACGAAGGAAATGTTTGTTTGCTAAAGTTCAGGAAAAACAAATTCTCTAGAAAATTCTTGTGGTTTTACAGTTTTACTATTTTGTAAGAAGTCAGTTTATTCCATCTTCGTTCATCATACTGGGAAGTTATTCGTGTGGACCGAAGAGGTCAAACCCACATCCCAACTAGTTTCGCCCTTATAAGCGCTATTGCGTACTATTTTTGTTTTCCAAAACATAAATTTTTTCGCACCTAAAATGTAAATAAAGGTGTTTTCCAGGGGCCGCATTTGGTTTCTCGAGTCGACATTGTCGTCTGTCGATAAGTAAAAATTGGCATTTGGCGACACGATATCGTCTCTTTACGTGTCGATAAAGACGTTTGACGATTATTAGAAAGCTCAATTTATGCATGCAATAAACTTTTGGCAATTTCTATTTTAATTAAATATACGTGATTTGCTACCTTGGAGTGATACCACCCAATTTGATGGTTTTGTATGGCTGCGCTTAGCTGTCGATTTGGTCGAGTAACCAAATATGAAACTTAAAGTAAATCGAGAAGCTTTTTTTGTCGAGTCGATCCATCGACTCAAGAAACCAAATACGGCCCCAGGGTAGATTTATTTCAACTTTTTCGCTATCCCTCCTGGACTACTATGCAATTGTACAATAAACGCAAATGAGGGGCCGTATTTGGTTTCTCGAGTCGACATTGTCGTCTGTCGATAAATAAAAATTGGCATTTGGCGACACGATATCGTCTCTTTACGTGTAAATAAATCAAGACGTTTGACGATTATTAAAAAGCTCAATTTATGCATGCAATAAACTTTTAACAATTTCTATTTTAAATAAATATACGTGATTTGCTGCCTTGGAGTAATACCACCCAATTTGATAGTTTTGTATGGCTGCGCTTAGCTGTCGATTTGGTCGTAAAACCAAATATGAAACTTAAAGAAAGTCGAGAAGCTTTTTTTGTACGGCCCGAGATTTTTGCAGGTGAAGTCGAAAATATTTATGATGCACAAGTGTTGCAAGGACACGCACTTCTCTCTCTCCCTGTCTAAAAACTGGTTTGTGAGATTAATCTGTTGGCAAGTGTAATTTACCTCATTCTCTCATTCTCTCTCTACTCACTTTCTCTCTCTCTGCTCTCTCTACTCCCTCTCTCTACTATCTCTACTCTCTCTCTACTTTCTCTCTCTACTCTCTCTCTCTACTCTCTCTTTACTCTCTCTCTACTCTCTCTACTCTCTTTCTCCCTCTACACTCTCTCTACTCTCTCTCTTAACTCTCTCTCTCTCTACTCTCTCTACTCTCTTTCTCCCTCTACACTCTCTACTCTCTCTCTTAACTCTCTCTCCCTCTCTCTACTCTCTCTCTCTACTATCTCTCTACTCTCTCTCTACTATCTCTCTACTCTCTCTCTCTACTATCTCTCTACTCTCTCTCTCTACTCTCTCTCTCTCTACTCTCTCTCTCTCACTACTCTTTCTCTCTACTCTCTCTCTCTACTCTCTCTCTACTCACTCTCTCTCTACTCACTCTCTCTCTACTCTCTACGATCATCAAATGAAGATCATCAAAAAGCAGCGAACACAAGAAAACGGAACGACGATGATTATGGAAACAGATCCGGAAACTCACAAGCTGCTGGTGGAAAAACAACGTGTGAAAGTGGGGTGGATAAGCTGCCCAGTTTACGACCACGTGAGTGTAAAAAGATGTTTTAAGTGTTGGGGGTTCGACCATATCGCGAGTGATGGCAAAAATGAAAAACGCTGTCGAAGATGCGGTGGCAACCACGACGTATCGGAATGTTCATCGGACGTTAAAAAATGTGTAAATTGTTCAAACATGGTAGATAAATTCAAACTGGAAGGTGTAAAAACAGACCATGAAGCGACAGATTTTAAATGTGAATCGTACCAAAGAATAGTTAGCAGAAATAGAAAGAGTATACAGTATGGACAAGATTAGCAACGAAAATATCAGGCAAGCAAAACAGGTAGGCCATTCATCCTTTCATTAAATGCACAAGGTTTTTTAAAGCATAAAGACGAAATTGATGACTTAGTTGTAAAATTTAAACCAAAAATATTATGTCTAACGGAAACCCATGTGACGGAAGAAGTAGAAGAAAATGAATTAAAAATAACAAACTATGAAATGGTACGATGCAATTCTAATAATAGAAGAACGGGAGGAGTTAGTACATACATAAGCAAGGACATAAAATCTAGAATATTAACAAACAAAAACATTGAACAAAACACGTGGCTAATAGTCTGTAAGCTAGCAGGAATATATAATGAAATTATTATTTGTAATCTGTATCACTCACCAAGTACGAGTGATGGTGTTTTTATTAGTGAAATAACGAATGAATGTGAAAAAATGGTAGATATGGAACACGTCATAACAGTAGGAGATTTTAATATATGTAGATGTGAGCAAAAATAACCATTACTCAAATAAACTATTGAAAAATTTAAGAAGTCTAGGACTGAAACAGTACATTACCGAATACACGAGAATTACAGAAACATCTCAAACAATAATTGACTTGGCATTCTCAAACTTTTATATAATAGCAGATGTATTACAAACACCGAAAATTACTAACCACCAAATTGTACAGATAAGAATTGTAAAAAAATGTCCACAGACATGGCAGACGAACAGAGTATTTTAAAAGAGATATGAAAAACTTCCGAGATGAACATTTTAACGAAATATTAACTACTGTGATTGAAAACAAATGTGATACAAACAGTGATATAAACAATTTAGCAAATAGCGTGATAGAAAGTATAATAGAGGCTGTTAAAGATCAGTCGTAGCAGCCCTTCTTACTGTTCGAGCAGTAGACACTCTACAGTAAAAGTGGTTGTTGGGGAAATTTTCGCTTGCTTCGTTTTTTGGGTTTTCCGTCATTAACAAAAGAAAATCGGATTTTTATATGTTCAGTTTTGCTATGAGATTGGAAGAAATAAAACGTTTTTAAATTAGTCCTCGTGCTGTTTAATTTTTTATAAGGCAAATATTCTTCAACCATTGGCAAATATTCTACAAACATTTGGCGCCCGAGCAGGGACTCTTTAAGAGTATATACGTATAAGCGTGAAGTGTCGCGCACGTAATTAATTCACAACAACACAATGGAAAAATTAAAAAAGCAAAGAAGCACTATTAAAGGAGGACTAACACGGTATTGCAATAACAGTGAGAAGATTTTTCATGCAACTACCAGCAACATACATGACATCGAAACAATAATGGAATTGATTAGACAAAGGTTAGAAGAGTTCAACCTGGTCCAGGACCAGATTGAAGCCGACATGTCAGACTTGGAATTGTGTGAGGAAGCGGAGCATCGACAAACAGTTGAGACTCAATACATCAACGCAATAAGCAAGTGTAAAGAAAAATTAAGTGAGCTCACAGCTAGTGGACGAGATCTAAATCAGGCTCAAGCGAACACACCCAGCGTAACCTTGGAAACACTAGTCTTGAACCAAAGCCGGCTCCAAAGCCACAATACTCCAGTCACTTACGGAAAATCCTACAACATCCACTTCAACATCAACTACAATTGAAACACAGCCTTCGATGAAAATGCCAACCATCACTATTCCTCCATTTGATGGGGATTATAAGGAATGGCCCTCATTCCATGACATATTTCAATCAATGGTCGACAACAGTAAAATATTATCACCCGTACAGAAGTTCCAGTACCTTAAAACTTCACTACGGGGAGACGCTGCGTCAACATTGAAACATTTGACAATCACAGAGGCGAATTATACGGCTGCATATGAGCTTCTGAAAAGAAAATATAAGAAAGGATATATAATAGAGTCTCATTTAAAAACTATAATGCAGAGTGAAAGTATTAGATATCCAACTGCTGAAGGAACGAACCATTTTAAATCTGTTTAACGAATCAGTAACAGACATGACGACATTAGGACTTCCGGTGGAGCGTTGGGGCCACTGGTTAAATTTTGTCCTGGTGTCCAAACTAGACAAGGAATCGGAACAACTTTGGAGGAGACAAACAGCTACGGTGGATGATCCTACATTCAATGACCTAACGAAATTTCTGGACGACCGCATTTATGAGTTAAGTGTGATACATAATCATCAACCAAGAGTAGCAAAACTTCAGCTTAGTCACACTCAGAAGGGCAAGTCCACGCACACAGTAACCACGATAACATGTAGCATGTGCAACAGAAATCATTATCTTTTCACCTGCCCTCAATTTATACACTTGTCACTTTCAGATCGTGAGGCCTTCATCAAGAAACACGGTTTTTGCTTCAATTGTATCAAAGGCAACGATCTAGTGAAGGACTGTCGCTCTACAATCAACTGTCAGATATGTTCCAAGCGTCATCACTCGTTGTTGCATACAGGCACCCAACCACTCTCTTCAAATGCACCCTCATCATCATCAGCGGTGGTCAAGGTAACCTCCATCACATCGGCATCAAAGAATGATGCATCAGTTCAACACGATGCATCTCCAGTGCAACAAGCGTATTCTTTGGTGAATCACTCAACACAAAACATACTTCCAACAGCAATTATTCTCGTGAAGGATAGCTACAACAACTATCAAACATGTCGTGCGTTATTAGACTCCGGGTCGCAATTAACGTTAATATCAGAATGCTGTGCCCGAAGGTTAAATTTGAAACGCACAAATGCTAGAATAATCATAAATGGGATTGACGGCGAAGATTCTAAGGCAACCTGCATCCGTGGTAGTGTTAATCTAACCCTTAAATCAAGATTCACTGAAGAGACCTTCATGACAACAGGGTATATGCTCAACACGGTAAGCAGTTATCTACCATCAGCACCAATATCATCATCATCTATTCAACACTACAAATCCATTAACGAGTTAGCAGATCCATATTTCGACCGTCCATCCAAGATTGACATCATTATTGGGGTAGACATTTTCTTCAAGTCCTTTAAACAGGAGTCATCTTCATCTGTAAACTCATCCTCAACATCGCTCCAAACGGCTTTCGGTTGGATTATAGGAGGCCAAGCGTCTCAACTTCACCCTCCTCTATGTCTACATGTTTCACAGAACATAGACCAAACACTACGATCTTTTTGGGAAATCGAGGAACCTACATCATCAATCAAATTGCAGCCAACGGATCAGGAATGTGAAGAACATTATCAACAAACAGTGCAACGTCTGCCGTGCGGAAGATATCAAGTGAGACTTCCTTTCAAGCACAATCCGAGATTGCTTGGATATTCAAAACAGCAAGCAATAACACGACTTTTTTCCATGGAGCGTCGGTTCGTCAAAAATCATCAATTCGCGTCTCAATATAGACAGTTTATGAACGAATATTTAACATTACAACATATGGAAACTTCAAGACTCGGATCACACACTTAGGAATTCTTTCTCCCACACCATGGTATTGTCAAGGCTGAAAATATCACAACAAAACTAAGAGTCGTTTTCGATGGTTCTGCTCAATCATCCTCTGGGTGCTGAACGACATTCTACATACCGGTCCAAAAATACAAAAGGAGCTGTATGATATTCTTCTTAGATTCCGTACTGGCAAAATTGGATTCGTGGCAGATATGATAAAAATGTATCGCCAGATAGCTGTGCATCCAGAAGATCGGCGTTATCAGAAAATAGTGTGGAGGCCATCAACCGGGGAAAACATTCAAGAATACATGCTTACCGACGTATGGAACATCATGTGCACCTTTTCTAGCACTGAGAACCTTACAGCAATTATATCAAGATGAAGGATTATCACACCCACTCGGATCACAATTATTACAAAACAATGTTTACGTGGACGATCTAATGGGTTCTTCAGACTCTATCAACGAAGCGATTAGGTACAAGGATGACTTAGTGTCACTACTCAAAAAGGCCCACTTTGAATTACATAAATGGTCATCAAACTCTATTGAAGTTTTACGAACCATCTCCAAAAATCTTGTGAGCTGCGAAGACAAATTAACTATTGACGACACCCTCACTATCAAAACCCTCGGCTTAATATGGCGACCATCAAAAGATGCTTTTTCATTCAGAGTTCATATTGAGCACAATCGTGTTCCTACAAAACGTCAAGTGCTGTCGATTATAAGTCGAATTTACGATCCACTAGGACTTTTAGCCCCCTACACCGTCATCGCTAAATGCATCATGCAGGAACTATGGATAGCTGGAATCTCGTGGGATGATCCATTACCAGAATCTTTGGAAACGAAATGGAAAAGTGTGCTCTCGCAACTCCAACAGTTGGCCCTAATTGAAATTCCAAGATGGATTGGCACCTCAAAGTCCACTCATGTTGAGCTTCATGGGTTTTGCGACGCTTCGGAACGCTCGTATGCAGCGGTTATTTACGCACGCGTCGCCATGGATAATAGAGTGAAGGTCCAAATCATAACCGCTAAAACGAAGCTAGCACCGATTAAACAAATCAGCATTCCCCGACTGGAACTATGCGGAGCACACCTGCTGGCTAAATTAATGAAGAGAATAAAAGCAGAACTACATATCCCCAAGATCACCTGCACAGGCTGGACAGACTCTATAGTGGTTTTGTCATGGCTAAGACAACACCCTAGAAAATGGACAACATTTGTAGGCAACCGAACGTCACTCATATTAGAAACGCTACCCATCGAAATGTGGAATCACGTTCCTTCGTTAGTGAATCCTGCAGACGTGGCTTCTCGGGGATTCCAAGAAAGCGATATTGCGGACAACAAACCTTGGTGGAATGGACCAGACTTTCTGCAAGCCGCAACAATCAAACTGTCTAGCAACCCCTCACAACTTGATACAACACTGGAGCAAAAAAAGGTAGCCGCTCATGTAACGGCACAGGTCCCAAAAGATCTACTCCTACGATATTCTTCCTATATGCAGCTAATTCGAATAGTCGCATACATATTAAGGTTCGTATGCACGAAATAAGTCAACCAGGAATTCGAGCGAATTTCTGTCAACACAAGAATTGCAATCAGCTACAAGTACGATGATAAAAATCGCGCAACACTCATCTTTTCCACATGAGCTGAGTATCATCAAAGCAGGTAATCAACTTTCACCAAAATCCCGAATATCATCGTTTGATCCCTTCTTGGATGAACAGGGTGTGCTCAGGGTGGGCGGACGCTTGAGACACGCTCATTTACCATACGATCAACGTCACCCAGTTCTACTTCCCAAGGAATCACCGTTAAGTCGTCTGATTGTATCATATTATCATTTGAAATTGTTACACGGAGGAGGAAAATTACTGGAAGGAAATATCAAATTGAAATTTTGGATATTGAGGCTCAAGGACCTGGTTCGAAAGGTGGTTCAGAACTGCGTAATTTGCATCAGGCATCGAGCAATAGGACATCAACAGAAAATGGGAGATCTTCCGGCATCACGACTCTACATCGGGAAACCGTTTACTCATACCGGCGTCGACTACGATGGCCCATTCTCATTATGGACCTGGAAGGGCAAAGGAGCCAAACAAGTGAAGGCTTGGATCGCCTTTTCATCTGCATGACGACTAAGGCCCTGCACCTCGAGATGGTCGACGATGTATCGACAGAAAGTTTCATAGCTGAATTCAAGAGATTTTTATCGAGACGAGGAACAGTAACCATCATGTATAGTGATAACACAACAAATTTTCATGGAGCTATAAGAAAACTATCTGAAGTCAATCAACACTTCCAAGAAAAACATCAGCGTGAAAAAATATATGGATTTCTAGCGGAAAATCAGATTCAATGGAAGTTCATTCCTCCTGCGACCCCCCACTTTGGAGGCCTGTGGGAGGCCGGCATACGCAGTGTTAAGTTTCACATGAAACGCATCATTGGGGCTGCTCATTTAACCTATGGAGAATTTTACACGTTGTTATGCGAAATCGAAGGAAATTTAAATTCCCGCCCACTAACAGCGTTAACAGACAACCCGGAAGACCTGGAAGTTTTAAAGCCATCTCACTTTCTTGCAGCAACAGGTCGAGATTCCGCTGAACGAAGACGTAAAGAACTTCAAAACGCGCTGGCTACATGTCCAATCATTGAAACAACAATTTTGGAAACGTTTTTTGGGTTTTCCGTCATTAACAAAAGAAAATCGGATTTTTATATGTTCAGATTTGCTATAAGATTGGAAGAAATAAAACGTTTTTAAATTAGTCCTCGTTCTGTTTAATTTTTTTTAAGGCAAATATTCTTCAACCATTGGCAAATATTCTACAAACAGAGGCAATTAATATCGAAGCCCCCCTTGTATTTAAATGTATTCCAACAATATGGAAACAAAAACCATGGATAACAGAAGAAGTGAGGGATCAAAGTAAAATAAGAGACTGGGCATACAAACGTGCAGCAAGTACTAAATCTCAGTGGGACTGGAAGGAATATAAGAGGAGACGGAATATAGTCGTAAATGCAATTCGCCAAAGTAAACAACAATACTACGAAGAAAATATAGATGCAGTAAAATCAAACACTAAAAAAATGTGGTATACGCTTAAAAAACTAGTACGCGATAAAAGTAAGGATGTAAGCATAAATGAAATCAGCTTTGAAGGGAACATATGTGAGGATGAACAAGAAATAGCAAATAAATTTAATGAGTTTTTTATTCAAAGTATTGAGGAAATTGTCAGAAATGAAGTAGAAAATGAAAATGATGAAAGAATTAATGTGGAAGTTGAATACAGCATCGAATCATTTCAAGTAGTAACAAAAGGCGAGATAGATAAAATTGTAAGCAATCTGGAAAACAAAAAAGGAACGGAGGAAGGAATAAGCACTTTTTTCTGAAAGCAGGATGGAAAAGTAAGGGGCAAGTCATGTTGTCATTAATTAATAAATCTATGCAAGAAGGAGTTTTCCCGGAAAGTTGGAAAACGTCAACTGTAGTTCCAATTCCAAAAATAGCTGGCAGCATGAAAGCAGAAGAATATAGACCAATTAATATGTTACCTATACATATATGAAAAAATATTAGAAACTGCAGCAAAAAATCAACTAGTTGAATATATAGAAAGAAAACGAATATTGGTAGATGAACAGTCAGGTTTTCGGGAAAACTTCTCCTGCGAAACGGCTGTACAAAATGTTATGATTAATTGGAGAAAAGAGCTTGATGAGAGCAAATTTATTGGTGTCGTTTTCCTAGACTTTAAGAGAGCTTTTGAAACCGTAAGTAGAAGTATATTGTTGCAGAAACTGAAAAATTATGGAATTAAAGGAAAAGTGTATAAATGGCTGGAGTCTTATATGGAAAATCGCATGCAACAAGTAAAGTACGGAAATAAAATGTCAGCAAAAGTAGAAACAGTTCATGGTGTTCCACAGGGATCCGTAGTAGGTCCTCTGTTATTCATATTGTATATAAATGATATTGTGAGTCAATTGGATTACTGTTCGTGTAAATTGTTCGCAGACGATACTGTGATATATGTGAGTGATCGTGATGTTTGTCCAATAGAGAAAAAACTAAATCATGATTTAAAGAATGTTGTGAAATGGTTAGGGAAAAACTCGCTAAGATTAAATACAAAAAAAACTAAGTTCATGGTGATACACGACCAAAGAAAGCAGTATACAAAAAACACATGTGATATTCTAATTGAAAATACAAAGATTGAAGAAATGGATGAAATGAAGTATTTAGGCATAATAATAGATAATAATTTAAAATTCGACAGCTATGCAGCATTTATTGCAAAAAAAGTAGCTAAAAAAGTGGGCTTCATGTATAGAATAAATAAATATGTATCTGTAAATACGTTAGTGACAATTTATAAGTCCATAGTGGCGCCACACTTCGACTACTGTAATACTCTTCTGTTAAACATTAATGAATACTGGATGGATATATTGCAGAAAACACAGAACCGAGCAATGAGAGCTATCTTGAGATGTGATCGTTATACAAGAATAAATGACATGATAAATGCGTTACGTTTCCTAAGCATAAGACAGCGGATGAAATTCAATGTATGTGTCTTTGTATATAAAGTAAAAAATGGAATTCTGCCGAGATACCTAAGTTACGACGTGCAATTAGTAGGAGAAAGATATTTATATAACACCAGGCAAAGAAATGAGTTGAGAGTATGTTATCGCAAAACAAGTGCAGCCCAAAAATGTATAACATACACAGGTTTCGAAATGTTTAACAAGTTACCGACGGAAATAAAAACAGCTGGACGATTAAATGACTTTAAAAAAATGTTGAAAGAATTTGTGAAATCAGGGGAAAATGTGTAAAATTAAAGGAGGGATTTAGTAGATGTAATTTTATAATTTAAGAGTGATTTGTATTTTATGTATTTTTGTATCTTTTTTTTATATGTAGTAGCCACTGACATATAATAATGGACTGCTCATCAGCAATTATTCCCATACAAACCGATGGCACCAAAAAGGTATAGTCGCTCGCTCATCCATAAGCCCCCAAACTGACAGAAGCACTCAGAAATAAAATCAATTAGAAAAAAATAGACGGGTATAGTGATGTTTATATGTTTTGCGTTAAATCAATTAGAAAGAAATAGACGGGTATAGTGATGTTTATATCTTTTGCTCTTTTCCCCATAAGCCCCCGGATTTTGACATACAGAACGTCAGTTGGTAAGACAGGCGTTAAGAACTTAAATCAGATACACATAAAATTTGCAAATTAATGAAAAAAAGGCATTTTAAAAGGCGAAAAAGTGAAAATAGTGTTTATTAATTTTTTTAAACAAAATATTTGTGTTGTTTTAATGTTTTAAGTACGTATTTAAAAAAAGTGTAAATTTCAAAAGTGATGCCGGTGTTTACATCTCTCTCTCTCTCTTTCTCTCTCTCTCTCTCTCTCTACATTCAAAAAATGGGCCAAAATGCCTATGGTCTATGGATAAACTAACGACCCAGTCCCTTTCAATTTGTTACGAGGGAAGAAGCACTAGAAAAGCCATTTCTATAATAACATAGTTACAATCATAAAAATTCATGGTTTTATTTATTTTGTGCATGAAATGATTAAAGCCAATTTAATATATATGATATTCACTTTTTGATGAAACCTTCTTCAACGTTAAAAAAATTAAACTTAATGAGAATATATTTTTACCTAAATAAATAAATATTTCTTAAGGAAATTAAAATTTCATTCTATTTACAAAGTTTGACTTAAATATAGTTTATTCAGTTTTGTCTAATTAGAATTTCATTGTTTATTATTCTTCGAGAAGTTATGTGAAGCCCAATTCAAAGATGTTTTCCATGAATTCGCTAAGGCCTCGCTAAATTTTGATCTGAAGTGTTCTCTAGCTTTTTCTTCCGTTAGATCCAGAACCTAAAAAATATATAATTATTATATTTGACAGTTTCATTTTAATCTATATTAATAACGGTCGGTGATTTCAAAATAATTGTCATTTTCTAATCTCATATAGTTATTTACATGATATCAAAACATAATTAAATATTTTTAAAATTTACTTTTTCACTCACATCATTTATCGGATCCGACTATCGGGGTCAGACCGAAAACTTGACCCGACAGTTGGAGAACGAGAGTGAAAGCTTTTTATATTATTCCAATTGAAGGCCCGAAAACCGGTCACCGGTAATCCGATTCAGTATTTCTTAGGCCGACTACCGGTTCAGACCGAAAACTTGATAGGATAAGCGTGAGTGAAAACTTTTTATTATCTTTCTAATTGTAGATCTTAAAGAGCTTTAACTAAATATCTAGACTTGCCTAAGACCATATTGATCGCATTTTTTATTGATAGGATTGCCTATAGTACGATCAATTCTAGGCTGCCCTAGATAAATTGAGACTTCAATTGAAATGATAAACCAATTTAGTTGGGTTGTAAGTTTCAC